>JAWZSL010000011.1:33410292-34010292 GCA_034769285.1 Lutjanus argentimaculatus | reverse complement strand
TCTGACTGAGCGGCGCACTCAACAGACTTGTTGAGTGTTGGTTGTTTCTGTTTGTTTTTCTTTTCCCTCTCCTCGCTGTAAGTCTTGTGATCACAAAGTAAAGTACACTGGATCAGAGCAGAATCCAATGTGACTTGTGGTGTTTCTTCCTCGAGAAGCTCCGCTCTGCCCCCGCCTATATTCTTCAAAGCTCCCCAGAGCTCAGCTGCTGTCTGTCAGCAAGTAGTGGCTCTGTCCCTCAGCTCCACACTCTGCACGGCCATACACATGAACATTTGATTCAGTTTTATATGACATTGCTTAACTTCCTACACTGGTATGCCTGCTTCTCCTGCAAACTGAGGGCGTGCCGACCGCCATCAACTCGAGGTAATGTACTGACTATGGATAAGTACCTCATAAACTGTACAGCTCCACTTCAAAAAATGGGAAGTATCCCTTTAAACAATCAGTTATAAATAGTTATCACTTAATTTGGCGTTGATGAACTGATTACAGATCTTACTTACTCAAGTAACTGTTTCAAGCCTAATTCACATGACAATCAGTTCCACATGACTGAATGAACTGCAGCAGGGTTCAACAATAAGGACTGCCTGCTTGCCCAGGGCAAGTAAAATGCCATGGTGGGCAATGGTGAAAAAGTTAAAAATTAAAAAATTAAACTGTAAACTATTTCAATAATCGATTAAAGATTAAAGAAATTTTTCATGCAAAAATGGCAGAAAATGCTGTTTTCACCCTCTCAAATATGGATGTTTCTTGGTTTATTAACATATTAATATCAATATTATTGGATTAGACTGGCTGAGACTGAGACCTTTAAAGACATCACCTTCTACTCTGAGAAACTGGGTTGGATATTTTTCACAGTTTTCTAAACTCACTATTTTATAAACGCTGCAGCCCTAGATTCAACATGATAATTAACTTGGGTCTTTGTCGTTATTTGATAACGCTAATTAATAAAACAATTTGTATGAAGGCAAATAAAAATGGACTTTTCTGACCCAGTTGCCCAGCCAGGCAAGTGAAAAAACCACAACACATGTTGAACCCTGTACAGTAAGTACAGTAGGTCACAAGGTTGACACTTTTGGCCACAATTTTACAGTTCATCTTTGTTTTCTCTTACAAATAAATTAGCTAATCTGGAAGTTGTTTCCAACTTGTCTCATTGTCTGCTTGTTTTTCTCAACCAGTCAAACTGAGATGTCTCAGCAGATCTTAGCAATAATCTTGCTGAGCATAGCATTGTGTATTATTAAAAGGAACGGTGGCCAAAACTGTATAGCCATCACTATAAAACCACAACACAAAAGTTGTTATAAACTGGAAAAATCCTCTAACATATCTGTTGGCTCTGTCTCTAATGGCTTACATTTTTCAGACAGCTGCTGTTGTGTTTGTGTTCACCCTCCTCCATCCTCCCACACACAGAGAAACGCACACACTCACAAACACACTGGACCCACATCCCACTCTCACAGCAAGCCAAAGGCCCTGCAGATGTGAAGCCATTTAAAAAGCCAAGGTCAGAGCTGCTGTTAGCCCACAGCGATGACGCTCCTCTTCAGCTCACACAGAACACAGAAACCCTACTTGACCTCTCTGTTCCACCTTTGAGGGACTTTAAAGCGGCGTTCTGTTGTATTTTAATATTGTCAAGTGTCTGTTTGCCTCCTCTGCACCAAGGATGGATTTACTACAACTTTACAGGGGTCAGTTCAGTGCACCAGAACACATGCAGGTATTTTTAGCTGCATAAATCCCTTACATTTTTGCCTCCACCTCAATGCATTTGAAGGTTGAAGGTTTGAAAGTTTGTTTGTGTTGCTAAAAACATTAAGTACTTTTCATGGAAATTTGACTTGATGTGGGGTTGTATGAGGTACTTATTGATTAACACTGCATTACCAACAGTAGATGGCGGTCAGCCTGGCCCCAGTGTGGAGAAGCAGAGACGAGTACCAGTATGGGGCTAAGCAATGTTCTGCTGTGGACAGGGTCAGCAAAATTATAAAAAAAAGGTCCACTTTAAAAAAAACAAAAAAAAAACAATATCAGTTTAAGTGTACACTACATATAGAATATTTTCATTGCTTTACTTTGCCATCAGATAGCCTTTTCCAATAGGAAACCATCGTAATATAAGCCAAATATCACTCTCTTCCCAAACCAACCAAAGTCCATAAGCAAAATCAGTAATTTAACCTTGCAGAACATGGGAGTTGCTGGTCTACTACTGCCTCGATAGGTTAGTTTATTTGTGATATTGTGTGGTATTATGGTGACTATGAACTATCCTCTATCCTAAAACACAGAAGTCACAAATTAACACACACAAACTAATAGACTGAAACAGCAACCAGCAACTCCAGTGTTTTGTGAGGTAAAATTACTGATTTTACCTATGGTGTTTAGTTGGTTTGGAGAGAGAGATATTTGGTTGATATAACTTGTTTCCTGTCAGAAAATACTGTCTGATGGCAAAGGAAGCAGAAGAAATATTTAAATATAGTGTACCCTTAAACTGATATTGATTTTTTTAGGTGGCTAAAATACCTGTTGCAGACCCTGTTAACAGCAATACATTGTTTAGCCTCTATGCTAGTGGAGAGTTTCCCGTTTTAGAGAGGAATATCTCAAAACTTTAACAGATAATATGATGAAACAATTTCAAATCAAGGTCCATTCACTAGCATTTTATGTAGACTTTAAAGGACTTCTTATGGTCTTTATCAGCAAAGTTTTCATCATGTATTTTTGTATTGGTCATATTGGGCCGTTTTAGAGGGCAAATCAGCAAAAAAAACAAAAAAAACAAAACACCTTGTAGCTAATAAATTAATTTTTAACTGTACAACTCAACTATTCCTTTGGTTTTAGATTATCTTTTATCTCAACAAAGAAACAGTCTGACATTTTGACCAAAACACAAGCTCCACACAGTTTTATCCCCCTTTTTATTCACACTTTACTCTGCTGACTATAGGGATAGTCAAGTGTCTTGTCAAATCCAAAAGCTTTTGGATGACACTGCCCTAGTGGGTCTACTTACCAGAGCCACTGACTTTGGCTACAAAAGTGAGATCGAAACATTTGTCAGCTGTTGTGATGCTAATTTTTTAAAACTGAATGTTGGGAAGACAAAAGAATTAATTATTGATTTTAGAAGAAAGAATGAGGAGGTCTTCCCCTTGATAATTAAGGCTCAGCAGATCGAGATTGTCTAGTCCTACAAATATCTTGGTGTTTTCTTGGACAATTAAACTGGAAAAAGAACACTGAAGTTTTATTTAAGAAGGCCATCCTTTGCACAGTGTTTTTAGTGGAGTCAGAAGCTCATTCAGTGAGCGACTAGTGATGCCTCAGTGTTCCACCAAACGACTCAGAAGGTCTTTTGTTCCAACAGCAATCAGATTTTATGATGAACACTTTTAGTTGTGGCTTTGATCCATAGCTGTAAATCATGTCTCAAATGACATTTTATAGTGTGCTATTTGTTTATTTGTTGTGTCCTGTAAATGTAATGTCTACATTGTTTGCTGTGTGTATAAGTTGATTTGGGGGCAACTGAGTTTCCCCTTTGATGATTAGTAAAGCTTTATAATCTAATCTAAACCAAACAATTTGATTTATTGTTAATGTGTTCAGATTTGTTGGACAAAACTTCACACGTCACAACTTTTTACCTGCTCACTCACCTTGCTGTCTGCTGTTTGATGCTGCAAATAGCAGTGATTGTGGTTGTGCTTCAGGATTTGGAAATTAGATTTGCATGAAATGATAAATGAAGCGTTAAACTGGTGAAATCTCTTATGTTTTTGCCAAAGGTTATAATTACTGTGAGTCTGAATATGGCCGTTTTTGATTACATCATTTAGTCAAAATGTGGAAAAAGCAGAACAGAAAAGAAAATGCAAAAAGAACTGGAGCTTCTCCAAAAGAGTTCTTCCATTGTTTGTCAAGGCACGACAGTTCTGACCTGACCTCCTCACTCTTGTCTGCTTGTGTTTTTGGCCATCTATGACCTGAAGCTCATTTGCCTTTGGTCCTTGTGGATAAAAGTGCCAGCTTCAGCCCTGAAAACATCCTGCACCTTCGACCCTTTTGCACCACAGAGTTGCATTTAGTCACCTATTCAAATGTGGCAGCATCTCGTTCTGAGTGCACTTTGACTTCTACCTTGACTGGCCAGCAGCCTCCTGCCCACATTTCTGTGGTCGGTTTAGTCTGTGAGAAGCATAGAGTCGCTGTGAATATCCTGGCAGGGGCTCCAACGTTTATTAACCTGTCGTGTCAGATGCCGTCTGTTCACCCGCCGCTAACGCCCGTTTTCTCAGCCACCATGGCTGCCATTAAAAGCTCCGTTTTATGGCTCTTTGATGGCGAAAGCTGGCCTGACACGCTGTGCAGCTGTTAAAGAGAGGCTTGTGCCTGATTTTGTGGCAGTTGGGGTCGTAATTCATTTTGCAGGGGTCTAAAGAAGGTGTCTGGGTGCTGAAATGTTCTGTAACGAGTAGAGCTGATTTAATTTAATTAGATTCAACGCTCATCAAGGCAGAAGTGTGGATTCAGTTGTTAGAAAATGTGCTATTGTTGGTTGACCATCAGCAGTATAATGAGATGTTGGCAGTGGTACTGTCTCGTTCAGGAGGATTCCAAGTCAAACCCCAACACTAAAGTATTTAGACTGACGCTGACATTGTGCTGTGGAGGCTGAGACAAGAGTTTAATCACAAAGATCCTCAGCTGGGTTTAAACCAGGCTTAACCCCTAACCTATATGGGCCAACTGATTTTCCATTGTTTTATATTATGGGCAAAGTTTTTGTGTTCTTAAGCTGGCTTCACGTAATGAAACTTTCACGCAACTATTTGCAGGTGGCAAATTGAATTAAACAGAATTTCCATTCAACTAGACAGTTTCACAAAGCAATTCAAAAATAATCAGTCTCATGCAACACAATTTAACCATCTCTAAAATAAGCTAGCTAGATTGGTATTTTTTAAATTCTAATTGTTTTCTCGATAGATTATATCAAGTGGGAAGTGTCATTGTAACTACATTTGCATCATTGTATCTTATTATGTATCGTTTCTTCGCTGGATGATATTAATTAGAACGTGTTGTATCACATTTTCCTCTGGCACTGGCTGACTACTTTGTTTCATACTGGCTGTCCTGGAGAATTGGTGCATTATTGCTTATTGAGATGCTGGAGGAAAAACAGACCTACTGGTGACTCAAATGAGAGACCAATGGATCATTTCACACTCTGTTCACGGAGCTTGATACAATGAGCCTTTGTTGCAGCCTTCTGATATCAGTATGAAATTGTAGCTTGATATATGATTGTATTTTAGATAACAGCTCAGATTCTCATCAAAACTTTGTATCACAGCAGAGCTGTAATTTAGCTAGCAGTAATATTCGTCACCTGCTAATGGCAGAGTAAACTCGCTCATGTTTGTTTGTTTACAGCATGACCAACGTGACATGAAGTCTGTGATGATAATTCCCTTCTAATGCATCTGAGAGACCATCTTCTGTTTTATTACTTTGTTCATTTTGTTGATAATAAGCTGTTGTCGAGTTGAAATCAATCAGTTAAAATGTTGCAGTTGAGTTTCAGATGGGTTTCAAGTGCATTGCAGAGGGATTTAAACCATGCAACTCAACTACTACTTAGTTTCAAATTTGTTTTTGGTTCGAAATCGATATTCAAAATATCTATTATTAATAACAATGTCAAATTTCCATAATTTTCTGCATTGTTTTACTACGATTTGAGGTTTGATTCTTTCTTCTTTTTCTTCTGCGATGGTATAATGGCTCTCTAACAAACAGATTTATTTACATTTTCTTTTGCCAACTTACTTTACAGAGAATTATCAGCTGAATCTGCAGTCCCCCTCATCTTTACAGAGCTTTATAGTGAGTTTCAGCTCATTGTTTAGCTGTCCAGCTGCAACTTTACAGTTTTGGTTCACTCTCACTGCTCTCATAATGTGTTTTTTAGCCACTGCAGGCAGCTGTTTTAAAGAAAAAGCTTTAAAAGCCCACTGTATCCTACAGCGGAGCATTTAGCAGCTAAAGATACTTTCCTCAACTCTCGGTAGAGACCAAAAACAGAGCTAAAAGAGAGTGAATAGTTGACATGTGCTTGTGGGGAGGTCTTGTATGTTTATGGGATACTATAGACTTTGACTTGTCTCAGAATTTACCAAGAACTTTTGTTCTCCCTGTTGTTTATCTCCAGTCTCTCTCCTTTTTTTCTCTTGTTTTTTTTTTTTTTTTAAGCCTCCGGACGAGCTCAGATTTTTTACTTATAGTAAAGTGAAACATTTTCAACTCAAGCAAAGGCTGCTTTTTTGTTTCAATTCACACTGCTTCAGGCACATTTGCATCCTTTTAGAAGTCTCCACGTCTAAAATTCACTTTGCATTCAGTCTGAACACACCTTGAGAGATTCTTTCTCCCCTGGTAGGCAATTAAGTTGAATGTTCCATTCTGTTGTTGTGGTCTGACTCAAAATCCTCCCCAAACCACTGTGTAAACATATGTGCTGTTAAGTTCTGTAATCTTGGAACTCAGTCTTTTCATTTTTTTTAATTCAGGTGAAGGATTACCTGCTTCTCTTGGATAAACTTAGAAATGAAGATTGCTTTCAATATGTGTGCTTTTATTTTATCTCAGGGTTTCCCCAAGAAAAGTTGTTAAACCTGATGGCAAGCATCTTTTGACCCTGCTCGGCGTTACTGAGGACGAGGTGCTCGTTGGCAGGGCAAATGTTGATTTGGTGATGCAGTAATGCTAATAGTCTCTTCCTCCTCATCATCTTCACCTCCAGTATCTGACCGTCTGAAAAATCTGTATAAGGCTTTTTACCTTTCGTCCTTGACATTATCCCAAAATGTCACGAAGGAAGTTTGTGTGTTACTGACGGCTTGATAGCTATGATAGCTATGGTTTCTGGGTAGCGCTAGTTGGAAGTGTCAAGGGTAGAACATCAATTTATGCACCAGGAGGGTAAAGAATACAGATCTAATTTTAACCAGGGTTGTTCCAATAGCAATATCAGAAAATGACTCAGATTCTTCCTAAATTGCTGGTATCCACATCAGCAAGTATGCAAGTCTATGCACCAGTGTGATGCCCTGTCATTTATCAACCTCAAAATGGGACCCTACTACTTTCCAGCAGTGTCCTGTACACATTTTTCCCCCAGGATGGCATGTTGTGTGGCATTCATTCTCTGTATTTATTTGTTCATGTTTTACTTGAGCCAGGACAAACTATGACAGCAATTTTAAAACATCCATAAAGGATTTGTAGTATACAACTGTTAAAAATCTATCTATATTTTTTAATGCGCTGGTATCAGTTTATTAGTTGTTGTTGTTTGAATTGGAATCAGTATTGGGAATAGGGATGTACACGATTAGTCGACTATATGATTAAATGTCGCCACCCTTGCTAGTCAGTACCAGAAATACTAGTCGGTTAAAATGCGGGTCAATATTTTATTCATGCACAATGCCAGTTAACTGTTGCCTCTAAGATGTTATGCACCCGCCTGCCACTAGTCGGGGCTGCGGTCCCATCAGATAGCAGTCCCCTCTCGCCCAGTGCGTATGCCCCGATGGCCTACCCAGCCCCGGATGTTGTTATCAGCAATGTTGGTCAGATTACAGCTCGTAAAACTAGCACAGTTTAGCAGTGTTTTAATGTAGAAAATGAAAATAAGGTTGAATGTAGACTGTGCCAGAATAAACTGCTATATAACCACTTGACTGGAGCAATGCATAACCACATTCAGCACAGATACAGACATCAACCTGCAAGCAGAGCAGGCTGCTGCTATTTTAAACTGATCCCCCAGTTTTGACTGGTCTGGTGTTAATTTGCATAATATTCCAAATAATAGGCTTCACTGTGTGCATGAATGTGACCCCAGCTCTGACAGAGGCAGCTGGATTTTTTTTTTAAACATTAGTATTAGCTAGCCAGTCCATTAAAATAATATTGTGTTTTTGTATGATTACCACTGACAATAATAAAAATCACACAAAAAAAGGAAACATTTCAAGCTCTCCTGGGGACCCTCTGCTGGCCACGGGAGCCAGCAGATGCTTAGTTTGCTTGTGCCTTAGGCCAGCTCTGTGCCCTGTTGTAAAAAGTATCTTAAAAATAAAAAACAACAACAACAAAAAAATCCTGATGTTTAGGCCTGGTAGGGGGTCACCTTAGGCCCTGGCATGCCACTGAGCTTGCAATACACTAACAGAAACCCTGATGTTTACTTTATTTATCCATGTATATATAGTATGAATCATAAATTTTGCCAAATGATGGATTTACCAAATTTAGTTCAGAGTTATTTCACATTTGATGAGGATGATGTATTAAATAAGACATGCACACAGTGGCATATATCACTTAAACATACAGGACAGGCCCCATAATACTATATAACAACAGCACACAACTTATGTTACTTCTGTCTACAAGAGGTTGGTGTTAGGCAGTAGAAGCAGTGTTTTAATTCTACTGGTGCTACTGCAGTTCTTCACCTTTACGTCTGCTATTCCCTTCACAACTCAGTGTGATTCATGATTTCTCCATAAACCAATTATCTTGATATCATCGGAATTTAGAACAGTTATGTCTGGTCTGCTTTCTGCTGTCATGGTTCTAATCACCAAAACTCTCTCTATAACAGTTTCTAGTGTGTGATGTATAACAAATGACTTCCTATCAACAGAAATTATTCCCTTACTCTTCTTCCAATCCATCTCTTTCCTCCGCTCAGACTGTGGAATGTCCTCTCCCTCTGAAAAACTTGAGATACAGGGTTTACAGCTGACAGCAATGCTACTCTCCCTCTCGTTTTAAGTGTGCGTCCTCTGTGCTGGACCCGCATCTTGTGGCATCACATCTGGAGCAGCAGTCTGTATTACTCGAATCTTTCAGGAACGTCATCGTTCATCTGCCAAATGCCTTGGTTCATGTTGTGCTTTGCGCGGCGCAGCCATATTTCCGGTAACATTTCGTTCCGCTACCCCATCTGGTGTTGGCGCCTGCTCCTCTGTTCGGATGCCAGAAAGCTGTGTTTGGATGCATGTTAAGCATAAGAAACAGACGTGAATGCCCAAGCAGCTCATCAAACTTGTCCTTTTGTGCACTTGCTGAAATGCAGAGGAGATTTTTTTATTTTTTTGCTTTGTCACTGATACTGACGCTCTTCACTTGCCAAGTCCAGTAAATGCACTGGAATTTCTGGCTGACATTGTTACTGAGACAGTTTGACAACTAGGCAATAAAAATGTTACTCAGAAGAAAAGTGGCACAAATGCCAAAATTAATCATTAATTTGTCCTCTTCACTTGTCTCAAAGAGAAGACAAGTGCTTAGTCACTGATACAGAATCATATTGATATAGTAACTGATATCAAATATGCACAATTGATGCACAAATGCAACAAGTGAGTTTGGAACATTGAATCTGAATTATCAAGTGACACATATAACTGTATCAGTAGTTGCTGCATGCACAGTGTAAATGCAGCATATAAATTATTCACAAGAGATTTGCCCACTTGCCTATCATTGCTAGGTGATATATTTGTCCAATCACCCAACCCTAATCAAGAGTCATTATTTTATTATTTTAGAGGAAACAAGGTATTTAACACTCTTACTATGAGAAAACAAGTTTTGTTATTGCAAAATAAAGAAATAATTAACTTGTGATTTTGAGATAATGGCATTAAAAGAAAATGCAAGGGTGACAATTCTTGGCTTCCATATATCCATATCATGTTTCTAAACACAGAATTTTTGTCCTAGTATGTCGTCAAGGTCAAAATCAAACTAAGTTTGGTTGAAAAGGTGACATCTTTAAACACATTTGTTGTTTCAACTTCCATTCATGTCAGTGTCCTCAGGTGTTTTTGCTTTCTACCACTAGGGAGCATCAGAGTTAAAAGTAGCAGCAGGACTCGTGGGACAACAGTGTTAGTCTGTGTAGTTGGTTGGTTGGACCACCACGTTGATCCAGACTGAAATATCTCATCAACTATTAAATGAATGAATGAATGAATGAATGAATGACATTCATGGTCCCCAGAGAAAAAATTGTACTGACTTTAGTGATCCTCTGATGTTTCCTGTAGCTTCATCATGAGGTTGATATTTTTGCTTTTTAGTTAAATGTCTCAACAGTAATTGAGTGACATGCGAACATTCATGATCCCCAAAAGATCGATTGTAATAATTTAGACTCCCTGACTTTTGATCTAACACCATTATCTGGCCAGAATGTTATCCAATTATTTTGATTTATGACCAAGTACCACAAAAAATGACTTTGGGCCTCATTTACCAACCATATATATTTTTTTAATAATTATTTGTAATATTTTACAGTGTGATTATTTCTAGTTCTTTACTCTTGCTTCTCTGTGATGTGTTGATGCAAATATTCAAAAAGTGTTCATTCTAAACTGCGATAGTTAACGGCTTCAGGTATGTGTTTATACAATGAATTGCCAGTTAGTTCATCAAGCTCTTACTGTGGCAGGAGGAGCAGAAGACAAATAGTTCTGCTATTTACTGAACCAGCCAGCTACTCTCCAGAGTCTCCAAGGACACAATGTTGTTGCCTTGTCTCCTGTGCTAATGAGTGACCTAATGAGTTTAGAAAAACTGCTGCATGCTCAGCATTTTCTCACCCTTCTATCTAGATCATACTCACTGCATTTCATCTGGATGTTTTTCATGCATAAAACTCTGCTTTTGCATTCCTGTTGCAGAGTTACACATTTCAATTCATAATTTGTTCTTTTCTGACAGAGACACACAGGTGTAGACTCCAAAAGCAAATAATCGAGTTCCTCTGTGTTGTGATGCAGGTTTCTAAAGGTTGTCTGTGTTTCTGTCTTTAGGTTTGACCTGGGAAGATGACACCACTCAGCAGGTTTTGTCCAAAGAGTTATCTAAACTGAGGAGGATTCCCTACAGGCCACAGCAGAATGGACCTGTCTACAACACGGACAGCAGGTCAGATGTTCACCCAGTTTACCCATCAGTAGCTCAGTACTATTGTGATCCATGGAGATGTCCTACTGTCCCACCATGGTCCAATTTAAGACATATCACTTATGCTGAGCCAGATTCATGAAGATATTTATACCTTCTGAAGTGTTACGCCAATGCAGTAGACTGTTTCACAAAAATAAAGTGACTTATTTAGGACATATTTTAAACCTAGAAAGTCTGTCACCCTACCCCCAGTCAAACTCAGAACTAAAACACGTTTCCATGTTAAAAACAATCAGTGACCAGTGGCACCAAATATATTATTTCTTATTATTTCTATCCCACAGGACGGCAGCTGAAGCAATGGACCCAGTAGACCAGAGGGTGAAGCCTGTCGAGGTGGAGCTCAGCCGAAATCTGCAGATGTACCTCCAGCGTCTCGGCCTCCTTCCCAAGACACCTTCTGCCTCTGGTCTGAGCACCTCGAGCAAGGTGAGGGATTCCTAGATGCTCTATTTTTCCTCTTCTGGTTCTCAGTGGGTCTGTGTTTTGCAGGGTTTCTCTGAGTTTTCAAATTTACATCACAATATATGAATATCTTGTGATGTATATATATAACATATTCAAATAAAATGCCTGATACAGCCACGCTAACCACATTTCTGCACTGTTTTTTCTCATCCATTATTTGGATCTGACCCATCCAAACATTTCTTATTAGCAGCTATCTTTCTTTCCCGTTGATGTCCTGATGATGTTTAATCATTTAGTACCCTGTTCAAGAGCACCCCAGCAGTAGTCATTGAATGATGAGTAGGATTAATGTGGAAAACACTGTGTTCACTATATTCTCCGAGCACACCACCATGTTTTTCCCTTAGGTTGCATTATTTATTCAAATGTTTAATATCTTGCGCAGAAACACATTTCACACATACATTTCTTAAACCAAATTATTACACAAACATCACAAGATTCATTTTAACAGCTTATAAAAAACAGTTGAATACAGAACTCTGCAGGTCTGAAACTAGGCCCTTAATGTCAAATAAAGATATAGATCTCAAATAAATGTTGTTTCAATACATTGAATTACACCAATGTGGTTTTTGGCAGCTAAATTCTGTACTGCAGCTTATGTTGTTTATCTTATTTTTTTAAAATACGGGTTTACTTTTTTATTTATCACATATGGAGTGGCTGGCTTACTGCACAGAGTTTACACTGTTGAGAACAGATGAATGGCCGTAGCGACGGCTCAAAGACAATCCTGCACCTTAAACTGCCAGTAAGGGTTGTGTGACATGACAATATATAATGAATAGATAATAGAATTGTGTTTGCTGTATCCTTCTAAGGTGGCTATTCCTTTAATATCACTGGTTAAATCACAGTGTTTATTGCAAATCAGCAAGCAAGACTAGTTTTTGTTTTGTTTTGTTTTTTATTTTATTTTTTTAATGATTTTTGTATTAATATAATGGGGTACTTTACTGCCCTGAAAATAGACATCCACATCTGTTTATTTTATCTATTTATGATTAAATTTACAGAAAGTAAACAATATCATATTATATAGTCCTATCATGATAAAAAAATAATTAAATACTAAGTATACCACAGGATACAATTAATGTTTTATTCAATATTGCTCTATACTGCTGCTTTTAATTTATCTGAAAAAGATAAATTAAGAAAAGATATACATATATGACACATAAGAATAAAAAAATAACATAAAACAAAACAGAAATATAATGGCATATATTTATATATAGAAGGTTTATGTCTTTGTAACTGAGAGATAATGATATATTTCATTAAAAACTACAAATATGGGGCACTCTGGTAGCTCACCTGGAAGAGTGTGTCAAGGCTATAAACTTAAACTATAAAATTTACATGGATCGTATATGGACAAATATAATTTGCAATGCAGGGTACTTTTAAACAACATATTTAATGTTTACTTGATTCATACTTAATTATATTGTATGAGAAAATGCAAAAGTGGCCACTTTTATGAGAAATCTTTGAATGATACTTATAATGATATTATAATACAATATATATAAACAGGGTGGAAGTAACTAATTAAAAATTACTGTAATTAAGTATTTTTGGGGGGGTACTTGTACTTTTATCAGTATATTTCCAAGTCTGTACTTTTATTTGTACTTATGTATGCATTACACTATATAATCTACTTAGTTACTTTGAGTACAATTTGAATTAATATCTAAACTTTTCATCTGCATTGTTGTAGCCAATAAGGGTCTCTGATCAGCAGAACAGAGCAGAAGTTGGGAGTAAATTAGACTGATGATTTTAAGAGAAAACCCTTTAATTAAATGCCTCAGCAGTTAAAAAGTAACCAATACTGAGTAATTTTCAGAGGAATACTTTGTACTTTTACTTAAATATTTTTAACAGTGGTAGTTTTACTTGTAATTTAGTAAAATTATTAGAATGTAACAGTACTTGTACTTGAGTACAGATTTTCAGTACTCTTTCTACCACCATGTCTATAAAACATAAACATTTACTACAGGACGCAGTGATTCGGGCTTTGATACCTCCTGCCTTGTCAAAGGCCATCACGTTAGCTGCATATTTAACCCTTATAATGTCCTGGGGTCATTTTGGACCCCAAACGAAAACTTTTTCTGTCATAAAATGCTTGTTTTTTCATCAAATGGTCTGAAAATAACGGGGGTTGTTTAATACTATGATCTTCACAACTAAAATAAATTTGAAGTAATTTGATTGAATTCTCAGTGTTTTTTTTAATTTAGTAACGTTCGTCGTCCTCTGGGGTCCAAAAATACCCCACAGCACAAGGGGTGCAAAGGGGCAAATTGTCACATGCGCTGGGCCTGGAGCTGCTAAAAAGGAAGATGTACATGGTGGGAACAGTACGAAAAAATAGGCCCGAGCTTCCCCCTGCACTGGTGGAAAAAAAAAAAAAACAGGGCTCGGTTTTCGTCAAAGTTCGCCTTCACTGAGACCCATGCTCTTGTGTCGTATCACCCTAAAAAACAAAAAAATCATCGTGATACGGCTGTGAACAACAAGTAGGAAAAAAAAGTGTAAAATTAGTATTACTAGGTTGGTCTGAAGTTGAATAAAAAGATGAAACACAAATTTGTGTGACAATGTTATGTTTTGTGCTTTTTAACTGTCAAACCAGTTGGGGTCCAAATGGACCCCAGAGGACAATGAATGTTACTCTGTCGGGAGGACATCATGAGGGTTAAGCTCTTTATTAAATGTGTCTACACTACTAATACATTTTTATTGCAAGATCTCAGACAGTCCAAAAAAGTACATGAAACACATGATAAAGTATCAGTGAGATTCTGTAAACTTCAGCTTTGAAAGAGGGAAGAGCAGGTGGGACATTTGTTTCTACCCCAAAGTCTGCGTGTAGCTCCACCCTCTGTTCACAGCCACCTGCCTCTGTTACAAATAAAAGAAAGTGCACACAATCACACACACACACTCCAGTCATATAAGAACTCACACAAAGACAAGAACGCACACACCTTCACTACAGGGAGCCCGGTGTCATCCTTCGTTGTCACTCGGCTCTCGCTTCTCCATCCTAACTGATGGCTTTTCCCAGCACGACCGTTATGAGCGAAATAATACCAGCAGAGAGTTCAGGAGTTCACCACTCTAATTAATAACTCTCCACGTGACCGGTTCCTCCGCTGCTCAGGCTGAGGGGAGTGGAGTGCGGCTGAATGGTGGAGGCCTTTCTCCTGCTGGGGGCTCCAGAGCACGATGGCGTGGAGCCTGCAGGCGTCGCTCGGGGGTTCGTGGCCTTTTCTACCCAGGTTCACGTGCTTGGTGGAAACGAAAAAGAGCAGGAGGACTGAAGGGGTCCTGGAGGGCACGAGTGGAATAAACCGCACCAACTGTGTGACAAAGATGAATAAAGCTACCGGCAGTGACAAATATCAGAAGGGGCCTCGCACATACAAATCATAAAGAAGTATGACAACTGTGAGGAACTTAACTGTTGGTATTGTTATGATAATTTTGCCGTTAGTCAGGCTTGTACCATTTCTGTGCTACTAGGTGGGCGTTAATGGAGCCAGCGGTGACTCTTTGCTTTTGTTGTAGCTGATGGATCTGTTAATATGATTGCATAAATGGATTAATAAGTTGTTTTTCAAAAATGGGCTTTATGTTAATAATCATTTTGTTCAGATGTTGGATGAAAGTCTTAAATGTTAAAACAAAATCTGGCTCCTGCATTGCAGTACTCCCACTGAATTATAGAACATTTTCTTTTTTATATATATCTATACATCTGTTTTCTTTTATATTTTTTCAAATTAATTTTCAATGTTTCTTTTATGTGAAGCACTTTAAAATGGATTAAAAACTTTTCATTTATACTGTACTTTATTAAACTACCAGATTTTTGAACTGGTTTTGGTGTGACGTTCAGGGTGAGAGCAACATTCACATAATATAGTAAACAAGCCAAGTTAGCCCTCTGAGCTAATGCGTGCTTATTCTTATTTAACAAGAAATAAACCACTATACATGTACATATATTTTTACATATTTTTAACATATTAAATTGAAATACCTTATATATAATATTTTTTTAATCTACATCTATTTATTTTTGTTGGCTCATATGTTTTGACTTGTAGTATGACACATTGGTTAGGACTGACTGTATTTGATTGGCAGGCCAGTAGAAATGAAGCAGATTTAGTTTAGAAAAACAGCAGAGTAATCTGAAGCTGCTCAGGCAGGATGACTGTGCGTTTTACCTCAGCAACATGTTCTTTTCTATTTACATGCACGACCGTATCTCTGCTCATTATTTCAGGACAGTGATTCCATTTTAGATGGACAAAGAGTGTGGGATGTTTTGGTCCCAGAATGTGCATGAAGTAAAATTCTGTCATGCTCCCACACCTCGGTACCTGATTCTTTTCCTTTTTTTGTATTTTTTCAACATTTTATGCCAGTGGCACCATTGTTTAGGCAGCAAGACAGTAGTTAGATGCCTGGAGATGAGGGTAGCAAGAGATGGAGAATAACAAGCAACAAAGTCACCTGGCCTGACTCAGAGTGGGACTGCTGCAATTCATAAGTTTGCGCCTTAAACCCTTTGGTCACAGGAGGCCCCAGCAACACAGAATTAATATTATTAAGATTTTATTTTCATCTTTAAATGTTTACATTTTGTTTTGAAAAATCTTGTTGTTAGATTACATTTGGCAGATGCTTTTCTCCAAAGCAGCTCACATGTTTCCCTTCCACATACAGTTGACACAATTTGGGTTTGAATGAAATATCTTAATGTAATACATTTGTGATGATACATGTATTGTCCCAGGCACATTCAAATATACATTAAAAAAATACGTATTGAAAACATCAATTCTGTGTTGCTAAAAACAAAAAACTACCTTTTGGGTATTGTGAAAATACACACACATGTGAATATACAACAATAAAAGAAACATATCACACACAAGACATATTCCAAATTTGTGTAGTTTATGTCTCGATTGATGCATCTCCTCAACTTCATATCAATATAATTTTGTATGGTGATAATGATGTTTTTTCATTAATGTGAATTTAGTGTGAATTCAGTCCAATTATTGAATATAGCATACCATACTGTACTATAATCATGCCATTATATTCCTTTGGAAAAAAGAAAAAAAAATTTCAATATGGACCAGAGGGAACCATAATAAAAATGACTTCAAGCAGCTTTTGTTGTTTTCTCTCATTAGAGGCCACTTCTCAGTGGCCACACAGTGTTTTTCAAGAACCTCTATTTGATTCTATGTACTTTTATTGATTCTTTCAGAGTGACCGTTTCCAGTCAGGCAGCCCCACAGACTTCTATCGCTCCAAGGCCCAGACTTCGCCTCAGAGGTCGTCTCCCTCCAGCTTTTCTTCTCCCTCATCTTACTTACCTCTGCAGAAGCAGAGACCGCCAGCCGACCAGCTCCTCGCTACGCAAGCTGAGGGTGACCTTCTCCTGGCCGCCCTGAGGCAGTATCTCTCCGGGCATGTGTCCCTGCACCACGTGGGGGTGAGCCCAGAGGAGCAGGAGGCCCCCTCGTCCCGCCTGAGGCCCTTCTACAGCAACGGAATAGAAAACTCTGGGCTCAAAAAAGAAACCTCAAAATCCCGGCCTTTGAAGATGGGAAGGACTCAGGGGGCTTCAGTCAGGGACCCCTTGACGTCTGTGGATGGTACGTGTTCTAAGGAGCAACAAAATGGGTTTTAATATCCACCAACCTCATACAATCACATCTTTCATCTTTTAGCTGCTCTGTTTATGACATTGCTGGATTGGATCGGATCACTATAATATCATGTATTATGAGCTATGTTGTCAGAAAATCTAATTCAGGAGAAAACCATGAAACATGAACATGAAATGGTTGTTTATTTCATTTTAAAAGTTGCTGTTCAGCTGATTGAAAGTTGAATCACTGCTTTATAGTATAATGGAGAAATAAGCTGTGAATTGTGGTGACACAATTGCTCTGAAGTCATCATACATAAATTACAAAATAGAACCGGTGCCTTCCAAAACAAACAATATGACTTTTCCAAAAATGACTTATAAGTGTGTTTTCTCATCCACCACCCCTGTGCTTCAGAAACACTTTTAAAAAAGAAAATGAAAAGGAGTAACAGTAGAACAGGGGCTTTCATGTTGCAAAGTATTGTTCCTGACATGCGACCCTACATGCAATGTAGGGTTGTTCCAATCTGATCCCAGACCCTGCTACTTTCCAGCAGCTTACACCCAATGTTTTTAACCTGAGCCAGGCCATACAGCAATGATAGCAATCACATCACACCCATACAGGGTTAGTGGTATACAGATCTTGGAAAATAAAATATTTTTTTACTGGACTGGTATCTAATCAGTTTTAATTTCAGGGACAGGCAAAGTTTGGGTGTCTGGAAGGAAAAAATGGAATTGGAACATCTCTACTTTCATATGCTGGATTGGTCAACACATCATGTACTGTGGCACAACTGAGCTTTCTAAAAATGCTTGATGACAGCACTACTATCATTGAAATGAATGAGGAAGCTGAATTTTTAACATAGTGCAAGAGCAACATCACACACTTCTGCATAAGGACAGTGTTATTTGTATGATAGTAAACATAATCAGAGGTCATGGACAAAACAGTGTCAAAAGGTCCATTTAATACTTGTTTTCTGTCTTTTTAATCATGTCACAATAGATGTAGTTTGACCAGTTGTAATGGAAACTGTAAGTTTTAAATGGAAACATTAACACGTCATCATTTTAGCAAACAACTGCTTGTTTACACCTTCAGCAGTTAAAGAGCAACAATGTTGACTCACTATTACTTACCTCTGTGTCTCCTGCAGAGAGGTTCATCGAGAAAGTTTTGACGAACGTCGGCAGGCAGCATGTGGACGTGGACGAGCTGACGCCTCAGGACTTGGACCAGCTGTCCCGCCTGATAGCTGATGCTCTGCAGGTGGTCGACCAAAACCAGGGATAAGCATGGGCCTGACCCAGGGAAGACCTGGACCGAGAGACCTGGGAGAAGAGCTCAGCGATGGGGAGCAAGAAGATGAGCAGGCTGCTAGGGATGAAGAAGAGGAGAAGTTGCTTAAGAACGCTCCGACACTGAAACCACAGGAGAGCACTCCTGTAGTGCTGGCAGCTCTTCAAGGTAATTTTATCATGATTCATTTTGTGTTTTTACACAATTAAAGTGTTGAACAAAGTTTGAAAGCAAGTCTGTGATATGTGCACAATTGTGAAGGTGGGATTAAACAAAAAAAAAGGAGCTCTAAAAGAGCTCGCCACAAGAGTGCAACAAAAAATTCAGTGTGACAATAAATAAAGCATCTTGTTCAACTCAGTATAAACACAGCCAGCTTTAATGGTCTGTGCTCAGGCCACTCCAACTGAAAATGTTTACACTACAGGTAAAAGTGAACAATAAATAGATTAAATATGGCTGAAAATAATTAACCATATGGAACAACTGCCGCCAAGCCCCTCCCTCCTCAATTACTGTTGCCACGTCTGTCCAGCTTTCCATTCTCACACTGCACATAATGCAAATTAGCAGTAACTGTTGAAATACAAGGTCTTTGATTCCACAAAACAATAAACAAAAGCAGGCTTCTTGTTTCCAGCTGATCACTGTGGATTTTGTCGGATAAAATGATGACTCTTACATGCAGATTTCATAATTGTAGCTGGCTAATTTAAGCTAATGCCAATACTAATGCATAAACTCCTTGTGGAAGCTGAGAAGTCCGTCTCCAGCTTGACATGTATCCATCTGATACAGAATAACATTAAATAAGGTTATATGCAAAGCTACATGATATAATGTTAATTAGTGGTGGGTGACGTGGCTAAAATCTTCTATTATGGTATTTGTAATTTTATTTCATGGTAACAGTATATATAGTAATTGTTCTGTAAATTCAGTTAATAAAATGTAAAATAACCATATCATACCTTACTTAATCACATTTGATTATTTTCTTCTTTCATTTGGAACTTCCATACAAAAAAAAACAACTGCTACACATAAGACAACATTTGAGCTAAAAACAAAAGATTCAAAACAGTAAAACTAACACTTGTTTAGAAGTGAAGCTGTAAGGTTCTGAGAGATAACAGCAATTTCAAGTGTTACAGGTTTTAAAGTTAACAGGTGCAAATAAAAACCAGCCTGGTTGGGATACCTCCTGCTTTGTATTTATAGTTTCACTTTTCTTCTCTGTTTTTTGTTACTCTCTTCTTCTGAGGCGGTTTGTTAGAGGTGCATTACAGCTGTCACTCTCTCATCACTTGAGAACCTAGTATAGAAGAAGGGAACCCTAGACCCGTGAATGATCATGCAAGAGATCTGTCCCTAAACCTCCCCAGATATTAAAAACAGCGTTGTTGCAGTGTAAAACATTTGAGGTGTCATGATGCTCTTGATCTTGTGTTTTGCGTTTTCAAAAGACGCCACCCTCCAAACTCATAAGACATCAAGTATCGCTCTTCTTAGAGCCTCATGCACACCGCTTTAACATGTAGAAGAGATACAAAGCTTGACAGGCCTGCAGTACCCTAGTTACTGTTGCTAATCTATGATTGGACAAGTGCATTTTGGAGGAGGGGCTTAGTGAAGAGTCAGTTGGGGCTTGACTTGTTTAGGAGTCTGCAGTCATATTATTAATGTGTGATGTTTTTTTCAGTATTTAGTAAAGTGAAAAGTAATGTAATTTCCACAGAAGCAAACTCTTAAATATTAAAGTAGAATGAATTTGTGATTTTGAAAAGTCCTTGAAATTTGTAAAGCCATCTTTTAGCCCTTTGTTCACATTTTTACTTCTTTGCTGTTTGATTAACTTCAAAGTTTATTTTTCTCTCATAATATTCTTCTCTCTTGACGATCACACAGATGTATGAATGCATTGACTCTCTTTCTCCCAGCAGAGCGCCACACAGATACAGAGGAGCATAATGTGAAGGACAAGGTAAGCATTCAGTTAGGTAAGAAAAGAAAAACTTAAATGTCATAGAAAAGGCTGACATTATGAGCAATTATATAATGTTCTGCATGAAGAAGGTAATGAACCCCACAGCCTGCACCTTTCAAAAGAACTTATATTCGACATCAGCTGCTGTACTGAAGGTGAAGTGCCTGTCCCAAGAATGTAGCAGGAACTCAGGATTCTTGTGAAAGACTTTCTGAACAATATGGTTGTGCAGAAAGAAAATGAAGTCTAGTTTTCAAAAGGTTTTGGGGCATTTGAACAGATGAGACTTTTTAAATTATATTTTTCAGACTGCATCAGCTCACTATTTTGCAGTTCTGTTATGTGGGTTATTGTCCCACAAATCTTATTAATGTATAAATAATATTTTTATGTTATAATACTACTCTTCTATTAATAATACTGCTACTGAGTACATTTGGAAAATATTAACAGCAGTAATTCTAAAGCAACTAGATACCTGATATCTGAATTTGATCGTTTTGGTACATACGTAGATCTAGAAAAAAAAAAAAGACTATTTATATGATTTTGCACACAGCCAATCACTGCAAGCATTTTTCATAAAGAAGAACCTTTGAAAAAGGGTATTGAATGAACACTCCGTTGGTCTTACTTTAAGGGTCTTGGTACTGGTTCTGAGATCGTCATTTTTTAAACGATAGCAGCCTTAACTAGCAGCAAGAAAGTACAGAAGCTCATTTTTGTTTATAAATGTCCTCTTATAGCTGCATCATTATATTATATTTCTTCCTAAGTGTAAAACCACTGTTGACTAGACAAAATCAAAGGGCTGGCTTCTCCACACTGGTAACTACTGAACATTTGCACCCTTTTATAAGCTTTATAGAGATGTTTCTGATTGTTTCTGATGTATCTATGTTCTTGAATGTGACTGGTGATGTTTGTTGTGTGTCCTCTGTCTGGACTTTTTGTTTGGCTAAGAGGTCTCTCGAGTCTTTTCTATCTTGCTGGTCCCCAGAACATATTTTTGATCTTTAAGTTCTAATAGACAGAGCAGATTTAATCAAAGTAGTGCTGTAGCCATGCTGGCTTTTGGATCTTGACAAGACGAGCAATTACTGTGAAGCTACCAGCAAAGGGATAATAGCATATTATAATCCTATTCAGTATAAACTCTGACAGGTTGGCTGTTCTTTGATTCAAGGCAATTATTTCCTCATGCTCGTAGCCGTACATTGCCAACGCACTGACATGACCAACAAGAAAACTCCCACCAAGTCAATTTAAGCTGTTAGACAAAAGATCCTGATTGAACAACCTCATTGCTCAAGCATGATGTCTGTCATTATAGAGGGTTACCACTAACTAATTAGTCTCACTGATGTCCCCAAAGTTCTCAAAATATGAATCATTTATCAGGACACTGAGTTATTTGGAGGTCTTAACTTCAGAGTATTAAACTTGTGTTAATTTCTAAAACTCACATCTAATTTTTGATAAATTAATGGAAAATTCACCATCAAACATGCACAATATAAATATCAATATCAACATCTGAAGCCTCATGACATACAGTAAAGGTTACCACTTTGAGTCCCTTGATTAACTGGCGAATTAGAACATAGAGAAACCTTGAAAAACAATATGGAAAGAACTGACAGCAACCATTCAGTCACAATTCTGATGAATGTCTTGAGTAGAAACATCTGCAAGTAAAATTGGCATTATAAATGAATCTGTTGCTTTAACGAGACAGATAACAAATGGCTAACTACAGTGTATTTTTATTAAGGAGGAAACCGACAGTACAGTTGTTATGTGCAACTAATTTGATGAGACACAAAAGACAGAAGTGCTACTAAACAGTATATTACTACAGCTTTCACTCACTATTGATGCGAGGAGCAAACATCTTGTATTTCAAGTCGTGGTTGGTGCAGTTCTTCTGACTTAAGTTGAGTTCAGGTGGTGCTTCAGCTGAAATTTCTGACTTGGAACTTGGAAATTCAAACTTCTCAGTTCCAATGGAACACCCCAGTAGTTACACTATGGGCAGAGTAAAGGTTACTTGGGAAGAATGCTGTCTTAAATGCTTCTTGGATCTGACATTGACATGACATGGACATTTTTCACAGTGGCCATTTTGACATGAAATAGTAAACACAGGTGTTACCAATGATACTAATGAAGGTTCTGTTCCATTCGGGACAAACAGAGTGGTGCTATTGTGCATGTTGGCTCACTGGAAAGGCTCTGCTACACTAAATGGAACACTGTAAACACCTGCATTTACAAGGGTTATTTCGATACTGATAACAGTAAAAATGTCTCTGATACTGAGAAAAATGTTATCGGTACTGGCAAGCATACAAGTCTATGCACCGAACCAATACATGTAATTTATTCACCCTGAAATAGGACTCTGCTACTTCCCAGCAGCGTCCGGTACACCCATTTTTTTCCAGGATGGCGAAGGCATGTTTGATGGCCTTCATTCTCTGTATGTATTCGTTTGTGTATTACAAAGAGTTAAACCTGAACTAGGCCATACTTACCTTGCGAGGCAGCTGAATTCACTAGATCAGGAGAGAATCCATCTTGCCAGGCTTAAAGTTATTTGTTTGTGTCCACACCGAAAGTGGTGCAGCCAGTCAGCATCCTAGGAGAGACTACTGGCAGCTACAGGTGTGGTTGTAGGTGTGATGACAGTGAGAAGTGTCCATGGAAGCGCTAATCTGATTGGTTGAAGTTAGTCTGTGTTAGACATGATAGACAAATGGTTCATCCAATCACCTGCCAAGGGTTTTTTTGAAAGTGCCTGCCCCTTTCCAAACAGTTTCTAAGGACGACTTCCCAGATGATTGTGTGTAACGAAGTATCTGGTGTGTCAGGTTAAGGCCATACAGATATAATAGCAATTATAACATCTATACAGTGTTAGTGGTATAGGGCTGTTAAAAATAATAATATTTTCAGGTATGATAGTCAGTATTGGGAAGGAAAACTTTTCTATCAGAACATCTCTAGAGTTTACCCTATGTCATATTAACATGGCCCCTGTAACATTTGATCAAATGTCTAATCTTTTAAGCACTACACAGGACCTGCACACAGGTGTTTTCACTTATTCTGTCTGATCAGGTCTCTGCTCAGGTTGGAGGTGGGCGGATATACAGTATGCTGGGAAACACATGACGACACCAATTACTTCATAAGATGATATACATGTAGTATTTTGTGGTTCCATCCTAACAGGTGCAACAAGAAGATGCCAATAAAGAGTTTGAAAAACCCACGCAGTCCTGCAAAGAGGTTTAATCAGGCGCAATAAGTGAAAACAGCTGTGGGAGTAGAAGTGTGGAGGCTTTTGAAGCTTAAAATGGTCTTCAGTAGTCAGACCTTTTTATTCTTACCCCAATTCTTCACATTCTCAAAAAATACAAAGGTAGCTGTCGGAAGCCTTTCTTTCTTTAAATAAAAGTAATTGCTCCCTTTAGAAATTTAGACAAATATGTAACACTCATTATCAATTGGCTAAACTTACACACGTCATCTCACTTGTAATATTTCTTTGGCTTTTTTTCCAGCCTGAAAGTGGCAACCTCTTCACCAAACTTCTTGCCTACCTGGACAAAACTTCCTCCAACGCCTCTCCTTCGGCAAGAAATCTGAATGACGTCTCCATAGAGACGCCAAGAGGCCAGCAGGTTGGGCTGGAGAACGTCCAGAGTCGGACCAGCGAGGCGGGGGTGATGGTGCAGAAGAAGGACGCCACTCAGTCTGTGGAGGAGGTGGCGGAGGTACAGGGTTGGATCAAGGAGGTGGCACCCCCCCTGCTTCGCTCGTGTACGAGGAGCCGCACAAGAAGACGATGCATGTTCCCGAACTTCAGCTGGACGTCAAAAACAGCAGGACGAAGGATGATGTCTTCGGCTATGTCATCACCGACACAGAGTGAGTATAAAACTACTGACATACAGGTCACACAGAGGCAGTCTTGGTCAGATTACTGATTAGTAATACTGGATCTTCGAGTCTGATACCACGTTTGATATTTTGAAGTGAAAAAGCTGATACACCAGCAGATATTTTACAGTTTCGCTCACTCACTTTGGTTCGTTTTTTGAAGCCGTCATAACATTAAGTTCAATTATCACAACTGTTTCATGGGACATCACAACTCTACTGTAGAGTTGCTCAGGACAGCCTGTTTTCACGGCATGTCATTAATCCAGAGGTCAGCTATGTTGGAGGTGCTGAACATCAACAATGCAACCAAACTTGCAACTTTTTTTTGTTGCTCTAATTGAACAATTTTGGTCAACAAAGTATAACATTGTAAGAATGAAAAAACAAGCCTCTCATCAATCTGCGTCTTTATGACTTGCGTCTTACGTGCAAACACTCTATGTCTGGAAATTATTCGCTTTGATAAGTACAAACCAGCTTGGTTGTCATTTGTCTAACTAAGCCAGGCAAAATAAAGCCTTCATGCTTGTGCTGTTGAGTTGACACTTGTCAAAATACCACTGTGATATAACCTACAGCAGTTTTATTTTTATACTGTAACTGAATGCAGCTTTGAAGACCACAGCAAAGAGAAATAAGTTGCTCATTTATACAATAAGGATCTGCAAGACAAAGCCTTCAGTGATGTAAAGGAGGTTCAAGGAAATAAGACTTAAGAAGTGTTAAGAAGTCTGGAGGAAAATGGATGGCACACTTGGCTGTGAACAACTTTCCATCATTCAGCACACTGAAGCCCCGAGTGTGACCTCGACAACAACATGACTTTTTTTCTCCGTAACATTTATGTTTTTTTCCTGCTGTATTGCCCTGAACGAGATGTAACAGTGTGGTAGGAGAGAAGAGAAAGGTTTGAGCCTTGAGCCAGAATTACACCTGTTGCACCTAAAAGATGAGCAAAGAAGAAGTTTCAAAACCAAACACCACAGCAACCATTTCAAAAGGTCTTCAATCTCAAACTGAGGAGCAGAGAAATCAATGTGAAAATTACTCTGCCCTTGGTGTGAATAAGAACGAAGGAACAAGACGGCCTGCAGTGTCCTCTTGTTGCATCCTGGGTAATATTTGACATCAACTTGCTCAGTAAGAAAGCGCCTTTTGTGATGTATGAGAAACTATATTTTTTCCTTGGCAGCAATGACAAAGTTTTGTGTTTGTGGGGAAAAACACATTTCCTGCCTCCATTCCTGTGAGAACAAAATATTAGTCATTACTGAGGTCCTCAAATCTTCAAAAACTGCTCATCATTTTGTGTGTTTGCTCGTTTGTTTGTCTGGAAATGAATTAGAAATCAAGGTCATTGAAGCTAATTTGGTATGCCTCTTTACATTATGCAGATAACTGACAAAATCTCAAAATCCTAACAGCTGTTATCTCACCTATAGTGATTTTTGCTTTATGTCAAAAGCTGTACATAAAATATGATCATTCAGGGCCGATTGTGTCCTGCCAGAAAGCTTTGCACTTTTAAGAGTCCAACAACACCAAGAAAATGAAATTAAATAAATTATTTAATATATTAACTCTGTAAAACAATCCAATTTCCCCTTGGCGATCAATAAAGTATTTCGTAGGAGCCCACACCTGTCTCCATCCATCGATTACAGTACAACCAACACTGTGATCATTTCAGTTTGAGCAGCAGTAGGCTTACATGACAGAAGGAGGAAACTATCAGTTGTAAATTAGTGAAGGAAAAACCTAACATATTTCAATTTAGGGGAAATTATTTATTTATAAATAATTTTACT
The DNA here is from genome assembly GCA_034769285.1 of Lutjanus argentimaculatus. Lineage (NCBI taxonomy): Eukaryota > Metazoa > Chordata > Actinopteri > Lutjaniformes > Lutjanidae > Lutjanus > Lutjanus argentimaculatus. Next base: position 33,983,950 of record JAWZSL010000011.1, on the reverse strand, counting down.
CCTCCTATTTGAGCCTTTCTTCCTATGATCTTACCCTGCATGGCATTTTATGCATTTGTGAAAGATGAGGCATATTTTCTCATTTCTAACTTATTTCACATCAAACGCTGTAGTACTTCAGAGAGCGTCAAGGGTCATGATAAAAGTATTACCTTTAAAAGGTGCAATTAAATGAAAACTTCAAATGAAACATGTAGTTTGATGCTCCAACTGCAGATTTCAGGGCTTATTAAGATACTCCTCGCCTTCTGTATGTGGGCAGGAGACACTGAATATATCATTAGTTTTTAGTTCATATCAAGGGGCAGCTCAATATACTTTATAACAGTTTCATCACTTGAAAAAGTTGTTCATTTCTCACAGACATATAACTGTTTAGAAAATGGTTAAAATGGAAGCTTTGTTCTGACTGTGGAGCAAACATGGGAAAAACTTTAGTCAGCAGGAGCTATACTCTGACAGGAAATGTTACAGCCAATCTGACATCCTTATATTGAGGTACAACTCCTGTAACTTTATGAAACAGACTCAGAGGCTGTGTTGCTGTGATCACAGGTGAACAGATGGAAAGTTTAAGATGTCCTCAGTCACTTTTGCACCGCAGACATCTTTGGTGTACCCGCCAGATTCCTCTCTAACCCTTTACAGTGACTTTTTAAAGTGTCTCTTGACATTTCTGCAAGATCACTGAACTTCAAAAGAACACCGAAGTTGTCCTTGACAGTTTGCAGATCTCTCCTCAAGAGAACGAAGTGCGGCAAACATGGAAAAATGCCACTTCAAGACTTCGCAATGCACCGGAAGAGCAAGAGGCTCTTCATCAGCCTCATAAAAGAATTTATATAAAGCTTCATCTGTACTAGAAAAGTCTAAACATCCACATCTTTTCATCAGTGTTTTCTTTGAACAGTGACAAAAACTAAAGCTCTTTGCTGTGTGAAAAACACTTGGCGGTTTGTTTTACAGCCTTGAAGCTGATGGACAGTTTGTTTACCTCGTTGACCTGTTAAAAATGTCACACTGCACTACACAACAAACCGTTGATGATAAGACGGCGCTTTTCAGTCAGAGCCTGGGTCAGATGAGTTGTCTCCAGCTTGAGTGTTTTTGATTTGTGCCGCCTGGTATCAGACCACTTTGCTCTTCTCAATGTTATGTTGGGATTTGTCAGTATGGTCATCAGGGTTCTTCAAAATTGTCCAATTTAGAGTATTTTCATAAAAGTTTAACATGTCTGTAGATCAAAATATTTAACAGCATCTGTCATAACAACAACAAGAGGCACATGATGAACTGAAACACATTTTATTTCTCTCTGTTACACTGTAGATTACATTAAATATAGGTTCTTTTTATAAAGTTAAATATGTTTCTAAAAACAAATAAATAGAAATGTAGGGACAAAAACAACAAAAAAATGCATAGAATCAATCAGAATCAATTAATGTTCATCACAATTTCTCAGAGCCTAACATGGCAGCTTCAAATTGCTTCTTTTGTCCAACTAACATTCCAAAACCCAAAAACCCTTCATTTACTATCATGTACTAAATGTTTTTGTTGACTTAAAATAGTATAATTTAGAGTTTAAAAAGTGAATCATGAATGAGTGAGTGATAAATGAGTTATGAAAAAACATTGTAAACAATTAATTGAGTCCAATAGGGTCCAACAGAGCCAGTGCAACGATGCTATGTTCTTTTTTTTTTAACTCAGCTACTAAAGATAATGCTATTATCATATCTGTCACCTTCATAGTTAAAATATTGTTGACTGATGATAGAAAATGGAAGTGAACTATGGTCCCTGTTTTTGAAATTACTCATTACTCTGTAATAAGAGAGCAGTGGTATAAGAATGTGGCGATCCAATCACTTCCCGGAGTCTCTGCTTGCCTGGTAACTTAAAGGTAACAACAAAACTGCAGGTAGTTCCTGGGGCTGGCACAGAAATAATGGGACAAAACCCCACGAAAAACCATAACACATTGTTTTTGCACAAGATGTAACTCTTTTATCAGCAACCTATGAGGCGCTGGTAGTTGGATTTTTTTTCTTTAACTGAAAACAGCGAAGCCAGCTGTTTCCCCCTGCTTCCAGTCTTGAAAGTTTGGAAAATGCTTAATTTCAGCAATATGCTTAAATTTGAATATACTGCTTGAAAAAAGGCTTCATTTTCAACATATTCTTGTGTTTCACTACACAATCATACATGTAAACCAAAAATATTTTAATATTTATAATGAAATGATCCTTTTGTCATTTTTGTTGTTCATAGCAAGATAAATCCTCTGTTGTTACTGAATAAGCAAGAATAAATTAAGAATTAAAATTATATGAGCAAGTGGCATTGTTGTAGGTATAAAGGAATTTGCAGTTGCTTTTATAGTAACAATTTGTGATGATTAAGGCTTCAGCCATGCTCATATTTTTAGTTTGGGTATCAACAGGACTGGTATCAATCTTCTCATCTAACAATGAGCAAAACGTATTTCCAAAAATGTTAAACTATTTTTTAAGGGTTAATTGTGTAACATTTAGGAGGAGCTATTGACTACTGAGCTATCGATTGAATATAATATTGATATAAATGTTTTCCTTAGTGTATCATAACCTGAAAATAAGAATCATGTTTTTGTTACCTCAGACTAATATGTTTTCATCTGCACAGAATGCGGGTCCTCTTCGACAGAGGCTGCCATGTCACAGCGCCATACAGTAGACTAGAACGGACAAACTAAACACTAACTCTAGATGCCACAAAATCCCAAACACTTGTCTTTTACCAGATACCAGTTGGCAAATAGCATTTTTGTGGCCAGGATATAATTTTTTGATTTGATAGAGACTACTGTTGAGATGACATGACATGTTTGCTTAATTATTATTTTTAATAAGATAACAAAGGTGGCTGGCTCTGGTTAGGCCAACAACAGAATACAGGTGAGTTTAAGCTTTAAATTTAATAGCTCATATCTCTGATTTAGACATGAAGGATACAGAATTTTGAGTTGTCATTTCCCTGCAGTGATAGAAATAAAAAATACCTGCATCAGTGCAGGACTGCAATTGTAAAAAGACAGATGAGATGCAAAGTTCAGACATTTTGGTGCTGTGACAGAGGTGAGGGCTGATAGCAGGGATCTCCTAGTGGTTTCAGCACAACACCTCCTCCTGTGGCCGTGGGTGAGGAGGCGGAGGAGGAAGACAGGGTGATTCATCACAGCTGGAGGAAAACACCTGCTCCCCAACACACACATACTCTACACGTGGGCATAGAGACACACAGTCTTTTTCTGCACCTTTTAACCCTTCAACCTATAAATGCTTTTCCCTCGTTGTCTCCCATCCCACACAAGACACACAGCTGATATGAATCATGATGCTCACTGTTGTCATTTGCATCTTTAAAACCTATTTAGAAAAATCAAACAATTAGAATTTTCCTTTTAAAATAGTGCAGTATTGCTTTGTGAGCTTTAGCAAACATGTTTATATTATGCTTGTTTTAATTAAAGTCGTGGTATCCGTCATCACTCTAACATATTATGCACAGATCTGAAACTCTAAAATGCCAACTGCCAAACTACATTCAGTTTTTAATGGTTTTCACTCCCTAATTAGCTTGATTAATAAAGGGCAGCACAGGGTAATTGGCGGGGAAAAATTACATAAAGACAGCATTTATCCACAATCCTGCAGGAATTGTTACCTTTCCCTGAACATTTTGTCCTTCAATTTTATACTCGGTACACTCTAACAGTTATTAGTTTAATAGGTTTATAGACCCTCCTATGATAAATTGCTATATAGCCTCCAGACCTCTTATACTTTGTAGGATTTTTCATACATGCACACACATACATAAATGACATACAGATTAGCCTCACCAGAAAAACGTATAGGTTGTCAGTATAAAGGATAGATGGAGTTGCCACTTATGAGAAAAACTGAATTCGTAAAACCACCATGGATCAAAAATTCATCTTAGAGAGTCATAATAGAACTTGTTTGCAGCTCATGTTTCTCTTTTATAGTGGTGGTTTATGGGGAAAATGCTTTGGGGGCCAAGGGAGAATTTTTCGCTGGCCACTGAGAAAAATGGAAGCAAGGCTGAGGTTCTATTATACGTCTATGGGATAGAAGGCTCAAAGACACCCAAACTTAAAGCCAAAAGTCAAAATAGACTTATCTGACATACACTTAATTAATGACATATGTAAGTTAACTAACTAACATACTTAAATTACGTCACATAAGTAACATAACATAATGTAACATCTGAGTGTGGGTAAGGTTCACCCCTAAGAGCTAAGGACTCTACTGTATATAATAATATTTGCTTATAAAAGTTTTAGTAGCAGCGGTGTTATAATGAATCATCTGTAGAATAAGCTTACATTTTTTATGCATGTCTCCTGTTTCTTATTTTTGGTGGTTATTTTAAGTTAGTTTAATCTTACTGGTGGTGTTCTCCCCAGTCAACATTACTGTTGATTAGATTCAGGTATGACACGTTTTTCTTCAGCAGCAGCCACTTCTTCTCTTTCCCATGGAATCTGCAGTGTAGCTCATGTAGAAGCCCGAGGGCAGGAGATTTCTTTGATGTTCACTGAAACCTTTGGCTTTCCTATTAACACATCCAACAATCCTCTCCTCAGGCTCTTCTGTTCCCAAAGAGCAGGAGTCAGATTCTTGTTTCACAGTCTGCAGAACCTCACCAACAATGTGACTGAGCTCTAACAGGAGACTCACCACAAAAAGACCAGCATTGGTTGTTCAAACGCTTGAAAATATGGACTATGCTCATAGTTTGTTGACAAGCAAAGCCCTTGGAGTTACACGAATAATCAGCCTTAAAGGGCCGTATCTGACACCCATGCAGTGCAAAGCCGTTGTGCTGGTGGTGCAGGTGGATTTGCTATCTTACACCAGCGCAGTTGCCATTTTTGCCACAGCTGCAAGATAGCAAATGCATCTGCGCCTGGTCTGTGTGGCTGTGGGTGTGAGGTCTAAAAATGAAGGCAAAACGAAGGCGTGGCCAGGCGCATTTGCTATGTTGTGCTCAGCGCATTGGAGTAAAAACCACTTGTGCGCTTGTGTAATTTTGCCCACAGGTTAAAGCTGTACCTTAATCCAACTCAGGTGGGTGTTCAGCCGGGTTGAGGTACAGCTTCAATTGAAGTACTGTATTTGTGGTGTCTGTCCGTGTACACGTCCGTGTAGGAGTATAGTCACGTGTTTATTCATAGGTTTTGCAGGTATTAGTGTAACTGGTGGACTGTTGTCTGCGTTGTGTTATGTTGAAGAGGCCCAAAACGGGGGATATCTTTGGAGGCAGTCTCCGTTTATTTTCAGCAGCTGACAGCAAGAGGTAAAAAACAAAGTCCTCCATCAATTACAACCACACAACTTGAGCCCCTCTCCCGTGGAGAACAACAGCAAAAGGGCACAGCATTCAATAAAGTGCAATAAAAGTGCAATAAAACACAGAAAACGTACCTGACAGCAAGAGGTAAAAAACAAAGTCCTCCGTCAATTACAACCACACAACTTGAGCCCCTACACAAATTAAGTGATACAGGAACATGTTAGAATATTATACAATAAGTTTAGGCTGAAAAATGAACTTATAAACATAGCTTAACAGCGCTAAAACACCGAAATTACTGCGAGAGCAATGACGCTTACCTCTCCCGTGGAGAACAACAGCAAAAGGGGAGAGGTAAGGCAGGAGACACCCCCTTTATAGGAGGGGTACCCCCAAAAGTGAACGTAGGGGTACTGAAGCTGAGTATAAAACGTTCCACATATTGACGATGGAGGTCTTAGCATGTCAGGTAATAACAACAGGAACAAATTTTGTGTAATTATAATACTTAATATTGCAACTACACATCTGGCTTCTTTACACATACTACTGCTGAATAAATGACCCTGTTACATTTGATCATGAACCAGAGTCTTGGACAATGAGAAGAGAGTGTCTGCAGCCACATGAGCCAGCTAGAGAAAAGGCTCTGTGCCCAGTGTGTTTTTTCCGAGTGCTTCGCCTTTTTTATGTGGCCACTCCGAGTGTTCCAACTTGAAAATCTATGCACTTTTCAGAAAGGCGCTTGTGTCGACACCAGCGCTTTTTTCCAGGCAACCAATCATATATTAGATAGGAACTCGTCTCCCTGGTAACCAGGAAAATGGAGGAGAGTGAGAAAGGCATTTTTAAAAGTGTTTGTGTGTTCAAGCTCTCAGTACTTCTCTACCTTCCAAAGTGTGTGTGAATCCTATAGTTTGAAATTTAGTTTCTCTTCTGTGTCAGTGTTTGTTCTCCAAGGTATCTGCTTTATTTTACTTTCATCAAACATACAACAATTTTACTGCTTCATATAAAAGCTTTCAGATAACAAACATTGGGGAACCTTTATTATGAAGAATTTATAGGAAATAGCATGTAGTTTAATAGCTGCTTGACTCAAGACGAGTATCAAGACATCTTCAAGTGTGCAGACCAGATGAAAATCCCCGCAGTGCTGGGCTGTTGAGCCGCACATCTTCCGGTTGGTGCTCACAGTAAAAAAATGTCAAACAAATAGATATGAATAGCAAATAAAGACCAAAGTGCTAGACCGTGCAACAATGGCATGGTCATAGGAATTTTTAACATATTGTTGTCATAGAAACAAAACCTACGTGCACAGACGGCACAGACACTTCATCACAGTGCTCCACAACACCCTGCCAGCACCTTTCTGCCAGAAAAAAACGCTAAAAGAAAAGAAAAGTCACAAAAAAAAAAACAAATGTCAACCTCATGGTGGTGCTAAAGGAAACATCAGGGGATCACCAAAGTCAGTAAGATAAATCGTCTGGGGATCATGAATGTCTGAAGAATATTTTGTGCCCATCCGCCCATCCAGTAGATGTTGAGGTTATTTAAGTGGTTATGTAAATGACTCCTGGTTGTTGTTGTATTTTTGTAGAAAGACTCCTACTTGAGTTTGGAAACCATCACCTCTGGATCCAAAGTTTTTTCAGCTACGGTTGTTAGATGTTTAGTAGCCATCGCAAGTTCACATTCCCTTGTAGCAGTGGAGGTGTTAGTTGCTTTGTATCAACAAAGACACTGGACAGAACATGCTTTTGTTTTGTTTGCAGTTGTCTTTGTACGGGAAATATGTAAGAGCAGAATGGAAGGAAATATAGCATTAAATCAATCAAAGGTGCTCTGTAGAGAAAATATCCTGCTGTTCCAGGCTGTCGTATCCGAGAAGGATCACAACCCAGCATACTGTATACTGCAGAGCTAATGTAAGAGCTGCTGTTAGGTCCCCTGTGCCGCTATCAGCACTCTGGATCTACAGGCAGGCAGGCAGGCAGAGTGATCACTGGTGTCAGATCTGAAGCAGACTGACTCATAATGTGGGCTGCTGGAGCTTCTGTCTGCTCTCAAGGCTCAGGAAGGAGAGAAATTATCAGATGTCAGTAACTTCTTATAGACTGACAATATGGTTTTCCTAACAGTGATTCACCCAGAGTCAGAAATCAGTCACCCCAGCCATATTCTCTCATTATTTAAATCAAAGTTAATATTACATATAATTTTCACCATATCAAACAAAATTTCATTTTTCATACTATTTATGTCTGACATACAGCATTCTTTATTAAAACAATGTGATGCAATGACTCATCTCAGTTTGTGTTGTAAACAGACATACAAGCTTTTTTTTTTGCACTTCTGTCAGAAGCCACTCAGGGTGTGTTTTCTGTTTCCTATAGTTGATTCATGTGGAGACTATGGGGGCTGTGATATTAATACACACCAACACCATCAATGATGCTTCATATTTTTGAACTACTAGTCAGTATTTGACCTCTATTTACATATGTATATTGTGGCTGTATTGAGGGTGATAGTAACAGATTTGATGCAAGAAGTTCAAAGTTATAAAGTTATAAAAACAAAGATTTTAGCCGAAGAAGTAAATCTATTGTCTATTTTTTGTAGCATTTGCTCTTTTTATCGTAATGTTATGACATATTCAGAACCTTCGATCATACCAACATGTCCTCACAAGTAAATGACAGAAAAGGTTGTTTGCCAGTGACTCCCGAAACGAATAATGATGGATCCCACTGAGAGTACAAGTGACTGGTGTACCGGTGGTTTAGGTTGAAACAAGTATGTTACTTCCCTAAGCCAAGTTACGTAAGTTGAGTTACTTTATGTATGTGAACTAAATCATCGGAATCAGTTTATGGCCAAGTAGGTTTTCACATAGGATTTTGCTGTGGCATGTTGGTGCATAACAATAAACATAGTACCAAAAATATATATTTCATATGTAAAAAAAAAAAAAAGAAGGAAACCAAGTATTGCAAGTCAAAAAGCATAAATAGAAAATTGTCAGTGACATGTGACAAATATTATACAAGCAATAGACAAAAATTTGTACAATATGGCCATTATATCAATGAAAGAGCCATACAGTTTGTCCAGGGAATGTACTAAATATAACAGTATGAAGAATGTTTGCAATTTACAAACTGTTGTGACTCTTTTGCTCCTTTTTCATACACATGTGCTGCTCAGCTTGACTTGGTTTGACTTGGCTTGTCAGCCCAGCACAGTGGAGTTTGCACCCACTTGAAGGTGTATTACTGATGGAGCCCTCGTCTTTAGTGAAGCAGCTGAACAGTGTATAAACATTTTACTTCCAATAAATTCTTCACAATAAAAGTCCCCTTTAATTTTGTGACCTAAAGGGTTTGATTGTGAAACAGCAAAATGAGTAATCATTGGATTTTCATCAGCAGTAACTTGACATGACTGAAAGCGAAGGTGAAACAGTAAAGTTAAGCACAAACCAGAACGCACAAACAGCAACACAGGAGAGAAACTAAACTTAATTTAGAAGATCTAAAAGTACTGAGAGCTGAACACAGAAGGCCAATCGCTTATATTTGGTGGGTTCACCCATGTTTAAAAAAACTGCATATATGTGCTAATTTTGGTGTAAAAACAGTATTTGTGAGACAGAAGCAGTGGCAGCAGCAGTGTTGTGCAAGTTCATACTTAAAAAGAGCTCAGTTCACACAGATTAAACTACATTCAAGTTCATAATTTAGAATTTTGAACTAAATTCTAAAAATAGTTCACGTTCATTTTTTCAATCTTTTAAAAAATCTGAATTTAAATACATCTGCCTCTTGCCAGGGACGCTGGAGTCTTTATAAGTGGTGCATGATATTCATGTTTTACTTTCAAGTCCCACGATTACTTGTGTCTATTACTTATATTTACTAACAACAATTCACGGGGCGCCCCTATAGTTCAGCTGGTAGAGTGTGCGCCCCATGTACTGAGGCTGTCAGTCCTCTACAGCGGCTGCTGGTTCGACTCCCAGCTGTCCTGTCACAATAAGGGAAAAAGCCCAAAAAAGTAATCTTAAAAAAACAAAAAAACAATTCACAACAATTTAAGGATGTTTTACATTACAGCAAACGTGAAAAGCAACATACTGTTGAAATTTCCATCTGGGAACTTGAAATGTCAACTTTCCAATGCCGTTTGAAGGGCCCATATGTGACAACTGCAGGAAGATGAAGAGGGAGACGTGGCAGAGGAGAAGAGTGAATATAATGCACGCGTATTAGTCTGTTTCTCATTTATGGTGATATAAAAGTTCACCACCACAGTCTTCTTCAGACTTCTTCAGTCGCCGCAGGAAGTGCTGTAGTTTGTATGAAGTATGTTATGTAAGTTAACTGACGTGCGTAAGTTAAAATAAGTCAAGGTTTATTTTTGGTTTCAGGATGCGAACAGCGTTCTTGAGGGTGAAAGACTGGTCCATCCACCCCGACCTCTTCCCTACACAGACTTTGTTGTTCTTTATACAACGTCATCTGATTTCCTCCTTTACGACATCTTAATTACTTCTTGCCTCTAGAGGTTGCCACCGAACAATCAATGTAAATATAGGTCGTATTAAGATGCTTGCAAAGAACACTTATACAGTTGTTTCTCTGTTGAGCACATGCTGATCAATACATTTATAATTTCCATGTGAACAGCACACGTGTCACCAATTCAGCCACGACTGACATTGTTAGAGTATGGATAAGAATAGGAAAAGGGTAAAGATTTAACTCTAAAATCCAAATTATTTAAAAAGAATGAAGAAAATGTTGACACTGTTCACGGGACTGAGAGAATCCAGTGAGTGCTAAGCACCCAAGATAGAGAATCACAGAAGTTTTCTGCTAATTTCCATAATTATCTATAGTATATGTAAAAAGTGATTGATTTTCACAATTTTCAGAAAATCTCTTCCCTCTTTCCTCCCTATCCTCACTGTCATCAGAGTCATCTGAAGATGACAGCTGGTATTGAGGGAGAGAACATGCATCCTGCAGGTGACTGCAGGCGTCTCCTTTCTGCATTTGAATTCAGCAGAGGGAGCTGAGGAGAGGTCAGACGATTCCATAGCATATAGGAGGCAATTAGCTTGGAGTTTGGAAATTGAGCTTTAAACGTTTCCCAACACACACATACACACCCTCCTCATCGTTTGCATGCATTGAGGCTGTTTTAATTGACTACTTAATTAGTTATTCCTCCATTTCCCTGCCCTTTTACTTGTTCATCAGTGAGTTTCTCTTTCTAAATTTAGCTGCTTTGTGAGCCTCAACAGTACAATGAAGTACTGAAGTATTCAGAGTAAATATCCTGATATTAAAGAAGGGAGTTTAGCTTCACTGTTGTGCAACCACCACGCATCATAGTTTTGGGGCCATTGATGCTTTAAGATCAACTGAAGAAGAGGAATGGGTGTAAGAATGGAGAGCAGAGAGAAAGGAACAAAAGAAGTAAAGAAAGCAAGAAAACAAGCAAAACAGGACAATGTGAAATGGAAGAAAAGAAAAAGAAAGGAAAGTGTAAAAGAAACTGAGCCACTGAATACTCAGAGTTTCAGAGCTCAAATGTTTAAAGGACAGCAGCTCATCTTGAATATAAAATGAAAATCTAGTAATTCCTCATTTCAGCTGCATGAGTACTGTATGACTCAGCTCAACTCGCTTGCAGCCATTCTTTTTTTTGGTTTTGCACTGGCAAAAGTTGTGACTACCTAATCACTTTTTTAGTTTCAGCTCGGCCGAGGTTCCAAGCGAGCTGAGTCGATACTAAAAGGTGTTGCAGAGCACTGATTGGTCAGAGGGAGTCGTAACTAGAATTTTCACTCTGATACAGGATTTCCTAAAGTCTCCTGTCTTTTGTGTTGTTGCTTTTAGCCTTTTTAAAACAAAGTTTGTGTCCTTGCTGTGACAAATAGCCATAGCTATTTCCATTCAATATCCTCAACTATTTTTTTTTTAATTTTTTTATTTTTTTGTGTGTTGTTGACAATGATGTCACGGCAGTTTCACATGTGGTTGCTATAACAATAAGCTAATAATTACACCTATATAACTATAAATCCAGAATATAACTGTAAGTCCTAGAAAAAACAATTTGGCTTTGAAATACTGTGAAGTGGAAGGTTCCCCAAAGTGGAAAAACAACTAAAAAAACAAATAAACAACAAATAAAACAAAAACTGCACTGAATAACAACCCTACCACCTTGAAATAACATTTAATACACTATTGAATGACTTTGCCAAACACTCTTTTAAAAGAACATAATTGCTGCCTGAATTATGTTCAATTGCAAAAGTTTTTTTTTCCCCCAAACATTCACCAGGTTTCCATCAAAGTATTTTTATGCACATTTTGATGTTTTGCATTTAGAAAAGGTTAATGGAAATATGATCAAAAACAAAAAAAAGCATCCACACGAAAAGGTTTAGCGATGATGTTTGTGGTGGTTTTTGCCTATTTCTGAAAAACAGTCCAAAAAAAGCACTTAATGAAAGATGGCAACATTTTTTTCTAAATAAGTTCTGACATAATGAACATTTAACTCATTAATTCTATAATCTTGTTGCATCCTGTTCTTCTGCAATGGTATATTAGCTATTGTAACACTACTAATTTGCAACACCAAATTTGTTTTGAAAGAAACAATGCCGCAGAGTTTTGCATGTACAGTACTGAGTTGAAGTAGTAGGTAACTGGTGTGCTTTGTGTATGTTTACTTATGTGCACCTACAAATAAATTCATTCTACAAAGCAGTATTCCATTCCATTAGCATTCATTACATCATTTTAAAACCTGTGAGCTGACACGTGTGTATAGAACATACTGTATATGCATATAAACCAGAACTGCTCTAGATCAGGGTTCAGGGCGAAGCAGGTTTCTCCTCTTCTAGTTTCAGGTAGCCAACCTACACGAACATAACAGAGGTCATTCTCATTGTGGAATATTGCCAAAATCATTTCATTTGTTAAATAGCTGTTCAGAGTTCTCTGACCTTGTCTCTCCCTGTCAGCACAAACTTTAAAGCTTAAAATGAGGGAGCAGCAAGTGATGATAACAAGCTTCCTGTCTATGACTTTCCTCACCTCTTCAGTATTCACCTCGCCACCAAACAACACGTCCCACCTCTCTACCTCACACCTACCTGACCTCACCTGAGAACTTCTGTGTATTACTTTTTTTCCCCCTTTCCCCCCGCTTTTTCTTGTCTTGTTAGCCTGAGATGTGCAGAGATTATTTAGTATCTGCTCAAATTTCTCTTCACAGTGATCATGTGACCATCTAGTCTGTCATGTCAGGCTCTGAATATGTTTGTTACTTTTTCTTTCTCGTAGTTTTATTCCTCAAGACATTCCGTTATCCAGCTGTCACAAAAAATGAAAGTAGGAGTGGGTTCTGGAGAGAAATGTTTTCTGCACAAAGTACAGGTTGTGATTTTGCTAAATTAGGAAGTGACAAATTAAAAAAGCTTTAATTTAACACACATTTGAATTTCAAAGAATTTCATTTGCCCTCATTAGTGTTTACCTGACGTTGCCACGAGTCTAATCTAAACAGACTGGAAGAAAAACTATTTTGCCTAATCATTTCAGTTTGCTGTGTGTACTTCAAAGTCTTCTGAGGTTAACAAGAAGAGAAAAATTGCCCTCTATTTACATATATTATGGATATTCTAATCAAAACTGAAATTCTGTTGAGGTTTTGTTGGTTAGCTTTATAATTTTGTAACAAATGACTGACAGAACAAAACACACATCTACCAGAGATGCTTTTTGTTTCGCCAATATAAAATCAAATCAATTAAAAGTAAGCTGAGTAATTTTCCAAGATGTTGGTGGTTTAATGCAATATGTAATATCATTTTTGACAACTCTGACTGTCCTGTTTTACTCTTTGGCATGAGTTTTATTTAATTTGCATTGTTTTTCTCACTATCTGTACCCTCTCTTTCATACCTCCTCGCCCTCCACTCTCCCTCTCCTTGTGCCCTCCTTCTCTTCCTTCTCTTCATCAGTGGACTCCAGACAGACGAAGGCCTCCACCTGATGGAGATCCTGGCTCGCATGGCTAAAATTCAGATGACTGACTTTGCTGAGCTCTCGTATGTATTGCTTCATTTTTTTTCACACTTAAGCAGAAAAACACAGGGTACATGCTCCTTCCTGCTGTGTTAATGCTGTTTGTTCTCAGAGAGAGAGAGCAGTGGAGACTGAAAGTCACCATCTGACCTACAGCTAGTATATTTTCTCCAGGCTTAAACCATTAATTTGTCCAACTGTCTGTTGGTAGTATCATTAAAAACACAAACCTGCACATTTGCTGTGTTTGCTACCACTCTGAATAATATATTGCTTTTGAGATGGTTGATCGGTTCACACCTGTTCTGGTTAAAAATGCCAATAAATAAAGTCTGTTCAAACAGAGCCAGCACACTGGAAGTGACGCATTTTACACCATTCATTTATTTTCACAAACCCAGCAGTTTCATGCTACTGGCTTGAGCATTTTCCAAGTTATGCAGTCGCTCATTCAAATAAACATAAGATTTTCACATAAGCATCAACAAAGAATCAATGCTGTAGACCCCTTGCCTTTTCTGGTTCTTTTCTGGTTAGCAACATGGTGCAGAAATATACAGACATCAGTTTTGAATCTAAGTTTATAAACTTATAAACCTGTTAAGCTCAAGTTATGATTACATAACCAGGAAAAAAAATGGGATCTCAATTTATGTCTAAAATGTAGTTTAAAAATATAAATGTCACCAAAATCTCTCTTTATTTTAATTACTTTTTCTTTTTTTTTATCAACACAGCAGTTCTGTTTCTTGTGCTGTGTGTGCCATATCAGAACTACACCATCAGCACACAATGAGCCCAGTCAGATCTCTCTGTAATTTACATAAGCTATTTTACAGAAAGCAAGTTAAAGTTAACAATGACAGGAACAGGGCTTGGGATCTATTTTAATTCACTGAGGGAAAAAAAAAACATTTTATTTGAGGGGAGGCAATGTGGCCATAAAATAGCTGGTAAGGAAACCACAAACCTGAAGAGACACATTAAGGCCCACCACAAAGAAATTGAGGTAGATTAATGAGATGCTACGTTGTTTTTTTTGTTTGTTTTTTTTTTTAGTAAAGTGGCCACACTAAAAACCCAGCCTTTAGGTGAACTAAATATGATAAAAACTAAGACTAAGACTAAGATTAAATTAATAAAAGCTTACAAAACTTGACTAACTATAACAAAAAACTACGTTTGAACTTCAAAACAGTTAAAGTTGTGACCTTTTTGGTCCATATAAAGAAGGTGAGTCCTCACAACATGAGTAAGCTGCCAAGTTTGGGTCGACAGTTAAAAATAAAAGCATTGTAATGCTTATAATGTCCTTCTAAAACTCTCTCTGCCCCGTTATTTAATGGTGCCTCTGGTCATAATGCCCTGCCAGCTGTCAGACAGCCAAGCAGTTTACATCTGGAAAACACTTCACATTCATCATCATAACAAAATCCCAAAAGACTCTATACTCAGACTAGAAATACTGAAGGGTCAAAGGTCTGTGCATGACTCATCAGGTCTATACTATGCTTTGCGTTCCTGACATTACACTGTAAATTATTTGACTGTACATTTCCAGTTAATTCCTGGCTACTACTTGCATTACTTTCACAGTAAGTTACTTTATTACTTTTACAATGAAGTATTGTAAAATGACAGCTGTATGTTGTGACCTCGCAGTATGCCATATATTACAGTAATTTATCAGTATGCTGCTGTGGAATTAGGGTATTTAACTGTAACTTCACAGTAATACAGTAATGTAA
Organism: Lutjanus argentimaculatus; assembly: GCA_034769285.1. Taxonomy (NCBI): domain Eukaryota; kingdom Metazoa; phylum Chordata; class Actinopteri; order Lutjaniformes; family Lutjanidae; genus Lutjanus; species Lutjanus argentimaculatus. The sequence continues at coordinate 33,968,706 of JAWZSL010000011.1, read as the reverse complement.
TGAATTTTACATTAGCAACGCAAAAAGTTTTCATCTAAAAGTAGAAAGTTTCTCTCTGCTCACCATAAATGTCGGTCTAAGGCATGGAAATATGAGCATGATTCATGACATCACAACTACTTGGGAAGCCAAGATAGCCCAGCAGTCAACTTACACCACTATGATGAGAAAACCTGAAGTCTGTGGTGTTTGAACACATATGGACTTTACCAGAGCTGCAACAGTTAGTCGATTAATTGCTCAGTTGCCAAGTATTTCAATGATCAATAATCATTTGGGGCCAAATAAAAAAAAATAAATAAATAAAAATGGGTGACAAAATTAACACTATTTCAGCCTTATTCTCTCTTTAAACACCATATCTGCATCACTAATGGTAATATAAACCAAAGTTAAAACTTCAAAATAAACACTTAAAGTCGCGGACCTCACACCTTTTTGGTCCCTTTAATGCAAATGAATGTGTTACAGCTCCAGTAGTGTAAGGTGTAAGGTGGTGGTGTCCAGTTAGATTAGACTGCATTTATTGAAATGTTCAGTCTGATGACTGAAATATCAACAAATTTAAGACAAAAATGCCCAGACTTTAAATAAACAAAAACCTAAAAATAAACTAAAAACTAAAACTAAGACGAAGATTAAATAAAAAAGCTGACAAAATGAACACTATTTTAGGCTTACATCAGATCTATCTGCATGACTAACCAGAACATAAAACTAAATTTAAATATCAAAATAAAAATAAGAAATAAAGTTTTGGAGGTCACCTTTCTGGTCCCTATAAGGAAGATGAGTCCTCACTGTGTGAGTGAGCTGCCAGGTTTGGGTCAGCACAATCTGTAGTAAACCAGCACATACACATACAAAGTTACAGCTCCAGCAGTGTGTCCTGGATGCTAAAAATAAAAGCATTTAATGCTTATAATGTCCTTCTAAAACTCTCTCTGCCCTGTAAAATAACAGCGCCTGTGGACATGAAGCCCTGCCAGCTGTCAGATGGCCAAGCAGCTGAATTAAATTAAGATTTACATCTGGAAAACACTTCACATTCATCAGTATAACATTTCAAAATCACAAAGGACTCTGTACTCAGACTAGAAATAGTGAAGGGGCAAAGGGTGTGCGCATGACTCATCATCTCTATAGTGTCCTTTACGTTCCCGACATAAACCTTCTTGTACCTGTGGGCTCAAGTGGGCGGCAATTTTCTCAAAGGGCGAGCATCACATACTGAGACTCTTCAGATATTCACCCGAGGAAGATGAGCAGCAGCGTCTCCTCCGCTGTTACCCCCCAGCATGTCAGATCAGAGAGGGCAAACCAGTGGGATCAAAACAGAGAGATTTTCCAGTGGCACAAGGCATTAAAATCAGAAGCGAAAAAAAAACAGTGCCCTTACAGAGTAGAAATCCAAGGACGTCGCCTGATTTTCATTCTGTCAACATTTTTTCCTGCTCTGGGGAGGAAAGAAAGCAATGAGAGCTGCTCGTCCGCGTTATTGACATGTTGGAGTCGAGCCGCCGCTAACTGCAATCAGTTATTAATGAGACTGAACTCTGCCTGAACCCTCTCTCCCTCTCTCCACTCTGTGTGTCTTTCTCTGTCTCTCACTCTTTCTCTGTTGTTATCTATTTTTCTTTGCCTCCATTACTCTGTTTCTTCTTCTTCTCTCCTTTTCAATCTGCTTCTTTCTTGCTGTGTCTCAATCTGTTTCTGTCTTTTCTCTTTTTCTCTTTGTCTGTCACTTTCAATCTCTCTCCCTCTCTCTCTGTCCTTTTCAGAGTTGTTGGTTTATTTTTGCCCCACAGGTGACTTTGCAGTGGGTTGTGAACATTTTCAATGCGGTGAGCTGCAACAGCAAAACAAGAGCTGCTGCAGTGGTTTGCAGTTGAACCGACTGCTGGGGATTAGAGTCCGTGTACGCACAGTATATTTTCTATTGTATGTGTACTTAAAAGTGTGTGTGTGTGTTTCTGTACAGGCCTCAGTGGTCACAGTTAAAAAGCTTTAGGAAGTGAGGGACAGAACATGTTTCATCCAAACATAAAAATAAACTTACAAGAAACAAAAGGCGTATACCAATTTTCGCCCATCACCTGTTAGTAATAATAAAAGTGTAACTGAAAGTTAATGGCTGAGATCTGACATGACACAGCCTTCATCCGCAGAATTACCATTGTGTTTATTATAATTTTACATGTTTTTTAATCAGCTCTGCAAAAATACATATTTTTCTTCTTACCTGTATTTATTTATCTAGATAGTTTTGGAGTGAGTTGCAGAGTTTTAGAGATATCAGCCATAAAAATGTTTGCCTTCTCTCTAATATAGTGGAACTAGATGGCACACAGCTTGCGGTGCTCAGTGCACCAAAAAATAGATCCAAGAGCATGTTAAAACATTATTAAAAGTAAGTCAGTTAGGGCAGAAAACACAAGAGATTATTAAACAGTTCAAACAAGTTAGTCAAGGAATGAGTGAAGGAATGTTAGAGACATTTTTTTGTTGTTGTTGATGATTTTACCTCCAAATAAGGTGATTTAGATGATCTGGGTAAACTGTTTGCTTGTTTACAACCTGTCCGATTGCCTCACCTTTTTAGCTTGTGATCTCTTAAAAGAAAAGCAAGTCTAACACTGTATGATCTGTATGATCTGACATAAGACGATTTTCAATTTCAGGTTAATTTAATTTAATATATACCTTTCCTCTTACCTGTAGTACTATTTATCCATCTAGTAGTTTTGGTGTGAGTTGCAGAGTTTTGAAGATATCGGCCATAGAAATGTCTGCCTTCTCTTCCATATAATTGAACTAGATGGAACTCTTATGGTGCGCCAGAAAAATACATTTGAAAAACTCAACAGCAGTGTGTCTTTCCAGAAATCATGACCTGGTTACTTACGATAATCCAGAGACCCTGTTGTGAGCAGTTTCATGTAGTACTTTCTTTCTACCGAACTGCACTGTAGGGAGTGTGCATCTACTCATGGACAAGAGGCTACAGCTCAGCCGAGGAGGACGCCTTCAATGTTTACATCCTGCACTGTCACAAGTGTGAGCCTCTCATCCATGAGTAGATGCATGCTTCCTTCTGCACTGTGATACAGTTAGGAGGGTGTAGTTCAGTAAAAAGAAAACGGTTCCTACATGAAACTGCTCACTACAAGACATCTCTATAGCTGATATCTCCAAAATCTGCAACACACATTAAATCTGTCTGTCTAGATGGATACATAGCACTATAAAGTAAAGAGGGAAAATAAGTATTTTTGATTTTGTGGGTCACAAGCCAAATTGGCCAGGCAGTCCGACAGTTTGCAAACAAGCCAACAGTATATCCACATTATCTGAAGCATTTTTTGGAGGCTTAACTGAAAGTGAGCACATTCAAAACTTGTGTGTGCACCTAAGCTGTAAATGGTGGAGTTTTTTTTTTTACTACAGATAGTCTGGGAAATAATCAACTGTTTTTTTAATGTCTTTTAAATATTGACTAATTTTGAATTTGTGATAATCTCTTGTTGTTTCTTGATATGACTGAGTGACTTTTAGTGATGTTTTGCAGTTTTGTCAAACCTACAAAGCTGTTCCTCGTGCCACTTCCAAATTGCCAGGAAGCCAATCAAGCCAATGAAACAGAGCATCACGATTTCTCACTTTGTCATCCCCCTCCAGCTGTTTTGGTTAGCTATAAAATGATTTGCCTTCTTCCAATTACTCTCCTCCTTGGTTGACACTGTGCCCGTTGCTATGCACCGGCTTATCAAAGTACATGTACCTTTTCTTTCAAATGACGTGTGTATTCTAAAGACCATAGATACTCTGGCAACATACATCAAACAGGTATTAGAAAAGTATCTCATGGCTGGCTGGTAATCTTTGCGTGTATGAGTAAAGTAATTTTAAACTTTCTCACCCGATACATCAGATTAATTGAAAAGACATTTCTTCCTAGCAGTTGTACCTATTTAGTTCAAGATGCAAAACCAGTACAAAATTTTGACATGATAGTACACAATTTGCAAGAGTTCATGTTGAACATGTTATATATGCTCTCTGTTTTCATTCTTCTTTTCTTTTAGGGTTCATATGAAGTTTTGAGAGTTTGAAAATGAACAAAGTGACAATATACATAAATCTCTGTGGGTATAAAGGAATTTGCACTTGCATTTTTGCATTTTAAGCTGTTATTTGGATACCCACCGGTTTTAGATCCACTGCAACCATTTATATACATATATAATATACATATTAGCATAATCTATATATTAGTATAATTCTGATAAAATAATATATATATATATATTAGCAGCAGATATTCTGTTCCATATGCCAATTCTAACCCTGTGTTTTGAGTAAGTAGTTCAGTGGAAAATGGCAGAATGACATGTACTTTCAAACAGAAAATACTCACTTGTGTACAATGCACACAATAGTTCCACAATGCAACACTCAACAGAACAGACAAAAAAAAGTAAAGCAAAAACAATTAACGAGTCTTGTAAAAATGCCCCCAACCCTTTGTTGTTATTTGTTAAGTTTTCACATTTAACATTGGTGTAACTTCAGCCTTGTATCATGCATTCAAGATTCAAGAACTTTCCTGTCTTTCCTTTGTGCACGCACAAAGAACTTGCAATTGTGTCATCCTCAAATGGTGCTTTGCATTTATATTTACACATATAATTATTGAATAAAAGGGAACTAAGTAAGTTATTAGAAATAAAAGAAAATCAGAGAAATACAAAAATAAGCAATATAAATAAAGAATTAACAATAAAATACAAGTTATACAAATAACAAGATGCAAAAGCAGCGAAAAACAGCACAAGTTGTGATGTGACAGATATGGAGTGATGGTGTAGGGTGACGTGCTGAGGAGATGTCTGATTTCAACGGTTCAACAGCTTTTTTTCAGTCTGTTTGCATGTGCACAGATTGATCTGAGCAGAACTGCCTGATGGGAGGAGCTTAAACAGCTGTTGTTCAGGGTGTGTAGTATCTTGATTGACCCACCTGCATGAAATTGTAATCTACATAATTTAATTTTACATTGACAAAATTATGCACTGTCAACATTAACATATTGTGTATGACGTGTTGTGTAGTATTACACAAAGTGGGATTTGGATTTGAAGCGTGATTTTCAGACAGTCATGAAATTGTAACTACTTTAATCTGTGTAGAATTATTTTGGATTATTGTTCTGTTATCTTGTTAGAGCAGCATCATGGTATTATCAAGTATTGATTTTTCAGTGACAGTCACTCGGTGTCAGCCAGTGTTGATTAGATAATGTGTTTGTCCTCCAAGAGGTGATGTGGCTCTGCAGCAGCTGGTTGAAACTTTTTATGATGTTAAACTGATATAAACACTGGCAATATGGTGATTTTCGAACACTAATGCTGTTAGGGTGTGTGCACTGAGGTTTTCATGCAGTAAATTCACTCTACGGTCTCGATAAAGCAGCTTCCAAACTGAATTAAACTTGAACTGAAGTAAGACACAGAAGGAAGAATTCATGTATTTGAGAGTGTATGTGGACAGGTGGGGATTGGGCGTCTTGGGGTCGTGCGATTCACACACACACACGCACACACACACATACATACATACCTTCACACACTCTCTCTCTGCCCCCCCACCCAGGCCCGTTGTTCCCGCGGCACCTCGCCGTGCTGCTCGGCTGCTGTATTGAGTCCCTGGGTGGCCCGTACTGTTCTCCTGTTCTAATGCACCTTTTGTCTTTGTTCTCCTATTCTGGGAATGAAAGGAGGGAGCTCTACACTGGGGAGGGTGATGGATTGGAGGCAGAGAAAGCGACAGAGCGACACAGGGAGAGATATAGATACAGAGAGGGAGAGAGAGGGAGAAAGCCGGGGGTCTCTTTTGTTGCGAGCGCAGTGAAAGCCCAGCAGGGGGAGCCGCCTTGACAATTTGTCAGAGGCGCCACGCTTATTTTCCAGGGCCGCCCGGCTCCTCACCGCTGTGGCAACGGCAGTCACCTCCACCAGAATAAGTAAGCCCAGAGACAAAGGCTTTACACTGACACTGAGCCTGCTGACACTTCTGATTTACCCAGCATGCCTCTGGCTTTTACCGCCCTGCTCCTCCACACCACCAACAACTGGTTTCCACCGTTTTTTTCTCACTTTTAACCACTTAAAATCCAGTTTCTTTATTATATTTCTCCTTTTATGAGATTACAGAAATGATCTTATTCTGTCTTCTGCTCTGTATCAGCTGTGTAACTTGTTCGGGCTCTTCTCTGAAGCTATGAGTGAAATATTCAAATCCAAGATGACATGTTGATGATGACAGCTTTTGAAACTGAGGAATCGTGACTAGCATTTATAAAGTTGTGTGTTTGAACAAAGCTTGGCTGCACAAAATAAATTTAAGACATTTGCAAATCCAAATCCTAAAACAGGACAGAATAAGGTAGTACTATTTTACTTTACTACTTTAGTATAAATAAAAGTACATATTACAAATAATTAATATCTCAATAGTGGCAGGTTTTTCACTTCTTTTTATAAAATCACATTTTATGAATAAGTGACTAAATTACTTTTAAAAAAGTTATGTTTGCTGTACAGACATTTAGGCGATGTTTAGTTGTATCTCTAACATAATTAGGTTTGGTTATGTTGTTTTGTTTATCATATTCTTATTGACACTGCTCACCATCACCTGCTAAGAATAAAATAGTGGTTAAAACAGTAGTAAGTTGTATTTATATTGTTGTATGGTGCATCAGCATATAAACCTGCAGTTGTAACAGGTCAAGAATATGTGTTAGACTTGAGGTTAAGAGACAGCAGCAGTGTAAAGTACCAAGAAATATTTTCTGCTCCCTTAACTGCAAAAAACAGTTCCTTTAACTGAAAAAACTCACAAAACTTAGTTGAGTTGTCTGGAGAATTTTACTGTCGTCTTTAACATTGAACTCAAACTTGGTCTTTGGATGTATGCTGCATTTATTTCACATCAGTTATGATCAGATACTTGAAGAACAATTAACCTACAGATAAAGAAAAAAAAACTCTTGCATGAGCACCTTACCTTAACATCCTTAACAACCTTACATCTATTTACATTGCTGTAATGGAGATAATACACTGTATTACCATCTCCATTGATTACCTGATGTGCTTTTATCAATCTGAAGGACACAGTCGGGCTCTGTAGTTCTTACAGCTCAGCTCAGAAAGCTTCAGATCATCTTAAGAGGACTTTTATTAGTCAAGTGGCTGCAGGGACAGATGACAAGTCAGTCATATAACACTGGTTTAATACAGCCTGTTCCCAGCAGGTCAGCACACTACTCAGCACTCCCCCACTCAAACATGAGGTTAAAGAAAAATATATTTGTATTAAAAGCAATTCAAACCTTTCATTTAGAAAGTGAAATGTAAATGTATGCCCTGTTAAAATGGTGAAGTAATTTATGTTAGTCTTCCATGTTTTTAAAGGGCTATTTCACTCAAAGATGCTAAATTTAGCCCAAATTTTGTGTCTGAAAAGCCTCATTTTAGGTAAAGTATTATTTTAGAGTGTTTTTTTTATAAATCAATTTGTTTCAACACTTTTCATTTCAAACTGAGTTTCGCTATCTTGAAGCAATAGAAATAAATAACTTGTATCAGAAAAAAACGACGACAACAACAACAAAAAAACACTTGATCTGAGAAAATACATGACACATATTTTTTATGTCAACCTTATGCAGTTTCACCCCAATATCCCAAAAGTTTTGATTTAATGTACTAAATTTAAAGACACTTAAAAGCACCATCTTTGGAAGAAAATATCTAAAGTAAAACTGTTCACAGAGAAGTCTCTGGATTCTTCAAAATAACCAGGGCAGTGTTTCAGGAAAAGGATGTTGCTGTTTAATATGTTAAATGTATTATTTTAGTGAACAGTGTATGTGTCGAGGCAAATATTTCATAGGTGTGTATCTCAAAGACTGGACAAGTGAGACCAACTATCTAGGGTTCCTACAAGGTCTTGAAAGTTTGGAAAATGCTTAATTTAAACATATTTTGTCAAGTTAGGAGAATGTTTGAATATACTTCATGGAAAATGCTGGATTTTTAATATAATCTGGTGTTTCATCTACACAATCACATCATCATATTTGTTTGTTTTCTCCTGGAATTTTTCAGTTCTGGGTTGTTGTTTTTTTCCTGCTCTGTCCAGCATCACAATTTAGATGTAATAAAGGCTTCAAAAGTTTAGAAATGTTTGATTAAGGTACCTTGAAAGTGCCTGAAAAGTGCTTTAATGTTACTCTAATAAGGGAATATGAACCTTGTATTATCAGAATGGAGAGTAAAATGTAATTTTATTCATAAGATGTCGTATTGACTGTGAGCTGAAAGTACTGTATAAAGTCATAGCAGCATACGTGTCCCTCCCATATATTTATCCTGCATCTCAGCCACTGTGCAAAGTGCCTTTCATCCATTTGCCAGGCAGCAACACCGCAGGCACCTCAACCTCACACCTCACACAATAGCACCAGATTAGCATATTACAACAACAAAAATGTCTCTGAACAAAGTAGTTAGCGACCTGTGCAACCTCAGCCACTGCAAAGACAACAAAACTTCCCTTTCCTGACAGTTTCCTCTCGGGGCCGCAGCCAGAGAGCAGCAGCAGTTCAGCGAGCCTGCAGCAAAACTTCCACACTGGCAACATGTGAATCATAAAAGTGAAGCCTACACATTGAGCCAGGACACAAAACAAACCTGGAGAGTGACTCACACCCTTACGTTTCATTTGGAACAATTCGATACTGATTAGATAACACTGACGGTGAGCGCTTTCAGCAAAATGGCCTTGGAAATGTTTTTAGCTGCCGCGGTGGCCTGGTAGTGGTTGAGGGCGAAGAAGAGGGCGGGAGGGAAGCGTTGATGTGGGTGGCTTCGCAGAGCCTTTGACTGTAGCTGGCCACCGAATAATGATGGCTGTTGCGTAACCGTCACTGAGTGTAGACTGGAAGTTTTTTTTTTTTTTTTTTTTTTTTTTTTAAAACAGGAGGGTCGAGGTGATGTAATGTCTACAGTATGTCTGAGCTGAAGGGTCATATCAAAGAGCCGCCACTAGGAGGAGAGAGTGGGCCTGGCTGCATGTGAGGATGATGAGCATGATGGAGTGGATGTAGACGGATCAGGCCAGAGGTGTGAACACTGCAAAAATCTCCATCAGTCATTTAATCCCAGTTTTTAGTCCATATGTTTTATCTGTTTGAAACAACTGAAGAAGTCCGCCATCACCATTTCTGTCGTGTTTCATGAATAGTTGGATACAATCAATGTTGGATAAAAGCTTCATTTAACCTCAGTTTTGAGTCCTAAAAGCCAAATTTTATAGAAATTAAAGGTACACATTATTGTTGTCTGCTTTACTACAGATCAGTTTTGTTTCAACACTTCTGCTAATCAAAGTGAGTTTCTGTGGAAGCTCATTTCCGCCAATGTAATGAAAAGAAAAGATCCTGTAATGAGTTAGTGTCTCAAACTAATGAGAAACTTAGTCAAAATAATCACTTAGTATCTTAAAATAATGACCTAGTATCACGAAACAATGACTTGGTATGTACTGTAAAATAATGAAATGCTTTCTCAAGTCTTGATTTTGAGATTTAAGTCATTATTTTGAGATAATAATATACTAAGTCATTATTTTAAGAAGGTTTCTCATTATTTTTGAGATATTAATTCATTATTTTGAGACACTAAGTCATTATTTTGCTACACTTTCTCATTATCTTGAAATAATTATTTTGTGATAAATCATTATGTTGATAAAGTTTAGCATTATTTGAGAAAATAAGATACTAAGTCAGGGGTTTTCAATGTTTTACAGACATGGACCCCTTAGATAATAGACACAGCAGGGACCCCCTACTACATATACTACCTACCCAGAGCTCTGAAGGCAGCAGTCCTAGCATAGCTAATGTTAGCTGTGTTAGCCTCATCTTCTGCACTTTCACTGGTGATTTCTGAGGTGGAGGGCATATAATAGTCTTTTGCTCCTGAAGTTACAAAACAATCTGATGTGGCTCACAAGAGTGTCTGTTCACTTGGGATAATAACAGAACTAATTGGCCAGTATGTTTCAATTATACATAGCTAAGTTGTTTGCCATTATGTAGGTGCTGCACAATGATTGAATAGGTTAGTTAGGTCATATGATTGCACATGGATTCATATGTAGCCTTTTGTTAGAGTTGTGTCAATTAAAGGCTGATTTATCTTTGCTAATAATATGTGGAATCATGCATTTTCAGAATCATTTTTGGATTTTGAAAAAATAATATTTTGAGGCCTCCTTGCAGTAAATCTGAGGACCCCCTATGGGTCACAGGCCCTCTGTTGAACACCCATGTACTATTTTGATTAATATTCTCATGATAATGAGTTACAAGATGTTTTTTTTTTTACCACATTGGTGGAAATGGTCTTCCATAAGTTTCAGAAATAAATATCTTGTGTCAGTAAGAAAAAACACTTAACAGAAAATACACAAGTAGATTGTACTAAACATCTGACATTTTCCAGTTCATTTTAGAAAGTTAGATTTTTAGAATACGATTATAAACAAAAATGATGTCTTTTAAGGTTCAGTGTACTTATTATAGTAAGAAGTTTTGAGTCTTTCTCATTTTCACTGTAGGAGATTTTCTTCTTTTTCCCCAGAAATATTATATTTCTATTCCAGTTCACTAACAGTATGTAAGACTGAAGTTATTTTCTAAATTCAACTTTTACTATCAGCTTAAGCTCATAAAATATGACTGTTGGGTGAAATCTTGTATCCTCAGTGTTAACTTTTCAGTAACTTCAGAGGCAGCCTTGTTTCGGCTCAGTGGCATGATGACTTCAAACTTCGTCTAGAGAATTAGATTCCTCTCAGCTTGTGGAGCATAGAGCAATAAGAACTTCTTTTATTATCATGTTAATGGAGTGTTTTTCCTTTGTGCTATTACTGCGGTTTCCTAAGTAAAGGATTTTATTTACTACTTTCACCATGTGACAGATTCTTAAATAATTATTCTAAATACTATGTCAGGGTATTTGTTCCACTTTGTATTGAAGAATTGTTTTCCAAAATGCTTTAAACCCCATTTACAAAGTGAAAGATTTTTTTTCGTCCTTTCTTTCTATGAACATAAAAAGGAGCATCCAGTGTATAAATGTGTTGTCATTCTTTCAGCCAAACACTAAAGTTTTGTTTTATCTCTTTAAACATGACAGGATTTGTTTCTGTTGTCAATCACACCATCAGAGTAGCTGTCACTTGTATTGTTAGGTGGTAGAATGTATCATTTCAGTTATCCTCATCATCATCATCATTTGCAGTATGTTCTTGTTTTTTCCATGCCATCAGTCATCATAATGCTGCTGTTCAATAAAAACCTCTGAATGACAAAGGCATCAGATTTTTTTCCAGCTAAATGAAAATACATATTTTACTACATTAATGGGTTTTAAGGCAGTTTAATTAGCCAATGATATTGATAAATCTCTTAAGTTTCAAGGTTTGCACAAACATTTGCGCAATAATCACTTTTTATTAAAGGTACAACATCTAAGAATTATAGTTTAAAACATTTAAAATTAACTGAAATTATCAACAGAGGAAATAACAGTTTTGATGTCCTGACAAAGAAACCTATGTGTTCAGTCGAAGAGATATGCACTGAAGTTAGCATGCTAACCAACTTGCTTAGGCCCATCCGATCTTGTTATACCACTTTTACTGCCCCAACCCTGAAAATCTCCTCCTCCCATTGGTCCAAAGCTCCTGTGTTAGCCGTGTAAACACTAACACGGCTAACTGAGCTAACTAGCTAATGGCACACACATAAAATATGAGACCAGTTGAATGTCAAGAATGGAGGCACACATACTTTTAATGTTTTCCTATAATTTGTATATTTGGTGTTACACCTATGAACATGGAAAATGATAACCTGTGCTGTAAACCCGTTTGGGCTGGATACTAATTTACACTGACTTGAGATCAGCATACAGAACCTGAATATGAGTTGAAATAATTCAGTGTTTTTCATAGTTTTTACACCATGTGCCACCTCAGAAAATAGGCTGTGCCACCATTACAACTGCTGTTAAAATACAGTAGCATAGGCCTACCTGTTCAGCTATGGACAGTTCACGCACGCAGATTCATCCCTGACAAGAAGATTATTTATTGTTGACTGTTGTCATACTGCCTTCACAGTAGGGCAGTGGCTTACTGGTATCACAGTTTAGCTCATTAATAATCATGACTGATGTACTATGTGCGTTAATTAATTTCATTTTTTAAGTTTTAGGAGATGCCTCAGTGTACCACTAGGGGAGTGCGAATACCACCAGTAATTTGAGAATCTAGGATTTAGACCATCTAAATGCCAACATATTTCAACGCTATTTTGTAGTACATATTTATAGTATAGGGTATAATGTGAACTTGAGAATTTATTTAGGTAAAAGTCATTTTCAAATTAGCAGGGAAGTCTAGTCACAGTTCCAGGCTTGCCAGTGGTGCAAGGAGCCAAAATCTACGTAAACTGATGATCATAAAATAATAAAAAAAATTATCTCTGATTGAATTTACAATTAGCCACGAGGTCTTTTGTATATTTAATCTTGGGATTAAGTTAATAAATTAATGAACAGTTTTTTAGGTTACAGTTTTGCTAGCTTATGCAAAAAGTGACAAGATGGCCACATTCAAGCCAATAAAAAATGCAGGATGTAAAGCACCCCCACCAGTTTTTAGGGAGTCCCTAGAGTTAACAGTGTTTAGCAGTCACTCTGGTGATATGCTGCCTCCTATTTTTTTGGAGTATGCATTTCGACAGGTGAACAATTTTTGCATACAGAAATATATAATTTGATATATATTTTTATATTTTTTTATTTGTGTTTTGGATGTTCAGGCTTCTGGGCTTGAAGGCCTTAAAGGACCAGTGTGTTGGATGTGGTGGCATGTATAGCGATTAAATTACTGATTGCAAACACGTCACCTCATCCTCCCTTTCTGACCATATAGTAGAATCTATGGTGGCTGTGAAATGTGCCAGAAATGCAAAAGGCCATATCTAGAGCCAGTGTTTTGTTTGTCCATTCTGGGCTACTGCAGAAACATAGCAGTGCAACACGGTGGCCTCCGTGGAAGAGGACCTGCACCCTCTGTAGATATAAACAGCTTATTGTAAGGTAACAAAAACATAATGATTCTTATTTTCAGGTGATTGTACACTTCTGAAAAAATAAAAAATAATATAATATTAAATTTCTGCCATATTCTGTCAATATATCCCTATCAATCTTACACACTGGACTTTTAAATCTTTTGGTTAATAGTATATATCATCATTAACATACATATACATATACATATAATATATATATATTCTAATATTTATCCAAATGATAAATATGAGCAGTGAAGATGTAGAAGATGTAGAAGATGTATAAATCATTTCATGTGAGCCTCTGTGGCCCGGTGAGTGACGAGGTTATTTACAAGGTTCAAAGTCGATGTGGTGTCTTTGTGCGGGAGGTGCCCTGGGTGGCAGAGGCCGACAGATGGATATGTGATCAACTCAACATGAGTGATTTTCCCTCTTCATCACACACGGAGACTTTGCCTGCACCGGCTGATGAATCACTTCATAGATGTGACAAATATATTGGCCTCATTCCTCGCAGGAGGAATAATGGTCAGAAAAATGAGCAGAAGCGTTGTGTGGAGTTCCTCAGACAGGCTCTTTTTGTAATTTTTGTCTCATTTTGCCTGCTCAGTTTATATTTGAAAGATATTATGCGGAATATAGCAGGTATACCAGAGAGTAGGACAGCGCATTTATAACAAAAGACACAAAGAAGAAAGTTGTTTTCTTATTTTTGTCAATTTAAACACTTAGTCTCAACACGTTTCCCCATGGGGATCATTAATTTGACCCAGTCTAATTAGTTTGTTATTGCACCTTAAATGTTAGAATAGTGTAAAATGACTACTGTGAGTTTGCTGCTGTTCGTGTTTTTCTTTGATACACTGACCTCAGGGCGGAAGAAACCCAATTAAAAACTCAAAATAACAGTTGCATGGCTGGGAATGTCAAACAAAGGCTGTTAATCCTTTTCTTAATAATACTTTGGAGGTTTTTTTTACCTGTTTACCAGTTTTTTGGTGAAACAGGATAAAAAGTCTGTTGCAAAAATAGGATGAGTGCCTCCAAAGAAGCCTGGTTGGATGGATTGACAGACTGAAAAATGCTTATCTGAAAAAATCAATGAATTTTGTTAGAAGACTCAGGGGAGAAAAGATCTTTGAAAGGTTTTGTTGTTTTTGTTTCACTTCTAAATGTGACTTTTTTTAGAATTACATGTGACTGTACCTGAAGAACTTTCATTGGCATAAAATCTGGGGGAGACACGTCCCCCTCAATATTTAGAACATATGCATCTGTCCCCTATAAAAGCATTAAAATAGCAGAGGACTTTTATTTTGAAAAACTGCTATAATGTGACTCATAGATAGACCATGCCTCCAGTAGAGTTGTGACAATGCAATGTCAAGAGCAATGGTTGCAGTCTGAAATCTTGTGATTTGACCATCCGGGCTTGTGTGTAGATTTAGACTTTAGAGGTTTTTGTTTTCTAGAAGTATATAAAGGCTTTAACAAGGTCTCATTCTCTAGTAGATTTAATCAGCATTTTAATTGGTTAGCACCAAAATGTGCTGTTCTCAGTCAGCTACAGCAACATTGTTGAGATGTGTGTGATTTCTATGTGCAGAAGAATTTGAACATGAGCAGAAATTCATATGACCTAAACTGTAAAAGTCATTCAAGATTTAGTGAAATCACCAAATCTATCTCATTAACTTTTTTCTTAATTTTCAGAACTCTTCAGAACTTATAAACTTGAGTTTTTCTAACTTGAGTCTTTTGACTTGAAATGATGAGCTGAATTAATGTACTGTACGTATGTTTAATGTGATACGTATAGTGTATATATATACAGTTTGAAAAACTGGGATGGACATTTTCCACTATTTTCTGACATTTTATAGCAGCCCTTAATTAAACATGACAGTTAAGTTGTTAAGTAGTCTTGCAGACTACTAATTAGAGATAGCAAGTAAAAAATGACCGTGATCAAGTCAATTTCTGACCCGATTAAGCAAGTGAAAAAAACTTTAATGTGTAACTTGATTTTATACTCAAAATTTCTTGCAGGAAGACCCCCAGAACACCTGTTTAACACATGTACCCCCCAATTTTGAAACAAAGCCTACACCCCTCAGGACATTTTTTCTGTATTTTGATAAAAATAGGACTTTTTTCTTGTCTTAACTAAAACCGAAGAAGCAGACCGCACAGCCTGCAAAAACACTTTCAAAACCCACAGCGAGAATGCAACAATTCAAATGCATCAACCTGAAACGAAAAGCACTTTTCTGAATCCCTGAAAAGGTCTTGAATGTTCCTTTAGGATAGGACCTGCTCCATTAATGATGTCACCATATTTTATAATAGTGTTACAGTGGCAGTCACTTCCTATAGCAGTGCACAATACTTCTTGGAGGGGAACCTGGTAATATATCTTCCTGCTGGGCCTTTAGTCTGAATTACAGCAGGAAAAACAAAAGGTTAATCACATTGGGAGACTCCGCTTTGCCTCCGACCACCCAGCTTCTCTCCATCGCTGCCTCAGTGTTTCAATTCAAGCTGCTTTATTGGCATGAATGTTGGATGAACGGGGGGGAAAGGCTCCTTCCAAAGCACCTAGAAAAAACAATACAGATGTCTTTCTGTCCACTTTCTGTCCCTGTCATCTCTCTTCTTGCCTTTCTTGCCGCCCCAGTTTCTGTCACCCTCAATTTCCATCCATCACGACAATATGCGTCGCAATCACCATACGTCGAATCAAAATGTAAATGCATCATAAACTAGGCTGCTAGAAATGCATTCACTCGTCTGAGAATCACGTATCAGAGCGTCCTCTTGTTGATGACCAGAATCCTCTCATCACCGACCCCCTTCTCTTCATTTCCCAGCATGCTTAAATGCCGCCGGGCGCATTACATTGAGATTCAAGAGGTTATCTCGCCGTGGTGATGGGGATTGCAACAGCCTAAAGGATCGCCACAGGTTAAAGCTTTTTTTTTTCTTCTCAAGCGCCACGTATGGCTGAGCTTTAATGAGCACAACTCCTTGTCTCCCTCCGTCTGAAAAACAACACCTCGCAACCACGGAAAATAGATTCTGAGGATGTCTTTTGTAAAGCTTCTCACTGTGTGTGTGTTTGTGTGTGTTTTACAGGGTGGTGGGCCCCGCTGTGACCTTCAAAGTGAGCCCGAACACTCAGAACGTCAGCACCGCAGATGTGGCCAACGTGGCTGGTAGGTGTTCCTGAGTAATGTTGTCTTTCTACTGACAGAGAAAAAGACAGGCCATTATCATTGGCTTGCTGCTGCACCTGAGGCCCTAGATGAACATTTTTCAAAACTTATGACTCCCCAGTAAATTTTTTTTCTTTCCTCCCACTGAGCACTCTGCCATGCCCACACTGGCACTTCATGGCGAGTTTTTCTATTCCTTTGTGTTCAGTTTGGTTTAGTTTGGGTAAGTATTTGGTATTGGCCCATTTTGAAAAGAAGCCAGCAGGATTTTCTGTTGTGTCACAAATCTCCAAGCGGCCATGTTTGGCTCCATGGTGGAAATCCATTGGAGAGTTGGACGTTTGCCTAAAAAAGACAGGCTCGGAAGAAAAAAGCGACACCAGAAATTTGTTGTTTGGGAAATGAGTCAGCTCATTAATGCCTTTCACAAATATGAAAAATCTGATATGGTGGAGTTTTCTGAAAAAGGCTGCTACCACTAATCACTATCAGCTGTACCTAAAGGAACAAGCTTGAACTTTTGAGAAAACTTTGAAATTCCTGGAAAACCATGTTTTTAACACCAAAGTTACACAATAACAAAAACAAACTAACCAGAAACTCCTGTGTTCTGCAATGTAAAATTACTGTTTTTGTCAAAGGTGTCCGGTGGCTTTGAAGAGAGTGAAATTCAGTTTCCCATCAGACAGGGCTGCCTGAAAAGGTCTGTCTCTGTAGGGTTCCTTTCTATAATGTTGTCAGACACTTAAGTAAAAATCTGAGCTGTCAGTGGTAAAACAAGCCCTTTAGTGACATACTTAGATGCTTCACAGCTACCAGCTGAAGCTATCTATGGGCTAATTCCAAAACTTTTTGTCTTTGAGTCATTAGATCCTAAAATATGTAAAAATAATAAATAAATAAAAATAAATAAAATAAAAGTAAGGGCCCAGGCTTAAAAGTACTAGAATTGCTCTTTAATGCTGAAGAAGGAAATTTAACAAAAAAGAAAGAAAGACTCTGAACAGCCCCACTCCCCTGTCACATTATCAGCCTTTCACTTGCCTGCTAATTTTGCACATAGAGTGATTCCACACAGTTATCATAAGTCTCATTCTAAAATCTTTCAAGTGGAAACACATCACTTTAGAGATGTAAAGAAAACATGCAGCCTTTAATTTTAACTCTACTAATGCTACCCTTTGATAAATATGTTGTCTAATGCTCCAGGTATGCAACAGTTACCTAAATCCTGGATGTCAGACTTGTGATAAATGAGGTTTCAGATATTTTCTGTCAAAACTGATGCAGGTCCACACACCCGAAACCAATTCAGATTTTTTTTCCAGCTATAGACCACAGCTGACTGTGCACACACATATCTCAGATTTTAAGTAACTTGTGGCAATAATACATAAATCACTGCCTCTGTTTTTTTTTTTTTGTTTTTTTTTTTCTCTGATTTGGGATGTTGATCAGACAAATCAGAGGAACTGCTCCAGAATTTTTTAAAATCATGCACTTATAATCATAAATCTCCCCCAGTATTTGTACGTTTTCTAATCAGCTAATCTTTGAACTAAGATCTAAGAAAAAAAAACTGTGCAGTTGTCCTTTGAAAGTGGCACTCTAATATCAGAACAGAAAGATGAGAAACAAATCAAACATAACTCCCTAACAGGAACATCTCACAGTAAAATTTAGCCCAGTTGCAACAAACATTACCTTTGTTTGAGTTTACGTTGAATTATATTGAGTGTGTTTACATGCGTTCTTGCATTCCCATTATTATTGTTTCTGAGAAGCATAAATATGCGAGCTGCAGTACTTTGATACTCAGATCAGTGTTTTTGATCGATGTATGCAGTGTGTGCAGGTGCATCATCAGCTTAAAGATATATTATGTGACATTTATTATTTTGGCGGGGGTTTTATGCCTTAATTATAGAGTTTATAGTTAAAGAGCAGACAGGAAAGGGGGATGACACACAGCAAAGAGCTGCAGGCGGGAATCAAAACCCATGGCCGATGCGGAGGACTTATCTTATATTTATGGATGGATTATTATATATTTATTGAGTTGAGTTGATACTGTAACATTATCACAAATGTTTCCAACAATATTCAAACACAGAAAAATACATAATTTTATCCAAGGTAATTGTGTGCTTCATTTGGTTGCCTGTTACTATAACCTCTGGGGAAACATGGGTTAGGAGGTCATGGGGCGGGATAGGAAAGAAGTCTGCAACTGTTACTTGATACTTACCTCATCCGGTGGTTAGTGCAGCAATGGTGGTAGTTTAACAATGAAGACAACAACTCACATGATCCTGCACTACTTCACAACATCATTAAAGTATGTCTTTCATTACTGTTTTGATTGAGAAGCCCCTAAACAGAAATTAAACACTGTGTGTTTAAATTGTGTAGTGGTTAGTCTGCGACAACAGGAAATATGATGATAAATGCAAAGTGTGACATTATGTGATGGACAAGTTCTTCTGTTGCTCTCTTTTCCTTCATGGTGGTTATATGGAGATGCTAAATGTAGCAGAATGGTAAATTTAGGTTGATGATTTTGGTTTTGTTTGTTTTTTATTATTTTATTTTGATGATTTATGACTTTGTCCACCACCCTTCTTTTTGTTCTTCTTCAGTGATTCTGTTTTAAGATGCTCCAAATCAAAATGAGTCAGTCACATTCTGTCACATGGAGAGGGTCCCTGTAATAATCTCTGAGTGCAATCCAGCAGCAAAGACGTTGTGAAGGTGTGTGGGAGTGTGTGTGTGTGTGTGTGTGTGTGTGTGCATTGGGCTACAGTGTGACTCACGGTAATGAGGCGAGGGTGTTGATGAAGTGGGGAATAAAGAGAGGAGGAATGTTTGCCATTAGCCAAGCTGTCAGTCCAGAGAGAGACAGAGACTTTCCTGATATTCCCTCAGCCCAATTCCAGATACACACACACTCTCTCTCTCTCTCTCTCTCTCTCTCTCTCTCTCCCCTCTCTCTCTCTCTCTCTCTCTCCACACACACACAGAGACACACACATATCCTCCAAATAACTTAAACGAGTAGCTCACTGTCTATTTTTTTTCCCCAACATCTCATCCCTGCTTGATAATTGCAATCCCACCTCCTCATCCACACGCGCACACACACACACACACACACACACACACACACACACACATAACACAACAACAACGTACTGATTATGCAACGGCTTCTCTCCTGTTTTTAAGTGCTATTATTGGCGTTCTCATTTCCCGCCCGCCGCTCTCGCCGGCTCTGCGGGGTCACGGATGAGCCTCGATTGTTATTAATGCAAACATTTGACAGAACGTGCTCGAAATGAAATATGGCGTCCTCTCAGCTAAAGTGCAATATTGTGGGCGGGCCATCTTTAAAGTGTCGTTTGTCATATTCAACTAGAATATCAATCCATCCCAAAGCGTACATTATCCCCCTGGCCAGGGTTTATAGTGCTTTTCTGAAACATTAAGCTTTACACGGCCATCGTAATGACGTCGTTTTATCATCATTTATGGCCGCTCAGCAGCGGATAGTGGAGATTGGGCGTCCATCTCTTCTGTCACAAACTTGTGTGTTTTGGTGGAATGCTTTTGGCAGCTGTGTTAAAAATAATTCAGCTTTATTTGATTTAATCCCAGCAAATACATCAGTGAGACATCAGTGTGTGCCAAACAAATGTTTTAACACTGAACTATGTGCAGTGGTGGAAGAAGAATTCAGATCCATTAATGCTGTCATTTTATCTGCAGTTTGTGGTGATGTTGAATTGAACTGTGTTATACTGAGAGATAACCAGAAAATTAATTAGGAGAAAATTGAAATATACAGCTGAGAATATGGAAATCTAAGAAGATTTTGTATTTTAATGACAATGCAAATATTATAATAAAACCCATTACCTGATGATGACACCTGATTGACACCATCTTTTGTTTTAAATTTATTTTGTTAGCTCACTACATTGCATGTGAATGAGTGAGTCTGGGGGATTCAGTCTAATGAAATAATTACTTTGTAAACTGCATTTAGCCCCAAATTATAAACCAAACTCAACAGATTTCTAAGGTAGGCAGTGCTTGAATGGATGAACAGTGGGAGTTCATTTCTGCTTTGTATCAGCATATAAAAGTAAATAAAATCATACAAGATTCATTAATTCATATTCCATTTTATTTAGTGTTCTCAGTTTTCAACTTTAGTTTCATATGAATGCTTAATGCCATGCATTCACAGTATATACTCCAAGAAATATAAAATACATAAGAACGTGTAATGTGTAATGTAATGAATGGGCAGTTACAGTGTTATGGCAGACAAAATAAAAATTTATTACAGAATTAATTGTATAAACATACAATGTATGTACATCTTTTTATTTTATTATTTTATTACTTATTCATGCTTCTTTTTATAACAACACTATTATTGTTATTATTACTGTTATATTTTTTAGTAGTAGAGAAATATTATCAGCAATTAGTAAATAAAAAATAATTCTGGCACAATTGCTCTTTTAGAGCATTATATGTATATTATAATAATTATGTTTACTGATGCATTTACGAGTAAGCAACATTTTAGTGTTGTAAGCGGTCAAGATAGAGCTCATAGAAATTTTAGAAATTTATAATATAAAATGTATAATTTAACATTTCACATAAAAGCCTTCTATAAATTATTGCATAGTTTTATCTGCTCCAAAGGATCGGATCTTACTAAAAGACTAAAAGTAGGGATGCACGATAAATATCAGGGCTGATCAATTATTGGGCAATAATGGTAAGTTTATGTTATTATTTATTATTGCAATAATAAAATTTTACCTGGTAAATATCAACTATAGCACCTGCATTTGACAAATTATGTCAAAGCATTTATTGGAATTCTTAGGCACAATGCTCTATAAAAGCTAAAGTAAGAAAGGAATAAAGAAAGCATTCAAAAAATGTTCTTGTTTTTGTTGTTCAGATAGTGATTTCAGTGAGATTTTTTTGGGACAAAACTACAGATTATTAAATCATCCATCATAATTAGCATTTCTGTGTGCATAAATTCCAGGTTATATGGACTTTTTAAAATATAAAAAGGTGAAATTATCTTATTGTTACTGGCCATGAGAAGCAGGTAATTATTGGTTATTGGTATCTGCTGAAAAAAATCCATATTGTATATCGCACTACTGACCCACATAAATGTACAGTACTAATTTTATTGTGACTATGAAGTCTGAATTTCTTATTTGACATAAAAATGAAGGCAGTTCTGACTGCAGTCTCACAGGAGTCCAGTTTAAACCTCATCATCCCTCTCCTTCTTACACCGGATCGATTCTGACCCTGGCCTCCGGGTGCCAAAAGGTCCGATTAATGCAGCCAGGCCGGCCAGACCTGGTGTTGCATTTTAAGAAGCCACGTTACCACTTCTGTCACGCGCGTCCGCCCATTGTGAGGAACTCCGGGGCCACCGGGGGCCATTGTCAAATGTGGGGGTGGATGTCAAGATGGTGGGCACCGAGGTGGTGACCCTCATTGTCCGGCCGAGGGTGGGTCGGGGGACCCAGAGGCTACTTCCAGCGGTGCGTCACGGCCGTGAGAACGGGACCCCTTGAATAGGCCGGGGGTCAGGGTCAGGACAGCGGGCAGCTCAATTAGCACTTAAAGCAGGAGGAGAGCAGCTGAGATATCCTTATCCCTGCACCGTCTGTTCTTCTCTGACTTCTACTTTTTTTATCCCAACAGCACTTGTTTTTGCATCCATGCTAATCATGCCTCTCAGTGTGAGGATAGTTACTCACACATGCCCAAAAGCAGTCCACTCTGGGGATTATGGACGGTTAGGACAGTTGGTCAGTCTCAGACTACCATCGCAGTCTCTTCTCGAGTTAAACTAACCCTTCTTTGTTTGAGGCAAACAATGGCTGGTTGCTCAGTGAGTCAATGTTGAAACTGAAGTTTGATTTGTGTGTTGACATGTAAATAATTTCCTGGCACAGAGGTCACTATCAGTTTAATAAGTTAAAAAGACATTGTCCCCGTGGAGAGGGAATACCAAAGAATGCTTAATTTACATGCTAATTAATGGAGAAATGGAGAAAAGTGGCGGGAAGTGCCCATCATTCCTGTCTAATTCACATATCAATCATGATTGTTAGTCCAACAAATTTAATTTAAAATGTAAAAAATATATAAATGTTGCATTAATTCGGTTATACTGGATGACATTTGCTTTCATGTGACTTCTGTGGGATCTCTAGGTGTCTTTGGGCTATTTTCTGATTTTCATTTGCAAATGATGACCTTATAATGTTTTGCCCTCTTATGAATTGGTCCTATGACATATCACTGGGAAGTCACTGCTTGTCCTTTACATTTTTTCATGATGAATCCTATAAGGCAAGATGCAGACCAGTGGTCCAACCTTAAAAACTGACCTCACTTTGGCGGCCCTGAACTGGCCGCAGGACACCATTTTTTGCATGATCCGGTGTAAATTGCTTCAAAATAAAATCATAATAGCTAGAGTATTCATTGTGTTTGCAGCTGAAAGTCTTTCGCATCATCACGTTGAACACATATGATGATGTCATTACATTACATTGTATGCGTAACAAAACGTGGTGATAACATACGGTGGTGCAGTGAAGTGACGCCAGCGGTGGAGCAGAAAGGCAGGTCAACTGAGAAAGAATACGAGAAATAAGACTGAGTCAGTAGTTTTGAGCTTAGTTTGTTCATATTTCGGGGATATGAAGCATTTTAAGATAATGTAGGAAATGGCATCACAATAAGCATGAATACCAATATAAGCACTGGGGAAATATTACTATTACAATTAAAAATATCAAAATGCCTTTGTGTCCTGCTCATAAATATGAGTATATTTCAAAAACTAAAAAAACGTTCATGCTAAAAATAATGTATATTATAATACATTTTTATTTATCACATTTCCACATTCATACATCTTTTGAATCAATGCATTTTGTGTGTCTATTCAGTAAAATTTGATGACAAAACATGTCAGATTTTGATATTTTTCTTAAAGTAATGACACAGTACAATACTTTTATCAATTATTATGATTTCTTGACTAGCATAACCTTTTAGCCTAGGTTGTATAGATTTTAGGGATATGAAGCCTGATGTAACCACTACTTCAAATGGCTTAACTCGTGGACATACAGTGCTTCATGTTATCTTAATGTAGGCAACTTGGCTGAAATTGTTTGGGGAATAAAGCATGGTATATTTAAGAAGAGATATGAAGAGAGGTACGTTCTTTTATTTCATTTTAACTTTTTAGTGCTCATAGAAAGCACCCAGTAACAATTGCTACACATGTGGAAGCCAAAGTGTCTTCACAGTGAATGTAGAATATTGAATATAATTCTCTTTTTCTCTGTGATCATGCATGATAAAGAAAGGAGAAGCCAGAGACGGAGGATTTTTACAGCTTCTTTTATTCCGTAAAGAACATGGAAACTGTATGCCTTGTTCAGCTCTCAGTATGAAATGCTGTGAGCTAATATAACCTATTCAGCCTTTAACCTATTCAGACGACTGCTGTGGCCAGGCATCTCCCAAGGTTTTGGCTACCTGAGTATTTTGAGTGTTAATTTTCTTCAGGTCTGGTATGATGGTAGTGTAATGGGGTCAGTCTTCTCTTGACTATCTATTATACAAAGTCTTTAACACCCCTGTGGAATCTCTTATATACCACTGATAAAAATTAACTAATTCACTCCAACCGAGAGACACAGATGGCTCAGAGGTCGATATGATGGTTGTTTAATGCTTACAAGCAGTAGTGATGCACCTGAACCGAAAACATTATCCAGGAAAGCACAAATAATGCAGTGGAAACAGATATTTCTTCTATTCGAAGTTGCTCATTATAATTTGTAAAATGTATACAGTTGGGTTACTATTTACAATTCAAAACAGAATTTTTTTCGATTTATGTCCCCCAGTTAAAGAGGAGGTGGTGGCAGGCTTCAGACAGTTCTTAAAACTCAGTTTAGCTAAAAATAAAAAGAGGGAGAGGATTAATTATATGCCAGTATCAAATCATTGTGATGCTTTGTAGGCACAACAATTGAATTGCACATAATACAATAAGAGTAAAGTATATCAGTATAAACACAAGTTTGAGGAAAGTACGAAGCATATGTTGTCCAACCAGGAAAACCACAGGGAGACTAGCTTTTTGTTAGGGCACGACAAATGGGGATCCTAATAAATAAAGAAATAAACAACCCAAACCCCTGTTAAAGGATCAAATATTCACAGGTAATTCTCACTGAATCTTTGAAGCCCCAAAAATGGTATTCGGGAGAGCCCTATTGACATTATCATTATTAGCACCAGTATCTGTGGTAAAGTGTTATACAACAAACCTGTGCCTCCAGTCAAGAAGAAGTTTGAGTTATTCAGTGATTACATTTGTTGAGGAGGAAGAAGTGTCAAACTGATTTCTGACGACAGATGTCTTTCTGTCACAGAGCTTCAAACCAGATCTTGATGACCGGGTGGAGGAAGGGTTTAGGTTACTTTTACAAAGGCAATCAGTTGCGTCTGGGCCTTTTCTTTCCTTCCCTCCACTTCTCGTCTCCTCGTTTTCTTCCGTCTGAGTGGATTAGCATAGATCTCGTATGCTGACAGGACTGACCTTCACTGCAGCTAAACACTTGTCAAAATGCCAAATGTAATTACTGAGCTCTTTAGGTCAAAGTAATGTGTTTCATCTACCTCACTTCGCCCTGTTATTGATGTGCAGGCCCTCGGACCTCAGACTGCACTCGAGTTCCCTCTCCTTCCCTCTCGCGGCACCGGCTCCCTGCATGTGTTTGTGTGTCATAACAAAGCAGGAAATGTATGCGTAATTATGCCTAAGTAATGTGGTCAAATTGTTATCTATGTGGACAAGTTTGCACGTTGCTACACTGCTAGATGTCTTTGCGTGACTTTGTCAGCCTATACGCTCTCAGATCCTGTGATTATGGACAATTTAAAGTTATCTCGTTGAGCTGCAGAGTGCTTCCCTAACACTGCCTTTCAAAGGCCGTCATCATCATCATCGTCATCACCATTACCGTTTCTCTGTAAATTGCATGTCTGGAAATCGTCAACTCTGCTATGCTGTCTTGACATCAGCTGTCTCTTTTACTTGTCTTGTACTTACATTGACTGTTTTCCATAAAAATACATAATTACAATCTTTTTTTGAATCTTAAAGGAGAGATCTGTAATATATTTACTATAACAAATCATGAAATGACCATATGTCTTTAGTGATCAAGAAAATATGTTGTGTTGAAATAATTGTGTCTCCAACATCAAAGGCATCCCCCTTTGAAACTTCTACTCTGAGCCAGACTAACTTTAACTTAACTATTAGTTTGCCTGTTTCACGTTAATTAGAGTTCAAATTAATGCTGAATGTTTGCAGAGTGAGTTACTGACTATGAGTTGTAAGAAATTATCAATATTTTTGTAGAAGGTGTAGATGTTTATGATGTTCAAACTGAGCAATGTGTTATTGGAGTCTAGCGGCAGAAGGCAGGCAGTCACTGAACTGCCTGCCTAAAGTCCAGAGTGTGTATTTTCAGAGCATTAGGCTTCTGTTTTCCAAAAAACATGCTGAACTTTACATCTGCAGACAACTGACAGTTATAAACAGCTGATCAACTTACAGTGTAGGACTCATCCTCGCTTGTTATTAGGGGCCGGGCAGCCTAAGCTGCCAGGACCCTATTGTAATCCTGCATGTTCGTCTTTCTTTCTTCTTCTTCCGAGGAAATCCTACTTCCCATGCACGAAAAATGACCAAACTTTGCACAAAGGTCCAGTCCCATGTCAGATTGCCTCAGCTGCAAAAACAGGCCAATAGTCCTGATGGTGGTGAAAATTCATAACAAATCAACCACATGTGCTACAGATTTACAACTTTCACCAAAATGTAGCCCCAATACTGAAGAAACTTTTGTACATTTAAACCTATTGCAAATTATGAAGTCTATCACTGTTTTTTTCAAAAACTGTAAAACTTATTAAACCTATCTCCTCCCACAATTTTTGCTCAATTGGCACCAAACTTGCTACAGAGCATCTTCAGACTGTCCTACACAAACGATCCACACAGATTTTTGATTTATCAAAAATTGAGCCTACAGTGCATCAAAATGTTTGACTGTAAACGGTATTATAAACATATACTTGCAAATTCTTGCTAAATACATTTTCAATGTTCATGAAAAAAAATGACAAAATTTTGGAGTCATGGTAGATGATGTTTGGAAAATATCAGAATTTTATCTCAAAAACTGATTTTTTTTTTACAACATTTTGAATTTCACTCTCATGCAAACAATTGGAGTCAATGCAAAAATGGCATTTTTAAACATCAGTTTTTCACTTTTGAAGCCAATAAATCATTGTTAAAAACTAATGACCAACATCTCCATGCTGTCTAGATGCAATTTGTGTATTTTGGGATTTTTGTCTCAATAACTGAATTTTTGACAGCCATTTGAAATCTGCCTTTACATGCTAACAGCTGCTGTCTTGCACACAGGTGACTGACTTAGTCAATTTGTGAAGCTACAAGTGGTGTTTCCATTTGTCAATTAGCTCAGTGAGATAGAGGATGGTTCTTGGTGTTGAAGGTTGTGAGTTCAAGCCTCAGCTTGTACAACATTTCCATATGAGAAATCTACCCAAACTTTTCACAAAGGTCCAGTCCCATGCCAGATGTCCTCAACTGGAAACACAAGACAATAGTCCTGATGGTGGCGCTACAGCAAGCCTCTAAATTTCAAAACTTTGAAAATTCACAACAAATCAACCATATGTGCTACAGCTTTGGAACTTTCACTTTGAAATGTTCTTTTCCATGGCATGGATGGCTGCTGCCTGGCACCCTGATCCTTGGCTTAGTCAATTTGTGAAGCCACACATGAACTGTCACTTGCCAATTAGCTCAGTGAGATAGAAGTCGAGAGTTCAAGCCTCAGCTAAGGCAGGATGGACTTTCAAATGTGAAAGCCTTATGTTCAGGTATCATGCTATGTGGATTAGAGACTACTAAGGTTAAAATAATTATGATTCAGGGAGTTTTGGGAAGAGACAAATACTCTTTATCAACACGTTTCCCTGTTATCCCTTGTCTCTTTTCCCTGTTTATTTGGCTTAGCTATCAGTCAATATGCAGAGTCTCTTGTGCCAGAAATTGTGAGTTCAAGCCTCAACTGATGTAAAATGCACATTAGAATGCCACCTTTTCTTCATCTTCCTACACTCTGCTTGTTGCTCAGAATTGCCTAATTTTGCCTAAAATTGCCCGGCCCCGACCATTGCTGCGCAGCAGCTATAATTATCAATTTGTGATGTTGCGCATGTCTTGCACTCCTGCGGAGCTCCTGCAGCCTGCCCAGGCTTCCAGGGAGGAGGGGGCAGAGGGAAACAATTTGTTTCAGTCAAAGATCATATATCTGTATACTGTAAATAGGATTTCAACCTATTTAATGTACTGTCTATGGCTCCAACCCACTATTTGGACTGCTGTACTCATTTTTGCACACACAGTTCCTACATAATGCTCCTTTAACGTCTTATTTAGCTGTTGAGTCTCAAACCTCTGAGTTGTTAAGTTCCCCACATTATCATTTCTTGTGGCTCAAACGTTTCTTTCAGCCATTTGTGCAGTTCCAGAGAGAAATGCTTTATGCTTATATTTGACAACCTTTCCATACAGGCTGTCATTAGTAACACCACTGACTGATTTTGTGTCATCGCCGTCACTGCGTGGAACTCCTTTAATTGTTCCCATTGATTGGCGGAGTGATTGCATTGGAAACAGCTCTGGCGTTGGGATCCATCCAGCAGTCTCTCTGTGCCCTTCAGGAGCAGGCAAATCTATTTGAGTTAACTTCATTTCAGTTCACCTGCTAATCAGTTTTCATCGCACGCCGAAGGCTAATCGATTCGAGAAGTTTCTCTCACCTGTTGCTAAAGAAAAGAATCAAAATAGGGAGTGGGAGAGAGATGAGGGGTGTGCTAGTGTTTAGTGATGCAATTTGCTGTGACACCGCACCGCGTTTTTATCTCTTTGCCTGTCGTCAAAGCAGCGCTGGAGGCGTTTTGTGAATTGCAAGATGCCTCATCTGAGCTTTAAAAAGCCTGAACCCCCCCACCCCCACCCCCCCTGCTGATCCGGAGTCACCTGTGGTTATTTTGGTCTGACTTCAGAGAGAGCGGGGAGCTGCGTGCTGTCCTCTGGAGCTTTGCAAGCATCTGTGAGTCCTGCCGTCGAGCAAAGAGAGAGGGATGGAAGGGAGGGGGGTGGGGGGCACAGGTGTTGCGCCGAGCTCGAGTTTGCACAGCGGTGCAACGTGATCCCCGAGCCAACCGCGTAGCCACCCTGCCAGCCACTCAGCCAAGCAGCCAAGCAGCCGGCCTGATTTCCCCGGCGCTGGCACCGGCCTGCTGGCACTGCCAACCCCTCTCTCCCACTCCTGCAGCTGGCAGGATCTCTGCGAGTTGGCCTGAGCTCCTGACGTTTGCTGCGGGGTTGGCAGACCTCTCCCAGATGGCCACCTTGTAGCGAAGCTGGCTTCGCGCTTGCATCACTTTTGCATCATTCCCACAGCTACAGAGCTGTAGTGGAGAAGGCTTCCGTCGGTTGTGCTGCGACATTTCTGCTGTGAGAAGACTGTATGTGAGAGGTGGGAGTGCTAAACTCTGCTGCAGCACTCACACGTTCCAACGATGATTTGTCATTTGTGCTGTTTGTGGAGCTGCTTTTCAGGAAACCAGTGACAGTTCTTGGACTGAAAACAGATGCAGATAGAAAAAAAAAGATCTGGTTTCACCATCCTGAATCCACACACACATCAAACATACACATACAGTGGAACTAACACTGCTTCCTAATTTATTTGGGAATAGGCCCATAATAGTACTATCTTTTACATTCAAAATGAAGGGACAGTGTCAAGGTGCCTCTTGGCTTCATATTTTATTTATAATCTAATTTAAATCCTAGTGAATTACCTATAATTTATATCCCACTAACTTTGTAATCCCAGCTGAACGGAAGAACAGACCTTGACCTCCCAAAAACTTGTTAGCACTAAGATTGAATAATTTAATATACATTTTTTAAACTGCAATGGATCGGAGTAAAATCATCTCATGGAATTTTCTTAATATCCTCAGATTTAATGATCATGTCTGTCTGATGACTGCTCCTAATTATCACATATTCATGCCGCTATTTTTTTTTAAGCTTCCTGGCTGGCACAAAATATGACATATGGTACCTGTAATATCATGAAGGTACAGTTATTGAAATATGAAAAGACAGTTTTCATGGCATCAGAGAACATGGAGGCACTGAGGAGGGTTTCTCTTCGTGTTGACAGGGAGGGTAACAGTTCTGAGCTCTTATCTCCTTCCATTCTTATCTGTCAAAATCATTTTACCTTTTAAAAGAAAGCCATATTTTGCAGAAAGGTGGTGATGCAAATTAAATTTTGAAATAGATTTAGATTTAAATTTAGCAGACCAGTATCTCTACACCAAATACTGTGACTTTAAAGCTAAAACCTGTTAGTCTATCTCTGCGGACTGTGACTTGTAAGCAGTGCTGTCCCGATCTTATGCCTCCCTCTACTGCCAAGCTCATTAAATGTGCAGAGATTTGTCTTGGGAACACTGGTGCAAAAACACATTCAGACTGCATAAATGCACCAGTCTACATAATACAGTCTAAACATAACTGTGAACTCTTAATATAATGAATATACTGTAAATATGATCACTGTATGGTTGGTAAGTTTATAATCTATATAATTGTGACAGAAAAATTCTTAATGTGAACACAACGGCAGTGTTGTGAAGTATAAAAAGTGAAGTACAGTAGCCTGGATGTGCCAATTCCAGGGAGTGACTGTAATAAAACTGCAGCTTGTCTGGAGAGTTGGAACACTGCAAAAACAGAAAGTGTCATTCCCCAACGTAATGATATTCACCATCTCATTACGACCTCTTACATGAAAGACAATGGATGCATGTGTGTGCTGACACCCACTACATGCTCCAGGTATCTGTCACAATTTTCAGTTTTTCCATTTGCCCAGCACTGATACAACAAAATTGTGGTGGTATATCCAAGCAGTCTTAATAACCTGCATAGCTTGATGATAAAAACTACATATTAAGGTGATAAAACCAGAGGAGTAATTGATGATGAATGCGCCTTAACTTAGTTTACCCACTGTGATTTACAATAAACAAGGAAAAGAATATAAATTTGTATTTGTATTTGAATCGCAAGTTCTTGCAAATCAGGTGGTGCTTTAAGATTTGTGATGAAGGCTGGGACAATGGACAATGCCATTGTCCTTCGGAGTGGCTGACACTCATTGACTACTGAGCCCTCTACCATTGTAACATCTTGATTTCATAGCCCTCTGTATTTGAGGAAGTGGGACCCTTGCCCAGTCAAGCAAACCAAAGACACTTGGTTACATTGCTGGCCACTGTGGGGTTTTTTTTCCGGCCACTGTTGGTGTTTCTTTCAATCATGCCTATGTTTTTGCGCTATTGTTTGCTTAACTTCAAGTTAGTCAAGTGACTCTGTTTCAATCTAGAGGCTTAACACAACTAAGCTGCGGACGTGTAGTGTGGAGACAAAGACCCTTTTAAACCTGACATGGATCTATGTTGGATGTTCGTCTGGCAGGGATGTGAGAGTTCATTTGTCTGTTCTGTTTGCAGGTGATGAGAGACAGAATTTTCTTAGCTAAGTGAGACAGTTGGAAGGGCACATCACAACAACAATGTAAACATCCATCAGTGATGTTTCACTGCAGACCTTGTTATGTGCCAATTTGATAAGTAATTTCTTGTTACTGCGGTTTGTCCGGTGTATGTGGTGCAGTGGGTCTGTGCAGTGAATGTGGAGCTACGCAGAGGGTCTATGGAGGGTCTACAGAGCTCAGCGCTCTGGTAAACTTCACAGAGGCCTCTGCAAAGGAGGCTGTCAATTTTGAGTCTATGATTGGCTAGTGGTTGCTATGATAGTCCATTACTAGGCCATTTACTACAAAATACTTTACCACTGTGGAGACAACACTCCTGCTGCGAACTAATTTTTATTTATCGTTTCTTTGGATCCACATTAGTTGCTATTTTGGCAGCAGCTACTCTTTCTGGTGTCCATCTTGTGGATTGTGCAGTGGCTTCCGTTGGCGCTGGCTAATGTCTATGTCAAAATCGATCGAAGAGGAAGGCTGGGATTGCTCTAGTTATGCTGCTTCATATTTGACAGAGCAGGAGTTCTGTGGTGTAACAAAGCTAATATGATTGCATCCTCTGTTTTGACTGTCCATCTCTCCATTCCTTAGAAGGTCAAAAATCTGTCAAGGGGGCAAATTTGTATGTCATGCAAAAAGCTTACAAAAGCAGGCTCATCCAAATGTGATAAATATGAGTACATCCACATGCTAGATAATGCTTTTGTGCACATTTATTAGTATACCGACATGTATAGATGCTTTTCTTCAGACAACAAATCTCAGAAAGTTTGTTTGTCACGATTCATTAAAGTTCTCTGCAAGTGAATATTCTAATTGTGCTGATTTCATTGAAATGGATGAAGTGGATTTCTGTAGATTTTTGAGGCTGCAGTCTGCCCACCCGAGTATTTACCTTGACATCACTCCACTCTCACTCTCTCTAGCAGTACACACTCCCCTCGTGGCAGGAGGTGAGCCATTTTCTTTCCACTTTGACTGCAGCTCAGACTTTCAGGACGGTCGTGTCCTCTGCTGCAGCTATTACAGACTCCTGACCATAGTCGCCTGTTGCTTGATCTCTCTCAGCAGCCCGAGGAGGCCGCCCGGGCCGGTGACTCATTTTTAGCCGTCTTCAAGATGCCTGATGAGATGTAGAGGCAGACAGCTGGATTGATTGGCCCCTCTTGAGCGCACAGGCCTTGATTACAACTGCACTCAAGTGCACCCCCCACCACCGTTGATTTCTCTCTCCGAGTCTTGTTCTCGTAGTCTGTCTCTCTACTCTTAGCAGCCTCCTTTCTCATGATTTCTTTTTTCCCTGCAAAGAAAGAGGGTGGATAAGGAGACTGCTGAGGAGAGAACAGAAAAGAGCAGAATGACTAACAAAGATTTGGCTTTGCATGGTTCTCTGTCTGCACAGGAAAGTAGAACGGGGCGAGGATGGAGCCGCCTGGTTTGAGATGAATTTGGAGTCTTTGATGTGAGAGAATTAGATCAATATTTTAAGAACTGAGCCGGGATAGAGTTTACAAAATCTGTCACAGGCTGTTTTTTAGTTTGAATTTGGACATGAACAACCTGTCTGTCCTGTAAATTAGAAAACTTCCCCTCCCATAAACAGTCTCGTGCACTATTGTCAGCACAGACAGAGTGTTAAACAGATTATTCAGGCTCTGCACATTTCTCTGGTACAAATTGTTCCTCTGGTGGGTGTAAGTATTTTGGTATTTTTGGCAGGAATTTAGTCATTTCATCTAAACAGACTCGTAAGACCTTTACAGGTTCTGGTCACCCAAATTATAACAGTTTTAGCTCATATTCAGTATAAATAATCGATGGATGGTGTCTGGGTCTGTAAAGTAAAGCCGAACCTCAGTGGTTGTGAAGTCTGGGACAGCTGAAAGTAGAATTCAGGACAACTGTGAGGAACACTGTGCAGACACTGAGGAAAAAAGTTAAATGTTGAGCCCTGGCGTAGCAACCTGGTTGACCAGGTTTTCAGTCAGAATCAATCAGAATAGAAGTAGCAATGTGTATCGTCCCCTGCCCCATGCTCTCATCAAAATATGGTCACTTCTGACTGCAAAAAATCAAGATGGTGAAAAAACAGTAGTCCACAAACCAATGGGTGATGCCACAGTTGTTTTGTTTTGTTTTTTTCAAATTCTTAATTATAGAAACGGCACTAAGAGAGAAGAATCTGTGACAATGACAAACTGAAACCCCAAGAGGTCTTATGAAGCCAACTCTGTCTCCCCCTAAAACTGGGATGTCTTGTTCTTGTTTTTTGACTGACTGCTGTCTTTAAAAAGCACTGCATGTCTGCACACTCCTATTTATGGTACTTTATCCCTCAGGGACTAAACTTATACTCAGTGTAATGCTCGATATCCTATTTATCCTTTGTAGGAATACCTGTCCCATGTGATGTCTTTAGATGGATAACAGGGCAGATTCATAGTGGGCTGATATTGTCCCTTTTGTTAAAAGATAAATCTCACACTCATCTCTGTATCCAAAGCCTGATATATTTATTAAAAACATACCAGTAAGCCACATCCTTGCAGTGGGTGACATGTGACTCGATCACATACACCAACCTGCTGACAGATATACTCACAAGAGCAGAAAATCTATATTAAACCACTACTGAAAATAGTCCCCCATTTCCTCCTGTTTGAGTAGCGTCTGTTTAAAACTAAAGAGCCCAGCTCTTTTAGGAAGTTACTGAGCCTTTAAACATTTAGTCATATTATCACTACTGAAATGACAGAGATTCGTCTCTACCCACTGTATAACTGCTCCAAAGTTTTTCCTCTGGTACAGATAAACATACTACATGACTAATGTTTGGCTAGTATTCTTTTTTTTTAGCAGCAACATCTTCTTTCAACCAGCAAACACTGAAAATAAATTAATATTACAAATACAAGCATCTTATTAGTGCAAAAAATAATGTACATACATAAAATATTATCAGTGCAAAATAAAATACAAACACATACTGCATGCACCTTCTGACCACAAATTTAGGAGTTGTCATAATCATTTAATGTTGCACTGCTACTCCTCAGTGTCAAACTCTTTTCCAGCATGGGCCTCTGATGGTAGCTTCTAGCAAAAACATGCTGTTAACTCTTCTATTGGCAATTAAATAAGCATGTGAACACAGCATGCTGCTTACTAAATGCAATTCACAGGCTTAGCCAGTAGGTGCCGCTACTGATACGGAAACTAAGGTACACAATTAAAAAAAAAAGAACTATTTACAATATAATTACAAGGCAAGCACAGAAAACAAAGACATTAAAAACTCTTGAACTCAGCACGTTTTCTGCGACAGCTACACACTGCATTGAAAAACTGGAAAACATACCATCAAGTGTAGTCAATAAACCTTCAATAATTCTAATATCTGAAAATAAAGGGCAAGTCATCCCAGGCGGACTAAATGGATCACTTTATCTGTAAAGACCTACTAACTATAAAATGTTACATTAGTTGTTACAAAATAATGATACAAATAATGAACAAACATAGACTGTGTGTATCATTTTGAGGTAATTTTAGCCAAACTAACCCAAACAGCAATGCTTTTGGGTTTGTACACCAGTTTATTTTTGGGAGTCTGGGAACCAGACGAATCTGTGAGCTCATGTTTAATTTGCTCTGGCAGACATATCTGGCCACCCTTCCATTCAGACAGATTTCCACCCGTCCAGGCTCTCTTCAGGCCAATCACAACTCAACATTTCAAGTGCAACACAGAAACGCATTTTAGTGTACTGTTAAGCAATAATTTGAGAAAGTCTTTGACCAGGCTGCCATTTTTTTTCCTGCCTGGAAACAGACTGAGACCCCAATTTCCATGTGTTGCTTAGTGTATGTCACACGTTTCATTGCTGTGATTGGTTGTTGCTATCCAATTGGCTGAGATATTTCGGATCTGCAGCCGTGGAAGACGCCACTTGGAAATCAAATATGAACTGAGAGATTCCAGGCTAGTCTTTTTGGCCGATTTGGGCCAAGCATCATATCGCACATATCTTGACAAGCATTGGATGGATTGCCATGAAATTTAGTTATTGATGGACCCTAGAAGATGAATCCTGCTGACTTTTTATCAACTTTTTTATGCAAACTTCTTGACAGGGCATCTCTAGAATGAATGACTGAATGCAAATCTCTTCTTGAAATCCAAGAGAAAGGCAAAAATCACACATCAGAAACTGAAAGGTCATGTAAAGGAAAAGGGAAGGTTTTCTTCTAAGCACATTATAGTACATATTAGAACATAGTTGCTGAAAACATGTAAAAAACACTGAAAACTATGAATTCTGGAGTTAGGCCGGTAAACTGCGATTTCTGTGTTCAGGATGTTTTGGGCAGACCTGAAACATGACTTGGTGACGTGCCAGAGCCATCATTTCCATAACACTACAGTATACAAGCCCCATGAACACACCAACGATACCGCCTCCCCCTCCCCTCATCCTCCCTAACGGTCAGTTATCAACATACCTCAGCAAATCTTTCTGTCCAAATCAACCCAGCAGTTCACTTTAGCTCACTTTAGTTCTTTAGTTGGCTCAGTGGTTAATATGTTCCTGTGGTGTGACAAACTCAGAACACACATTTATTGCTGCTTTACAGTATCTTTAAACTGAAATATATTTCTTTGCATTTGATAACTACTGTCAGGGGACCTCCACATTCACCTTAAAATGAAAATAATTATTTTACCAACAACAGAAACATCAGATTTGAATCGGATTAAAATCTTCAATAATGTCTGTAAATATTTAAATGACTGGATGTCCTCAGATAGCATTAGTCCTCTGTGAGCAGGACTTAGAGTAGTGTCTATGAATTATCAATATATTCCTGCAGCAGTGTCACCAAGATAAATAGTTTGTGTTTAAACAGTACAACTGGCTCTGTAGATTGAATATTTTAGATCAGAGATTGAAAATGAGTTATGTTATCTGCATGGGACAAGGGTTTGTCTGCAGCGTTTCGCACCCTGATAGACGCTTGTCAACGTAAGGCTCAAGTTTGTACCTCACAAAAGAGTGGAGTGCACCTTGCTTTTATATCACATCTTTCTTCTTTATTAAGGGTGTGTACCTCTAAGTTGAAATGTCCCTCACTGTTGCTGGCTGTGTCTGTCTGCTGCACCGTGTTTCATGTAGAGGAGAAGTGAGAGACAAAGGCAGTTGAGAGCTTCAAAGGCTTTGGGTGACATTTAGCGCTCAGTATCTTCAAAGACCAGGCCCTCTTTTGTAGTTCTTCTTTTTGTGTATAATTAATGTAGCCCTTCCTACGGATTTTTCTTTACTTTTTTCTTTCTTTTTACCTCATTTTTGGAGCTGGATTAGAACAGCAGATTAAGCAAGTGCACCTTAATTTTCAATTTGCATTCCGGGAACTTCAAACTGCAGTGCTCTCGATGAGATTTTTCCAACTGAGTGTGTCGTGGCAGAGAGGTTAGAGAGGGTTGGAGTGTGTAGTTGCTGCGGTCATATGATCAAAGATTGTTTTGTAGCTGAAAAGTCTCAGGTTTAATGCAAGAAGAAGCTTTGTGCTTTCTAAGGAGAACAATGAACTTCCATCCAGAGTGTCTTTATGCATTTATTTGACAAGAGTGCCAATAAGTGCCCCCAAAATACCATAAAAAAAGTACATCTCAGGCTGCCTGTCTGTGTTTATGTAGACATATTTTGTAAAATTGTGTAAATCAGTTTTAATTTCATTTCTTTTTTTTATTTACTCAGATTTTGGCAACTGGAAAGCAGTGATGTTGACTACAGTTTAATACTTGAAAGATTGTACGACATTCTTCTCTTTGAGAGTTATGTTGTTTGTATCATATGACAAAATGGAAAAATGGCCGACCTTTCATCCCAAAGATTGGACAACACTGAACTTTCTTCAGCTAAGTTCAGACAAAACTGAGCTTCTCATCACTGACCCTGAAAATGCTACAAAAATGACATTTTACAGTATATTGGCCATTTTTGCTCAAATTTTAAATCAAAATCCAGGAATCTTAGTGTCACATTTGACCATCAGTTGAAATTTGAACACCATGTCAACAAAAAAGGTGAAAGTATTTTTTTCCAACTCAGAAATATTACAAAAAATCAGACCTTTATTGTGGGCTCTTGATGTAGAACATATCATTCATCTTTTCCTTTTTGACTTCTTTAATTTCCTTTTCACTTGCCTTATTCATGATGCTCTGGCATGTCTTCTGCTTGTACCGAATGAAGCAGTGGCTATTAGGCTATTCGGACCAGCCATAGATTGCACATCACCCATACTCCAGCATTGCATTGGCTGCCTGTGAAGTTCAGGATTGATTTGAAGATTCACTTACAAGGCATTACACAACCTAGCTCCTGCCTATATTTCCAAGCTACCGACCCCTTACACCAACAAGTGACCACTTAGGTTAACTAACCGTTGCCATACCATGATACTGATACCAAACTAAAAGCCAAAAGCTGTCCTAACACCCAGACTTTGGAACATCCCCCTCCTGTTAAATCAGCTGAGACTGTTGACTGTTTCAAACAAAACACCCACTTCTTTAGGTTGCTTTTTCTAGGTGGTGTCTGGTTGCTGTATGCTCTCTGTGGTCTTGTGTGCGTTGCATTTTTATGTATTTTTGAATGTTCTTATCTAATATGGGCTTTGGGCTTTTGTGTTTGTGCTTTCCCATACTGATGTTGTAACCTGTGCTTAAAAAAGGTGCTCTATGGTGTTCTATTCAGTAGACCGGCCCAGCCTTTGCTGCTAAAAAAGTGCTGCTGGAAAGTAATGAGAGTTTAAAAAACCCTGCACTGCAGAACCAATCCAAAGTCTTTAGGGCGGCCCTTCATATTGGGGCAGTGACATGCAGAGGTTGTGTGCTTGCTACTGATCAGAATTGGGGTGGGATGGGGAATGTTATGTCCTGTAAGGTGTGTCCTTGAAAAAATGTGAAGGGATGTAGACTTATCATAACAATAAATGGTAAAATAAGAATAAATAAAATGTACTTGGTGCTTATCATAACAGCCATGTTTTCAATCTTAAAGAGCAATTACACCCAGGCTAATGACAACGCTTTCACTGCAGTTTTTGTTGAGAACTTTCACATGAACCAGTATTTTCACAAATTCATACCAAATCCTAAGAATTACCATTTGGATCTTGTGTTGGTGCCACACACTGTTGGTGGGCACATGTTTGAGTCAATATTATTTTGTGATTTTGGCTGACAGTGAGAGTGAAAATCAGTTTAAAAAACAAAGCATATGGCATATTAGTCCAAATCTGTTGTTTGCCCAAAATCAGGGATGTTCTACAAATGTGCAGTGTTACCATGTAGAGTTTTGAGTGCTAAGCTAACGCTCGCATTTCAGCTGACTCACACTGACTAAGTTCTTGGATATATGCATCACCTAAATGTCTCTAATGTAAAGTGAAATCCTGTCCTCTTCATGATAATCTATGAATATTTATCAAACACAGAATCAACCAAATTGCTCTCAGTATTTTTTTGGGCATCTATCTGTTGCAGACGTACCTGTTTTGCCACAGAGCTGAAGAATGAACCGTTGGTGTACATTACTGTGCTCATTTCATGTTAATGTGCAGAGTATTTCCCTGCTGGAAAGGGCAAGTACAGATCTGTCAGGGAAATTGAGAAGGTTGCGTTTTCCTGTCACAGTGATGGGAGGGAATGAATTATGTATCACGGTGTTGAATTTGTCATAGTGTTATAATTCTCGGCCAAAAGTGATAAAACACCTGAAGCTGAAATGGTATTTGTTCTACAGTGAGATGTCCATCATTTGAAAGAAATGACACTCCAACAGAATCACTGTTAGCACAAAATTAAACCTAAAAATGGTGCTGTTTTAAAGGGTGATAATGACTATCTGTCAAGCCTTTTAGGTTTGTAAAACGTTAATGGTTTCATAACCAGCAAACTCTGCATAAGTTTAAGGGATACTACACTCAAAATGTATGCTTTTTATATGAAATACTCACTAGAGTGGGGTTGTGGTAATACACATAGTATCCTCATTGATGGAGAACAGTGAGTGTGAACTCAACCAGTTTAAATTAAGTCCTATTGACAAGATGCCAAAGCAGAAAAAAGTGTAACAAAATTGTCTGTATATTTACTCAGTATGTTTGAAACAGAAGACTGACTCATCAAAATGTGGCTAAAATGATTTTGTATCACAGTAACATGCTCCTTATATGTGGCTCTGTTTGGCCACAAATACAATCTAAAACAAGATGGCAAACTAAAATGGAAAGAGTCTTTGTCTGCATATGTATATCAGTCTGTCCCTTGGTTTTCTCGACAACTGTTCATTCGAATAACTTTGTGTGAATTCATTTTAATGTGAGCTTTGAGATCCACAGGACAGGGTCACTGAAAAACACTAGATTAAAAGTTTATCCAGCATGGGGTCAATATAGTATAGACACAGTACTGGTTTAATTTGACCCAGCATGGGGTGTGTTCGCCCAGTGTTGGTGTTATTTTTTCATTACTGTTGGAGTACTAGACTAAAACAACCTTTCTGTTTGATGGTTTTCTACCTCAAATACTGGTTAAAAAAAAAAACAAAAAAAAAAAACAAAAACAAAAAAAAAACAGCATTACATCTGTGCTATGTTGACCTTACCTTGCAAGGCAGTTGAATTCATCAGATCATGTGAGACTGGCTACTGGCAGCCACAGGTTGGTTTTAGGGATGACGACAGCAGAAGCGTCCATGGAAATCAAAGAATGGCAGCTCCTGAAAAGGTTAGCATAGATACTGCAGTAGTCTCAGTTATATCAGAACTGGAGAGTATTTCTTCATTGAATGAAGAGCAAAGAATGCACTCTTTTCTCGACAGAAAAGATGTTTTCACTCTTCTCCTGACTGGCTTCGGCAAGAGTTTGATCTGATTGGCTGAAGTTAGCTTGTGTTAGATGCAATAGACAGATGGTTTATCCACCTGCCAAGTGTTTTTTGAAAGTGCTTGCCCTTTTCCAAACAGTTTCTAAGAACAACTTCCCATATGGTTCCATGTAACAAACATTAAGGAATGAAATGCTTTTCTTACAAATAGCCTGGTAAATAGGTAAATAGCCTGGTCCCATGTAGCTAGCTGTTAGTGATGACAGCATCCAGTTTATTATCTCATGTCTATTAAGTTGAATTTTTGCTGGAAATACCCATCCCTATTGTGTCCTGGGCATGCAATAAATAAGTTTCCATTATGTGTGAGCTTTTGCACCCAAGTGACTCCTATACTTTGGCATTGCTAGGGAACATTACAATGATATGGCAAGTGTATTGCTCAGGACCCAAGGAAGCACTGTGCCAAGTGTGAAGCTGTTTGGAGGAGCGGTTCTTGAGAAACCTGGAAGCAGCAAGAGGCCAAGATACTGACCCTTTCTGAACAGGCATTTTTTGAATGTGCTTTGCAGCAGTTTTAAGTAAAGTGGAGAGGAGTTTTAAGCTGAAAGAGTTGTTCAAGAATTTTTCTTTTGACCACAGTTACTGTCTGTGAAGGACTTAGTTCCTAACCTTGTGCACCCACGTTTCAGCTCACAGGGGAGAGAGCATTTGATTACAAAAGATTTTGGGTGCGTGTCCCTGTAAACATAATTTTGTAATTTGAGTGTCAAAACATGTCTAGACACCCAGGTTAATAAAAAGAATTGATTGAAAATGAAAGTTTGCGAAGCAGGCGTTTTTTAAATATTTAATTCTGATCAATTCTAAAGTCTGGTATTTCTAATAGCAGGCCGTTGCTATGGACACAGTTCTGATCATAGAATCATTTTAAAATTATTATTTTATGTCAAATTGTTGATTCTTTTAGTAAGTAGCGATGGAATAAGCAGGGTAATGGACAGTGAGCTGTTCATTATGGTGAAATAAAGCCCTTCAGGATGATTCAAAACTCCTCTACTTCACATTTGGCCTCTGCATCACCCTGTTGGGGTTTATTTCACCGTAATGACCAGCTCACTGTAGATCATCCTTTACTTAAATACTGTTGAGGTGATAATTTGTAACCCAGACGTCTGAAAAAATGTCACATTTCAATCAGCTTTAGTGAAATTTTAAAATGTGGACACAACTATTTTTCAATAGTACAGTTAGGTAAGACGTTTACATTTAAAGGAAAAGTAATGAAATCATAAAAATGTGAATTTATACTCACTGTTTTAATGTTTCCAAACAATCAAAGCACTATTTTGTGAACTACTTTTCTACTCAGATACTGCTCTCTGATTGGAGTTATTTAGAATAAATATATAGTTTGATATTGTTATCATTGTATGTAGTCATTTTTCACTCTTGTATGCCATCAAATACAGTATTTGTAGTGTGAAGTAACTGTGAATATACAGTATCATCTTGCATGTGAAAACTGATTCTTATTTAAAATGTTAAAATGCTGCTATTGTTAGAAAAACGAGCGCTCCACTGAACATGGCAGACTGATTTGCATCTCTTAAATTACATTTCTGACATGTGGCTTCCTGCAGTAAAGTCAACAATGTAATAGACCGGCAAAGGTCATGGTGCTAACTTGCCTAGAAAGTGGAGGATGGTGGTGGGTGGGTGATGGTGGTGGGGGTTTGATGTCGGGAATATTGCTGTCCAAACACTTTGTCTAATTCTGCTTGTCGACACACAGGTGAGAAAATCACTGTGACGGTAATAAGATTGAGGAAAGTGTTGCATTAGCACCTTGAAGTGTAAATAGCTTCTTATATTGCCTATTAGACCTAGATAACCTGACGAGGTGGAGGGTGATGGTGCTGTTTTGTGTATGTGTGGGTGGTTCACAGAAAAGCATATTAGCTGTGTCAAAACAGTCAAAAAAAAGCAGCAACTCCAGAGAATATAATTAGGAATCTTTTTTTCTATCCCTCTTTCTGTTTCTGTTTTAATCTGCTATTGATGAAAGACGGGTTATTTGTTTCTTCAGCTGCATACTCCGTGCAATATCCTGTCGCCCTGGCTGCCTGCTAAAAGAAATATCTGCCATCCCTCCCCTCCCCTCCTCTCCCCTCCACTCCTCTCCTCTCTTCTCCTCTGGGTTTTGCATTATAAAGAGATTTCATCTCATCCACCTTTAGCCAGGTTTTGCCTTTGATATTATTTATTAGCGCCGGCATTGAACAGTTCACGGAGCTAGCACCTTGAATGGGGGCCTCCTCCTCGTCTTCTTCCCACAATCAATACTGTTCCACATTACATATACATCAGCTCAGAGTGCAATATCGCTCGCTCTCAACCTGCGGCCTAATTAAAAAGATAAGCGGCTGCGTTTGAAGCTCGCTTTAATAGGCCGCTGCCTTGTTTCTAGGCGTGAATATTGAATACAATCATGACTTTGCTGGAGATTCAGTTCATTTTGTATAGATTAGTCTGACACGACGAAGGGTT
This sequence comes from Lutjanus argentimaculatus, assembly GCA_034769285.1. Taxonomy (NCBI): domain Eukaryota; kingdom Metazoa; phylum Chordata; class Actinopteri; order Lutjaniformes; family Lutjanidae; genus Lutjanus; species Lutjanus argentimaculatus. The sequence continues at coordinate 33,925,994 of JAWZSL010000011.1, read as the reverse complement.
TGAATTTCTGGATGATGTCAAGCCAGAACCACATGGAGCCACTCTGGTTGGTTCATTTTGCTTAACTGTGTGTTCACCTTCTGTGTGATCCAAAAATCGGGACAGGACTTATATGACTTTTAGGGGTGCGTTCACACCTCAAAGTCAGAAAACAAGGTTGATGTTTTAGTTGCACTGTATAGGCTACATTTGATCCAGTTAGTTTTGGTTTCACATTGCAGTTATGGAAGCACACTAAAGAAATATATACAACATATCTGATAACTGTTGTCTCTCTCCACACCTGTGTCTTTCTATAGATGGGCATTTGTATGATGTTGCTGTATTGTTTTAATTCAGTTTCTCTTTCATCCTCTTGGAAAATAATTGAATAGTGTTGGAAGTTTTGGAGTTTTTTACTGTTTACTCCATTATAGTTTGATCTCTTCCTCCCCCGTGTGTTGTTTTTCCTTTTTTCCAGTTTTGACAGTAGCCTGACAGAACTTCCTGTAATTCATCCGAAAGTCAAGTCCATCCAAAAAATTTTTCCACACTAGAAACAAACCAAACCATTCAGTCCAATCTTGATGTGGACTATGGTCCTTGAGAGGATTCACACCTAGAATTGTTATTGAGATCAAACTAGAAAGTCTGAACGTCCAGATCAATCGAGGTGTGAAAGGACCTTTAGAGAAAGACATCTCCATACCACACTCCAACATTTAGGAAATTTTAGAAAGTAGCCTTTTGGAGGTAATATAATTACAGTTTAAAAGTGCTACATTTTTTTTTTAAATCTGTGTCAGCAGTAAGGCTTTCGGAATCTGTCCAGTCCTTGTGTAGTCAGCTGTGTCTTCTATCAATTACATTCATACACAGCTTATTTGCTTTGGCTAATAGGGTTTTGAGGAAATGTGATGTCACCCAGATAACATTACGGAACAGTTTATGGTTATGGTTTTAAATATTTAACAAGTCAACACTGACTTGAATGATGAGACATCTAGCATCACAAAATTACCACTTGTCCAAACCTTTATGTTACACGAGGTTGAGGTCCCCAACTTACAATCTAAATGCATCCCAGTACATATGCTTAACTTAACAGCAGCTGATTTAACAGATTACACACTTTAAAAGAGAAGGGAAGAGTGGGCTATTACCACACGCTTGCAGAGATGTCTGTCAATCACAAATCAACTGCATGGAAATGGCGACTATGAAGTTGTAACAGCACTTTTCACAACACAGTATATATGAAAAAAAACTGATGAAAAGGTAGTTTTGCTTATTGATCTCTGTGTGCACCATCATATTGCCTTATGTCAGGTTTGTTTATGTCAGCGAACTCAGGCTAGGTGGATCTGGACCAAACGAAGTTCTGACTTGAAAGACTGTTCTATTGCACTTTTCCACACAAGGTTGGCAGTGTCAGTCTTTAATGTAACTGTCAGGTACATGAGGCAGATCAAAGTTTTGTTTTCTATGGTGTGATGATAATAATAACCTCACAGGGCTGTGAGCATGGCTTTTAGATTAGCTCTTTTTTTTTTTTCAATTTTAGCATATCTCTCACTTAATGTCTCCTACTTTGATTAAACAAGGGGGAGATAGTCTGACAGGGCCACTATACTGTATTTCTAAATGGCAAAATAGTAAACACGAAACTGTAACACGTCAGATTTTTGAAATGGATAATTTGTGGGTGAGATGTTTACTTTTTTTTTTACACCACTGTTGTTATATAAGGCACCATTACTTGTTTAATGACTAATGATTTTCAGGATTTTCATTAAATCCATTAAAAGTCTGATGGATTGAAGGATATGAATAGGTTGGTATGTAGGTGGGTGAGTCAGTCTGTCAGCCGGTTCAATCACTCTGATAAAAGCTTTAACTAACATAGAAACACTGGCCTCAACTCACTTTGTTGAATAGAATATTTTAAATGCTAATGTTGTGGGTTCTATCGCCCGACTTTCTCAGGTGCTCTGCCACTGTGCAGTTTATCCAGTGTGTGCCTGGACTGGCCGTCATGTGGCCTCCAAAGAGCAGGAGGAGTAGAACGGCAGCTAATTAAATTATAAAACCGATAAAAGAAACATGACTTTGTCTGAACTGAAAAAAAACCCTTGTATGCTTCTTAGACCTTGATGAAATGTTAGATATGATGTTAAAGGCTTGTGACTAAGCTGAGACAGAGTCGAGATTTCTTTAACTTTTTATCATCAATATAGGGTAATTACTGGACACTGAAAACACACACAATGATGATGATAGGATGGAAAAGTATGTAACTTGAATTAATTATGGAAAAAAGAAAAGAGAGTAGTGAAAAATATTTGTCATTCCAGATCCTATTAATTTTTCTGAAACACAAAATTCATAATTTCTGCCAAGAACTTCATCATACAGGTAGAGTGTTTTCATGGCATTCAGAGCCGGCATTGAAATTGTATATATACATGGCATCACAAATAATTAAATATTAGGCTTGTAATAACAGTGATGTAGTTATCAGAAAAGTAAATATTTTTTCCATGAAGACATAAATAAACAGGGCTGCACAGACAGTAAAATTAAGTTATTCAACTTTTTGACTAATTTTCAGTTCTTATTTATAAAATAGATTAAAAATAGGGGGGAACAATAATATATTATTATTTATGCATTATATTAAGAGGATAATAATATGCAAATAGATAGCACTGGTTAGAATCCTATCTATTGTAAGTTGTGTTACGAGTAAAAGCTACACTTGTAAAAAGGAACCACATTTTGGAAAGTCAGCAGGTGAGGACAATAATATAACACATACAATACAATAAAATGTTTTTCCCCAGAGAAGTCTCTTATCCTACCAATCAATGTGACATCACTGTCTGATCTGGCATCAATGTATGCTATCTTATGGCTAAAACTGATGACATAAAGGCAAAAATAGCCAGTGGAGAGTGCCAAATTGTGGACATTGACCCCCAAGTCAAAGACTGCGAGAATAAGGTTACCAGGCTTTGCTGCTTGTAAAAGGTGCCAAAAAGTGTCAGCTTTTGATAGTCGGAGATAAGTGTGGAATGGGGCAGTTCTGGTACTTAGTTTTGCAGGTACAGGTGAGTTCGGGTTTCCAAAACTTGAACTGCGCAGGACTCTGGCACTGGTTAGTTTACTTCCTCTTTGGACAGAGATGTTTGACAGTAGAACATCATCCAGGTATCTGTAGCTGCAGTACGGTTCTGGCAATTGAGGGCCTGCCCCCTAATAGTCAACTGAACTGTTAGTTGGTAAGGAGAATGTGCGCCTTGTTGCTTGGGATTGTTGTAAAACAGACTTACTACTCTCTGTTAACACTGTCACCAGTGTGCTCCTGCCAACTATGCCGTAGCTGCAACTAGCTAGCTTGCTCAGTTAGCAGTCCTATTAGACCAGGACACAGCCTCAGAGATTGAAGGAGGCTGGTTTTAATGACCAGGAATGCAGTAATGTTACTGAGGTGAGTCCGGGGGCCATGAAGACACAGCAGGTTCAGGTACTTAGAGTAATTACCGCTTTTGCTGCAAGCATTAAACAGGCGGCTCGCTTTGTTCAAAAAAAAAAAAGAAGAAAAAAAAATTAGTATAAGAAATGTGTTACTAGTTGACTGTTTCAACAACTAAGAACTGGCTGGCAAAATCTTTAGTCAGGGTGTCCCTAATGTGGAAACATAATAGCATACATACAATGAATCAGAATGTAAAACAGATATTAATTATTTGCATAATAAACATCTAGCTAATAAACATGTGGCTATTTGTACTCAGATGTCAGATATGCTCTGAAAAATCTACTAGAAATTTGAGTCTGGAAAATGTGTAGGAACCCTGTGATGATTCTTTTAGTGAACAGAGTGAGTCAGAGTGGACCAACAGTGGGGAATGAGCGAGCAGAGGGATGAGGGAAAGTAGAGCAGGATGTCAGTCAGCAGATACTGTGGTTTCTCCACTGTGTTTGAGTCTCAGTGGGATTTTAACCAGCACCCTCAATGGTTTACTGTAACTTCTGTGCTTCACGTGTAATCTCACGGTGAGCTGACTGCAGTCCAGCAGCGGGCAGATTTAAAGTGCACGGGAAAAAACAGTACTTATTCTCCAGGAAAAAACTCAGCCTCCATACAGAATGTGCATCAGCTGGAGGAAGTGTGTGTGTGTGTGTGTGTGTGTGTGTAGGTGTAGGTGTAGGTGTGTAGGTGTGTGTGTGTGTGTGTGTGTGTGTGTGTGTGTGTGTGTGTGTGTCTGAGTGAGACAGATATTTGGATCCACCACCAGAGCCACATTCCTCCAGACGCGTGGCCAGGCCATCGCATCCCTGACTACCAGCTGCTGAGAAAGAGAGAGCTGCCTGACACACACACACACACGGAAATGCACATAAACACACACAGGCAGACACATTTTCACCACTCTTATTATTGCTTCCTGTCTTTTCACCAGCCGATTGCACACACACACTCACACTCGTGCACGTACACACACACACACACACACACACACACACACACACGCACACACACACACACCCTCTCTTGCTCCACTGCCTGCTGGCATGGGACCAAGTCCTGCATAATGGCTCTGCCAAGGCAGATATGTTCACCAGTTAACTGGCTGCTGCCATCACCAGCCGCCTCCAACAGCAACACACACACACACACACACACACACACTCTTGTACTTGCTGCATAGTAAAGACCGAGTAAAACGATCCACAAAGTGAAGACCAGCACTTCTAGCCAACATAGCAACACAAAGGAAGCATTTCTGAACACTAGGTGGCATCATCATACTATACATTCACTCAGATTTGGTGAAAAACAAATTTTCAGGAAAAAGTTTTTAACCAACAGTGTGAGGTCCAGTTTGTGTTTTCATTAACCCAAAGTATATCACTGCAACTGTTGATGTTAATAATAATAATTTTATATTTTTGACCTAGAATACTCCATAAATACCCATTCCCTATTCAGTGTCCAACAAGGATGCCTTATTCATCATCAAATATGAATTAATATGACCTATAATGAATTGTTTACTTCTAAAAATGGTCATTAGAAGGGTAATTTTATCGTATCTCATCTCAACTGAGAGTATTTCTGATATTGTTTTATCAAACATCTACCAGGTAATTGGCAAACTGGGAAATAGGAATTGTTTTAGACATCAGACTCAGAGCTCCACACAACTAATTCCATCTTAATAAATAGAGTAATTAATTTGTATTTCTGAAATGTTTTAATGGGAACAACATTTGAGAATACTTCTATGATCAAACATAGAAAGTAATGAAAAGTAACAAACAGTTGTCATTTCTAACAGCACAAAAGCTTACATAGCTACAAGCTGAACAGTTTTTTAAGATTACTAAAACATATGCTCAAACATGCAGCTTCAAACAAACTGCAGTTGCCAGTTTCCCCTCAAAACAGGAGTGGAGATATGAACAAAACAACAACAAAAAATAGACCTTTCTCCTCCTTTTATCGCTGCTTAAATTTCTCCCACTCAAAACACACTAATACAAAATAAGGCAAGATTGCCTTAAGTGCTCCTCTTTAAAAATCAAGCTTTCTCTTGACTTTAATTATTTCATTATAGACAAAATATTTAACATCCTTCCATGTTCGAGTGTGAAGGACTGGAGATTCTTTCCCAATACATAGCAGACAGTCATTCTTTCCTGGCACCTTCTTCAGCGCAATGAATTTTGCCATCCGACGCTGGACTGCATTCTTCTCTTGGTCAGTCCAGGGTCTCTTAGATTGGATTTTTGCATCTATAAAATCAGAAAATAAAGGTTCCATTTAACTGGACAGTAACAAATGCTAACAGTCAAGACAGATTTTTATTGAAACAATGATATCAGATTCAGAGCATCCTGTCACAAGCATGGCTGACACACTCCCCTGGATGTGTCCTAACACCACTGCATCAGCTGTGGAGACTTCCAACCTTCCCTAATGATTCCTTTTAAAGCCTTTGCACTGGTGCTAGACCAAAAATATCAACTCTAGCCAGGAAATGGTCTGATGTCATCCATCAAAGCAGCTAATGTACCAAGAACTCAAACATGACAGCACCAATGCTCCCTTCTTCACCTGAACTCTTACTGTGCAACAGGTATGATCTGATGACTGAACAAAATGTGTAATAATACAGTTACAATTAATGATCTGATAATTGAAAAGAACTGACACAATAGATACTGTTAAGAGTGCTCCTATTTGTTTTACTGTCAGGATAGAAGATGGATTGCAGCGATTTTCTTTGGACTGTTTGTATGTCATGACTTTGACCTGCCACCAAGATATTCACTATTTCATAAGCAAATCTCAGAGCTACTTTCCCTTACCATCACTGCAGTGTTAATTTTGTTGACGAAAAATTTTCGTCATAGTTATCGTCAACGACCTTTTTTTCTGACTAAAACGAGACGATAACTAAATAAAAATTCATTCACAAGGACTAAGACAATGACGAGGTGTATTGACATTTTCGTCAACGAATAAAAACGAGACGGAAATGTCTGCCAGAGACAAGATCCAATCAGAACTAATTTCGTTTGTGGATGGTAACGATGATTTAGGAAGAGGCGGGAGGAGTTGGGAGGAGAACCAATCAGAGCGACGTGGTAAGAAAGTTACGTACACACTTTGAGCTAGTTTGAGACTGACCCGGGAATGTATACAACTTGCTCCCAACTAACGTGTTTCACTCAGAAGACAACAGAATGTCAACGCCTGGGAGGAAGAGGAGAGAAGATATACGGACAAATTATACATCTGATGTGAAGGAAAACAAGACGCTGTGTAAAAAGTGTAGCGCGAGGATTACCGGCAAAAATACAACGAACTTGAAGAGACATTTACAGTTGAGTCATCCTGAAATCCAAACACAGGTAAGCATGTTAAGCAACGGATGGGGATGAATGGAACCCGTTCCATACATCCTGGCGGAGTTTATTTTTCCACTACATTCAACTCACTGGACGTTATCCCGTTTATTACACGGCTTACGGGTGAATTATTAAGTTTGAGACGTGATGTTCGTCAGAATACGACTTTTATCGATTATTTAGCGTAGCTATATAAAGCTGCGTGATTTTTCCGCTGTTTTGCTAACCCCCCTCCGCCGTATGCATTTGTTTTCAACGAAGGCTTTGATAAATCAATCGGTGGATCTAGGTCAGTGTTTCCCAACCCTGGTCCTCAAGGACCCCTGTCCTGCATGTTTTAGGTGTTTTCCCTGCTCCAACACACCTGACTCAAATGATCAGGTTGTTATCAGGCTTCTGCAGAGGCTTGATGATGAGCTGATCATTTGAATCAGGTGTGTTGGAGCAGGGAAACATCTAAAACATGCAGGGCAGGGGTCCCTGAGGACCAGGGTTGGGAAACACTGACCTAGGTGAACGTAATGACTTTCAGAAATTGAAGGGAAAGTTTACATAATACCCTCTTCACACTTTTTAGTCGACTAAATCTACTGCAGTTTTCGTCGACTATAATCTTATATTTCGTCAACTAAAACTAGACTAAAACTAAAACAATTTAGATGACTAAAACTAAATTACATTTTAGTCAAAAGACTATGACTAAAACTAAATCAAATTTTGCTGTCAAAATTAACACTGCATCACTGGATGTGACGGATGAATTTTGAAAAGGACTGCAAGCCTTCTAGTCCATGACTTTTCCTTATTGTGACTTTTTGATATTTTCTGAATCCTTGCAGTACATGAAGTACACAAGATTTCAGTATTTATACAACAGACTGTCACATCAGTAAAGTAGATGCAATTAATTTTATTTCTGAATGTGTCTGTTATTCAAACAAGGCCATTCTTGCCTCTACTCAACTACATCTAAGACAGGAATATTGTAATTTTTAAGTGTGTTTTATTAATTATGACTACTTATTGGTTACTTTGCAAACAGATTTTGCACATGAAACATATGAAGACTCACTTTTTGTGATAAATAATCTAACAGTTCATAAATGTAAGTACAGCTTCACACTATTCTGTTGGCAGAAAATTAATTGACACCCATTCTAGTAAATCATGAAGTCATTGTTAATACATCAACATTTTATGGATGTCACAATGTGAGGATTTTGTTGTTCTGTATGGTCAACTTTGACTCCTTTTCCTGATTATACATTAAATATTCCAATAAAGGACTTGTAACAGCATTTTTAGAGCTTGTTATTAATACTTTTACTTAAATTGTTGTTGTCAGCAAGTGGCAAATGTACAGTCTTCAGAAAATTTACCTGCATTCCCTCTTTGAGATGCAGTTTTCTTTCCCTTCTTGGCAGAGGATTTTGTGGCAGTGACACTTTGTTCCTCTTCATCTGAAAATGGATATTAATACAGTTAAAGTGCTGAAGAGTCAGATTCAGAACACTTCACTTGTTTATATCACCTGGACTCACCTGAAACTTCATCATGTTTTTGTTTGGTTGAGGCCTTTTTTCGCCTCTTAACAGGAGATGCAGTGTTCATCATGGGCTGCTCCTTTCCATCTGAAAAAAAAAAAAAAAAAACATCAATGGACTCAAACAGTAGTCTCTGGTTCAGAACATTATTTTTCACTTTAGTTAAAGCCTGAGATTTTATGGATACTTCTGTCATTTTTATTTATTTATATTTTATGAAAAAAAAAATTTTTAATTAAAAAAACTTTGATCTGATTTTAGGTATGATAAAAATGTTTCTTTTGATGAAACCAGACCTTTTTAATAAAAAAACAAACAAAAAAAACCTTCATCCATGTTATTGCACATGAATGATTGAACTCTTCTCTGTGGACAGTTTTAGATGCAGTGGGAAGATAGTATGTGTCACAGTTTTGATAAAATAATGATTACATGAAATTGAAGGTAATAATTGTATTGAAAACCTTCTATTATTAATCCCTCATAACATCTGCACTTGAAAATATTTTCATTTTTAAACAGGGTTTCTGCAGGTTTCAGTTAGTGAAATTTAAGACTTTTTATGACCTTTTTATGACCATTATGATTTACATTTATGACCTAACATTGATTAGTGAAAAAAAAATGATTAGCAAAAATTACGTCATTAAAAATTTACTTGAAACATTTATTTGTATTCATCACACATTTTACTCAAATTCATTTCATTAGTCACATTTTCACACATTCTAAGTTAGAGATGAGTTCGAATCGGGAAACATCGTTTGGAAAAGTTCAGCTATGTTTTCGTTCCCACTGTAGGAGTGATGTTTTGTTACCGTATTCAACACCCAAAGGACCTCTGCTTTCAATGCGGCAGATGATCCAAACGCTAGGGTGCAACAGATCAAAAAACTCACGGTTCGGATCGTATCACGGTTTTGAGTCACGGATCGGATCATTTTTCGGATCAGCAAAAAAGAAAAAAATGGTGGGATTAGGGTTAAATTATTTTAAAAATGCACTTGGCTTTGATCTCTGTCTGTCTGTAATTATCACCATAGTTATATAATGTAATAATAATGATAATAGTAATGATAATGGTAATAATATTAAAATCTTCAAACTTATACAGTAGACTACTGTTCTATGTATATAGGCTACATACATTTAGATCATTATACACTGCACAGTATAATACACAACTACTTTGTAGTCTGGCTCAATGTCCCGCCTACAGCACATCTGATTGGTTAGAAGTTACTAGTAATCAATCAGCACAGACACACTGTGTCACAGACAGGGTGAGACAGAGCTGCACCGGTGATCAGAGAGGAGCTGTGAAGAAGTTAAGACAGCTGATATCTCCAAAGTTTTAATAATTATCACAGTGTTATGATCCGTTTCTATGACGACAGCATAGTTACATCAGTGAAAAAAAGTCATAGCCTTGATTTCACTCAAGACGATGTGACGGCTTTTAAATCAGTCGCTGTTCTCAGAGATGTGCTGCACGCAGCAGCATGTGTGTTTTCACCGCAACTCTGCATTGAGATTTCGGGTATTATAACTTATACAAAAGTAACAGTGACAGTAAAACTATGTTGCTCACACGTAGACTGCGGATCACATGCGTGCCGAACCGTGGAAGGTGAACCGTATGAAACACGGATCAACAGCGATCCGTTGCACCTCTACCAAACGCACTGCCAGAATCCAGCGTTTTATTCAGACCTGCCGGAGGTAGTGCCGTCGATGTAGTAGGTCTACAAAGCTGTGTGATTGCCTGGACCCGCTGCAGACTCCTCATAGCAACGGTATGCTTCTCAGACTTAGCATGCGACTGAATCAGAATCAGAATCAGAAATACTTTATTTATCCTCGAGGGGAAATTGTTGACATTACAGGTGCTCCTTACATCAAGGAGAAAGATATATCGTATAGTGCAACTAGAAGTGAAATATAAAAAATATAAAAATAAAAATACAGCGAGAAGTTTAAAAAAAATATATATATATAACCTATCAAAAAGGGCTTTGATGCCCAAACTCGACAGCTCAAATAATTTTAAGACGTGACTAAACGTAATTTATGACCTTGTATTGAAAATCCCTACATATTTAAGACTTTTTAAGGCCTAAAATTTTAATTTTTAAATTTAAGACTTTTTATGACTTTTTATGACCCCGCGGAAACCATGTTTAAACCTACTAGCAGGTACAACTGCTGGACATGTTTGACCCGTTTCTTAAGAATCAGTGCAATGTAGCCATTACCCAGGTCAGCATGTCAGTTATCTGAAGTGACAGAGTGTTTTTTCACACCTTTTCAATGTGAATGGCTGAACACCTGTTAACAATGCAGTTTTCTCAATGTCTAGACTTACCCCTCTCATCATCACTCCAATCATCATCATCATCATCATGTTTTGTTGCAGTCTTTTGCCTCTTAGCTGGAGGTCTTCTGGTGGTCTGTTGTTGCTCTTCTTCTACATCTATATCTACATATACATATATATATATATATATATATATATTAAAAAAAAGTTTTAGGAGTGTGAAAGGACTGATATCTGCAACTGAATATTGTAATTTTTAAGTGTGTTTTATTAATTATGACTACTTATTGGTTACTTTGCAAACAGATTTTGCACATGAAACATATGAAGACTCACTTTTTGTGATAAATAATCTAACAGTTCATAAATGTAAGTACAGCTTCACACTATTCTGTTGGCAGAAAATTAACTGACACCCATTCTAGTAAATCATGAAGTCATTGTTAATACATCAACATTTTATGGATCAAATGTCACAATGTGAGGATTTTGTTGTTCTGTATGGTCAACTTTGACTCCTTTTCCTGATTATACATTAAATATTCCAATAAAGGACTTGTAACAGCATTTTTAGAGCTTGTTATTAATACTTTTACTTAAATTGTTGTTGTCAGCAAGTGGCAAATGTACAGTCTTCAGAAAATTTACCTGCATTCCCTCTTTGAGATGCAGTTTTCTTTCCCTTCTTGGCAGAGGATTTTGTGGCAGTGACACTTTGTTCCTCTTCATCTGAAAATGGATATTAATACAGTTAAAGTGCTGAAGAGTCAGATTCAGAACACTTCACTTGTTTATATCACCTGGACTCACCTGAAACTTCATCATGTTTTTGTTTGGTTGAGGCCTTTTTTCGCCTCTTAACAGGAGATGCAGTGTTCATCATGGGCTGCTCCTTTCCATCTGAAAAAAAAAAAAAAAACATCAATGGACTCAAACAGTAGTCTCTGGTTCAGAACATTATTTTTCATTTTAGTAAAAGCCATATTCCACTTTTCAAGAATAATCCACTCAATATTAGGGATGTTCCTGGCGACTAATTTCCCTGTCGATTAAACGCAAAATTTAATTTAGACTAGTCGACTAGTCTAACACTAAGAAAACAGTCAGAAAGCAGTTAAAATTGAGCAAAATGTATTAATTTATAATGTTAAACACTGTGCGAAAAAAATACTGTTCATGTTAAGAGCCATTTGAAGCCGTTAATCACAGTCAACAATTGCCAAATCACACTTTAAATGCCGCTGAAATGTGCGCTATGCGCGCTAAATATGCAATACAAACCGTACACATTAACTTACAAAACATTACAGCAACTCAATAAATGCTTCACCTAAATGCTTTCAGACCGAAGAGGATCACAGAGTCTGCAGGTAAACGACCCGGTGACGTTAGCCACCAGTCTGCTACACAGTGTGGCTAACGTTGGCAGTGGTAGCAGCAGCAGCAGCAGCAGCTCCGCTTGTAGGTTTATACCTGTCTGTGCTTAATGTGGTCACATGTTTCTCCAGTCGAGTGTATATCAGCTTATTATGTTACAGTCTACATTCAACATTATTTACATTGTCTAGATTAAAACACTGCCAAACCACGCTGGTTTTACGAGCTGTCATCTGTCTGACTTTGCTGATATAAACAGCCGGCGTTGCCTAGGTGATCGGGGCGTACACGCTGGGTGAGAGAGGCTGCCATCTGACAGCGCGGCAGCCCCGACTAGTGGCGGGCGGCTGCATAAAATCTTAGAGGCGACAGATAACTGGCATGTACATGACTAAAATATTGATAAATAGTTTAAACGACTAGTAATTCTGGTGCCGACTAGCGAGGGAGGAGACGTTTAATCGTATAGTCGACTAATCGTGCGCATCCCTACTCAATATGTACTCACCTCTATGCTGATGTGAAGATGGGTGAAGATCTTCAGTTCCTAAAACAATCCTGGAGTTTCAGCAGAAAACAGCCTTGCAGCTAATTAGAGTGAATGGAGACCACGGATAAAATGTAAAAAAAAAAAAGAACGCAAAACAAACACAAAATGTCTCCATCCTGCTCGTGTGGTGTAATCCAAGTGTCTGTGAGCCGCGACATTAAAATTTAACCACAAAAGACGCCATTTACACCATGTTTTTAGCCGAAATGTCAACTGTAACCTCCCACATAGCATGTAAACATGGCATCGATGTATCGTGAGACTTCGTATATCTCTTAATGGACACACGTGTGAAGTCTTGTGTGTTTGTTTTGTGTTCTTTTTTTTTAAATTTTTTTATTACATTTTATCAGTGGTCACCATTCACTCTAATTAGCTGCAACCCTGTTTTCTGCTGAAACTCCAGGATTGTTTTGTGAACTGAAGATCTTCACCCATCATCACATCGGCACAGAGGTGAGGACATATTGAGTGGATTATGCTTGAAAAGTGGAATATCACTTTAAAGCCTGAGATTTTATGGATACTTCTCTTCTTCTATAAAAGAAAAGTTTTAGTAGTGTGAAAGGACTTATATCTGCAACTGTGTACAGAACGCAGACTGAGAACATTTGTATTAACACCTGGACTTACCCACATCATGCTCACTTTCCTCATCAGCATCATAGTCATGTTTAGTAGTTGCACCCTTCTTTTGCCTATCAGCAGGGGATTTTCTTGTGATTGAGTGTTGCTCCTCTCCATCTGAAAAAAAATATGTTTTAGTAAAGTTTGTGATGTTATGAATACAGTAATATAAGAACTCCATTACCCAGCATGCCACAGTGGTTAGGAGCATGCGCAGCAGCACCGCGGGCAAGCAGTTGTATGTAGCCATGCAGGTAGCACAGAACTGTTTTGTATGAGCAACAGGTTGTTAAGTAAATACCTGAAGACCAGCTATCATGCCTCGTCTGCTTATTATCAGTTAGAGCAAGACAACACAGTTTAAGTATTAAAATCTGAGAGGGTTTACACTAGCACGGTGAAAGAGTACTGAACTCTGTCTGAGACCATTTCTAGTGTTGACAATGCCTGGACTCACCCCCTTCATCATCACTCCAGTCAACAGGGGGCCTTTCGGGGGTCTGTGGTTGCTCCCCTTCATCTATGAAAAAATATTTTTTAGTCAAGTGAAAGCACTAATATCTCCATGTATATCATCTAAGAAAGATGACACTTGCACAGTGAAACAGTACTGAACTCAGACTGAGAACATTTCTTGTGTTGGTAATGGACTTACCCACATCACTTTCACTCCTAGCATTATCATCATTCCTTCTTTTAGTAGCAGTCTTCTTTTGTCTCTCAACAGGTGAGCTTGTGGTGGACAGGTGATCCAGATCTCCATCTGATAAGAAAGCATAAGTTACCTTTTAATCAAGATAACCTCTTACAGAATTTGTTTTAGTCTCCTCAGCATTTTTTACAATTAAAAACTGTAAGTTGAGCTTTAAACCTTTTAACATGAATTTCTGAGTGTTGAGATTTAAAAACTTTTCAATTTTAAGTGTGAGCTTAAATGCACTAATATGGAATTTCTTGTGTAAATATTATCATACATATTACTTACCATCATTAACTTCCAGTGGTCTGTCTGCATTTGATGTCTGTCCCTCTTTGCCTCTTCTTGAGCCTGTGGTTGCGGGGGGTTCGTGTCTTTCATCTATGAAAATGTTCACAGGGGAAATTAGGAGGTTTTTAACACTGCATTAAAAGTCAGAATTAACAGGTTCAGAGATGCTTCGATACACCACTTTGTGTATTCCTGATAGGAAATTTGCTTGGAAAAATGCAGTGTGGTTTTTTTAGTTTACTAACTGTACTCAAACACCAATGACTACAAAAATAAAAGTACAATAAAAACTTCTATCAACATACCAAAGACTACAGAGTCCAGTGTCTTCAGGCTCTTCCCTTTTAGAGATTCTGCTCCTTGCTCCATTGCGAACAGAAGTTTTCCAATCTTGGCCACCTGAAAGGTTTTGTCCGTTTGGCGATAATATTCACAGTGGACTCTTATGTCATGTCCCATAAAGCGAGCTAGTTGTTCCAGTTCTTGATGATCAAGGTCGAGAAGCTGGCATAAAGTAGCAACATGCTTTCTGAGTTTTGTCGACCTCAGAAGTTCTGGGTTGCTTGCCTTGCTCTCTACAGCATATTTCCGAAGGCAATCACACCCACGGATGTTTGTTGTTGTCCCAATCCTAGCAAACAGATATGGGTTGTCATCAAGTACGCCAACATCACTCCGTTTTTTGATCAGGAAATCAAGAGAGGCTCTTGTGCGCTCAAGCAGGAGAATAGGCACTTTTCTACCTCTCTTCCCACGTGTCACAATCCGTGTCAGTCTGTGACTCATTTGTTTTTCCACCGGTGATAAAGTATCATAAATGTCTTTATTCACCGGGCCAGTATCTGCTTTTAGATAAGTCTCTAAGGGTAGCCGTGATGCCTCTCCTTCCCGCTTCTTATTGAAGACAATTATTTGTGCGAGAAGGCTCTCACATAGCCTTTTGTATGCTGTGATGCTCACACCCTTCTTCAACTCTGCCTTTGACTCATCCTCAATCTTCCTCAAATAGTTCTGCAGAGTAATAACATCCTCGGTCAAAGGCACACAGTCTTCTTTGTGCCATCGCCGTTGTTCCATTGTACTGTGAGCATTTGTTGACACATAACTGGACCAAGAGCATTCCAACAACTCCTTAAACTTCTTGGCTTTCTTTTCACCTAAAATATCTGACGTCATCAAACAATGTCCAATCCAGGTTTCTGTTGCCCCTTTCAGAGAAAATCCAATTTTAACTGCAGTGGATGGCTTTCCATATTCGGTGGTGCTTGTGCTGTAATTTGACACTCTTCTGGCTGCTTTTACTGTCAAATCAAATTTTGTTGGATCACACAGATCTTTCAGACCTTTGACACTCTTGTCAATTTCCTTTGCAGCCAACACAAGTCGCCCCAGTTCTCTCATTTTTTGGGTAATGTACCTGTGTTGAGAGTGTTCACGTCCCTTTCGTGCAAACAGTGCATCTCCATATTTGCATATCATCGAGTCACTTCTGATCTGAGAGGTTACCTTGTCTTGCAACATGGTATGAATGAGATTTTGAATTCCATCTGAGGACTCCCTGATTGGAATGAGTTGTGATGAAGCTTTTTGGATTCTTCCTCTTTTGCCTTTCACTTTGTCCACTTTTCTAGCTCTACATGCTTTCTGATGTCGCCAGAGTTCGGTCCTCTTGAACATGGCGTAGCAGTTTTGGCAGGGTAGATAGTCATTCACAGATGCCTTCTCAGAGGGCCGTTTCCAAGTCACAATCTCTCCATTGCCTTCTTCCAAGACCTTAAGATTGTGTTGCCAGTTGCCCTTATTGCGAATGGTTTCCAGCAGTACCTTCCTTTCTTTGGATCCAACTGGAAAACTAAAGGCATGGGCAACATCAGCTTCATCCTCATGTTTTCTTTGTAAATGTCTTGCGATCTTCAAATTTGACTTTCCACAATATACACAGTATTGGGCTTTGCCCTGAGTCCTTTCACCATTCTTTTGGCTTGTGTTAACAGTAACTTTTTGCCTCTTGTCACCAGCTTGCTGCTTCTTTCCTCCTTTCAATCGGTCAGGTGGATGAGGTGACTTGCCTTTGGTCCTTAGGTCCTCGGCTTCTAGTTTCTCATGTTCACTGGATGATTGACAACAGTGATCTTTCTCTGGATTCTGTGCCTGGATGACTGCTTCTCCTTCTCTGAAAGTGCCTCAGTGTCACTGCTTGATGGTGTTGATGAGGGCTGGTATTCTTCACCAGATCCACTGTTGCTGGTTGCTCCATCTTCATCATGTGCATCTGATGAGGGTGAGTGGTTTTTGTCAGATCCATCCTGGAAGGATAACAGCAACTTTTTGGACGACTCTGACTTTGAAGTTTCAGCTTTCAGAGGGGGAATCTCATGATTGGTGGTTGATGAGTCCGGTGCAGCAAACACAGACTGACAATGCTCTTCTACAAGGAGCCCATCATGGTCACATGTTGAGGCGGGCTGGTCACTGGTGGATCCACTGAGGGAACCTGAGTCCATCTCAATAGGGAAGTCCATCTTGGAGAACAGATGGACAGAAAAAGAGGGAAAAACATGTTATTCACTCACAGGGATTCATATAAATGACCCACAGGACTGCTGAAATATTGCCTTTAAAAAAGTAAAAACTAACACACAGTTTTACATTATTATGTGGCAATACTGGTGTTCAGTCGGTGACTTATTGTGAGATAATCACGTTAATTACTACTTCAACATCAACACCTTATAAGTGCCCAGTAAAGGCAGCCGCTGCCTGTCACTCATGCTAGCATGTTAGCAACACTGCAGCCAGGATAGTACATAGCTGGATGAACACAGTGTAGGAGTGATTTAATAATCTCTTCTGGTGTGAACATAAACCAAGAGATCAATTAAATCAGCCTACAGTGTTACTGACTAGCTGCAATATTTGTATTTGTTTTTACACTAATCATATTAGTCATTAAATTAAACAAAATGACTGCTTATAGGACTTATATAGTATAGTAGTTTGTAATTGCATTTAGATATTTTCCATTATTTACACATGGTATGGAGTAGACAGCAGTGAACTAGAATACAGTTTTAAGTAAAATAATCTTGCATCAGATTGGTTCATTTTCTTCATTACTACATCAAATTCTTGATTGTTGGACCAGTGGTTATATTGATAAGGCACTATGACTTAAACAATGTGGAATGAAAATGGAATCAACTGTTAAATGCGTAGCAGCATGGAATTTTCTGAACGCAGATTTTTCACAGTACACCAAGAGAGAATTTTTTCTGTTAACACAGTTCATGCAGGCATCACCAAGAAGACTTTTTAATTCCCTTTTAAGACCAATATGAATAAATATTTAAGACATATGTTCAGGCAAAAAAAAGTACAAAGGAAATACAGTCATAAAAGCACAATATGAAATATCAGTTGCATGATAGTGTCATTTGTAGTAATATTACAGGACAAAATATTTGGACCAGTGAAAGAAAGAGCAACGACACAGAACCAACACAAACTGTGCTGCCAAAACGTTCATGGAAAAAAACAAAACACATTTTGAAGCTGCAGCATTTCAATGAGCATTAAGCAGAAGCAGGTACAGTAGCCAAAAATTGTTCTGAAGTAAGAGTATTGTTACTTTAGAATAATATGACTCAAGTAAAAGTAAAAAGTAGTCATCCAAATAGTTACTTAAGTAAGAGTAAGAAAGTACTTGGTGAAAAAACTACTCGAGTACTGAGTAATTTCTTATTTATTGTTTTAATAATCAGGGCATGCACATAATGAAATAGACAAAAATATAAAATAGCAATGTGCAAATTCAGATATTGCCAAACAGTTTCCCTTTAACTAGAACAATAATATATTCATATATATATATAAATATATCATTCATATAAATACTATATAGCATCACATCCCCAGTCTAAGTACAGTGTACCTCCAGGGTTCTCCAAGTTACATTTAAGACCTGTTTTGAAGACCATTTTAATAACACTTAGAATGAAATTTAATCAGCAAAGGTATTAAATGAACAGTTCACCCCAAAATCAAAAATACATATTTTTCCTCCCACCTGTAGTGCTGTTTATCCATTTAGATTGTTTTGGTGAGAGATGCAGAGTTTTGGAGATGCTGGTCACAGAGATGTCTGCCCTCTCAAACTTGTGCTGTTTAGTTCCATCATATTGAAGAAAAGGCAGCATCTCTACAGCTGAGATCTCCAAAACTCTGCAACTCACACCACCAAATCTAGAAGGATAAACAGCCCCACAGGCCAGAGGGAAAATATATATTCTGGATTTTGGGTGAACTCTCCCTAAAGATATAATGGCATAAAAATCAAACAAGGGGAATGTAGCCCAATGTAACGGAGTAAAAGCAGTGTTTCTTCTTCACAAATGTACTCAAGTAAAAAGTATGCTGCATTAAAACTACTCTTATAAGTACAATTTATCCAAAAAGTTACTCAGTAAATGTAACGGAGTAAATGTAATGCATTACTACTCACCTCTAGCATTAAGTAACGTTACATGAACATAATTAAATACTGTTTAAACGTATTTTAGACCTAGTTCACAATACCTTAATGTTTTAAGTCTTTTTAATTTCTAAAATTTAGATTTAAATATTTTACACTGTTTTAGACTTTTTTTTAAGACTCACAAAAACCCTGTGTTAGGTGAAGGACAGACTGAACCCACTGGAATACATGTGATTTGCATTTACAACTTTCTAATCACTTTTGCGTTGTCGCTGAATGTCTGTGTTTCTGCTCGTCCGTCACTGTTAGTAAAGCTGGAGTTTTAAAACTAAACCGGCATCAGCCACGTTTCCAATTATCTCCGTTTTTAGTGCTAAAACACCGCGGTGCTGTGAGCAGGAGGTAGAAACTCAGCAGAGCTTTAAAACTAAACTAGCAGAGTTAGAAAGGAACATTTTAGTAATCAGCCTGTTGAAAGCGCAGTCATACAAAAGTGAAATACTCGCAGCATTTATCGACAGCAAGTGAAAATAAAATAACATTTCTTACCTGAGAGATGAATGCTACATGGCTAGCTTCACATTTCTTGTGGTGAATCCTTAAAATGTCCAAACGTCTTTTAAATCTCTCCATCCGTGTCTCTCAACTAACAGATGAACACGCAGTTACACTCTCCGCTGGTGAACTCCTCACCTTGCGCATGGAGAGAGCTCTGATTGGCTGCCGTTGATGGGTCGTTAATTAGCTGAGGCCGCAGCTCTGCTTCTGCTTCTCCAGGACCACTCTAAAACTCTGTTAACCCTTTCAGTACTCTGCCTTTCTGAAGAAGATTTACTTTAAAACATTAATACATTTTCACACAATTCCTACAACTAGATAAAGTCAACTTAATTAAAACAAACATTTTGTGTATATTCATAAATATGAATAAAAATATAATATAAATGTATTTTTTCTTTTTTTTTCCCACATTCAGTCTTGATCATAAAATTATCTCCATCATCATATTCAGGATTTTAACCCTTCAAATGCCAGATCTTATCTTCTTGAAATAAAATTTTTCTTATGAGAAAACAGAACAAACTTGATAATGTCAGAGGAGCAAGAGAAGGCTGCATCAGGCTGAAACAGCTTCAAGCCTTGCTGTTACAGATTAAAGCTGGTTTGACTGACTGGAGTTAATAAATTAAATTTAAAAAAATATCTTCTTATCTTGAGAAAATGAAGGCAACATATTTTGTTTATTTATTTATTTATTTACCATACAAACAGGTGTATAAGTGACTTTTATCTTTGAATAGTGAGTGAAGGCAATCTACTCTTATGAAGTTCAACGTCCTATAACAACTGTGTGAAGCATGCATGCACATGCTCCAGCTGTGTCTGCAGCTAATGAAAGCAAATAGACAATTGATGATCTGTTACTGCTATATGCTGTATGGAAAAAAACAGGCAGGTTCATAGGTGGGTGCTGATTTGATGTGTTTTCAGTTTTTACAGACCAAACTGACCCAACCGACCAGTGACGTGCGGTCAGGGGAGGCAGGGGAGGCAGAGCCTCACCTGTCATCATGGAAAGAAAAAAAACAAAAAATGATAAAAATAAATTAAATGTTGATATTTTCCCACTGATCTGTACTATAAATTTATTTTCCATACAATTCCAACTATTTTGATTATTTTTTCATTCAAAATCACTGAATTTTCGCTTTTCCCGTTCAAATACGAGGAGGAGACGCGCAGTGAGGCAGCAGCGAGCTGAGCCTCACCTTGGATTGTGCAATCCCTCACAAACTGTGCTGGCACGCCAAGCAATTAGAGCATGTTGCTGTCTCTCTGTGTGTCGCCAATAAAATGTTTTCAACACTTTTATTATACACCCTGACTTTCCATAGTCTAGCTGATGTATATAATGCATGTGTGTAACGTGTTTAGTCTTGCTGATCCATCATAAATTGCAGTGAAAGGGCACAAGGTGAGGCAGGCAGGGGAGCGTACCTATATTCCCACAGCCCTATGTTCCCACATTCCTAAGATATTTTTCAAAATTATATAATTAATTATATATAAATAAATTATATATATATATATATATATATATATATATACATATATATGTGTGTGTGTAGCTGTATATATATATATATCATATATCCATCATCCATCAGCTCATAGTGGATGCAGCCAGCAAAATTTTTGGTTCCCCTCTGCCCTCCCTCACAGGTGAATAGTGTATTGACAATAAAAAATGATTCTGAAAGAGTCAGTGCCTCACCAGCCATGAACCTCACCGCTAGGGATGCAACGATTATAGATTTTGATTGTACAATTATAGTCTGAGGAATATTCACGGTTTCACGATTATTTCAAAAAGTCTATGTCTCCCTTTGGAATTAAATAAAAGTAACCTCTGCTCTGTAAACATCCATGTCAGTATTTCCCTTTTGAAAAAAAACAAATGGAGTCAAAGGCTGCAGGGCCTCTGTCTGCATGGCTCTTTTGATCAAATATATCATAAAATTATTTAGTATTTTCAGTTTGTGTATTCTTTCTCCATTTCTTTTGGACCTGAGTAGAGAACTTGCAAACATGGTGGAAAAAATTATCTAGTTGGCTTTTGACTTAAACTGTTGCTGCCTTTTGAAGCATAAATAATACTTTAACAGTGGTAATAAATCACAGTGAAAATAATTTGCTGTCAAAGTTAATGCGTTAATAACGCGTAAGTGTTATGTAAGCAACTGGCTCAGTGCAAAGAAACAGAAGAATAAGAGGAAGGAGACAAGTGAGTGCTGATCGAGCTGCAGCTCCACCTGAAACCAGGTAAAAGTAAAAATAAGTCTGATCCACAACAAAGAGAGAGAGAGAGAGAGAGAGAGAGAGAGTGAATATGGACAGATGTGTCCACTTGATATAAAAAACTTTCATGATCATGAATCATTTTATTAACGTACACGTCTGTTGTGCATGATTTTTTTTTTACTCCAAGTCCGATTTATGTACTTTTAAATACTTAATTATTTCATGCTGATCAATCATAACAGCGAGGGAGGAGAGACGAGCTGCAAAGAGGAGGGAGGGAGGGGAGCAAGTGTGTGAAGCACTGACCGATATAAAAACTTTACTGATGATGAATCCTGATGTTACTGTACAGTTCTGTGGTTTAAACGCTACAGATAGGGTGCAGTTTGTTGTCTGCTGTGGTCTAAAACATCCTCACTGATGTAAACTGTCAGAGTGACACTGATTTAAATGATCCTGCTGCTTTAATACAAAAACATGAATAACAGGGCCACATTAATGTGGATAAATATTGGTTTGGAAAAAGAGATGTTTTTTGTTAACATGAACCTTTAAAGGTGTTTAATAAACACGTTAAGTGCATATATATTCCCTTCTTTCTTGAGTCTGTTTGCTCATGCAAAATGAAACGTGATTAATATAGATTAAAAATTAATGATATTTAATCGTGATTAATCGAAATTAATCCACAGTGATCCTGTGATTAATCTGATTAAAAATTTTAATCGTTTGACAGCACTAGTAATGACTTAAGCTGCTTGTTTTTTTAATATTTGAAATAAAGTACTTTAAGTATTATTATTAATATAAGACTAAGATTAACTTTATTGATCCCCCAGGGGAAAATGTTACTCATGTAGGTAATAAACTTGTGTTATTGTCATCAACTGTCATCCATGCCTATTTTTTAATTCATTTTTAATTTTCAATAATTAATCTAATTTTACATGTGGCCTGATTAAATCCTGTCTATTATTGTTTTTTGTTTGTTTGACTGAAGTTTTATAATAATATAATAATGATAATAATAAATAATAATAATAATAATAATGGATTACATTTATATAGCGCTTTATCATAGACACTTCACAAGTTTTAGTAAAAATAATAGAAATAAATTGAAAACATCTCTTATGCTGTGTTAATAATAACTGAAATGTAATTAATTAGATCCCGTGGAATAAAAGATTCACTAACTTTGTTGTCTTTTCTCTGGATGGAACAGAGGATGATGTTTGACTCTGACTGACAGAGTCTGAGGACAGTGAGCTTGGTGAGACTAACAGCACAGCGACAGCTCTGATGAAGAGTTTTTGGGAGTCAGAGAGCACACAGCTACACACTGTATTAAATATGTAAAGTTACTGTGTTCTTTTAAAAGGTTTAATGTAAACCTGAACCCGGTCTGAGTTGATATACCTATATGAGTGTTCCTCTTTTTTCAAGGATTGTTTTTCATGCTCTATGATTTGCGCCTCATTCCTATATTCATACAACCACACAGCCATAACCATACATACACTCTGCACCAACAGACTTGGTGGTCTTGGATAAAATAACTGACGCTGTAACAAAATAACAGACAAAAGCAACAACAAACAGATAACCAGCATTTATGTCAAGCATGCAGGGTCCAAAAACAAGGTGGGCCTTCCACAGGGCCCCTTGAACAGTGGGCCCAGGCTGACCGCCCCCACTCCGGCGCATCCTGTCAACCCTTTCAGTTTTCTATTTTTCTGAAAAAAGTCGACTTAAATCATGAACAGAGACATTCATTCAAGTCCTAAAACTAGATAAAGTCAAATGAATTAAAGTTAATTCTATGAACTATTAAGTTAAAACAGAATCAGAATAGAGAATAAAGGAGTTGAACATGCCACACCGGGTGGTCTGAGTATTTCAGAAACTGCTGATCTATTTGGATTTTCACACACAACCATCTACCTGAATGTTTTGCTGACCATGTCCATGCCTTAATGACCACAGTGTACCCATCTTCTGATGGATACTTCCAGTTGGATAATGTGCCTCATCACAAATGTCACATCATCTCAAACTGGTTTCTTGAAGGTGACAATAAGTTCACTGTACTCCAGTGTTCAAGTTCAAGTTTATTGTCATGAGCATAAAGCACAGTGTACTAGAGGCAATGAAAGTTTGCCCCAGCACTCTCTTAGCTCATAATAAACAACATTAATAAATAAATAAAAATATAATAATAACACTCAGCCCTCCTTCTAGCTGAACTGTTGTTCAGGATCCTTGTTGCCTCACAGTCACCAGATGGTCAAGTGCTGTCAGATCACCGCCTACCATGAGTCACGGATCTGTCCGAGGTTTCTGCCTGTTAAAAGGAAGTTTTTCCTCGCCGCTGTCGCCAAAGTGCTTGCTCATGGGGGAATTGTTTCAATTGTTGGATGTAAATATAATTAATTATTGAGTGTGGTCTAGACCTACTCTATATGTAGTGTCTTGAGACAACTTTGTTGTGAATTGGCGCTATATAAATAAAATTAGACTTGACTTGACTTGACTTGTATCTAATAAAGTGGTTAGGGAGTATATATAAATATACATAATTTAAACAGGATGGAGAAAGAAAATACATCAGTACTTTACATTTTCTAAATAATTCCAGACCAAAAGTTCATAGTTCATTGAATTAATATAAAAGAGCCTTCATCAGTAAGTTGTATCAATTTTGTAATTATTTGTTTGTTTTTATCCAGAAAAGATGCACCTGCTGTTATAATATTATGTAGAAATAGTTGACATTGTTTTTTTCTCATTTGTTTAAGGACTATAACTACAATGTATTTATACAATAAAATTATATTGCACTATTAAAAAGAGCTCAGCCATTTAAAAATAGCTCAATTCATAAAGAAATGGGAAACTGTTTTATTTCTCAGCTATAAATGTAACTATTTAAATTAATTCAGTTCACATGGCAAAACTATCCATTTCATTTCTGGTTATGCCTCTGATCACAACACAGCAGTACAGGCTTTAATCTTTCATGATATTGGGTGTAATACCAGACTAATGCACTGGGGGCTAGTGAGCAAAAAGTGTGTGAAAATCCAGGTGTCCAAAACTCATTTTGACAGTCAAGTTGGGACTTCTGAGAAAACAAGAGAATAGCATCTATATAGCCTCAGGAGGCTATTTAAGTGGAAGCAAAGTGAGGACCGCCAAAATGTCCTCACTTCCCAAAAAAGACTTCACTTTGTTGGTTAAAAACTCATACCGGTCTCCAGTACGTAGCAAGTACAAGAACACACACACACACACACACACACACACACACACACACACACACCACCTACACACGGATAGAGAAATTGCCTTCATTTTAGAACTGGATGTAGTTTCAGCATATATAACAAATAGACAGTGAACCTTCAACGGTGATCTACAAGGCTGCATTTGTCATTTTTCATTTGCATTTTTTCTACACATATTTTTGTCAAAATAATAGCCCTTTGCAGCACACATGGAAATCAGTTGTCAGACATGAACACAGTCAGTTTCTGCTCCAGAAACCAACATTTTTTCTGCCATGAACTGAGCTTTGTATCACCCCCAAACACGTTTGACCAATCAGGTGCTGTAGCTGTTGGTTTGTGTTGAGGTCAATGTACTAAAAAAGTCAGTAGGAAAGCATTAAAGCGATATTCCACCCCTAGATGATAATCCACTCAATATGTACTCACCCCTATGCTGATGTGAGGATGGGTGAAGATCTTCAGTTCACTAAACAATCCTGGAGTTTCAGCAGAAAACGGTTGGTTGGTTGCAGCCAAATCCAGTACAATGACAGTGAATGGTGACCACGGATAAAATGTAACAAAAAAGAACACAAAACAAACACAAAATGTCTCCATCCTGCTCGTGTGGTGTAATCCAAGTGTCCGTGAGCCGCCACATTAAAATTCAACCACAAAAGATGCCATTTACACCATGTTTTTAGCCGAAATGTCAACTGTAGCCTCCCAGGTAGCATGTAAACATGGTGTCGATGTATCACAAGACCTCGTATATTTCTTAACGGATGCACATGTGAAAATATCGCAAGATCTCTTGTGCATCTGGCTCGAGTCTGAGAGGCTACAGTTGACATTTCGGCTAAAAACATGGGGTAAATGGCGTCTTTTGGGGTCAAATTTTAATGTCGCGGCTCACGGACACTTGGATTACACCACACGAGCAGGATGGAGACATTTTGTGTTTGTCTTGTTTGTTGTTGTTTTTTTTTACATTTTATCTGTTGTCACCATTCACTGCCATTGCACTGGATTTGGCTGCAACCCAGGATTGTTTTGTGAACCGAATATCTTCACCCATCCTCACATCAGCATAGGGGTGAGTACATATTGAGTGGATTATCGTTCTGGGGTGGAATATCGCTTTAAAAAGCTCAGTTCTGAATTCACCATTGTCTGAATTTCTGCAGGTCTGACAAACCAACAAACTGACAGATTCAACAATTGGTCAGATGTGCAGAGGTGTGAAAAACCACTTTGCAAATTCCTCTCATCATTTTGAATATTTCTCCACCGCCCCCCAAGTTCCCTGAGACGCATGTATTTAGAGAAGAGATGGGAGAGTTTGAACAAAATATGTATAACTCTGTCAGATCTGCTCATATTTTCGTGGCTCAAACCAGCATATTTATTGATCCTTTGTATCAACAGTTTCTTCCAGTCTTCCTCAGTGTGATGACCAGTTCCTTGCCCTGGCTTTGAGGGTCACCGTGACTCTCAATTTGTCTTTTCTGACATTGTAGACAACATATCATTTGACCTTTGAGTAAAAACATATATACAGTAAATTTACCTTTAGGACTCCATGAGGCAGTTGAAGTCCACCAAGACGTCAGCAGCTTGTTGTTCCAGCACATCCCACAGATGCTCAATAGGACTAAGATCTGGGGGAATGCTTATGTGTCCATTGTAGGCACCTTGGACTGTGGACAGGGGTCAGCATGGGTACTCTGTTTGGTCTGTGGCTACACATCCACATAAGCAAGCTGTGATGCACTGTGTGTTCTGACACCTTTCTATCAGAGTCCACATCAAGTTTTTCAGCAATTTGTGCTACAGTAGCTCTTCTGTGAGATCAGAGCTGACAGGCTAGCCTTCACTTCCCACACACATTAATTAGCCTTTGCCACCCATGACCCTGTTGCCAGTTCACTGGTTGTCTTTCCTTGGACCACGTTAGGCAGTTACTAACCACTGCATAGCCTACAAAACCTGCCATTTAGGAGATGGTTTGATCCGTCTGGCTGTCACAGTTTGGATCTTGTCAGACTTCCTCAGATCCTTATGCTTGCCCATTTTTCCTTCCTCCAACACATCAGCTTTAAGAACTGACTGTTTACTTGCTGCTTTACGTATTCCACCCCTTGATATGTGCCATTGTAATGAGTTGATCAGTGTTATTCACTTTACCTGTCAGATATTTTAATGTTGTGGCTGATCAGTTACGTTCAGCGACAAAGGAGGAACTCATGATGGAGTCTCATTTAAGAGATGAAGATCATGATTCACATCCTGTCTCTCTTATTTTACCTGTAAAGGCAATCGTTTTGTATTCTTAACAGAGAAGTTTTGGTTGCCTAAACACAACCAGGCTTTCTCCGTTGAGGTGGCTGATCTGAAAACCCATATATGAGTAATTTGTCATATGGGTTGTTTTGACAAATGACCTGTCTAGCCAGGTGTGAGGTCTTGTTGCAAAGGATGATTTCTTTGTAACCTGGGGGATTCAAATCAGGGCAAAATTCCCTCAGCAACAGCCACTAGTACTTTTAGTACTACTTTAGTTTCCTAAAGCCTCTAGTTGTGGACAACATGTGTTGGCTAAATGACCAGAATGTAAAGAATAAACTTACAGTTGCAGTTATCGTGTTGAGTTATCTTCCTCATTGCAGACAGTGTAATGTTCACACCTCTGACACTGCTGACATCCTGATATAAATGTAAACTTGCATTGTTTGCAAGTTGTTGCACAGGTCACATCGACATTCTGCCCAGCAGACGTTTTAGAGGTCAGGAGATCAGGGAGGAACTGCCTACATGCTACATAAACTTCCCTTTAATACCCTGAGATCAAACCCGTTAAATGAGGTCAGCCGCTGGGTCACGTTTGCATTTCCATCGTCATCCTCATCCAGGCTCGACGGAGACCCTCAGAGTTTCCTGGAGTCTGTCCGAATGTGAATGCGATATTGCCGATTTTCTCTGGGGTCACGGATCAGGAAGCATCAGCTCTGCTCTGCCCCCACCGCGGGGATGGGTGGGTTACCGGCAGCCGTGGCTGCGTGGTGTTTGCCGGATCTTGACGGACACAGTGTGTGATTTGCAGCGACAAGCGGAACAAATGTTGGTAATGAGGTCACCTTGGGCTCCAGGTCTGCGTCCGACTTTCAAGCCTGATCTCTCTCTCTATCTCCTAGGCTCACACACACACACACACACACACACACACACACACTACTCTAGAGGAAAATCACAAGGCATTCAGAGCCATCTGAATGAAAATGAGACAGTTGAGATGCAGAAGAAAGACAAGTGAGATGCAACATTAGACAGATCTGCTGACTTGTTTTCCCTTTTAAGCTTTCTTTTTGTCTATTTAAAGAAATTCATAGATATTCATATAGAAACAGGATAATATACAAATAATCCAGCCTGTAGAGTAAAATAAAATACAAAAAGCTTATACAATAATCGTCTTTTTCAAGGGGGTCCTCAGGCCCAAAAATATGGCAGTTAACAAATATTAATCAAAAATTAAAATAATTAAACAGGTAAATAGGAATAATGATAATAATAATGATAATAATGATAAGAAGAAGAAGAAAAAATTAAAAAGTCCAACAACACAGTGAGGAGATATACATATTTTATACACATAATACAAGTATAAAAATTAAAATGCATCGTGTACAAACAAAAATTAATAAGTAGAACTACAAACTTGGGTTGTTCAATTCTGTAAATTAGACATGATGGTTGTTTGGGTGTAATAAACATGAACTCCCTTTATCATATTTTCACAACCTCTAAAGAGGATAATCCTAGTTTATCACGACTTGGATCTCATTTTCATAACTTTAGCCACTGTTTTCTATTGGTTATGATAACATTGTTGTGCGGATCCAGACCATGGAGTGTAACCAGTCGACAGTTCTGTCTAATATCAGGCAAATAGCATTGTTTCCACCAAACGTCAATGAGAAGATATGGGAACAAGGTCACATCATTAAAAAGAAATCTGGTCGGGCATGAGGCACAAGCAGCTTGTAAAAAATAAGTGACATGAAAGTGAGTGAAATGTCTGCTATAATCCCTCATTGCACAAGAAAACTGTGTGTGGACACAACTAAAGCAAGAAGAGTAAGCTTTCTGCAGCCTTGTTAGCACAACATGGTTTTTGTGTTTCACTCTTTGCTCATGTTCACAAATCATTTCCATCAAACTGTAACCTTCAAAACGTAACAAACATGGAAAAAGAATTTGTTTTCACAAGAAATCCAACACAATACCTGATGGAACACCACAAATGAGAACGGATGAAATCTAATTATTATCTTATCAAGGTCAAGTTAAGTTTAATTAGTTTATATGTAGGTTAAGACAATGAAAAGTGTAGGACTGGAAGAACAGGTCCGCGCAGCAGTAAGAGCACTGGTCTAAATAAAAGCACTTTAGAAATTTAAATAAAATGGAATTAGTTAAATAATTACAACTCTGTATTAATATTAACATATACAAATACTAACATTGTATAAATATATTAAAATGAGGATTTGTATGTAGGAGTAAGAATAACAAGTGTATACAAAGTATTGCACATTATGTATTTATCAGTCCTTTTTACATATAGATTTAAAAAAACACTAAATATTTTAGAAAGTAAAGTGACAAATACTTACAGAAGTATTGCACACTGGATGTGCTAAAGATCTGGTACAATCGCAAGTCTTGTTTTCCTAGTGCATACATCATG
The DNA here is from genome assembly GCA_034769285.1 of Lutjanus argentimaculatus. Taxonomy (NCBI): domain Eukaryota; kingdom Metazoa; phylum Chordata; class Actinopteri; order Lutjaniformes; family Lutjanidae; genus Lutjanus; species Lutjanus argentimaculatus. Next base: position 33,896,396 of record JAWZSL010000011.1, on the reverse strand, counting down.
CGTGTTTGTCTTCCAATCAGACTGTCTTTGTATAGCCATATGTGCATCTGTGTGTGCAGCTGTGATATGCTTGTATATGTGCATACGTGTGTGTGTGTGTTGTAGGCATGTGTGTGTGTTTGACAGAGCAGACCTCATGCACACAGCTCAGTGTCAGATCACATAAGAGGACTTGATCGCCGAAGGGCAGATTGAAACCAGAAGCTTCTTGGGAATCAGACAACAGTCGGCTCTGAAAAAGCAGCAGAGGAGGGAAGGAGGCAAACAACCACAGCTGATTCCCTCTAAAATAACCACATTTCCACATTTCCATTCATACAAAATATGTAATGATATGATTAAGGCAGTAATGATTATTAAAAGATCACAGAAATGTTTGAGAATGTAACAAGTGTTAGGTACAAATTCATAAATTAAGCTTTCCCGACTCTGAGTTTGGAAAATCTGGCAGGTGACTGAATAATAAAAACATTGTTCAATAAACTACATTGAACTACATGGATATCAGTAAGTACAGGCTCATAAATTACCAAATTTAATAAATCTGTTTTTTAATGACGAGACACATATATATATATATATATGTATATATATATATATATATAATATTGTATATATATATATTATGATGTGTATATATATATATATATATATATATATATATAATATATGTATATATATGTGTGTATATAGTATATGTATATATATACATATATATATAACATATTGTTCCAATTATGATTATAGGGGGAATTATGGAACAGCTGTAGTCATTGTGTTTTGGTTGTCTTGCCTACTTGACTTTGTTCTCTGCAGGCTAACAAGGAGTGAAGGATGTTAAAGATGTAATCTGAAAAATTGCACTCGCAGTTTATAAGGTCAAACCTCAAGTATATGCCCAGAAATCTGAATGAATTCTTTGTTTAGATGCAGCCGACATCACCAATAGACAAAGAGGTACAGTAAGGATACTATTACACATGCACAGTTGCAGGCAAGCCTGCAAAGGTGAAATTCATATCTTGTCATGTTGAATGTGGACAGTGCAGGATAGTTATTGTCTCGACCACACACACTGCTTTGCCACTGGAAGTAAATGTTTTATTTGTCTCCTCACTTGCATATGATGGAAGAGAACGGGAGTCAACCATGTTGGGTGAGGTTGAGGCACCAAAACTACTTGGCCAGTGGCCCTAAGCTTCAATCTATTAAAATATAGTTGCCTCTTTAGCGTCAGTTTTGCATGAGCAGGGCTCTGTGGTCAAGTTGCCAATAATAAATATGAAACATCTGGGTATACTTTCAAAAGAAAGAAACAAAAACTACTTGATTCAGTTCAGGAAAAGATCATGATCTGGGTTAAAATAAGTATATTAGTTATGTAAGTTCACATACATAATGTTATGTTAGATGTCACATAAGTTAGATGTCACATAAGTTGCATCACTTATGTAACGTCTTCAAAAGAAGTCATTGCTGACAATGAGTTTTATACGGGACACAAACCCCAGTCTCCTGGGTGAAAGTCTTGGAAAAGTTTGTTTCCACCCCACCTACTCCATACCAAACTTTCTCCCACTTTATAACATGTCACTCTACTTCAACGGCACATGAAAAGATAATGCTTAGGGGCACCTCCAGGAATGACACAACAGGGGTACCTACAGCGTATTTGCTGTGTTGGGAGTGTGACCACGCAGAACTCTACTGGGACTTGGCATTCTGTCTGTCATTTTTTTCATCAGTTTCTTTTCCTGTCTCCGTATGTTTATGAAGTAGAGAAAAGCCACAATTTTTTCACTCAAGATAACACATTTTTTAAACACACAAATATGTCTGTTACTCAGTTAGTGCTGCCAAGATTGAACCTGAATCTGTCTGTAGCTGTTCACATCTTTTCATTGACTTTGTTTTCAATCCTACTGCCTCAAGGATTCACTGCCCATTCAGTCTGAACGTACTTTTACACCCCTGATGTTACATAGGAGTTATCACGAAATAAGTTCAAACAAAATACACCACCAATCAGCAAACACTGTGCAGCAATAAAAAAACTCACCGATGTGTGTTTTTAGGCGTTTTAAAGGTTCTCTGTGCTTTAAATCCATCTGTGAACTGCTTCTACCCACCTCTCTGTCTTCCGTCAACATAGAAAAGGTATTAATGATGGTGAACTTCTTCACCCCCGTACCTGTTGTTGACACTCAATACCTCAGAAATTGCTGGGCCCTGCAGGTAAAAGCTAGGCCTTGGATACACTGTAGGCTCCAGGGAGGAGGAATATCTCCCTCTTATCCTTTGAATCTGTCCCGCAGATGTAGCTTCTGAGTGGGCGCTGGCAGCTTAATGCCAGTTTACCCACCGGTCACTTCCCCGTCTTTTTTTTTTTTTTTTTTTTTTATTCAAGTCTGCTAGCATGGCAACGAGCCCAGGCTTTGGCATCTTTTTTTTAATGCCTGAGGCTACCCTTTATTTACAATCTAGATTCTATCGCTCAGGGTCCTGAGGGGGACCGCCGGTGTTCAATATCCCTCCCAACACCTGCCTCCCTCTGCCGCCTCTTGCTGCTCAAAGTCATCTGGCATTTCTCCAAAGCTGAGCCATCCTCTCCCATCAAGAGTGTCTTATTATTATCATTATTATTATTATTATTATTTATTTTGTTGTTGTTAAAATTCTTATAAGTACAGTGGTAGTATGGTAGCAAAAATCCCTAATATTTAACCTACACCAGATACTTCTGCAATAAATTTACGGTACCTTGTCAACTTTCAGGTGTCATATATTTGAAGTTATCACTTAGCCAGATTTTTTTCCCCGCCTGGATTGTAATTAGGAGCTGTGGGACAAGATGGCTTGTTCGGCAAGGATAACGTCTTGATGCGAAAGGCTCTCTTATCGTGGATTTACCCATCAGGCTGCTGTGCCCCCAGGCTGTGTTGATACCAGGATGTGTGCTCTGCTGCCGTCCTGCTTGGCAGTTTGTCTGATGTGGCCATCGCAGTGAGGGGCAGGCTGCAGGCAGGAGATGTGTTTGTAGAAGTGAAAAGTGGCCAAAGTCTTATTTCTTGCTCTTGCAGATATTTTTACTCGTTGGGTCAAAGAAAAATCTGATGCATCTGTTGTCAGGCTGATGTGACTGTCTGGCTGATTAAGATGTTATATTTTCAGAAAACATAGTTTTAAACCACACAATCACTCCATATATTAGTTAATCGTTATTTTATGATGTTGACTCATGTCAATGCAAAATAATACCATTCATCAGTAAAAAGGTACATTAAAAAGTGCTTTTGCCATGAATTTACCAGGTGTAATGATGAGCTTATTTAACTGCTTTTAACTAAATAAAATGTCTGCCTTTCCAAATGTGCATAAATATAGAAAAAGGGCCACATACCTTACTTGAAAATGTGGTTTTCCTTTGTGTTTTATACCTGCCCACTCCATACATTTCAGACTACTATGTCAAGCCAAGTGAATGTTAACGTGAGCGTTAATACATCTTGAACATACATTTTGTCAAGTTTGGCTTTCAGTATCTGTGAGGTCAGGTTCTTCTCTCTTTGGGATCCTGCTGTAAAGATGCCTGCACGCTCCATCAGGTGGGTGTCACTTTAAATGAAAGTGCTTCCCAACTGATGTGAGCACAGCAGACTTTTTGATCTGTGTCTGTTTTGTGTGTTCCTCTCAGGATGTAACTTAGACTGAGTAATGTCAAAGCATTGTCAATTATTCATTCTTGTATTCAGGCTGGACGTAAGATGCATTTTAAAGCAAGTGTCAGTGTCGGTATTGTGAGATAATTATGACCTCCATCACAGAAGTTAAAGGTGCCCTGGAGTTTTCTTTAGAACATAAAAAAGTTGTGGCATCATTCAGTGTTACTTGCCAAAAGGCAGTGTGTGTATCCTTGAGTTCTGGCAAAAATGTTCCTCATTAAACATTTACAAAGCCATTTTTTAAAGTATTTAAATTCCTGCATTGTAACCAGCTGCAGCAGCGTGTGCCATTGTTATTGTTTTGACCTTGTGAGTCTCTAAGTGTGTGTGTTTGTGTGATTATGACAAAATGTGGTCCTAGAGACACCTACTGTAGCTGAAACTACCACAGAAGTGATTTTCCATCTTTGATATAGTTTACATCTGTGTTTACTAGCTAGCAGTCTTTTTCTACACTTCATATCTTGGCACATGACCGCCGCCCGTAGGTCAGTGAAATACTGTGAAACCACTAGCAGGAATGTATGTATTGTGGAAACTGCATCAATATGTGCATTCATGAATGCTTGTATTTACATTGTCATATATTGCAAAGAAGAAATTAACAGAAAACTACACAACTTACTTTTTGATCCCAGTTGAATCACACATTTTGTCTTAAAACTTTTGAAAACTATTGAAGTATCAGAAGGTTCAAATACGTAATTAGAAAAACTACACACCCAGAGGTGAGTGATGTCATGATTTTCTCCCTCCCAGAGCTAACATTAGCTGCAGAAGCTACGATGCCTGTGTGTTTTCGTACTGGGATGTGGTCACAGAACAACGGGTCTTACTCTTCTTTCTCTTCACAGCTGATAAAAGCACCAAGAGTCATTGGATAAAACACTTAAGTTAACATTACAAAGGGCATCAAGATTGGTGTTGGTGATGTATATTGTGCAAACTAGAGATGCAGTTCACAGAGAGGTTTTATACAAAACTAAACTTTCGACAAACCTATGACAAACTGAGACTTTCTTTACTCGTTAAATTTTAAAGTGACAAAAAACATATCTGTAATTTGTGGCACAATTCAAATGGAATTAAAAAAAAATATTTGTCACTTGCCATAGACCGCCATTAATATTTTTTCTGAAGTTTGGTCACATCGGGCATGCCGGAAGGGGTGTGACTTCACCTCACTATAAGAGACTGGGGAAGTACCCAAAGAAAACGGGGCCTTACCAGAATAACTGCTTGATAATGCTTCTATCTGGATGAAAGCGCTGAGTGGCTTTATTTGTTTTGTTGATTCTACAACCTTTTAAGTAATTCTTGAACACATTGCACAAAATGCAACCAAGTTCATAAAACATATCAGCTCTGAGCAATCCTGCTAAATTTTCCAGCACTTTGCATTATCTATTTAAATGGCCATTACTCAATGGTCATGAGTCACCATTGTCCTAATATTATTTGCCCAAAAATCATGATGTGTTGATATGGATCCAGATGCAGACTAAAAAACATCTCCTAATATTGAAATAATAACTTTAGCGGATTGTGTAGCTGTGGCTCAAGTATCTGAATGTTCTTAGTCATCAGCACAGCTGCTGATGACCCCTGGAAATACAGTGTTAAATAAGTAGCTGGTAATCAAATTACCAAATTTTAAATATGTGATTGAGTTCTTCCTTAGAGAGGTATTTTTTTGTGATGTCTGATACTTCAAAATCATTTTATTGATCATGGAGTTTCATGTCATTCATTTCATTCAATGCTTCATTCCAACTTTTATGGATATAGAGACATAGTACAGCTCTGGACAGCTCCCTTATTTTCTTGTGCCAGGGTCAGTTCTGCAGCATGTTTTTCCAATATTTCCAATGCTTTTTTGTCATGGCTTCAAGTCGATACAGATCTAGGAGAAGCAGCCGCAATGTGAACAAGATGAACAACCTCGAGCGTCTTACAGATAGATTGTTGTACAGGCGGAGTGAGGAGGCGGGCAAAACGATTGAAAGCTCAAGGTTTTCTCCTCTAGCGTTTGGACTGTTTGTCCTCCCTCCAGTGATAATGGAGGATATTTCCTCTAAGTGGAAATTCAGCGGAGGAGAAGTCTGCGCAAGTCCCCCGTGAGAGCCCCCACTGCCTGACTGCCGAGCTGCCTGGCCTTGGCTGCAGTGCAATGCCAGCGGGCTGCATGGAGATGAAAACAACACACATAGTTCCATGTATGTGAGCATTTAAAAGGTGAAATTGGCAGATCTGAAAACCCAGTGAGAGGGTCAATGCTCCATCTAAAAAAAAAGGACAAAAACAGGACTTTCGGAGCTCTGATGATAGCCCCGTGGGTTGAGACACTTTCATAATCGACTGTCACTGGTAAATGTTGCCACTTAATGCACAATAGTAGACTGAAAAATGTCAGTCAAAAAGTCAAAATGTTATGACCATGCCAACAAACAAAGAGTGTTTAACCAAAGTTTGTGGCATTAGTTAAACACGACCTTCAAGTGATAGATTTGAAAGTCAAAATGCACCTTTAGTTTTTGGTCCCTGTGTGCTGAGACTTATTTGAGGACAATAAACCCCTTCAGTGTGACCTCCAAGTCCTTTTGCAAGGCACATCATCATGGATAGGTGATAGGAATGATCTGAAATGTTGGATAGAAGCAAGACGAAGCAAGAAGGATGGCTTTGGCTGTGGCACGTAGTCTGAGAAGTTGAGAGTTTACACTGGAAGTTTGCTCCAACTTCAGCAAGCCAGACATTGTGTGTTGGCTCATATGTAAAGGTTTGGAAACAGTTGCAAGGTGATCTGTCTGCCAATTGTCGCTCCAGGACAGAGTATATCTTTCTTACTGATCTGATGGTCACATAAAATCCCTATCCTCTTGGCACTGACATACTTTGTGGGTGATCTGAATGCAACCCAGCAGATAAAACTCAAAATGCAGGTCTGAGTACGGCTAAGATGAACTGCAGATCGAAACATGTAAAGTCTTGGTCACACTACATGATGTTCAAAGTCGTCAGTTGTTATTCAGACTCTGAGTTGCCTCTGATCTGCGGGCTTTTTTGAGCTTATTCTCCTGGAAGCACAGAAATAAAAGATGTGTCATGTAGTTGGGCAAATAATGGACAAATATCAAATTTGGATTGTCAGAACACATTGATGGAAAGAATAATGATGTTATTTTGTCAGCTTGTAGAGTTGTGAATTTGTCATACATGACAGCCTGCATTTAGTAAAGAGAAGGAAAGAGAAATTAGATTCCAGCATGAACTGAAGACAAATGGTAAATAAGGTGCGGAGGTACCAGAAAATTCACAGACGTTTGCTCCTGTGCAGTCATTATGTTTTAGGCTACTATGTCAGTCTGGTCCATTCTCACTTTGTAACACACCAACATACTTTCTGAACCAACCCAGGCTGCAGTACAGTACCTGGTGATCAGACTGAAAAGGAAAGCAAGTGGCTGCCTGGCTAGCAGCCTCCGCCACTGCCGCCGTCTGTCGTCGTCTCTCTCCCTCTCACTCTCTAACATGCTCTCTCAGCCAGTCAGCCGAGAAGATGAGTCATATGTACTGTAAAGGTCATCCATCAGAGGGAGAGGGAGGCAGGAGAGGGAGATAGAGGGGGAGAGGGATGGAGGGAGAGTGATGGAGGAGGGAGGCGTTAAGTGTTGGCTTTCCATGTCAATTTTTCTGTCAGGAGCAGTAAGTGGGGCCTCTCTTCTTCTCTCCTGGTGCTTTTTCTTCTCGCTCTTCCTTGGCGATACCACCTCTGACAGCAGGATGGCCACCGAGCCAACGCAAAATATTTTTATTCAGAGGTATTAACATTTAGGTTTTAATGCAATATGCTGCAGCATAATTCTCTTGACATTCTTATGTAATGCAGTAACAGGATTTTCAACAGGCTGTAATGTATTTATTTGAACTTGGAAAAATGATATGATTATAGTAGCATGTTTCATTTTATTAAACAGGTAAAAAAAAAAAAGTGATTGATGATTAGAAAGGCTTAAAATATTAAGGCAAACAATCTTGGGTAAAAAGCAAGCCTGGCTCTGTGCAAAGTTCAAAAATATACTTACCAACACCCCAAAAGCTCACTAATTTAAACATCTCAACAACTCAATCGGTTCACAAACAATAATGAATAAAAGTAAAAATGACTTCTTTGGTTTTAGAGGTACTTACATACTGAAACTATTTCTTAAATCTGCAGTAACTGTTTTTTAAGCAGACATCTGACATATCATATCCTTATAAGTTGATATGATGTTACAAACAGTTGCTTACACATCTAACAGAATATATTAACTTTATTTTAGCTCCGTTTTTGGTCCCTACCAACTCCTGAGGGACATATCTGTCTCTTTATCTGCTAAGCATTAACACCAGCTAGTCTCCATCTGTGTCTTTCTGCCAGTGGGTGCTGAGCAGATAGTGTTCAGTGGATGTTAAGAATTTTTTCTCCGTAAACAGCTGCCTGCTGCAGCCTAAAACGTCGCTGTGAGAGCAGTAAGAATGAGCTAAAATAGCTAAGTAGTGGCAGGACAGCTAAACAATGAGCTGAATGTCTATAAAAACCTCTGTAAAATGGACTGGAGCTGCTACTCTGTTAAGTAATCTGAAAGGATCTTAAAGCAGTGAGAATACATTACATTAAGTACCCAGCCATTATTCAGCCCGATATGTATGAACATGTCACATTAGGACCTGTAATTATATGCTGGCACAACTCAGCTATCATACCCTTTCATGGAGGATCACACATACATATCACATGTTGCTTCCCACTCAATGCATGCAGATCAGAGCTGGTCATGTCAAAGAAGAGTGTTAATGGTGTCTGAAGACTGTCTGTGTGCTGCAGAACTGTCTCAACATCCCCTGTGGCAGTCAGCTTGCATATTTCATATTGACATTTTACATAGGAACTGTATCCTGCTACATTTACTGACCAACACCGGTATGATTACTTCTCACAAGTATTCTACTTTGTCTGTAGTCCTTTGCTGCACCATTGGTACAGCAAGGGTTTACTTGCCCCCTGTAGACTGAAAAAGTGGCTGTTAAAAGTTTGTAGTCTCGTCCTTCAGAGAGAACAGCAGCTGCAGTCAGCTTGAATTCATTTTGATGGATTCCAAAAGGTCATAATGGAAAAAAGTATGAAACATAGAAACCTTTCAAACCTGCACCATATTGTATTTCTCCACTGTCCACTTAAACCTTTCTTTATTGATAAATGCATTGCATTCATTGGGAACACAATAATAATGATTCTGATTTCTGATTCTGATTCTGATTCTGATATGTAGAGAAATTAAACATGCTTTGATAAAACCAATATTATAATTATAATATAACCAATATTGACATAATTTCATTCTCTTTTGGTTTGATGCATCTTTGCCATTGGACCCTTTTTACCAAAGTATTCCAAAAATGGCCAGATGCTGCTTCCATTTGCAGCTCAGGGGTGCTTTCTTTGGTAAAATGTGACCAACCATATTTTTGGATACAACATACTTGCCAGATTTTTGCCAAAAATATGACTTATTCCAGTTCCAGGCATGACTGATTCCAATGCCAACACAACTTGTTTAACTGATTTGAATTGAAGCTGACTACATTTAATTTATTTTATTAGTTTATTTAACAGGGACAGTGCACATTGGTAAACATTGCTTTTAATGGCCAAGTGCTGTTTTTCATCTGCAGGGCCTGGGCAGATTTTACTAAGTCACCATAAAAAAATAGAATATAAGATTAAAGTTACAAAGTTATTCATCATTTATCATTTATAAGTATGCACAAGAGTAACAACAAAAGAAGAGAGAATATCAGTGTTTAAAACATCATTCAGGACACCTTTATACTACATCTGCAGCTGTTCTTTTATTCCTATATTTGGAATTAAACCACCAAGTATTTGATAGTGAGTATTTAATATTAAGAACTTGAATCCCTTAAGGGTTTGACTTCCACTAGAGTCACCCATGAATGTCTCCAGGATGCACTCAACGTGCTACAATAGAGTTTTGATAATATTACTCACTGAGTAATATTTATTGATGTTGTTAAACTGGGCTGGACATTTAACAAATCCAGAGGCAATGGTTGCTGCAGTCCACCCCCTCATGTTGCATTTTTAGATAAAAATTCACAGTTTTGTAGTTGTTCACCCACCCACAGCAGCATGATGGCTACCAAAAAATGTAGACATACTGTGCAGCAAATAACACACCAAGTGCAGATATGTAAATTAAACCAGGACTGAGCGTGTTTCCACTGCATGGTACAGCTCAACTCACCTCGACTTGGTCTTTGGTTTTCCATTGTCAAAAGTTGTGGATAGTTCTTGATACCAGGTACTTTTTATTTGTATCACCTCTCGAGGTTTCAAGCAAGCCGAGCTGAGACCACAATTTTTTAATTCACTCAATCCAGATTTTTTTTTTTTTTTAAATGGCAGCCTGGAAAGACGCCTTTGTTGCAGATGTTCCTCTGTTTGGTTGTCCATGAAAGAATCTCAAAAGGCAAGGATATCCTCCATTTTTCCTGTGTTTGTGTTGTGTTAAAGCTGACGTCACTGCAGTTTCACCTGGTGTCGCTATGACGATCAACTAAAGAATCCCGCCTACATGGTGGGGTACCAGCTGCTGTGGAAAATGAAATCCAAGCCATGCATCATGCAGTGGAAACATGGCATAATTTAGGTCGGAAAAGCAGTGCCTCCATTTCTTTTTCTTACTTATTAACAGAAAACAAGCAGCACTTCATTTTGTCTTTTGTAAGAAAATAAGAACTTTCCCCATCTGCCGTCATTTCCTTACTTGACCTGAATCGCCCTGATGCAGTAAATACCCGCCCGTCTGCCACTAAAACAAACACTAAGCATTATTTACAGACCATCCAGTGCATGACAGCCGGTCTGTCAGGGAGTTCCTCCTGTGTCTGAAGATGGAAAGCTGTTACCTTTTCCACATCCTCCGTCCCTCATTCGTTCCTCGGCTGGGTGATGCTTGGCTTGGCTGTGGGAGGTTTGATAGATGGCGTCTCCAGCTTTGGCAGCCTTATCTCCGGCCCCGCCAAGCGATCGTCATCTGCCACTTATCAGCCCCATAAACACCCCCCACAAACACTCTGCTTTGGAGGGACAGGGGGAGCAAAGGGAGGGGAGGGAAGGAGGGAAGAGGATAAGAAATGGGTGGCGAGAGGATAGAAGAAGAAGATAGAAGTGAGTGAAGAGGGGGAGAAGATGGTGAGAGCAGAAGCAAAAATGGGGGGAAAGGAGGACAGAAAAGAGCACAGTATGGATGGTATCATTTGAATTTTTTTCATGCCAGTACGGTCCCTTAATTTTGGCACCAAGACCAAAACATTACTTTTCTTGATTTCTTACTTGAGAAATTTTTTTTTTTCTACTTTTTTTTTTCATTGAATCAAAAAACTTGTTCTGAAATGTTAAATGTGTCTAAACCCAAGCAGTTCTTGCCTCAACAAAATTGGCAAAACTTCAATCTAAATCAGCAACTATCTGACCAAAGAATAAGACAAGACATTCAGTGCCATCTTTTTGGTACCTGCCAGTTTTTGGTACTCTGTGCTCCAACAAGTCTTCCAAACTAAACAATGTAACTGGATTCATCAGATTTATAATTGGCATACAAGATCATCCATATGTGCATTTTCTGATCAGCAGCACTCTGTAACTCCAACTGAATGACTGGTGGTTAAGTTGCATTGTGGGTAATGTAGGCACCACATTTTGACAAGGAAGAAGATGCTGAATCAATTTTGATCCTTTTGGAAAAAGTCTATTCTGAGTTGAAGATGTTATACTGTAGCAGTGCAATGCCACACTAAATAAAAATAATTAGGCTAGTAAATGTAACAGTAAATTGACGGAGTACTCTTTTAAGGAAAGATTGTGGTCATGGGGAAAAGAAACCAATGTTGACAAGGAATGAAAGTGAGGAGAGAAAAGGGATATGCTGGGAAGTGAAGAGGAAGTAAGGTGAAGTGAATAAAGAGACAGAGGAAGTGGCAGTGGAGGAGAAAAACTGAGACTGGAGGCAAAATTTGCACAAATCCAGTTTGTCGCCAGAACAGGGTTTTATTTCATTTTTTCCCCCACATACTGGAGGTCAGTTCCATTTGTGGAGTATTGGGTTTTATGACTCAAGACTCAATTTCTCAAAGGTCACCTCCACTTGGGGAATATTAGTTTTTATGACAATTCCCTCTCAGAAAGAAAACCTCTTTTATACACTTCCCAACAGCTCCAGTGGGAGTGTAAACCGTGTGAATGCCAAGCATCTAGTGGATGAAAGAAAATCTAGTAAAAAACATAAATTGCTGATTTATTTGGGTTTCTATTTCATAGTGTGAGCGGTGATGTGCTAATGAACGCTTGTTATTGGAATAAGGCTTCCTGTCTCCATACAGCGAGGCGTCGGCTGATGCGAGGTCATTAATTGTTGTGGGTGGTCGGGATATGTTTTCCTGCCGGGGTCCCCGGTGTCATATCAGCTTAATGAATTGTTTATGTAAACTAATAGAGGTGTTTAAATACCTGCCTTTTAAAATGTGAATGAATCAAACGGAGCAAAAGCGAAGAGCTAAATGTCATAAATTAAAGCGGTGAACAGCGTTCAACACAACAAGGTAAACAAACACATTATGGTTGTTGTGTAATTGTATCTGGATAATGCCTGAGTTCAACTAAACATCACTTATGGGAGGTGTGGACTCAGTGACCCTGATGTTAACTTTAAAGTAAGAGGTTACATCATGTTTTAGGATGCAAATTCGATCTTATTTTGATTTAAAAAAAGATGTTGGTCAGGATGTAACTCTAGCATTTCCTAGTATTTCTTTCAAATTTACTTTTGAAAGTGGAACATTATCGTTTATATATATTTAGAAATATATGGCAGGTAAGTTCTGATTCTGGAGAAGTTAACTTAATGCTCCACATAATCAAGATTTCTACAATGAAAATACCAGTACAATGAATTAGAAGGTATCAGTCATAGTGAAAAACTTACAGAGAATCAACACCTAACTCTGCAGCTCCACTGAGTTTTTTTTAGCCTCAAGTCTTTCATCAACAATGTTTCTAGTGGCACTAGGAAGCTGTTTTCAGTGGAAAAGCTTGAATAAACCCACTGTTCAGTACCTTCCAGGCACCAAACAGCAAAACAAAGTTGGACGCTAACTGCTGAAAAAGTAGAATATAGTAGCTAAAGGGCCAACACTAACTTTTATCAACTATGTGCAAGTTCTCTCCTAACTTTAGGTGTAAAGCTAAATTACTAGTTAGTTTGTAACTAAATCATGCTACATGCTAAATTGGTTGCACCCCAATTACTGCATTAAACTTACCTGACTAGTGATTTAGATAATAACTAGGCTAAGTTGTCTGAGCAAAAGATGTTTTACAGCAGTTTTTCCAAAGTTTGGGTCATGACCCAAAGGTGAGTCACAGGAGATTTGATTTAGGTCAACAAACTATGTCTGTGGAAGAAATTCTGCAAATTTAAGATTTATTCCCAGAACACCATTTAAAATATGTATATTGTTTCACTGATGAGAGGGAAAAACAAGAGCCTGTTAATTCCACTAAAATGCACTTATTTTTCCTCATTTATGAAGCAGGCTGAAATGTCCTGTGAGGAAATAAAAACAATGACCTGCTTAATCCTACATGGATTTATTTCTCATTTATAAAGTATTTAATATGTATATTTTTCAATAACACGGATCAAAATAATATAAGGTGATGCGGAAATGGCTGACAAAATGGTCGCGAATTAACTCTTCCCAAGATTTATGGATGATGCTCATTGTGCACTGGGTCATGATGGCTTTTCATTTTCAAAAAGTGGGTCCACAGAGAAAAAGTTTGTGGAACACTGTAACACTGAAACGCAGGAAAGAACTTTTCAGTTGCACCTTGAAGCTGCTCTGGTGGATCTGCTGCAGCTCTGTAATTTCATGATGTATTTAGAGGCTGAGGAACAAGTCCATTTACACATTTAAACACAAGCTTTGCATAATGCAGATCAGTGAAGTTTGCAAAACTTTAAAACTTTTATTTACTAAAATGCATCATTGATGCTATCTTGTTAGATTTTTCAGGAACACAAAATTGAGCGAGACAGGACCAGCTGACCTGGGTCCACATTAAGTAGGCCTATATGTGACATTAAATTTATTGCATGTTATTATATGCAAAGATTCTGCTCAGGAATCAGCTTTGCAGTACATGACAATGTGATGTTAATATGCGTTATCACATTTGTCCTTTTGTCTCATGTCTGTGAAATGTAAGTGAAGTGAAGGCTGAGGCCTTAGTTTTCTGCAAAGTTTATGTCTTATTTCTTTTCACAAAATATTCTATCGGTCTTGGAACCAATAATAAATGTGGAAAAAGTTTGGGAAAACCCTGCTCTAATTCCCTAAGATCACAATCTAAACGTTTATTGGACTGGCAAACCACATATGCATTCTTATTTCAGAACCAGGTGATACAGTCACAGGTTCTCTAAGCTTCTTTCTGACTGGGAAATGAACAAAGCTAACTTCCTTTTTCTATATCAGGATCAAAATGACCTAACAGCCATTTTACTGCTCTTTTACTTCTTGTTTGAATTTAGTTTTTGTCATATTCTGTATTTCCTATCCCTTCCATCTCCTATCTTTTCACCTCTTCTTTTTTTCTTCCTTCCCTCTCTCTCATCATTTTTCTTTCACTTCCTCCTCCCTCGCCCCTTCTTAATCTCTTTCACTGTTTCTCCCACCTCTCATTTTGTCTCCCCCACGTCTGTCACCCTCTCTCCTCTGTTCTCTCAGTCTTCACATCTCTCTCCCTCTCCCCCCCCCCTCTCTTTCTCCCTCTCTCTCTCTCTCTCTCTCTCTCTCTCTCTCTGTCTCTCTCTCTCTCTCTCTCTCTCTCTCTCTCTCTCCTCTCTCTCTCTCCCTCTCTCTCTTTCTCTCCTCCCTTAATGGTCTGTCGTCCCCCAGGTGGCCCTGGATGCCATTTCGGCCCCCTGCTTTTGAATTTAATTACACATGGCATTGTCTTCATGGAGCCCCCCCCACCCACACACACACACACACACACACACACACACACACACACACACACACACACACACACGAGCCACTGCTGCTGGTTCATACAGCATCCTAGATTACTGCAGGCAATAACACCCAGGGATGGGGGTGTGGGGAGATCAACAAGGAACAGATTGAAGGCTGAAAAGTTGATATCAGAAATCAAATTAATGCAAGTGAGAGCGAAACCATATCTAATTAAGACGCTTTTGAAAAAACGACAGTCAAATCTGTTTTGACAGAAATACTCATCACTCGTAGCGTTGATTATGAGATGAAGAGTTCATTCACAAACTGCTAGAAATGTGTGTTTTTATGAAAGTCTGCTCCATTTTCATCATTTATTGCTTAAATGACAGCACAGGATAGATAAAATATTAGTATTGATGCAGTTTTTTCTTTTCCATTTTGGCTGTTGCAGCTGCAGTTTGGGCACAAAATCAGTGGCTCAGCTGTTGGAGAAAAAAAGTAAAAGTATAATCTGATACAATCCATTAGCCTAAACTATTACATAAATGCTTAACTAAACTTTGAGTGACATGCCGTAGAGCAGTGGCTCCCACACGTTTTCTGGCATGCCCCTTTCAGAAGCTGAAAAACGTTCACACACCCCCACTACACATGGAAAAGAGCTGGAAAAAATATGGTATCAGATTAGTATCAGTAATGGCAGATACTCAAGGTTGCGGTATCGATATTTGTATCAGACAATAAAGAGGGTATCAAGCCATCCCTACACAATTCACATCCAGATATTGCATTTATTGCGTGTGTGTATTTTTTTTTATTAAATATTGAATATGAAGCAGTTTTGAAAAATTGCAAGAGGCCAGGGGCAAGTTAATACATTAATAACATTTATCAGATAAGAAGAATAAACATTAAAAACATTAAACTATCTTTTATCCATCTTTCTTCTCTTCATTTTCAAACATGACTAATCAGATAAACAGTGCTGCATCTCCCAAACAAATGAGGTGAATAGTGAATAGTGTTTTCAAATGGAAAAAACAACTGAAAAACAAACAAAAAAAAAAAAAACATAAAATGTTTCCCAGAGCTCCAACATGACAAGTTGACTTGAAAGACGTCATTTACACTATGTTTTTAGCCTAAATCCTCACTGTAGATCCTCAGCTTGGAGCTATGTTCACACGTGCACGCACACTGGTCACCAGTCACTGAAATTGTTTGGGAGATTCTGCAGTGCTGATTCCATACAGCAGTGTTTTGTGGACTAAAACACTAAACCTGACCTTCAATCAGCATGAGAGAGAGAAGATAATGACAGAATTTTCATTTCTGGGTGAACTATCCCTTTAAACATAGCTGGAACTTCTTCCATCATGGAATCACCCAAATGCTGGAATGATTCATAAACATAAAACATGAACTGCGCCTACCAAGGACAGAATGAACAGCATATTTAAGCTCTTTTAGGGTGTGCAGGCTAATATGCGATTTTCCAATAACAGCCAAGGGGCATTATTGAACATCATCTAATTGGTAATAAACAAACAAAAAGATCCCAGTATGAACCAATTTATTTTCATCGGGAATCAGGAAGTGGTTGGTCGGCACCCTATCACCCGGCCAAATCTGACCCATGGACTATAAAAGCTGAGTATCAGAATATACAATCTTTTACGCAATGTAATTTCCACCTGTTCCTTTAAAATTAGCCCTTCTATGTTATAATGGTTTGAACAAACTGCCTCAATACTTAAATTTTCCCATGTCTCTTTTCACTATTTGTTTGCATAAAGATAATTTGACTCCATTTTTTGATCGTTTTCTGTTGCATATTTTGTAAGTGCACTGTATATAAAATGGAGTGCATTTTGTTTAGGCACAAAAGTCCTCAGATGGTTTTTTGCCGTAAAACAGGTTTGTACCTGGGGTAAACTTCCCCATTGAAACAAATGGCTGAACCTCAATCCCCATAACTTCTCCTGGCTTTAACATCAGCAAGATTTTTTTTTTCTTTTAGGTTTTAGCTGCAACATTTTTCCTTTTGGCTTTTTTATTATCTGTGAGACATTCAGTGATGGTTGGGAGCATCGGAGCAGATCTTGCAGGGGCACAGAAAAAAAAAAACAGCCAGCGATATATTTTAATTTGCTCAGGGATCGTTGCTCTCATGATCAACTAATGTGATTACACCCCTGTACTGTGTCACTGCAGTGACGCTGCTGCGCGGCTCTCCCTGCCTTTGGTTTTGAAGGATGGCTGTTGTTTTCTTCTCATTATACGGCTCCTGAAATGTACCCATGAGGGTGAGTGTGAGGTATGGAAGTTGGGTGGGTGGGGGTTGGTTAGTGGTTGAAATAACGACCCCTCAGTGCTGAAAAAGCATCTATTCTGTTGGTCCAGGACTTGTGGAGCCAGCCTGGGCCTTTCCCTTTTGTCAACAGTGAAAAATGAAGCATTTCTGAATCCCCGGCACTCGCTGTGTTTCCCTCTAGGCGCCTCAGATACATTGAGTTAACATAAAGCAAAATTCAGGACAGGGGCGGCCCGGGTGACAAATGAAGCGCCTCTGTGTGTTTTGGAGGGAAAATAAAGGGGCCCCTTTTGTAGAAATGAGATTTGCTTGTTGTTACTTCCTTCAGGCCCAATTTTTCCCCTGCAGTCCAAATGTATCTGAGAGGTACAATGGAAGATGGAATATTCTTCAAATGGAAGAAAGAGAATAATCTGAGTATAGATCATTTTCTTTCAACTCTCTCTCAGTCTGTAGTCCATTGCTGCTTCATTCCCATTTTGTCACATTACAGCTTATTTTCACTCTGCACTGCCAGCCAGGCCAAAAGAAAAGTCACCAGTCGGTGTGATCACGACACCCAGACCATTGCAGCTTCTTAAAAATGGATCCAATTTGGGTTTTGGAGAGAAAGCTCACTGGGGTACAAATGAGGCACCTCGGCTCGCCTGTTCACGAGCAGTGCTCTCATCCGACTTGGACTCATTTGTAGTCTGCAGGAGAGGAGAGGAATGGATGGTCTGGATAGCTCTTGGCTACATTTCGGAGAGGCCGCAGTATCACGGTGTTGGGAGGTCCAAAGACTTGTTCGCTAATTAGAACGAGCTCGCCGCCTGTGATGTAGTCACGCTCACTGGCCGCGTGGCAAGTCACTCCAGGGAAGCAAACGGGCGTCTGTGTTGCTGCAGAGTTTTCTGATTCCCACCCAGAGAAAATCATGTCGAGAGCTTTCATGTTTGTTTGTGTTTGGGTATATCAGGCTTTTCACTCCGATTCTGTATCAAGAATTAAATGTGTGTCTGGGTATGAAGGTGTTTCTGTGTGTGTGTGTGTGTGTGTGTGTGTGTGTGTGTGTGTCTGAGCCTGTCAATTAGGCTTTCCTGCAGATGCAAGTCAAATAGGTTTTGCCTCACCAATTACCAAAGGCACTTTAGGCAACAGAGTCTTTACTTGTTTCAGTGAGTCTGGTCCCAGTGTTGCCTGCTGTTTACCATCTCTGCCTGTGTTTCATTTGAACTTAATTAATCCTTTAAAACGTTTTGGAAAAATCAATGCATTGGTACCCCGACAACTTTCATTTAAAGTAAGTGACAATAGTGGAGTTTGAAAGAAGTGGCACCAACAAAAGGATTGGCAGCATCAGATTAAAACAAATTAAACAGATTTAATCTGTAAAATGAAAGTAAATTAAAGCTGCATTGTTATATTATTTACTTCTGTAAGCCAGAGTGTGTGACTCCGGAGGTTGCAAAACAAACTTCTAAGCAAACAACACTCCTCAACCCTTCTTTCTTATCTCTCCCAAAAATGAAACTTTTCAGATGGAGATGTGATATCTGGCAAAAAAAACAGACAGGTTGAGCATGATGTCAGTTTTAAACTTTAGTCTTCACTTCAATCAAAAATAATTGGTGATTGTGGTCCTTTGCCTGGTGGGGCAGATACAATGGTAGAATGTGATCTCACAAAATTTTGGCTAATCTCAAGTTTTTCTGGTACACTGCTTTACATTGTTTACTGTCACAGTATTTGCCACTTTGGGATAAAATCTCAGACTAAAACCTCCTTATAAGCACTGACTGAACTCTGCTGGACTAAAGGGTGCAGTATACTCTGTCAGAAGTGCTTGTCAGATGGTTGAATAGCTATTGAAATCCCCTCCCACTCTTTTCTGACCTCAGGTTAGGAGGGTCTGTGTCCAACCATTTCTGTAACTTTCCAAAATAGAAAACCTGACATTCACACTCACTTCATGTTGTGATTGGTTGGCCATGAGGGGGTGAGAAAGGATTGAACTTCTCTCTCAAGCTCTCTTTTTTTATTCTTGGCATAACTATTTCTGTCACATTCAGGTGAACAACGTAGTACAACACTAGTTACTTCCAGAAGAGATGGTCTGAAAATATGCACTATTATCCCCAATTTAGCAGTGGCACGGTAATACAGTGGTTAGCATCACTGTCACCTCACACTAGTAAGGTTCTGGGTTTGAACCCACTGCTCAGCTGGGGCCTTTGTTTGTCAGGGTGCGTGTTCTCTTCGTGTTTGTGTGGGTTCCCACCAGGTGCTCATATTCTACAGGTTGTTGTGAATTACAGTGATTTAGCAGCCACTTTCTTTCTACAAGGTCAATTCTACCATTGAGGGGAAAAACCTCCTACATGGAACTGCTCACAGTGAGATGTTTGATTATCTTGAGTAATTGTGTCATGATAGACACTGGTGTTGAGTTTTTCAAATATATTTTTTGATACTTTGAGCACCACAAGCTGAGTGCCACTTGGTCCCATTACATTGGAGAGAAGGCAGACATCTGTACAGCTGATATCTCCAAAACTCACCAAAATGATCTAGACTGATAAAGAGGTAAGAGGAAAACTATGTATTTTTTGATTGTGGGGTGACTACCCCTCTAAAAAACTGCAATAAGTCATGTTACTGCATGTACAAGTCCTTAAATCAATGCAGCTTTCAAAAGCAAATCGGTAACCTGCATGCAGCTGCTGCACTGCTCTCTGTGGGCCGATGTTGCTCTTCTGACCACACCCCATTTAGTGACGTCACGACAACTGTTTTACCTCCAACCAGTGATGCAAAACTCCTGAGATGGTGGGGTGCTGAGGAGGCTGGAGAACCCAAACAAGATACAATAGATGCCTCCGTCAGACATGTGTAGCACTGAAGGAGAAGTCTGTTCAGATGCTTCTCAGTGAGCAGGAGGGGAGGCGACACTGACAAACCAATTCAGCCACTTCAGCTTCTATTTCTCACTGGAAGGAGCTGAGCCGGACTCACTACCTGCTGACAGCATTATTAAGACGTGTCGGCCTGCTTGGCTATCGCAGACAAGGTGTTCATATGTCTCTGTCTGAGGCCTGTACGCCCACCAGTCAGCCTGTTCTATTCACACTCTTTGAAATATGGGTTCCAAAAGAGTTCTATTCAGAATGATTTGCTTCTGAACAACCCCTTTTTTGAAGAAAGGGTTTGTCAAGGGTTCTTTGTAAGACTAACGGTTCCATTAGAACCTTTTCATCCAAAGGACCTGTTTTGGAAGAGTGAGCTCTTCAAGGATTATTGAAATCCTTGAAGAACTCAGTTCATCAAATGTTCTTTGTACCAAAATATAAAAGGGTTATTGATAAAACCCTTGAAATAAAACGGTTTTTGGTAGAACTCCCTTGGTGGGTTCTAGATAAAAGCCTTGATATATAAAAAGGTTTGGTAGAACCCTTTGAGTGTGTTCAAGATAAAACACCTGGAATATAATAGAACCCCTTGGTGGGTTCTAGATAAACCCTCAGAATCTAAAAAGGTTCTCAGTTAACTCCCTTGGTGGCTGCAAGATAAAACCCTTGAAATCTAAAAAGGTTCTTTGTAGAACCCCTTGGTGGGTTCTGTATAAACCCTTGGAATATAAAAGGCTTCTGGGTAGAACCTCCTGGGTGGGTTCTGGGTGGAGCCATTACACCATAGAAGGATTCTCTGTAGAACCTCTCATAGGGGGCTCTGAATGAAACCTTTCACAGCTGGTTGTAGGTGTATCCCTTTATGTTGGGTTCCAGTTATAACTCTCCGAAAGGGTTCCAAGATAAACCTTTATAAAAGCTTCTACCAGGAACCAAAAAGGGTTCTCCTATAGGGACAAGCTGAAGAACCCATTATGGTTCTAGGTAGCATCTTTATTTCTTAGAGTGCACTGTAGTTTTATTAGTATATGTAACCAAGATGAGTCTATTTTTCATACTTTATGAATACCATCTCTTAATGCACTTAAATGTAGCAAACAGTAACTAAAACTTAATGTTTACACCTTAAGTGTTGTTATCTTTGGTATTAGAGACATATGAGTACTAACAGAGTATTTCTTTGCCCATAGGTGACAGGTGTGGTTTTGTACATTATAAAGATGTACTCATTTAAGGTCAAGGTCTGTGGTTATACAACACTTGGCAACACTTGTGAATTATGCTCTGACAGATTGAAAGACTGATTATAAAAGCTGTGGGTGAATTTGGAGGACTATGGCAGAGTCAAGGCTTGCTATTTGCATATCCTTCATCTGCCTGGTGTGTCAACAAAAGGAGACTCGCTCTCTGTCTCCACACCGGTGTATTCAGATGCAAAGTAAAGTGAACGTAATTATGTATCCTTTCTTTTTTTCAGAACATTTTGTTCTGGCTTTAATATGCGCTCTGTCGTGTATTTCAATTGTAGCCCTCCATTTGTTTCCCTTTAAGGTGATGAAAAAAAGAACAATGTGCAGGGTTTAATTCTATTTGTGTGGAAATTTGTTGTAATATTTGCCTGGCGGCAGGTCAGGTTAAGAATTCATATTTCATAAAGTGAAGATATGCTACAATAATAGGTCATTTGGTTCTGGAACGGCAGAATTTATTGCCGAGCCCTGTGGAGGTGTTTTTGGCCTAATTCAGCAAACGTTTGCGTCTGGGAAGTGCTCACAAGATAACCCCAGTGACACCCCCACCTTCTCCACCTGTTTGCTAAAATCCAAATTTCATTGTTAGCTTGGCACTGACCTCAGTTTAAAGCATAGTTGGAATGAGGCGAATTCAGAAGTGTTTGAGGGGAAAGAAAAAGCAGGAATAGAGGAGAGAGAAGATCTTCATTATTGAACTTTCACTAGAGCTTCATAAAAAACTATATATCCCACTCAACCGCCAATATAACCATTTGCCAACTTTACAATATGATTTTGACCTCCTACCTACTCGCCACTTCACAACCTCGAGATGAGAGCGTCTCGTCTGGAAATCTGAAATGTGATTGGTAACTTGGATTGTTTTTGTCTGGGGAGTGCTCACATATTTTACCAACTGTCCACTACAAATTTAAATGTAAGCACTTACTCTTGTTTAAAGGATAGATAGGTTGTATAGAGGATGGAGAACAGGGTTTAATTTAAAATGTCTAAAAGTGTAGTAAACAGGAACAAAGAAGAATGAGGCAACTGAAACATTATGGTGGTGTTAGTACAGTTCGTGTAAAATCATTTCTACACTTAAAGTCATAAATCAACAAGATTTAAGAGTCATACACAAGCAGCTCTGTTCAGTCTTAAATCTCATTATGCTTTGAGCTAAATGTGAACATCCAAATGGTAACATGCTCACAGTGACACTGCTAACCTGATGGTTGCTTTAGCACGTGATGTTTTCCATGGTCAGCTAGCCTGAATGTGTTCCTGTTCGCAGGGTCGGAAAATCTAAATTTTCTAAATCACGTCTTCTCCTTATCTTGGTCTTATACTTGTGGAATCCTTTGAAGTTAGTTAAACCACACACAAGACCTTAGCAACGAAAGTTAGGAGAAAAACTTAAGGTACCTTTGATTTTATCTAACTGCAAGATCACTGAGTTTATGGGGATAAATGAATAATGTATAAAATATATTCTGTCAAATAGAAGTATTCCTTTTATAGCACATTAGGTTACAATCTAAATGAGAAGGCGAGTTATGTCATTAAGCCTACTTCATGTTCGCTATCGTCACAATGTAGTGTATATCTATCGCTTAAGTACTTTAATGTGTAATGAAATCAACAATAAATAAATAACTTGTGAGAACAAAATGTCAATTTTACTCTGAACAACTGTGCAGGGATTGTATTCACTGTCAACCCTGTAGGCTAAAGGATCAAGTCTAGCATTAACGTGACTTCAGGTAAGCTGTAAATTAACTTAAAAGTTAATCTTCAGTAATTAGTTCTTTTTGGCCAGAACAGACAAGTTGTAGTAATTTTTTGGACCTCTTTGATGGTGACATTAACAAGTCTAACAAGTACCAGTGGAAGCGAACAAATGGTCTCAGTGGAAACTGAAGAGTTTCACCACTGTAAATACTCAATGCAGTAAATGCAACTTAAATGTTTTGAGCAAGAAATACAGATGTCTTAGCAGATTGTACAAAGAAAAAACAAAAAACATTTCAATGATACTCATGCTCATACTTAAACAATACTGAAGTTTTTCTGTGACTAAGGAAACCTTTGAAGGGATTCTGTGCAACTCCCTGAGGTAAGTCCCTCAGTCAAGGACAAATTAAACCTCAAGTGTCATATTCAACGAAATAACTTAAGGTGTTTTGAGCAACCAGCTCCAGTGTCCCATGTTTGATGAAAACCCCTAAACGTAACCCATTATTGGCTAAATTGAGCTGGAGAACATAGATAATGATAATTCATGCTGTGGGGAACATAAATGTTTGTATGGAATTTCATTGCAATCGTCCAAAAGTTGTGTAGACATTTCAATCAATAATTGAAAACTGGTGATGGTTTACCTTTCACTCATTCAAAATGTTGTCAGGTGTTCATCAAAACCTCATACCTACTGTCCTCCACATCAGCACAACACTCAAAACATTGAGTGTTGTGCTGATCTCATGCCCACCAGACTTTAATAACTTTAAACTGTTCTGTCTTGCTGCCTTTTGGGGCCTGTGTACAATGAAGACAGTGGGTATTGATGAATCTTTTTTTTTTTTCTTATTGCCTTCTGTGAAGTTTTGGAATTAAAAACATCCTTGTATGATGCAAAAAAACACGTTAATGAGATTTGATTTTGCAGCTGTCAAACGTCAAAATCGCTGTGATATGTTTCCCAACCCAATGATTGGAGAAAATTTTAGATTCAGGATGTTTTTCAGTCATCTGTAAGGTTCACTGCATTTGCGAGGTGTTTGGATCAATGACTTTTTGGTTCTGTTGTATATACATTGCATGTGTTTAAAGCTCAGGAGGAGGGAGGAAGCATCGATTTTCTGTGAATCAGTTGAGTGCAGAGTTTAAAAGCTGGTTTGGCGGAATTTGTGCCATTGATTAATAGCAGTGCCTGTATACACATGGATGCATATTGCACATTATTGTGGACACCAGGGATTGATCAATTTTAAGGTTTAACTGGGTTAAACTGTATGAAGAGCAAGAGGACTGTGGTGTGTGAATGTTATTCCTGTTTTCTTGTTATTATCAACTACTTGTGATTTCTTGTCTATTTTAGTCTGTGATGATTTCTTGACTGAATTAGTTTCATAAACCAGTGGCAAGTTTTTTGTGAGTTTATGTGTTAAAACATCTATGTTTGACATTTGTCAGTTCACTGATGATTGTTATTTGCTTTCTGTTCTTTTCTCACTGTAGTTAAGCAGAAAGCAGCTCTGGAGAAGGAAGCCAAGGTCAGCATCCTGGAGGCTGGGGTTGCTGATGTGAGTACATCATTTTACCCTTTTCATGTTGTTTTCACTTTCAATTTCAGTCAAACGGTTTGGATCATTAGTAACACATCAGGATATGAGTTCAACCCAGTGGAATCATAATCATCCTACACTGAAGGTCCAAAAGTATGTGGAAAACCCCAATGTGCATTTATTTACTGCCCCTGTAATGCAGTGTCTACACTTTTGGAGCCTTGCTGCAGGGATTCACTTCCATTCAGCCACAGGAGCATTAGTGAGGTTCAGCACTGATGTTGGGTGATAAGGTGTGGCTCGCATGTTGGTGTCCCAGTTCATCCCAAAGGTGTTAGATTGGTTGAGGTTGAGGTCAGGGCTCAGTGCAGACCAGTCAAGTTCTTCCACACCAAACTGGAAAAAACATTTCTTTATGGACCTGAAACAGGAAAGGGACTATTACAAATTGTTGGAAGCACACTATTGTTTTAAATATCATTGCATGCTCTAGTATTGTATTGTGTGGTTCTGCAGCTTTTGCCATCATTGAATTAAGGGGAATAGACCAAACAATGGAAAAAAGCCAGACCAGACCAGACCCTCTTTGCACCTGATCTGTATTCAGATGCCTTATCCAAATAATAAATTATCCGATCTTGTCTTAGCGTTTACACCTGGTATTGTTAATGCATTCTTGTTATCCTGTTGAGATTGGATCTAAGTCCTCCAGCTCAAAATCTGAGCATTAGTAATGTGCGGTGGTGGTAAATCAGCCCCAGACACCCTTAAACATTCGCAGAGTTTTTTGAGTTGCAAAGTTATGGAGAATTTTATAAACTTTGTGAAATACAGTCTACGACATATTCAGAATTATTTGTCCCCCCTTGTAAATGTGGCAAATGTAATACATGAAGTTGCTCCTTTATCTGGATAAAAAACATTGTGTTAGCTTGTCCTAGTGTGCTGCAGTACTAGCGTGTAGGCTACTTTGTGACTAGGTAAATTATATGCCTTGTTAACAGCAGACCAGCTTCACAGATGAGTTCAGGACACACTGTCAAACAGTAATTTTTTACTTGTCATTCATTTCTGTATTGCATTTATTTTTCTCGCAGTTCTGTTGAATAAACCATCCTTTGGAGCTTTCATGGCACAGAACAGATGTATAATCAGCAATCAGAGACAGTGTTTCTTTGAGCCTTCTCTTTGAGGCTTTCTTCTTGCTGCTCTCTAAATTTGAACAACCAATGTTTTATTCTAGCTAAAAACTATGCAGTATTAAGTCATGTACAGGCATCAACACATTGTATGGGGGGCGTTTACACCTACCTGAGAAGCCTGACTACCTCTAGATGTGGTCAGTCAAATCTGATCATGACACATTTGGACCTTAAATTAACATGCGCTTATTCCTCCTGAATAACGTGTCCAGACACAGATCACATTTTAATACCTGCTTTAAACGGGGTAGAAAAGTATACAAAAGTATGTGGACAGGGGTGTCCCATATGAAAGTACGAAAAATGATTGCATAATGATGAATGATCATGCATTTTACACACACACACACACACACACACAAAAACACCAAAAAAATTTCAGATCCATATTGATATCTTCATTGCTCACTTTTTTATGTTTCACAGAAAATCTTGACACTTATTAAGAGTAGCTGAGTCTAGCTAGCTCGTTGCTGAGTTTTTCTGGAAAGACACTAGAGCTGCAAAAATTAGTAGATTAATCAATTAGTGGATCAGAAGAAATTAATTTTTAACTATTTTGATTGAACTGATGAATTGTTTGAGTAATTTTTTCAAGCAAAAATTTCAAACATTTGTTGGTTCTAGCTTCTTAAATGTGAGGGTTTGCTGCTTTTCTTTGTCATTTATGACAGTAAATGAGGATTTAGGTTTTGGACTGTTTGTCAGACATTTTTACAGGCTAAACGTTTGATTGATTAAGTGTGAAAATAACTGGCAGGTTAATCTATGATAATCATTAGTTGCAGCCCTAAAATACGCACTATTGTTTAAATTTCAAGTCAATTTTTCCTTCCTCTCTTTCTCTTGTTTTGTCACTCACTGTTTGGAGTACATTCTTTATAATTGTACTTCAAATCAATGAATAACAAGGTAACAAAATAAAAAAAAAGTAAGCAGCATCTCAAGAAAAATATCTGACATTTCTCATGTTTGGCACCCACTTCTCCATCCCTGCCACCTCTCTCTTTCAATCTGAACCTCTCCCCCTCTTGGTTTTCAACTCATACCATTGCTATTCTCCACCAGCTCTGTGGGAAATAGACTGCTGAGCGTCTGCACTCGCCTATTGATTCAAGAGTTAGTCTGCACCGATGACGGCACGCCATTCACCATGCTTATCAAAGTGGCAGCAGCGAGCTCTGAGAGAGAAACGGCTGGAAAAGAAAGGGAGGAGGAGGGAAGTAAGGAGAATGAGGGAGAGAGAGGTTGTGAGGGTGGAGGAGGAGGAGGAAGGGTGGAATGGAGGGTCTATTGAGTTGATCAATACCTAGCTTGCAAACAGGAGCCAATTATGGCCAATCGAAGCTCTGTTGTAAGAAAGAGAGAGGGGGAGAAGCAGAGAAAATCCCTCCATCACAGCCTGCCAGATAGAGGAATGGAAAAAAACAAGTCGGCGAGTCACAACCTGCAACAAAACATCCATCATCACCCCATACGGTGTTTATTATAGTTTTATCATACGCTGTAAAATAAGAATATTAGCATACTACATCACAGCTGACAGGTTAAAAATACAAAAAAAAAAAGAAAAGTTAGTTCCTCAAGAGTGCAGAGGAGACAATTTGTTTTCTTGTGGACTCTATGAGGAAATTTTGAACAGGCCTGCAGGTTTTGAGCAGTTGGGTTTGTTTTGCAGACGGAGAAATGAATTCTCATTTTCTCATTGATGCCTGCGTATATTTGGAATGAGGATAACGTGGAAGTTTATTGATCCCTGTGGGGAAATTAAGTTGTTGCAACAGCAAAGGTAATGGGGAAAAATTGCACGCAATAAAACCTAAACAGTCGAACAGTAAAACAGGACATAAATTATTGTAGGGTTGTATAAGTTTATGCACCTGACAATCCAGCATGTGAAACGTCAACTTAAACACAAATATAAGCAGTTTAAGATATTCTTTTTGCACTGGTTTGCATCTGTCTTTGTCTTGGCATCACATGTCCATAACTTAGTTGTGTTTAAAAAGAAAATAATAAGCATGACATGGAGACAGTGCAATGAACAGCAACAGCTTTTTTTTTTTTTTTTTGGAACTTAAGCAGCATTATGGCAGCTCTGAGGGGACACACCACTCAAATACAGATGGCTTTTAAATTACGATGCTATGATGGTAAAGGGTTCAGTGGTTGATGATTGTCAACCTCACAATGTATGAGAGCATTGTCCATCAGCCCAACCCTAGTTTGTGGACACCAATGTCTTTTTGAATCATATTTTAGGTTTTTGTTATCAGATTTTAAGAATACAAAGACAACATTTTATTCTGTTTGTCTTTATTAGAATACTTGGAAACAAGTGTCTCTGTGCATTGACCTACTTCTGTCTCTTTTGTAATCCATGTGCCTTAATGTCTATTAACCTTCCCCTGAATCCAAATACACTATGTCTACTCTTGTGTAAGTTGAGAGCGATGAAAAGCCAGAGTTAAATTACTTGTGTATGTATGTGTATGTACACATTCTTGGCCAATAAAACCAATGCTGATTCATCATAGTAAGGTTAACACTCTAACACTATTCCAACACTAGCAAAAGCTATAGTGAGAAGTGTCAGGTTACCTCCTTGATAGGTCTGCACCTGAATGCAAATACATTATTCAAGAAAGCTCATATAATGTGATGGAAACAGATATTTCTTCTCCCCAAAGTTGCTTTTGATTATTCATGAAAAAAGCATCATTGGAATTTAAGTTTATTTCCTTCAACTGAAGGATATTTCTGATATATATTTACTGTAAAGAGTTTCTATTTTTTAACACAAAACAGAATCTTTAAATTTGTAAAACATCCCCCAGTTAAGGGGTGGTGCTGGTTGGGGTCAATGCATAAAACCTACAGTATGAGGGTGCAGAAATATATTTCATAATTAATTATATGCCAATATTATATCAACTTGATGCATTGAAGGCACAACAATTACATTGCGAGTGAATATTAGGTTTGAAAATACAACATTTGCCCAATGTTATCGTGAAGTCTGGTCTGAACCACACCCACTTCAAGTCCTCTATCTGAATACAAATACAGACAATTGTGTGGACAGATACAGATTCAGATAATGCACCTCTATTACATGAGAGAGTCTTGCTGAATAAAGAAAGAAAGAAAAAACATCATAGTGGCCTGATGTGAGGGAGAGCATCCCAGTTGGGCATTGTAGGTAGACACAATTGTGTTAAGGAACTGATCAGTTATTGCAAATCCTTATATACAGTTTAGATTTGGGGAGAAAGGTGTTGAGGGAAGTCTCGAATAATCTGAGCAGTGAACAAATCCTACCTTAATAAACACATTCATGTCTGCCAAAACAACCAGTCACAAAAACAGCTTGTTCCCACAGACGATCACTCTGATGAACGGTTAAATCAGTCATACAGAGTCAATAACCCTCTTAACACCAAAACATCGATTATAGATACATTTTTACGATTATATTTTTACAGCATCCTGTTTTGTTCACTGAGTCTGTCAATGTAATCCCACACACTACTGTATGTAGACATGTAAGTGTGCATATATAATCATCCGTTCCATCCATTTCTGTCCGTTTCCGTTGTACTATTTATAACATTTGTTTAAATCTACAAATAATTGACTGGTATATAGCATTTCATTATTGCCTTGTGTACAAACAGTAACAGTCATGTTTACTCTTTGAATTGATTTATTTAGCTTTCTTTTTCTTGTTCTGTTAAGTACATTGAGAGCAGACAAATCTATATGCATGGTACACATACTTGGCCAATAAAGCCAATTCTGATTCATAAACAGTAAATCTTAGTGAGGTCAACACTAGCAAAAGCTGCAGTGAGAAGTATCACCTAATAAAGGCTGCTATGTAAACCTATTTGAGTATGACTGAACATCACCAGTCAGCTGATGGTGAAGCATGAATGAAGCAGATTGCTCCAGTTCATCCACTGTACAACAGCAAAACTCCATATCAGCCTTTTTTCTGAGTTTAGCATTAAGGCTGCCGGCATCTAGTTTTTTGGAATGGTTGGTTTACTCTTTGAATTACAGTGGATCAAATGACCGTCTTTGATACTGAACAGAAACTGAATATTTAATGCCAAAAGCTCGTCATTAAGACA
This sequence comes from Lutjanus argentimaculatus, assembly GCA_034769285.1. Classification (NCBI taxonomy): domain Eukaryota; kingdom Metazoa; phylum Chordata; class Actinopteri; order Lutjaniformes; family Lutjanidae; genus Lutjanus; species Lutjanus argentimaculatus. The sequence continues at coordinate 33,866,524 of JAWZSL010000011.1, read as the reverse complement.
AAGTAGCGTGCCAAAAAATCTATCAAAGTTTATTTAGAAGAAGAAATCAAGAGAAATTTCTCAGGGACTAAATCCTTCAAAGTCCATTACAGTTGAAAATCTGAAGCAGGCGCACTGACGTTCTGACAGTGTTGCTTTTATTTTACATTTTATATTTGTATTTAATTTAGATTCTTCTGTAGGGCTGTACCAAATAGTAGAATAGTTTTTTTTTTTCTTGTTTGTTTGTGTGTTACGTGTGATGTGGGTAAGGTTGAGAAACCAGGCAGACTACCCAGCATCACAGGCTCTTATGGGTTTGGTCACTGCAGCAGTCGAAGTGTCGTCCTTCAGCAGCCTTCATGTCCAATTGTCTCTGAGTGAATCAGCACATCTCCTCTGTTCATTCTTCGTGGGTCATTCATGATTCGTGACCACACTTCCAAATTCCTCACGTATAGTTTTTCTGAGAAATAGAGGCAGTAATTCGCCTTTTCTCATCGCTGCTTTTTTTCGGTCTTTGGAATTCAGGACAGCAAATGCACTGAAGCTTCAGTAAGCATATTGATGTGATGTGTTTAGTGGAAATATCTGCTTTTCTAGCTCTAAGTGCAGGCAATTTACAAAATAAAGAAAACACTAAATCAGGGGAAATGCAAAATACACGTGCGAGATGTTCAGTTTGTTAGCAAGATATCTGAAAACAGTTTTAGCTTGAACTTCTTGGAGAGACACTCATTGGTTTAAGGATGATTTAATTCAGTTATAGTTTTGTTTATGTATCTGCAGTGTGACAAGTGTAGCAAACAAGTTGATTTGACAACAAGGGGCAGGAAAACATGCAAAGGATCATGTCTTCCTCTCTGCTTTGACCCTGGTAGGCTAGACTTTTGTTTGTTTGTTTTTAAATCCCCTCAAATTACAAATCACTCCCTCAAGGTATTAATTTGTGCACCTAGTTTACGTGTAAATTGTGACATAAGTCCTGTTCTTCTCTGCCTTGTCCCTTTTCCCTTATGGAGGACAGCTTTATGTCTTTGCTGAGTCATAAAGAGCTGTGCTTTAATGATCTGGATGACATCCACATTATCATCAGATTTTCCACGATAATGATTTGTTAACCTGTAAAACATTCTTTGTTTAAAGGAAAACTGTTTTTCCTAAACCTACCCAAGTAGTTTTCCTGCCCAAACCTACACGTTGTTGAGGAAATAAAAACTAGCCAATAGCTCAGTAGTAGCCAGTCACTTCCCCCAAATCTTACATACTGGACCTTTAATTAAGAACTTAAGGGTATGAGTTACTAAATTCAGGAAACAATTGATTAAAGCGATATTCCACTTTACATGATAACCCACTCAGTATGTACTCACCCCTATGCTGATGTGAGGATGGTGAAGATCTTCAGTTCACAAAACAATCCTGGAGTTTCAGCAGAAAACAGGGTTGCAGCCAAATTCAGTACAATGGCAGTGAATGGTGACCACGGATAAAATGTAAAAAAAAAGAACACAAAACAAACACAAAATTTCTCCATCCTGCTCGTGTGGTGTAATCCAAGTGTCCGGAGCTGCGACATTAAAATTTAACCGCAAAAGACGCCATTTACGCCATGTTTTTAGCCGAAATGTCAACTGTAGCATGTAGCCGGTAGGATGTAAACATGGCGTCGATCTCGCGATATTTTCACACGTGCGTCCATTAAGCGATATACGAAGTCTCAGGCTGGATTAAAATTTAACCGCAAAAGATCCATTACGCAGTTTTACAGACTTCGATATCGTCAATGACGCACGTGTAAAAGTGTATACGCATGTTTACATCCTACTGCTCATGTACAGTTGACATTTGCTAAAAAATGTAAATGCGTCTTTGCGTAATTAATGTCGCGGATCGCGGACGCTTGGATTACACCACACGAGCAGGATGGAGACATTTTGTGTTTGTTTTTTTTTTTTATTTTAATTAAGTGGTCACCATTCACTGCCATTGTACTGGGTTTAGCTGCAACCCTGTTTTCTGCTGAAACTCCAGGATTGTTTTGTGAACTGAAGATCTTCACCCATCCTCACATCGGCATAGAGTTGAGTACATACTGAGTGGGTTATCATGTAAAGTGGAATATCCTTTTAAAAATGTTCCAATCCAATTCTGATATGTAGGTATAGTTGGTATCAGCTGGGTTGATCTACGCTGTGTTTATTTGTTTTCACTCATTACAACAAAACAACATGACTTACTATTGCAGTTTAATAAACCAAAAGATACAGTGATAATCTGTTCAATACAAATACACAACATCAACACTTTAACCATATTTATACACTTACTTTCCACTTCATCAGGTATACCTAAACAGTCTCATACAATCCAATACAACAGCTCTGCCATGTTCTTCTTTAAGTTTTCTTGACACAGTCGGCTAGAATTCTCCTTTATTTATTACTGGTGTCATTGTGGGTGGTGGTGTCATATTGAACTGCATTATACTGAAAGTGTAATATAATAAATATAAAGTAGAATTATCACCTCTCTGACAGTGTCAACAAAAACTCAATTTATAAGCTTCATAAAAGAAGAATTCATGGCAGAGCTATTGTATTGGATTGAATAAGATTATAACAGTGTACCTAATAAAGTGGCCACTGAGTGCAAATCCCAAGGACATTAAATGATACACAGTCCATTTCAGGCCCAGCAGTGCTTTTGTTGGATCAGGAGATAAACATGTTGTTTGGGTCTCATTGCTCACACAGTGACTATTCAGTGGCTTTGATAGATTACAAGCCTTCATTAAAATCTCAAACATCCTCATTTAAGTTCTTTATAAAGGTTCATATGACCCGCTGCTGCTTGTTAAATGACTTCAGGCTCCCTCCATTTTCCTCCAGTCTGACCGCCGCTACCTCACGCGGCTTCACGATTGAGTACGGCCTCATCGAGGCCACGGCGAACTCAGCACTGTTGTTTCCACACTGAGACTTGCGTCCAATTAACAGAATGTGTGTGTGTGTTGGGAGGGAGGTGGGAGATAAGGTTGCCGTGGCAGCAACCAGATTATAATTGTCCTGGAGTGGCACTAATCCCCCTCCACCCCGGCCAGCTCGTTTTGTTCACCGCAAATCAAGGCGCTTCCAATCTGTCTGAAAGAGCGATTTCACAAATAGAGGGAGGCAGGGAGGAGGGAAGGAGCTAATGAAACAAACAAAACAAAAAAAAAAAAAAGAAAAAGAAAACAACAGTCAATGGTCCTTTCCATCACCACTTAACACACTGCACAAGAATACAGGCAGGCAGGCACAAACACTCACATTTACACATACACACAGTAGTTTGTTGCTTCAGATTGATTTAAGATTCAGATTTTGTTCCTGCATGAATTATGAGCTTGAGCAGACATGTAAAGGTCCAAAGTGTACTGTCTACTGGCAGAATACAGCAGAAATGGAATTTAATAATCCCAAGTGTTTTCATTACTGTATAATCTCTTGAAAATCAGAACTGTTGTGTTTTCGTTACCTTCAAATGAGCCCTTTATATCTATGGAAGGCCCAGGGTACTGGGCACTGACATGTTTCTACAATAGCTCAGAATAGACAAACCAAACTCTGGCTCTATGAAAGGTTAAAGGTTATATAGGTATGTAAGACATTCATTGTCACTAGATGTCACACTAGAGCACCAGCATCTCAGACCAAAAGAAAGAGTTGCTTCGGCCCAACTTCCACCATAACCAGAAATAGCTGTTATATTGTTCTCCTCAAAGCCACAAGACTCTAGTGACAAAAACATTCATTTTAGCTGTAATTTAACTGTCTTGGTTCATGTTTCCATTGGTCCAACAACCACCTGCTCTGGTCTGGGGGAAATAAACTCTTAATTCACTTAGTTCGATGTGAAAATATTGCCTCTGAATGTTGTTTTTCCCTGCTGTATATTATTCAGCTTGGTAAGGCAACATTTCTTTCATCTGCTGAGTGACCTTAATCTGTATAATATAATTATTAGCATACTAGCTATCCTGCTAATGCTAGCTACCTAACACAAGTAAAATATGCTTTGGAAATTCAATGCTTTGAACTGCTGTCTGAGTATTTTCTCACTGTTAGATTAGTCAACTAGTCTAAATTAAAATTTGTGTTTAATTGACAAGGAAATTAGCTACCAGGAACAACCCTGCTGTCGACACCACAGACACATTAGTTTTGTTTCTATTACTTTTTGGAGTATGTTTGAAGGACGCGTTTCACACATGCACTGTAGATTTACATTTGTAGTGGCTGCATTGACAAATCTGCTGCTGCGTGGTCACAACAAATTGGTTGTACACAGATGTCTGCACAGGGCCTACGTGTACACCCTCTGATGATGAAAGTTATTAGACAAACCCTTGTGGAGGGGCTAATACTACAAGGATTACATTTTGTTGATTTTGGAGGCCCTTGTGGACAAAGGCGGTAGTGTTTCCACCAAAAGAACCACAAAATATAACATGAAAAATAAAATTATCTAAAGAATAATCTCGTCCTGCTTCTTTTTAACTGACTGACATACAACAAGTTTCCAAGGGAAATGTTAACACAGGCTTGTTTCCTCTGACTTCAAGGAGCATCTGATCCAGTGGCAGGTCCCCTTAACTTATGTAGGTCATGAAGCATCAGTATTAAATTTAGACTGATTCATAACCAGTTAAAAACTTATTGTAGTAGGTTTAACATTCAGAATCTCATATACATATATAACCTGTAAATATGGTGGATTTCTCAGCACACGTGTACTAGTAAAGTGCAGGAGACAAGAAGAATTTGACATCTGACTTTGAAATATGGTGAACAGATATTTTGCATTTGCCTCAAGTCCCTTTTCTTTTTTTTAAAAATTTAATTGATTTGTGATTTTTTCTCATTTTAACCGTGACTACAGCCTCTAAACTTAGCACAGCTTCAGTTGCTGCTCTAGTTGCCTCTAATGTCAACTCTGACTAAAACTGTTTTACTTGTTTAAACATAACTCTGAGCTAATCTTTTAATGCAATAAACAGATAGAAACAGTCCATCCAATTTGTGCTTTTGTCACATTATCCAACGCCTGGTGGAGGAATGTAATCTCCACATAATCCGCATCCACAACAGATAATCTGGATTTTCGAGTTCATCCTCATTTCACAATATTGCAGGAGGTGTTGTTGAATAGAACCTCTCACCCTGGCAGCGTTGTTTGTTGTCTTGCTCTGCCCACTGAGCCACAATGAACGGCTTTCATAATGATTTCACTGAGAATATATTCCTGTCTGTGGTTACTGTGGTTGGAGGAGAGCAGAGTGATAGCATCGCTCGTAATGACACAGTATTGTTGTTTGCTGCCTGCCCAGGTGCCTGAAAACAGAGCTGGATTTGAAAGGGAATATTCATGAAGCACACACACTCACACACACTGGATCAAGGTTGTCTGTTCACCATGGTGCCCTGTTCTACCTTTAATTTTCATCACAAAGAGGAAAATAAATCATAGAAGATCAGAACAAAGGCATGAGTGTGAGCTTGTATACATACATGCATATAGTACCTGCATGTGTGACTGTAAGGGTGCACCTGAGTGTGTATATACATCTGTGTGTGTGTGTGTGTGTGTTTGTGTGCATACACACACGTGCATCCATCTGCATCTCCTGCCATAGATATTCAAATGGCTCCCTGTGAAAAAATTGAATTGAGAGGCTGTTGAAGTGCTGGCTCTTCTTTTTCTCTCTGGCCGAGACACGGCGCCCGAATGGCCTTTGATATGGTAATGTCAGCTCACTGCGGGGGCCCTTAGGACCAGATGCATGCTGGGACATGTCCCAGGTGTCAGTCATAGTGTGTGGTCTACCTGGTTGCAGAGGACAGTGTGCTTACCAACAGAAATGGAGGTCAGCATATATTTTTTGTCGTTTATTTGTTAGGCTATCTAATATACGTATGATTAGATTTCAATTAAATTTGGCTTAAAGCTGTGGAACAAGCAAATATTGCATTTTGTTTAGTCTGAGGAAAAAATACAAATTTGTAACATTATTTGAACATTTCCTCTTTTATTTTTTTCTCTAATTACTGTTGTTATAATTTATTTGATTTTTGCAGATTGTACAGCCTTAGTGGTGGTATAAGCTCTCTAGTCAGTATTGACCTTTCATCAGCAAATATTGAACAGTAACTGACAGAGGTTCCACCCTGACTGCAGCTGCAAAAAAAACCCTGCAATAATATTTTTCTCTTTGCAGAATTAATTTGTATTTGGTTATATTTTTTTTTCTTTACATTATTATTATTAGTTATGTGAAATTTTCAGTTAATTAGCATATTATGTAAACAAAAATAGATAGCACACATGAGGAAATCTGTGCACTGCATCTGTGTCTGTCTCCTTCAAAACCAATCTCCAATAGATTGGTATTTTTAAAAAGCACTGACTGAAAACAGAAAAAGAAAACAGAAAACAATGGTATGCAATCATAAGGAACAAATTGATTGACAAAGTCATGTAAAATGGAGGGACGAAATACAGCACCTGTGAGATATGACAAAAATTATACCTCTGGAGTCTGTGGGAACCTCATAGGATTGAGGTTAAAACTCACACTGAGTTGCACACAACAAAGTGAGACAATACAGGATGAAGAATCCAAAAGCTTATATGATGGGCGTTCCCTGCTTCACTGGAGAGTGTCAGGGGACTGTGATTGTGTTTAGTCTTTTCTATCATGGTCACTGTTTTCACCAGAGTGAAACTTCACTGATTTAGTCTGTGGGATAATATTGTAATATCTTACATAGCCACCGGTGGTCAGCTGGCAGTCAGTAAGCTCGAAAAATTAGCTTGGTAATGCTAGTGCGAGCTTGGCTACCCCTGTTGGTCCGTGGAGGTTGTAGTGGTCCATCTATCTAGCACTGAAAGGCAGAAGTAGTGTGACTTACCATTGTAAAATCTTATACGGTGACAGATGTTTCCATATACAAATCATGAGACTTTGACATCTGAGAATACATTTTGTATGCTTACTGACAAAAACCATAATCTTAACCAAGTAGTTTTTGTTGCTTAAACGTAACTAAACTTTAACCAGGGAGGTGCTAGATCATAAAACACTCATGTGAGTTGTTTTCGAACAGCCAGATTAGAAAGAAATAACAATTTTCCTTATATGATTGTTGAGGCATGAACACTTGTTGCTTCAGTAGCCCGTGAGTGATGTCATAGATGCTACATTGATGTTTTATCTTTGATTTCCCACCTGAAGACATCTGGGTAGTTAAGATTTTAAACTGCAGAGAGGAGGCTTTTAGAGGCTGACAGGCTGCTCAGCAGTGGCCTTGTTGGTTTATTAGAAATCAATAGCAAAATTAATGTTGAGGTAACATATTTGAAATTATGCACATACTTTCTTTAAGCACAGTAAAAATAAAAGGAAAGTGTAATTTCCTTGTTATCCAAGTTTGTCCCTGCATCACAGCCTCTCCGTGTTCAGCCTCGTACCTGGTCTGGATTCTCCCCTCTGCTGTACTTACAGCTCACATTGTTCTCCAAGCTGCACTTGAGCAGACCGGCCGGCTGCTTACAGGGACTCTGGACACCCGCTGGGCTTTCTGGCAAACAGCACGACACTACAGACAGCTGGCATACAAGGCTCACACCCTCTCCCCTATTTTCCCCAGGCGCTAAATGGGCTGTTAGGTACAGTTGAGGTCATCCAGAAAAAAAAAAAAAAGAGGTAGGAAAATGAAAGCCCAGAATTTCAATACACCTCAACAGTCTGGATCTCTTGTTCACTCAGACAAAATGCACTCCCGAGAGGCTCTGCTGCAGCAAACAAGGTGCCGCCGTGTGTAATGACAACAGCATCAAGCTTGATATTATGCACCTGTAGACTCAGTCTAATGTCCTGAATACTGAGCTGTAATTTAGACTGGACGACACACTGCAACACTGTTGTCTGCACACATCATTGAGCAAATGGCCTGATACTCTGAAATGGCCTGTCTTATTAACTACGTCTCACGCCTGATTAGCCAGTGGCATCTCGGTATGATGGTAGTTGGCTGTGTTGTCCAGTCACTCGTTAACATAAACAGTAGGAAAAAGAGCAAGATGTGTATGTGTGTTTATCAAGAGACAAAAACAAACAACAACTACAAAAAACACACAAAACAGTCCACAATCCCAAATCAAACCGAGTTACATTACTTTCTTTTACCAAGCTCACCCTATTAAAGATGTCCTACAGCAACCCCAAAATGTCCACACCTACACATTGCATCTTCTGTACTTAAAGTCAAGATTAAATGAAAAAGGCCTCTTTTAGCCTTTTAGATCACATCCCCAGTCATATAACAATATATGCTGCAAAAATTCAAAAAAGTATAAGTATAAAAAAAACATAAGCAACTAAGTCAGAGTTAATCTAACTTAGCTGCTGTTAGCAGGTAACAGAGCATGAGCAGGGAATACAGTACTGAGGTGATTCACGGAGTTTCCTTGGTGTAAACATAGCTTTACTTGTTGCTAAAATAGTTAATGTAAAGTCTGCGTAAAGGAAAGTCAGAGCCTTCTTCGAAACAGGTTTCTTCTAAACACAATATACACATTAGAAAATATTGTGACTGTTTGTCATGATTTCTGTGTTCAGGATTTTTTGGGCGACCTAAAATATGGTTTGGTGATGTAATGGAACCATGGTCCCTAGCATTATATCAGCCCTACAAAGCAACTCAGGAGCAACACCACCACGCTCCCCAACAGTCAGTTAAGTACATACCTTCAGCAAGTCCCTCAGTCTAAATCAGCCCAGCACTTCACTTCAGCTCACTTCAACTCCAACAACCTGACACTGAGGAAAGAAATACCAGATTGAGGAAAGTTGATTCTCAGAGGAGTTGAAAGGTCTCCGTCCTCTGGCTCTGGTGGTGCAAACATGATTGAACAAGTCCAGTAAAGCTGCTAGACGGATCTCCATCTGTCAGGTCATATGACTGAGAGAGCAGGGCGACACACCCCCAGCATTTCAGAAAAGAGAAACTACTCATTTTTACATTCATTTTTAGACCTAATTTTACATACTTGTTGATTTTTTAAAATTAGTTCAAATTTGGCTGGGTGGTTAATAACATTTTTCTGTGGCATGACAAACTCAGAACACATATTTATTATTGCTTTACACAGACTTTAACTACTAACTGTAGTGATGTTAGCTAGTTAACTCAATTAGCCATACAGTTGTGTTTGCGGACTCAGCATTTGGAGTGCCAGGAGCCAAACCCTCCAAATGACACTCTCCTTTCTGTTTCACATGGACTTAAACATATGTAGAAATAGAAAATGAGACATCATGATTTGAGACAGGCAGCCAGCTTACAACTTGGTGGTGTTTACTGACCATCAACTGCTTGCTTAGCTGTTGTAACTTCATGTAGTACTCCACTATTCTGAACTGTTTCCTGAATGTAGTTTGACAAAAGACAGTTCTCAACTCAAGGCCCACTTACTAGTGTCTTTTTGGAGCCATTTAAATTGATTTTCAGATTGATGTTTTGCTCAGTTTTTCATATTTTGTCAAACATGGGAATATAATATAGCTTTAAAGAAAAATTCTAAGTCATGCTTGTGATACTGTCAGATAAAATGTTTTTCCAACTTTCTACAAACTTTCAAGTTAAGGGTAGATTCATAGGGGTTTAAAAATAAACATTTTTTCTAAACAAAATATAAAAAAAAACTTGTTGTGTTTGCCTGACAAAGAAAGAACCAGATAAAGAAAAAAACATTCACAAAGTACATGTTTGAACAAATTGGTTGGTTGTTATTTGTGTGTTGTTGCTATGTTCTTCTTCATCTGCACATCTGCCTTCCCCAAATCCCTTCTCCTCCCGGTGATGGGCACAGCAGCACCACACACTGCGTGGCATCTGCAGCTAAAGGTTTTCGTTAGCTGGGAGGCTGGCTGCCCGTCTGCCGAGCCGCACCAGACACTGACAGGCAGGCTCGGAGACACCATTACCCAAGCACGGCACTCCCCAGGTGGGCACAGAGAGGACTGTCAGGGCCCGCAGGCTCAGCCGTAATTACCCCCTCCCACCACAGCGACCATTACAAGCTACCCAGAATGTCTCCCTCCCTCCATGGGGTTAGCAGAATGCATCAGGGGCCTGGCTGATGAACACTGCAGCTCTGCAGCTGACAGAGTGCGATGGTGGACGATCTGTTTATACAGCTGTGGTGTGGGTGTGTGCGCGGGCGGCGTGCCTATGGGAATGCAAAATGCATGCATGTACATAATCACATACACTTCAATCATACAGCCTTCATGAGCAGGTACAGAAATACATTTAAAGCATGAAGAGAAATATACAATCTCCATAAATAAACAGTTGATACATCAATTTCGTCAGTCGACATTTTGATGACTGATTAATTGTTTGTCATTTGTTCAATCAATGGCTGGTTCCAGCCTCTCAAATATGAGGATGTGCTTGCCTTTCTGTATTTAATATCATTATAAATTGAATAGGTTTATGTGTGGATTTTGGACTTTTGATTGAGGAAAATATGGACATCAGTTTGAGCTTTGGGAACTGCCATTTATACCTTTTTCTGTTGTTTTCTGTCACAAGCGATTATTCTTAAAATAAAGAAAACTGTTGGCTGCAGGTATATTATATTGTGCTTGTTTAAGGTCAAGCCTGTGGTTAAATAGACAAAAAAAAATTCCTTGGATGAAAAGAAATTGAGAACCTCTGACCTAAACAATTTTCTTTCCAGTTTATGTTATTAATTTATTGTCAATCAGGTGTCACATCAACCATATTGCCTCTTGCACCAGTTAGTTCAGTTAGCTATGTTACACAGTTACACTTACACACAGTTAGAAGGTATAAATATTTAGCACTAACTCACAAACCTGCCAACTCTACTGTTTTTCTTGGATTTGTCCCATATAATTATTTATGGTCATCTCGGGTACCCATTCATTTAATTTTTTTTTTTCTCCTGGGAAACTTCCGTAATCTCAAACTTTATTTATTTAAGAATAATCGTCATAAATGCACCCATAAGTTTAGCGTGTTTGTCTGACATATGCTCAGTTCAGGGTGCAAAAGCATGCAATCAAACCTCACTATAATATAATATTTTGCACCATCAGTTGAAATTTAAATAAGTGCACAGTCAAATGTGATGAAAGTACAGCAAAGGGGAAGCTTTACCTCAGGAAATGTCCCAACATGTCTGGATGATTCAGGGAGTCACAACATGAACTTACCCAAAGACCGGTCAGTAAGATTGTCCAATGTCCAATGATAATGGCATCAGGCCAATGCTATTTTAGCAGTAATTCAGTAAGACAGTGAGCAGCTATGCATATCATCTGGCACAGCAGTTCTTAGAGGCTCTGGAATTATCAAAATGTTACCTTCAGGTGCTGGAAGGATTTTATGAACTGAGAAGGGTTTCAGCAGAAAAATGCTCCTGTAGACTAAACTAACTAAATGTTGGCAGATATGAATTAGTAAGATCTAGTATGATGCAGCATCTTTTAATTTAGTGTAAAATTATTTGGCAGGTGAGGTTACACTTTCAAAATTCCATTAAGTCAGAATCTGACTCTTAACTCCTGGCACCACAGAACCTAAAGGAAGCGGCCCCCATGTTAGTATTGAACCGTCTGCATGCAAGTCAGCGACAGCAGCCCTCAGAAGTAGAATCTCAGAAACTGACACAAACTCTGAAACACACACAAAGACACGTGTTCTCACAGAGAGGTACAGTCTTTGTTCGATGATAACAGGTGAAGGTGAATGTCACACAGTGTGAGAGTGTTCCTCCCCCTCATCGGTGACGGCCTTGAGTTCCATTGTACCAACTATACTCTGCCAACAAACACACAGCTCAGCTACAGTACCTCAGATGCAAGCTGTATGGGCTGCTGAATTGAAATCCACTTTTCTGTGAAAATAACACAACACTGACATTATACTTGATCAGTTTGTGTTGTGTGTAGCCTCACAAAAGATTAGTATTGTACAGTATCTTCTCAGCTTGATAGAGTGCTGTCACTCAAATCTACAGTAGTAGGCTTCAGTATAGCTCTGAAAGGAACAAGATATCCTCCACTTTCAAAAAAACAGCCATGCTTCTTAGAAAAATGCAAAGCAAACACTAACAAATATAACAAAAAAGTTCTTTGTCCATAGATCACCACACTACAGAATGAATTCTTTGCATTTCAGAGATACTGAATTGGAATATTTTTGTCACAAACTGGCATATCTTACATCATGCATCTGGATTGTTATTTGTCCAGACACTTCTGATGATTCACCGCTGTCAGCCAACACAAGATTTTTTTTTTTTTTTTTTTTTTTTGTTGCCTTTGCATAGAAGACAGCAGGCAGAGTGATTACAAATATTTAAATGTACATTTGAGGCATTTAGCAGATGCTGTTTATCCAGAGAGACCGCCGGTGACCACAACAGCAAAATAAAGCATCAATCTGATGATGACGGTAATAAATGATGATGATAGGATGATGTATGACAGGTAAAGCCTATGGGGTAAAAAAAAAAAACTGCAGAAGCAGAGCAGAGTGGGATGTGGCTGTATGATTCATTTTAGCATTCACATTTGCATCGTTCAGCTGAAGTTCCAGTCTAAACTGAATGCAGCAATCGAAAAAGTGTCAGCTCCCATATGGCCTGCATTACATGCTTGCAGTATCTGAAGCGATTTAAACTTCAGCACAGCTCTATAAAATCCTGCTGGGAATCGCTGGGACTCAAAGGTCATGACGGTATCATACTGTTTGGCTTGTCTCTTTTGCCGTACGTCACTGCATGTGTGCTGAGGCTTTTGTTGTCTGCAACATGTGAACAAGCGCTTTAACTGCTCAAAACTTGTGCCTCTGCAACTATTCTGTATTTATTGGAAAGTTATGAGTTATGGTGAATCAGGAATGAGAATCGTTAAAATTTCTGATACTTTAATTCAGGAAAACCAAAACAACACAAGTTATGTTCTGAACCCAGAATATGCAGTTACTCTCCGGTGAAATTATTGTGTAAAATAGCATGAATAAGGGGTGCCCCTATAGCTCAGTTGGTAGGGTGTGCACCCCATATACTGAAGCTGTCAGTACTCTGCAGTGGCCGCAGGTTCGACTCCCGCCTGTGGCTCATTTGCTGCGTGTCGTTCCCTCTCTCTCTCTGCCCCCCTTCCTGTCATGTCTCCAGCTGTCCTATCGGAATAAAGGCAAAAAGCCCAAAAAATAATCTTTAAAAAAAAAAAAAATAGCATGAATAACTTACCTTCTTTCTGTCGAGCTACATACACCAACTGCATCACCATGCAGATGGAGGTCTGCATGCAGTCACTGATGACAGGTTACAGCTGAGGAGGACACTATCAATATTTACATCCTGTGTTGTCACAAGGATGACAAGCCTCTCGTCCATGAGTGGATGCACACTTCCTTCTGTGCAGTGATTCGGTTGACATATATAGTTCAGTAGACAGAAAAGAGTTCCTGTATGTAACTGCTCATAACAAGGTCTGTAGATTAGTTGATAAGAACCAGGTCATGACTTCTTGAAAGTCACATTGCTGTTGAGTTTTTCAGATGTATTTTTGTGGCATACATACCACAAGGCATACATCTCTGTATTTAGGGGTCTTCAATGTTTTTCAGGCCAAAGACCCCTTAGCTGATAGAGACACAAAGGACGGACCCCCCACTGCATAGAGTATCTTTGGGTCTTCTCTTGTTTGTGTTTACCCGTATAGCTGCTCAGTCAGCAGCAGTTGTAGCATGGCTAATGTTAGGTGCATTAGGGTCAACCTCTGCACTTTCACCAATAGTTTGTGAGGTGGGGAAGGATAATAATACAGCTGACTGGCTGATATGTTATGTCAGTAATATGTAGCTAACTCGTTATGGATAGGTGCTGCACAGTGATTTAGGTTAGCTAGCTGATATGATTGAAGGATTCATGGGTAGTTGTATGTTGATGCTGTGTAAATTAAATGTTTTTTGTGTTTGTTTGTTTTTTTTTTGCAAATAGACTGATTTATGTTTGTCATGTTGAGTTCATGTTAATGTGTACTTTCAGACATATTTTAATTATTAATAATAATAATTTGGGGGACCCCCTCAGTCACACTGAGGACCTCCTAGGGGTCTGAGTCTGAGTGAGAGTTGATTGGCTCAGTTTCATGGACCTGTTGACATGTGCACTCAGAAGCCGGTATAATTTCATCTAAAGCACCTCATGGCTTACAAGTTAAGCATTAAAGTCATAACCTTCAAAACAATATTTTAACTCAGGTACCACTTTCTAAGAGCTGTCAACTGTATCACATGGTTTTCGTCATCTGATAGAGTTTGCACAGTTGTTGTAGAGATGGATCTAGTTGGTTGGGGGATAAGTTGTGATTTATTTTCTGTAAAGCTCTGCAACATATTTAACAAGCGTTACACAAACAAACTTCATTATTAGAAATTAGGTCTTTTAAGCTTTAATTAGTGACAACAATATTGATGAGGAAATTGTGCAGGTTTAGAAATAATTTCCTGTTCCCATTTTTGTTGTCTAAGATTTACAGTCATAGCAGCAAAGCTGAATTCTAATTTGTTCATTTGATACTCACCGTTTTGTTGTTCCGTGTGCATAAGATGGACTACTTAATTCATATTACTGTTGTTTGTCTTCTTCCTGTTGGCTAATGTAGCTGTTCTCAATCACAGCATGAGCCGTGTGGTGAGCAATTAGCGGAAATGAATACCCCCTTTATCATATCACTGTTAGCTCCTGTGTTTCTGTGCTGATCACAAACAGTAGGGAATGCATTTCTATGCTGATGATGACAGAGTCACTCACCATGGTGGCTCTAATTTGATCCACTGAAGTATTATAAAGTAAACCAGGTTAAACAAAGGTGGAGGGGGAGGGCAACACAGCCTCAAGAATATCTGCAACTGTTTACTAGAAGTGTGTTGTCACGCAGCACAAGTAAATCAGAACATTAAAAAAATATGCTTTTCTGAAATGAATTCGTGTACGAAAGAAACCACACTGATTGACTTTAAAATGTCTGGACTTAACTGATGTAAAGCAGCACTGTTAACACAAGGGATGTTGAAAGGGACTATGTCAGTTTGTCAAAAGAGGTGTTTATGTCTTCTTTTCCTTAAAAGTAGGGGTATAAATCTCCCAAGTCTTGCAGGAAAGTAAGTGTCTGGTAAGCTGGCTTATTTCAGTCATCAAGGTTGTTTTTTTTAAGTTGTTTGGCAATTTGATAACTTCACAAAGTCACTTAAAGTGATGCATTGCTGAAGTGTAAATGCACATTTAACTGCTGCTTATTCTCTGATTAGTTCAGGCTTCGCACCTGTTTATATTATCTTATTGGTGGGTCAGTCTCAGTTTTAATGCATATTTTAACTCTAGTAACTACAATCCTTATTTGTCCTGCTGACGAGAATGCAACTGTAACTTTGATAGTAACTGCAGTTTGTCCATTGGTATGTGGATTGCTGTTTTGAAACCTCAAGTTTGAAATTTTGGTTCTAGGGGAGCCAAAAGTGACCATATTTGGAAGATAGGGTGGAGCTGGGGAGGTCGCCGTGGTAGCAACTTGACAGATTGCTGTGATAGCAACTTGTCAATCACAAGGTTGCCCCACCCTATACTATAACCGCTTTATCATCTAGCTTTATCATCTGGCTGCTCTAAATGGGACCACAATTTACAAAATGAACATCATGCTGTATTGAAGAAGACTTGAAACTAGCAACTGACACCATAAACTCATTAGGAAACTGTTTACTGAGGTAATAAATCAAGTGAGAAGTAGGGTAATCTTACCATAAGCTTACATACAGCCAGAATTCTTTTTGCAACCACTGCTGTTGCCTACTGCTGGCCATTAGACAGAATGCGGGTTTAAGGCACTACAGCATTGGCTTCACTGTTCATACCTGGAAGCTCTGTCCACTATGTAACAATTAAAATCTATGTCATCGCAGGAATATATGTGTTGTACAATAATAACTAAGTTAGCTGGTCAAGTTTCTAGGGGCGTCACTGTTTCAATATTGGATCGAAGATCAAACAATATAGCATTCAATTTCAAAAATCGAAATCAAAGCCAGAATCAGCGATTCTCCCAGTATTCTCTCCACCCCTGTCTACTTGTGGTGTCCAGCACATGTTGAAAGAAAAAAAACAACATGAAAAAGCATAGTTTACCACAGATTAAATTACATTGATAGCATAGTCATCTTTTTAAAGACAAGTTTGAAAATATAAAGTTGATAGGGCATTAAAATAATGATTATTGATCTTTACAAATCAAGACTCAGTAGTCTAAAAATGGCATAACCATCAGTGATTTGAAAAAATCAAGAAAATTTAATCTAATCATGGGTTTGGAGAATATCGACATCCCTCTCATTCCTTCAAAATGGCTGCCATGACAAAACATTAAATAATTCAAGGACTGTTTTGTTAGCATTTATTTCTAACTCTCATGGGTGTTAGATGTGAGATTGAAGTTTTGTTCAGACTTGTGAAACAAGTCTTAGAAGACACAGTTGCATACAAATGAATGGAAAGACATGAGTGTACAGTATGTGAGCAGATGTGAATTTGCCGTAGGCTGTGAAAATTGAGGTAATAATGTTTTTATGGAGCAAGTTCAAAATGTTTCAACTTTAACAAAAACTTGGCACTCAAGCCAAGGCTTTATGGCTCCACTTGGTAAGCATACAAACATACAGAGATCAGTCTGAGATGTCACTCACACACACTCTGCACACACGGCCTGTCCGTCCATTAGTACAGCTGACACCTGCACAGTCAGTACATTGGCTGATTGTGGCGAATAAAAACAGACTAAAAAACACTCAGTCACACACCTTTTGCCTTGCTTTACACACAAGTAAAGGAGGCAAAAATATTCTTGCACTTTATCTGAACACACCTCTAATATTTATTTTCACCCGACGTTGAAAAAACAAAGGCTTTGCTTCTAGCTACTCATCTCTGTCTGTTCAAGTATGATGAAGATTATGTGACAATATAGCTGCTCAACATTCAGCTCTCTATCTGATCCTTTTTTGGTTTATGAACAACACTAATGAAGCCAAGAATGGTACACAAAAGATAATGCATATTTTTTTCTGAACAACACCCATTACAGAGACACACAGAGTGAAACACAAAAGACCAAGCGGAGGAAAGCGAAGAGAGATGTTTTTATGTTTTCTAGCGAACTACGAGATCATAATACCCCATAATGGTACAAATTTTTAAAGAAAGTTTAATATACCAGACATTATTGCACTCCAACCACCACTACTGCTGTTCCCAAGCATTTTTGCTCCTTTAAAAGTGCTCTCCAGGCAAACAACCTGGTGCACAAATAATTTTTTCGATCGAGCAATCTCCCATAGGTCTGACCTTGGCAGCTTTTATCAGGTGATGAATACTTTGAAAAGATTGCATTGTTTTCCAGACCAATACCACTGCTTTTTAGCCAGCCACTGAACACTGCAATCCTCTCCTACCTTAAAGCAAAAAAAAAAAAAAGAAAGAAAGAAAGAAAAGATAATGCACGATTGTAGATTTCAGCAAATTGATCATCCCATCCAGGTTTGGAAAAAAAAAAAGATATGAATTTTGATGAAATTTTATCTGTTATCTCTGAAAGGACATCTGAGACAGGCCCCCCTTGAAATTGCAGCTCCTGACAGAGTTCGCCCTCACTTTGTTGATGCTGAGACATTTCAGGGGTGTGTGTCGGGGGACTAATTAAATTGTCTGTGTTTTGATAATACTTATAAACAGCCAGTGTCTAACATGCACCCACCATGAAATGAGAGCGACGCGGAGTGTAATGGATGAATACCTGTCTTCTAGGTGTCTGTCACGAGCGGCTGATTGCCAATCAATTAGAAAATGCCGCGACGGAAAGTTGATTAGAGCGTTCACTGCATTGAAAATAGAACGTTGTGAAGATGCTTCTTGTTTATCTGATACCATAATACCATAAAAAAAGTCGAATGACTCATTTTTAACGTGTGCACATCTCATTTCTGCTACTTTTAAATGCAGAATGGAAGGAAAAGGCATCTGTTCTAGCGAGGTGCTGGCTCACAGACGTCAAAGAAATGAGGGGAAAGCTGCACATAAGGATCTAATCTTTTCATTTTACATTCTATCAATGATTCAGCACATTTTTTGCCTTCTACAGACAAGTCATTCATAACCAAGAAAAGCCTCCATTATCACTATATGCACAGTTTAAAGGTGTGTTCAGACTGAAGTTGAAAAGAGTTACAAGTTGAAAGCCTCTGAGGAAAATGTGCACATTTCCTGAGGCTCTGAGATTCATAAATATAAAAATATATGAGGCTGTCAGCATATACTGTACAAACACACGGCAAACTCACACTTATGCAGTGTACGTTGGTAGCTTAGCTTACAGCTAATCTCTGTGTCATTCCAAACTGTGAGAACATCCACTTCTACAAAAGTTGGTTGTAAATCACAAGTTTCATGCAATATCATATTGATTTAAAGGACAACGATACAATATTTGTTGATATCACAAAGCTGGCTATGAGACAGTTTCAATTCACCCTTATTCAGGGGCCCTTGAGCAATACGAGACGATATCATATGCCACTTCAAGTTCACCCCAAAAGTAAAAATCATGTAAGGAGTTTCATATAGGAGCTAGTTTCATTCCAGTAGAAAAGAGGATAATTCTGGTAGATCTACCACACAAAGAAAGTAGTTCCTACATGACACTGCTCACAACAAGGTATGTGGATTATCTTGAGCGCCTGGGTAATAATTTTTAGGAAAGAGACACTGCTTTTGCCGAGTGCCATTAAGTCCCCTTAAATTGGAGAGAAGGCAGACATCTCTACGGCCGATATCTCCAAAACTCTGCAACTTCACACCAAATAAATCTAGACGTTTAAACAGCACTACAAGCCACAGGAAAAATATTCATTTTTTATTTTGTGGTGAACTGTCCCTTTAAATTGGCATATGATATCACCTCCTATTAATCACAGGCCCCTGAAGTAAATTGATTGAAAATTCTATCATAGCAGCTACAGAAGAAGCTCCCACTCCTTTCTTGTCTGCTTTTGGCCATAAAAGAAAACAACAACACATAAATGATTGTAAATAGTTGGAACAGGTTATGTGCAGTAAAGTTTACTTTAAATTGACTCCAGTAACAGAAATCACTTTACTTTACTACATGAACGTTTCATATAAAATTCAGCTCAATAATAACTGTCAAGGTCCACAGACAAAACAATTGTTTTTGGCTAGTCACCATTATCAGCTTGTTATTAGCCTATGACATTTTAAATTGCATAAATTAGCCCAGCAGCTTGCAATCTTTTCTTCTACTCATAGCTTAACAAATCACATGTTTTATTTATACTTTTTCTTCCTCACTGCTGGTTTAGGTCACAAACCAAAGCAACAAGACCTAGCAAGAGCAAACTGTTAGTGGACGACAGAGTGAGATGAATTTCCACATTGCTGATTTATCCCAGAGAGGGGAGTAAATATCCTCATCATCTTTTTCTTTGCTGCTTACCATTATCTGTCTGGTGCTACCACAGTTTGAATATTCGGGGAAGAGGTGCGCTTGAACAGAAATGGCAACATACGCCTGCCATGGGAATTTCAAAACAAAAGCGTGTCTTAAAGATGATATTGATATTCCTTCAGTACATGGGTACACATAAGAACGTAGAGTATAGATAGATAATCACTAGCAGAAATGACAGAAAATGAGGAAAGAGAGAGGGTGATAAATGATTTAACAAAAATGTTTGCTGCAGGAAGAGATTTCAGAACAGGACAGAGAAAGACAGACAAGGATGTTCATTGGATAAAATTGGAATCATTTATTCTCATATAACAAATGTGTTTTCAATCATGTCCTTTCTTCAAATTGCCAGAACTGCCAAAAGCAAGTTACATCAAAATGAGAGGTATTCCCACTTTAATACTGAGTCATTAGTACACAAAACTGAAGGGACAGGTGAGGATCCGGTCCAATATTTCAACACTTAGATCATCAGTGCTCAGTGTTTATGCCATGTTAAAATTTATCAGCCAGACAGTACACTGAAGATCTGAAGATTATTCATCTTTTTTTGTTCAAAGTTCACAACAAATTTGCAGCTCCCTCCTCCGTCCTCACCCCTTCCCAGCCGGGATCGCACCACATACGCAGGTTGTAAATCCTCAGCACCTTGTCCAGACACTTTCCTCCCGGAGAGCGCTGGCCGACAGCATGCGCCGTCTCATTAGCATTGGCTCGGTTTCCTCAGATTAGCCATAATTAAACTGTGAAATTGGAGCCGCTACCTTAAGTCAGGACACGGTGAGGACACCATGAGCCTGGTGACAGCAGCGCTGGGCAGGAGGCTGAAGGGCTGGGGGGGTGGCCATCCTGGCTCACTGCCACCAGTCCTCCCCTCTGCTTTCAGAGAAACAGACGGCCAGTTCATGAAAGAGGGATTCCCAGTGAGTGGCCTGGTCCAAGGCAAAGTTTCAGCATTGTTCCTATCAGTGTGCCTGTTTTTAACTCTTTTACTGCAGCCAGCTTGCCATTCATGCAGTTCATACATTCACACTGACCACTACAAACTGTCTGTTGATGCCAGCCAGAGGGGTTTTTTTTTCTGGTCTTGCTCTTCAACTTTTAAGTCTCAAAGGAGCCAAATCAGTGCAAGTTCTTTTAAGACAGAAACACAGTTTACCTACTTACTGACCTTGCTCAAAACCCTTCTCAATGGTAGTTTAAGTGTCAAGGCCTGTTAAGTACTTTTCTTGTGTGACTGAAAAAAAAAAAC
The DNA here is from genome assembly GCA_034769285.1 of Lutjanus argentimaculatus. Lineage (NCBI taxonomy): Eukaryota > Metazoa > Chordata > Actinopteri > Lutjaniformes > Lutjanidae > Lutjanus > Lutjanus argentimaculatus. The sequence continues at coordinate 33,845,630 of JAWZSL010000011.1, read as the reverse complement.
TTACCTTCAAATATCAGTTTGGTCATTTGAAAGGCCACTAATTTGTCTGACCAACCTGCTCTCATTCCCGGGTCATCAGACCATTTGTCACACTCCACATACAGACACACAAGATACCTTTAGGTGTCACCTTTCAGCTAACTCTATGGAAAACCCATTAAATGCCTCTATTTTTTTCTTAATTTCCATTAAAACACTGCATGCAATTTGAAAGTGTTAAGCTGTGTTATTTGTATGCAGATTGAAGAGACCAGGCTGATTTAGTTTATGAATTTATAGATTAATCCACTGTAACATAGAATTGTTTCAGGGTCCTTTGGTTCCTTCTTTAACTGGAAGAAACAAACCAGAGTATTTGTGATTTCTGTTAACCTTGATTGATTTTATTTGATGCAGTCATGGTGCTCAGGAATACAGGAATCATTGTTAAACCTGTAAACTAAAACACCAAAAAACATCCCAAACAAATTAAGGTTTCATGCATCAAGCAGTGCTGGTGAAGTGCAGCCAATTTTCTCTGGCTTCACTGAATCAATGGTCTTTACTTATCAGACAATGGACTGCTGCTTTAAAGAGGGATTCGGTGGTGTTAATGCTGCATTAAATCAAGTGATTGCTTGTTGTTTTTTAAAATGTTATTTCATTGTCATGCTTTCCCATTCATCCAGCACAAACTGGTTTACAAGTCACATCCTCATTTCATGATGCAATTTCTGTGTAACAAACATATTGCAACATCCAGCACATTTCTGTGTCGCAGAAACCACCTTTCCTCCAATATGAAGTTACATATAATCTTCCCCTGTGCATTCGCTTTGAACAAACACATACTGCTGAGTTCATGTCCCTTACTGGATTATTTGATGCATTCTGTTGTTTTTGCACCAGACCCCTCCTGGCTGAGGTTTGATGTCATTTTGTGTCACTGTTTGTCATCCTTTGTGTTTCTCTTTCCTCTCTCTCAGGATTTTGTTTGTCTTCACATATACAGTTTATTTTATTCTCTTTCTTTAGAGTTTTATGAAAATACAGTAAGTTTTAAGTAAGATTTACTGAAAAGTCAGTAGTGGATTAGACAGCTGCATCTGTATATACTAGGAACAGTCAAATACAAGTTGTCGAAGTCCATTTGCAAAAGTTCAGTGTCACAGGCTCGGGAAAGGGTGGATTAAGTAAGACATAGTTAAGGTCTTATAAATCCAGAACTGCTTACACAAAATATTTTGTTAACCTTTGTTGTGTAAAAAAGAAACCTCCCTTTTCTTTGCATGGCTAATTTGACCATGTCATTACTTGGGTTTGAGTGCAGATCCCGGGGGGATGGAGGTCAATTCACACATAAACACAACACCTTTTTTAAGGTTTATCAATTCTGTTCAGTGGTATGAGCTGCATTCATGCTTTCATCTGGTGAAAACGTGATGTGCTGTGCTGTGCCACTTCGATATGTCTAGTGTACGTCTGTGTCAAACACTTCATCACAGTTTAGTTAATAATGTAAATGATGAGTAATTGACATGTGTGCAGATTGTGACTGCAGATCAAACCAAATCAGAAAATTGTCTTAGTGAAGTTTTGACTGTGAAACATATGTCTCTGCCATAAAACACCTGCTTTTAGAATGGAGTTTGGTTTAACAGTCTGTCCACTTGAAAAACCACAGCAGAAGTAAAGGGTATTTTAACTTCAATAATTCACATGATCTAAACCTTGTAAACTTTATAAAGTAACATAGAATGTGGAGCCGAACTGTTTTCTGTCTCAGCTCATAGTAACAGTTCATGTAATCAGCTCTGAGCTGATAAGTCTACTGTAGGTAAGACTACTGACTACTGTCAGTCAGTTGGCTTGACGAGTTGACTGGGTGAACGGGTGACTGGTGAACAGGTGACTGTTGACTGTTGACATTTATCCAAAAACATTTACTAATGACCTGAATGCCTAAGAATCCTCACAGAAGTTTTAGTAACAGTGTGTAACTTTAATCTTCAGGATAACCTTCTGCTGATGGCTATTCACTGTCAACCCCAATTCATCCAAGACAAAATTGTAATGTAGAGTCTTCACAAATGTTCAGGACTGTCAAAATGACATGAAAACTTTGTTTACTTGACACAAACATTCATCACTTGTGAGATTGACAAGTTAAATTTATATCTAATTGGTTCAAGACCAGTTCACAACAAATATATATTCAGTTGAATGAACTAAAAAAAAAATGGTTGTAAAAAGTTGTAGTAAATATTTTTATACTGATATGATGTAGTTAATTTCATGTCCAATAGAACAAATCATTTGTGTTTGTGTAACATAACAAAAGCATATTATTACAAGAGTTGCAGTGTTATGCTGAACACAAAAAAATGTTTCTTTATTAATGTAAAAGTGTAACAGTTTCCTCTGTTCTTACTAACCTATTATTGTCTTGTATATACAGGTTAGTAAAAATTAAAGAAGAAAGGATTTATTTAGAGGAGACACATCATACTGGCAGACAGCAACTCATCAGACTCATCCAAAAGCTGAAAAAAGTGCAAATTTGTTCCCCCCAGTTGTTTGTTACTGCAAGTGTTTTTTTTTTACTGCAGCCAACATCAGACATGTATACTAGTTCTCAGCCTTCACAGGACTTATTAAAGAAACAGTTCACCCCCAAATCAAAATATATATTTTTCTCCTGGTCTGTAGTGCTATTTATCCATCTAGGTTGTTTTGTTGCAAGTTGTTATTGGCCTTAGAGATTTCTGCCTTCTTTCCAATATAATGGGACCAAATGGCACAAGTTCTGTGGTGCTCAAAATGCAAAAGCAGTGTCTCTTTCCAAAAATCATGACCAGATTACTCAAGATAATCCACAGACCAATATGAGCAGTTTCATGTAGGAATTACTTTCTTTCTATCAAATAGAAAGTAATTCTGTTAGATTCTACTGCCATTATATTGGAAAGACGGTGGTCATATCTGTGGCCAATATCTTTCTAGATGGATAAACAGCACTACAGGCCAGGGGAAAAATATGTATTTTGGATTTTGGGATCAACTGTCCCTTTAAAGAGGCATTAATGAAACTACTGAGAGAAAAAAATGGGTGTTGGATCGTTTTTAAATTAGTATGTACAGATTTCGGGGCAGGTGTGTGTGTGCCTTGGGATGCAAATAGGAGCCTGGCTGACATGTGAGGTGATTTGTTCGGCCTACTGATGGTGCTGTGTCAGAATATATACAGTACATACTGTATACGGTCTGTGTTTTTCAGTATAGGTTTTTGTTATCATTTAAATAATGGACTGAAGTGATGGAAGATTATTGGTCTGGATTCAGATCAGTTCAATGTATTTATTCAGAGTGACTTGTAGGGTCCTGGAGAGAGTATAAGGAACACGGCCGACAGCGATGAAGCCATATTTTCGAGTGTTTCTGTGCCAGGCGAGGAGGACGAGTGAGTTCCATGCAGCGCTCCTGCACACCAGAGAAATGCCTGGCGGCCATGTTTAGTCAGGAGGCCGTCCCACTGGAGTTGTGCATTTTAGGGGTGGGTGGGATGCTGTGGGAGGTGAGGGGGGAGTTTAAGGGGATACGGGCCCAGGGGGTCGTTGTCATGACAATGACATGGGTCTGGACCGATGGGGTGCAGCTAATGATGAATAATTATGCAAGTTTTTTTTTAATATTGTTGTTCTTTTTTTTCCCTCCTCCTGTTGTGAAAATTGTGACCTCGCCCCTGATTTCCTGGTGTTTGGAAAAACAAGAAATGACTTTGATGAATGGAGACTAAATGGTGTTGCAGAGAATCCTGCTCGCTGTCGGAAACAACACTCCCCTCAGGCAGGGTCGCTGCCATTTTGTAATGTGTGCTCTCCGGGTCATATGTATTTAATATTCCACGGCTGGCTGTTTGCAGCCTTGCCAAGTGCAGCTAATGGCACCGTGCTAGCGTGTGCACGGTGCATTAATGCTGGTGCTGAGCTCCGCTGATGAAGTTAAGCACACATTATAGCAGGGAGGCTGTACTTAACAAATATTAAGCCAAACAGGAAGCCCACATTGGGGTTGTAATCAGTCAGCTAATGAAGGTGATATAAAACCTGAAGGCTAAACTGCTTGTTGTGTGGTTGAATTTACATAAGAGAACATAAGTGCGACTGCAGGAGTGTCAAAGATAAAACAAGCAATGCACCTGCTATATCTGAACTCTTGCATATAAAGTTCATCTTTGTGTGTGGGTTTGTTTGTGTTTTGTTGTGTCTCTTAACTTGAGGACCCAGTGTCCTCACAAGATTAAAACCAGGACATTTTCATGTCACTAGATTTTTGAAGTTTTCTTTGAATCGTTGGGATGTGGATTGGTTTGCCCAAACCACAAAACAAGTATATTCTCTTATTTACCTCTTGTACTATCTTTCCTTTCAGATTCTTTTAGTTGAATTTGCCCAGGTTTTGAGATATGTCTCTTGAGATTTCTAAGTGCTGGAAACCCAAAGTACCCACAGTGGTGAAAAAATGAACATCTCTTTCCAAGGTAATGTCCTCATCTCTCACTGTGAACATTTTTATTGGTACTTTAAGTACTTTCTAACGAAGAACTAGTCCCTGTATTTGTAAATTGGGTGAACAACCTTTTAAAGTTAACAAATCCCATTAAGAGACCAACACCAACAATGGGCTAGTCTGTTTTTTAATACTTTCTGACTTACTTATTCTGTCAGTGGCTCTCACCACAAGTATAAATCTTAAGAAACAGCTCACAAATAAATGCTGTAATCCTAAAAAGGCTCGGTAATTTCTGAAAACAGCTTGACACTTTAGTTTTTAGCAAATGATATTACAACAGGGGGAAATAGTACATTTGTTGAGGGCTGTTTTCAGTAGTGGATTAGGTGTTCTAGTGACTATTTAGGGCAGCAGGATGGTGTTATGTGGGACTGAGTCAAAATAAACTACAGTTTGTGTTCGTGGTGATGAAGAGGCATGTCAGCCAGTGAAACAGTGTGGCTTGGTATCAGTTTTTGGACAACATGGAGCTCTAAGGCACAGAAGAAGAAGACATATCAGGCTTTGCAGGATGCCCTTTAGTAGGAACAGTTGATGGATTTGTTCTTTCATTAAATCTTTATGAAATTTAAAAAATGCTATAAAAGTGACATCATAAGGAACTAATAAACATATAAAACCTTAAAAAGCTGCTTATGTTGATTATATATCACAATCTTTATATATTTACGTACTAGAAACTGCATTTTTAGTGTGTGTCTCTGCTGTACTAGTTGGTGGACGGTACCAACATCATCCAACTCATCAAATACGGCAGCTTGGTCAGTGGCCCTATGCTTCAAACTATGAATAATAATCATAATAATGAATATGCAATGTCCAGTTAGACTTTCAAAATGAAGTTTGCTAAGAAACATTTTGCATTTTATGAGTTATGGACGTGCAGGAAAGTAAGGTAAGTAAAGTGACCTTCATCGGTATCAGTAACTGTACTAAACACCTGGATAATGTGAAATGGTTGCAGTTTGATTAGGTTTCGGCAATAAAGTTACTTGGTTAGCTGCGTCAATAAGTATGTTAGATAAATTAAGTTAAGTCACGGAATTTATGTTGTGTACTTTATTTAAGTTGAAAAGAAGTGAACATTGACTATTGGTATTCATGACACAACACAAACCCTGGTCTCTTAGGTGAAAGTCTTGTGTTTGTTCTCGCCATTCTCATCCTAACTTGTCACCGGCCCTTGGCATCTGATACTGAATGAGAAGGTAACAGAGGTGGTGGACTCTGGTCACATGACTTGACTCATGTCTGACTTAAGCATCACATTTGAGAGCTTGAGACTTTCTTCTCTAAAAGACTTAGCTTGACTTTGACTTAGTATTCATGACTTGAGACTTGACTTGGACTTGAGACACGTGACTCGAAAGGACTTGACAATTTAGTTAATTATGTATTAGAATTTTTTGTCAGCAGAGCCCCACTCTCCATTGTTGTTCATTTTGGAGGCTTGTCATTGATTGCCACAAAATTTATTGTATTTTATTGATTTAAATGTCATGTCATCAGAATTTCATATGACTTGACATATGATTTGTTTAACTAAAAGCAGGGAAACAAGTTGCTTGATCCTCACCACAGTAACTTGGGATTTGCTTTAGACTTGATAGTTAAGATTTGAGACTTGCTTGTGACTTTGATGACTCACTCCCACATCTGCAAGGTACCTTTTCGCAGCTGTATCTAACGTGTCCAAAAAGGCATTTTTAATGTTTGGTTAACAGTTTGTTTAGGTCTAGGCACAAAAACTATTTGGGTAGGTTTAGGATAAGGCCATGTTTGGGGTTACAATGACTATGTTATGTTAGGTATGTCATGTCACATCACTAAAGCGACTTGCAAGATAAAAGTCACAGGAAATGTATTGTTGGGTAACTTCTGACTCCACGTTTGGACTTTCTCCCCCTTTATACCACATGATCAAGCTGCCATATTTGACACGTTGGGAGTGAGAATGGCCTGACAGTACACAAGAACTGTAATCAAAACTACATTCTTTGCCTTTTAGCTCCACTAAAATGTTCGCAGTGTCAGCTGGCTGGTCTCCTTGTCCAACATTCTGGTCCAGAGTGGTCTAACATGAATTTTCATAAAGAAGTTCATTGTACAATAAATTCCCATAAGGGTTTCTTTTAAAATGAAAAGCAAAAATAATGAGGCCTAGATGTGCATGACAGGAATCGAGCAAAGCTTTGCACATCCAGATCCCTCCCTGTATCGCTCTGTCTTTCACCCTCCCCATCTCTCTAACCTAATGCTGGTGTGGAGCCCTGAACAGCCATCTCATTTGGTTGCTGCTCATTTAACCTCGAGGTTTTGCTTCCTCTCACTTCTTATGCGCATGAATCCCTCAAACGCTCCCTGAAAGAACTTCCGAAGCGCTCCCCTTTGACTATCATCAGCCTTGCAGTTTTTGAGAATATTTCAGAGCTGCTGAGAGGAATGTTGAAAAGGAAAATATGTGCAGGAAAACATGCACTGCGAAGATACACACATACACACGAGATATCTCGACAAACATAGAAAACACACACTCGAGCACACAGCCATTCACTCCTAACACACACTTCCTGATCAACTCACACACATATAAAGCACACACACTAGCACTTGTTCAAGACACACTAGCTCATACATGCCATGAGGCCCTCACACACACATGCGCACACACACACACACACACACACACACACGCACTGGCAGCCAGCAGGCGGACGTGTGGGTGATTGAATGTGAGGGAGAGGCGAGACGACAAGCGTAGCATTCACCTTGATCAACAGCCTTTTCTCGGCTTTGAAGCGTAGTGCATGCTAACGCTGCTGCTCTATTTTAACAAGCTAATCTGGGCAGAGAGTCAATGGCCAACCACAAAACACCACACACACACAACACACACACACACACACACACACACACACACAACATTACTGTGTTTGGAGGTTCTTTGCATGTGGGTGTGATGTATATGCAGGTTTGTCTGCTGACATTTTTGGTTTATGGTTGGATGTATTAGAGGCATTTTGAGAGCTAATTATAGTACATGCAAAGTATCAATCTTTTATTATATATTTATCTTTTGTTGTATTATTGTTTAATATTGCAAATATAAATTAAACTTTTTTTGTGCTAGTAGTTTTTGGTGAGGTCAGCAGAAGTCACGGTCAAGTGGGATTTAATTAATTTAATTTCAATGTAATATTTTTATTTTAATTTAAGAGAAAATTATTATTTTTTATTTCAATTGAACAGTAATTTATTTTCAAAGTTGCTGAAGGGCCTGCATAACTTTTTTTGTGCAAGTTGTTCAAAAATACCAAGAGTATAGTCCACACAACTTTGCATCCTGTTAAGTTTGACTATGTGTACTGAAATACAAACAGTTCAGTTTGTCAGGTGCATGCAGCATTTATGACAGGTTTTTATGACAGTGCTGTATAGTGTGTCTGTTTGACACTCCCATTTTGCTGCTTTATCTTATTGGATAAAACAGAAGATGGCAAAGTGTTCCTTTGAGGACATAATTTTGCAGTTGAAAATGGTAATAACACGGCCTACACAGGGACTTGCGCAGCCTTGCACCTGAGAAATGGGAGAGTGAATATACCCCAGCCCCAGATCATGCATAAGGAACTACTTTATTGTGATAGTGGACCTTCCTAACCGGGATCAATGCAAGCAAACAAACATACACCTAATTGCTTAGGTTTTTAATGAGGATGTCCTAATCTGCTCTGTGTCATGATGTGTCACTTGTGTGAAAAAAACACTCACCCTGGTTCCATTTTAGTGTAGTTTCACGCATTTGCCTCACCCCCAACCTGTTTTATCTGGTCAGAATTGATGCTGAGATGCTTAAAGTTCCTTTTTCCCATGATTAAATCAGTCAGTAGGGAGGACAAGAGACTAATTAAAGAGGCTGAGAAGCAGCACCTTTTATATGATCCACAGCAGCCGTTTTATGGGAATATCCCCAAAAAGGACAAGATTTTGAAGGGAATCAGGGAGCTGTTAGGAGTTGCGTGTCATTAAACTGTCCTCCAACTGTACAAACAAGACTGACTTAAGAGAATTCCCTTAGTTATGAATAAATAGACTTAACTTCATCTGCATGAGGAGAAATCAAAAGCTGCGCTGCTACGACAATGCTTGCACTATGCCTGGACAAAAATTTATTGCAACAATATTATTTGTGCAGTAATGCAGCAGTATATGTGCGTGTCCGTAATTCATGCACATGCACATAAGCAGCGCCTCTCACATAGAGTTGACTGTTAGCCAGAGAAGATGATAAAACAGGAACAGAATAAAAATGAAGATGAGACAAGTGTGTTGGGGAAGTAAAGATGAGAACCCTCTGGAGAACATCCTAAGTATTCTTTTACAAAAAAAACCCTTCTTTTTTTATGAAAACCGTGACAGTAACCCTCCATGTTGGCTGCAGGCCTGCTGCTGTTCAGCGCCGCACGTCTATTAGATATTTATTTGTCACACGGAGGGAAGAAAACAATCCACTGGGACCCACAAGCAGATGTAAAAACGGCTTTAATGACGTGAGAAAAGTCATTGTTATCACCTTCCCCTCAGTCTGCATCTCATAAGAAAATAACCCTCAATTTATTTTGCACAGCTCTGAGGCATCCTCCTCACAGCGGAGAAGATGGCTGATAAAGGTGATGGTTGAGGGGGATCCATCCATCCTTCCCTCCCTCCATTGCTGCTGCAACCTGCCGCTGTTACAGAAAAGACTGCATTTGATGTGTGAGGAGGCAGGGAGACAGAAAACGTTCCTCTGTGCTTCCACACAAAAGCCAGCTCTTTCAAAATGTCATTGCTTTCTTGGCCAGGTGGCGGACACATTCTGCCCTGAACTTGTGACATTGAGTTGTTGAAATAAGTCTGGAGCCTTGATGTTATCATGCCCCGTGACTGAAAATACATTACATCTGTGAGGAGGCAGGCTGGAGCAGTGACATCATCTGTGATCTGTGCAACAATATTTGAGTAAATATATTGTTGCTATAACGTATAATGTAGTATGCAAAGTACATAGAGTAAATAATATGAAAATATGGAATATTTTTTATAGAATTGTAAATAGACACATTTACATAGTTATACTGTAATGTAAAGGTTAAATGCATCACTCCCACCAGTTTTTTTCTAAAGCTGATCTGCAGTAGAAACAGTTCACATTAGGACAGGCAAGCAGGCTAACAAGGGTTTAACTGTATTCAGTGCAGTTGCATTATATATGAAGACAAGTCTGTAACTACCTTTCCCCCTTTAAAAAAGCCTTCACTCAAAAATATCAAGATAGATAATTTGGCAGTGTCTTCCAACACAAACCATATATGACTGGTCAAAAACAATTTCTGATCTGCCACCTCTTTGATTAAGGTCTGGTGAGGTTTAGAGAAGTAAAACCTAAGCATTAAAGGGATATTTTGGATTATTTGAGGTGGGGTATTTATTGATTCCAATCCAAGTCAGTGTCTTACCTACATGTTGAACAGTAGCAAAATGTATTTTAGACACTTTAAGAAAGACCCAGCTTAAAAAATCTATATCTGTTTTACTGTACACAATATTTTCACTGCTTTACCTTGCTGTCAAACTTCCTTTTCTGAAGGCAGTTATATAATTATATAAGCCAAATGTCGCTCTCTCCAAAGGAAGCATTAGCAAAGGTAGTACTTCTACTTCATTGAACACAAGAGTTGCTGATCACCACCTCAGTCATTTAGTTTGTTTATATTATTATGTGACTAATGTGTTTTAAAAGGTTAGTTCGGATTCACCGTAGTCACACAATAACACAAACAAACTAACAGATCGAGACAGCGGTAGATGTAGGTAAAATTACTGATTTTGCTGACCTAATCTGGCGGCTTTGGAGAGAGTGGTGTTTGGCTTACACTTAAACTGATATTGATTTTTTAGGAGGCTAAAATATGTTCTGCTGCTGATCCTGTCCCACAGCAGTATATTGCTCGGCTTCTTACTCTGGTACTCCTACTGCTTCTCCAAAGTCGGGCCATGGTGATGGCCATTTACTGTAGGTAATACACTGACTATGGATAAACCCACTTCAGAAAACCTAAACTATCCCGTTAAAGGATGGGTCGTGGTGATCATGGTTCAACTTAGAGAATATGAATTAAAAAAACATTGACTTTTGATAGGAAATGGGAAACCAGTCATGATTTTTGGCATAGAAGTCACAAACTTTGTATGCGCAGCGCCACGTTAGTTGCTCATTAAGTAACCATTGCCCAGAGTGTTACTTGTCCTCTTCACACAGTATGGACACAGGAGGATAACTTAATGATTTGAAGTAGCACATTTCCAAATGCAGTTTGATTGCGGCTACACCTGTTTGGGGGTAAATGGGCAGAAATGGACACACCCCTGTTCGAAAATGATCTAGCTGTGCCCAACCAACACATATCATTGGTATTAAAAAACAAAGAAGGAGACAAAGATAGATAGAATTCATAAGAGTAAATGCATAATTAAACAGAATTCTTATTTACTCTTCTTATTTATAAAGGCTACTTACTACATGACAGATGCAATTCATGGCTATTACCTCACTCAACATTTCAATTGTGATGTAATATACCGAAGTGAACAATCTGCAGTGCATCATAGTTTGATGTGGACTGGACTTCAGGTGCAGTTGTGTCCAAAGCAGGGTGGCAGTGAGGCCCTGCTATTGTAACTGTTTTATTTCTGCAACTGAACTCTTATCAGTCACATCTGTAAATGTGTGGGCTTGATAAGACTACTCTATTTCTGACACTATAACAATGTCACCCAACCTTCACCTTTACTATTAAACATAAAAATAATGTTTGAATAAATGGCCTGTGCTATTGTTTTTTGCAGAAGATGTGCAGGATTATTCACACAGTTGCGAGAGGTCAGTTGTCAGGCTAACGTTGGTGGAACAGCATTTACATGTTTGAACAAACGACCGGCTGTCGTTTCACTGGTGAGGACAGTGTCCCATTACTTAATGGCAGGTTACAACAGTCAGCACACGGCGCCTTTAAGCTCTCAGGGTGTGATTGGACTGGTGAAATGGAGCTCACAGACTAAGACCGGCTGGCGGTGATGCAGCTCTGGTTGGGGCTGTCAGGAGAATTGTTTCATGCTCGTCTCTCTGGCTGCAGAGGGGAGACAGGTACATCGGCCTCCACTGTCAAGCCATTTTCCAGCTCGTGAAGTGAGCTTAGCTTTAGGTACAAGACAGCATCCGTGTGTTTGTGTGTCAGTGTGTGTCTGTGTGAAAACTGAGCCTGTGCAATAGAAAGACGGAAAAAAGTTCAAACGTAGAGGCATCAAATTTGTGTTTATGTGGATGCAGAATGCTTTGCGTATATTTGGGGTACTCTAGTATGACAGCAAAAGAATTGCAAAAATAAACTCTATATATCTATATTCATAAAGATATATACATACATAGCATGTGTGCTCAACCTTTTTCTGTTTTGACTGAGTGTATAAAAACAGCAGAGAGTGAGAAAAACTGAGGAAATAATATATATATATGTGTGTCAGCAGTGTATTTGCACAGCATAAATGTGCATATGTGTATACTCAGTGGTGGACAAACTGTTCAGATGCAGTTATTTCAGTAAAAGTACTAATACCACACTGTGAAAATACTGTGTTACAAGTAAAAATCCTGCATTGGAAATGTTACTTGAGTAAAAGTAAGTATATAAGTAAGTAAGTATAAAAAGTAAAAGTACTCAATGCAGAAAAATGTCCCCTGTTATACCATCATATGTTATACTGTTAGATTATTATTACTCATGCACTAGTGTAAAAGTAGGATTTTACTAAGGTTAGTTGGTTGAGGTGAAGCTCATTTTGAACTATTAATAAACAATAATTATTATTTTCTTAATGGTTTAATTACTTTCTCCATCAAACGATTGATTCTATATCATCATCACATTTAAACGGACACCTTTAAATGTCTTTTGTCTTACCATTTACCATTGAAAACCATTTACCAATGAAATTCATCTTGTGGTTTCCAGCAACATGCTCAAAGCTCCTTATTTCTCAAATTCTCAAGAAGAGTCTCTTGAAAATTGTGGTTTATCAAAGTAGTAATGCTTCATATTAGGATCCTTGTCATAAGTGTAAGTTAATGGGTAATAAAGGTTATAAAGCAAGAACAGTACCATGTTTATCATTAGATTAAGACAGTTTAACTTTTTTATATAACCGTATATAATAGCACTACAAACACATTGTTTGAGTTAATTATGTAATTTGTTAAACCTTTACTTAGATTTTTGTTCCTTTATTAAGATTAATGCTTACTTTATTATGCATTTATTAGCACTTACTAACTTTTCTTTTGCAGCTCCTGGATCTTAAGTGAAAACAACACCTTATTAGGGTTAATAAATCCTTTATTATACACACATGTTTTCCTGCTGCCAGATTGAAATGAGAACAAGGACTTATTACAGTTAATAAAGCTGTTATTATGCACTTATTAAGAGTTAACTATGGTTTCAGCAGTTCCTCCATCTGGAATGAGCACTACATGTTTTCAGTGTCAATAAAATGTTAAACAGTTAAAAGAATGAGAAATTATAAAATGGCATCATCATTTTCAAGTTTATACAGTCCAATTAGCTCTGCAGACTTTCCGTTGCAGACTGTATGACATACCTTGTCACAGTCAGTTTGTCAGTCAGCCCAGATGTTATGCTTGCTCACTGTAAGTTGAAGATTTATGTCCCAGGGGGCGTCAGGGCCGAGGGGCTACCATATCATGCGGATGATGGCTCTTTTGTCTTGGGTGCCATCCCAGAAGACAAGGCGAGCGGGGGCAAGACGGTGGGTCACAGGAATCCAAAATATGTTGCACGGCACAAAGGACATCAGTTTGGTGGTCCTGAGCTGAATGAGCTGTCGTTTTGGTGGAAAACAAGAGAGAGCCTTTCATTTCGTATCCATCGGTGACCGTTTGAATATCACACAAGCCGTCTGCGGGTATCTAGGCGATGGCCAATGATGGCCTCTGATGTCGTTTCCATCTGACAGAGCTGACGGCGGAGTTGATGTCCGTGTCGTTTTGAAGCCATCAGACAAAGAGGCAGACATGACTGTTTTTAAGGTTGTGAAATGAGTGATGTTTTCCGAGCTCATTATGAGGAGACTGTTGGTCTAAAATCCTCTGTTCATCCATAGTTAATGACAGTAGAGACATTGTCACTCTGGGTGTTCTGTAAGCCTTCAAGTGATAGCAGAGAATAAAGTTATGCAGAGGAGAGAGCTTTATGGCTGCTATCAATCTTAACCTATCAGACATCCAAACTGATAAACAGGAGAGTTTATCAGTAGATCACCGAAACTTATTGGAAAAGAAGACATGATTTACAGGGATGTTTGGAGAAAGTGGAACTTAAAATTGTAATTCTCAGCAAGTATTGGCTTGGAGTTTGTGCCTTGCTCTAACAAACAGTTTTGATGTTTTTGTGATGACCTGTAGTACAATGGTCTCATTTTCACAACAGTATGCAAGAATAGGCCTTGAAGGTTTGGGCGAACTTTGATTTTTTCTCAAGTTGCACAAAATTTTTCAAGCAGATTAAATATGTTTTATATACTATGATGCAAATATATTATAGCTTGGTACAGGATGGATAATTTGATAAGTAGCAGTAACAGATAGAGATTGTTCTTTGTTCCATCTGCCATTTGTTTTGATGTCATCGTGTCTCTCTTTCATGGTGAGACTGCAGACTGAGACTGTTGCATGTGATGAATTGTATGTAGTTGTGCCAGACTACTGTCTGTAAAGCAAACTGGCCCCTTGGGGTTATTGAAGTTTTACTCTTGTCCTCTCTACAGGAAGTTGTTGGATGTTTAATTGAATGTTAAGCAAATATTAAACTGTCTGTCTGTGCAAACATCAGTTTGTCAGGTCATTTAGCTTCACATATGATGGATAGAATGATCTGTTGAGGTTTTGTTTGTACGATACCATCAAAGATTCTACCTGAGGCAACATTGTATGAATTTCAGTGGATGTAGCACAAACTTATAAGCTCTACAAGTCAACAATTTTGTTATTTAATGACATTTGTAATAATTTTGTGACATTTGTATTCTACAAATGCTTAAACATACTGGTCACATTACCAATTTGGGGGACCCAATTTGGGACCCCCTCGAAAACGAGATGATTCATCTCAAGGGGCTATCCCGTTAATAAACAATTTACAATTTACAATTTAGTCAATTCTTGATTTCCTTCATTTGTCACATGTTTGCAAGGTATTCATTGAGTATCACAAGGAAAGACAGACATCTCCATTGAGTGGACAGGATGACTTGACATAGTCGACTGATTTTATCCTGGAGAGCAGCATGACAGCAAGGACCACCGCAGCTACTTCTGGGGACCAAAATGTCCCCCAAAAATTACAAAATGACAAAAAAAACAACAACAACAAAAACAAACAAACAAACAAACAAACAAAAAAACAACAACCAAACAAACAAAGAATGACTTCAGTCAACTGAGAATTAGAACCTTCAACTTTCAGGGGTCAGTCCTAGAAGCCCCCAAACATGGAAGTATTAACGTTTCTCTACCCGTTAAGCTACGAATATTGTATTTATAGCTAGAAAACCCTGATACCATCTCACAACTGTCCAGTGGTGCAGAGCACCAGAGCTGGAGCAATTCAACAAACCAACATCAGAGATTCTTTTCACAGATAAGAACTAACATGGACAAAGACCATTCACTATGAGCACAATGTTCCATTTAGACAAATCTATTAGTGATCTTTTTAAAGTGTGGTACAAATCTCTCACAGGACATCTGCTCCTCTGCTACCTCATGTTCACAGAACAAGGTACAGTCTGTTACATGTAAAATCCTTGATATACTACAGGCTCCAATAAATGAATTTTCAGAAAAACTGTTTTTCCTGTATCAAGGACTTCACTCATCCCTGATTCATACTGCTTTGTAAAATGATTTTAGGATACAAAAACTCACCTCAATTCTTAAAAACATTTCCTGTGAACAAATATCGCAGGAACCTAATCCTTGAGAAAGAAATATTCAAGATAATCAACCTTTATAAAATAATACAACAAAGAACGAGAAGAAAAACAAGAAGGAAATTTGTGTTCTGCAAATAAGAAAACAATAACACACAATGAGGTATAACAGATGTAGCGGAAGCAAAGAATACTGAGATGCAATTGTCAAACATCTGCCAAATAGAGAGAGTTAATTTAATTGTTATGGATATCTGTATTAATATTTTTTTGCCTCTTAGGGGCAGATACATGAGCTAAAGACACAATATCTGATCCATTATCATTGTATTGAGTTGTTAAGGCTGCGAACATTTCTATTGAAACAGCAGGCAGAGAGAAACAGCTTTAGTCTGTAGTCATGTTTGTGACCACATGATGAAAGTATAAGTCTAATATTCACTCTCCTTTTAGCTCTGGTTTGGTCTCCACCAACTTATGAGGGAAATTATCTGTTTCTCTGATAAATGTTCCACTTTGTTCACAAATGTCTTTACTTGTAGCGTAAAATGGGTCTGTTTTTCTTTGGCGCTTTTGGCCACACTGAGTCAAACAATTGATTTGTGTTTCCATTACCAGTTTAAATCCACCAAGCTGTGCTGAGTTGTGCCTGAGATGGACCATCCCTTGAATTGGGCCAAAGTGTGCCTGACCCGCTTCAAAGTGGGTTGCAGTGACGTCTCACCGACTGTGGCCAACCCATGACGATGTGTGTTGTGAGATTCATGTCTGTGCAGGAGATCAAAAAGAAAGATGTTTTTAAACATCTCTGTGTGTTCAGCTCTCAGTAATTTTGTAGTTTTTTTTAAGGTTATTTTTTAAGCTCTTTAAGCTTTATTTTCCACTGTACAAAGATACATCCAAAAGACATCCCCTGGGAAGCCAGAATTAAGTTTTTATTACATCCTTTTATGACGTCTTTTAAACTTGATTTGCAAATCCTGTAGACACCCAGATATGGTGCTGGACCAACGGACACAATATGGACAAGATCTGCTTGTCTGGCAGACGTGTCATGTTTGCAGGGTTGATAGGACAGCTTTAGACAGACATGAAATTGGGGATAGAGAAGAATGAAGACATGCAGCAAAGAGCCACAGACTGGAATCAAACCTAAATCTGTTGCCAAGGGCCCTTAGCCTCCGCACATGGGGCATGCACTCTACCAACTGAGCCAACAGTGCAACCAGTATCTGTGGTTTGAAGTTTAGTTTCTTCCTTGCATTGGTGTTTGTACTTTAAGGTATCTGCTTTATTTTGCTGTTTCATGTTCAGTTTCAGCTGTGTAGGAGTTCATTTACTGCCGATGAAAACACAATATTTCCTGATTTTGCAGCTTCATAGTAAATAATAAATAGATAGGAAAAATGACAGAGGTCTTTTATTGTGAAGAATTTATAGAAAATGAGCTTTGTTTGTGGCTTTTCTTCAATAAAAACAAGCCTATTCTAACTGCAGGGAGGAGCACATCATCAGTTAAAGACACACCTTCAGGCAGGTAGCCTTCTTGCAGTGGAGATGCAAACTCCTGTTGGACTGATGTGTGGAATCAAACAAGTTGAGCCAACCCAGCACATGATGGATAAAGGCTAGAAGACAGCTGCCTGCTGCATTTCCCAGTAAACATAGACATTATATCCATTGTTAGTATAAGAAATACAATGTTGCTTTAAAACTTGACCTTGTTGCACTGATATACTATGGCTGTGCTGTAAACAGAAATGTCTGTTCCAGCCATTCTCAAACTAAAGACTGCCATGGTCCAATCAGAAATCTGAAAATCTTCAGCAGCCCACCCAAATCTTTAAGCATTACTCTGACAAACACACAAGACTAATTGCACGAGATATAAGATACATTCTGGCGTTGATGTGTAACACCTGTTAAACTAGGTCAGATAATTGAAGGATAATGTGTCATTTAAATCCCATGGCTTTGTTTTATTAGTTCTGATTGCTTTTTTTTAAATTAACCATGAACTTGTTATGGCTCATAAAATTGAAACAAAAAAAACATTTTAATTATTTATTTTTCATGACCTTTCAAGACCCACTTGCAGGGCCTTCATGGCTCACCTGTGGGCTGCGACCCACACTTTGGGAATCAATGGTCTATCCTTTTTTCCCCACAGAGACCTGAAAAAGTAAGGTATTTTTTTTAATACTTAGGTGTAATGTATAGGTGTAAAGAATCATTCAGCACATCAACATGAATTGATTCAGAGATGCACCGTAGTCAAGGCGTTTCCTCTGAGGCTGACAAACGAGTGATTATTGCTAAAACCTCCTGCTTGTAAGCTGTTGTTACAATGGCGATGCAGACAGAGACACAAAGACAGCAAGCAGGTAGAGGTGGCAGTGGTTTTGTGTGTGTGTGCTTCGGGGGCGTAGCTGTGGAGAATAAAAGCCTAACGGGAAGCGATTTTCCTGCTGCTAAAAGGGAAAGGAAATGAAATATTGGCGCCCAAAAGCTCCCGTAACTCTCTGTCCTCCAGTTCGGTTAGCCTGTGTTCAGAGCTTTGAGAGTTGGGTAGGTGGGGGTCGAGAGAGAAGTATTAAGTGGGGAGGGTGGTGGTGGTGGTGGTGGTTGCGGGGGTGGGGGGTGGGGGGGCTGCAAACTGAAAAGCACTGGTCACCCCCCAAAATCCCCCCCAACACACACACACACACACACACTCACACACACACACACGCTCACAGCAGAGCAGAGCAGAGCAGGGTCCTCACTGCCTGCCACCTCCAGCTGTCGCCAAAGGGGACAAAAGGAGGTGTGGGGGTGTCTGTGAAGGAGTTGGAGGGAGTGGGGGTGTTGAATAGAAAGATAAACTGAAGAGCCCCCCTTCCCACCCGCCACCCCATACACACACGCACACACACCCAGGAAGGACCTTGTCATCTGCATTAGGCAGCATCTCCTCTCTTTGCCCCCTCACTTTTTTTCTAAGCCGAACTGCACACACTGGTTAGATGGGAGACTCACTCACACATGTACACAAACAGACACACACACACACACACACTGCATACACATGTACTACGCCTTAAACAGATACATGCAGACTCATACGTACAACAAAAATGTACAATATATCCATGCATGAACACAGACATTCACACACACACACACACACACACACACACACACACACACACAACACACACACACTCTCAAACACACACTTTGCTATCTTAATTCTCTTACCCTCCTCCCGTGTTTGTTGCAGCTGTTGGTCCTTCATTGGTTGCAGCACCTCCTTCTCCACTCTCCACAGCTAATAACTTGGAGGTAACCATGGTGTGTGTGTGTGTGTGGTGTGTGGTATGTGTGTGTGTGTGTGCGCGTTAGGATGGGTCATCTCTCTAAGTAATAGCACAAACTGTTACTGTCAGCTGTACTTCCTCTTTGCTGAAGATTACGATAGATATAGAGATGTATGGGAAGATCCATATCTGACTCAAAGGACATTTATTAACTTTTGACAAAAGGGAAAATTGAATCAAGTTTTGTTTCTAGGGTTGGTTTAAGAGATAAAATTTGCTCCCTGGATGTTAAAACGAGAAACTGAAGGATTCTTAGAAATTGACTTGCAGGTATTTTTGTTTTTTGTATAACGTGGAGCCAACTGTTCCTCCTGTTTTTGCTTTTAAACAGCGGGTTACACAAATTATTTCTGGAAGTTTAGAGCCCCGTTGAACTATGCCATTGTTGTCCAGTTTGACTACATCAATGTTTTGGTGCAATCATTCTTCCTCACAAGTGTTGGTTCACTTTTTGCTTCAATTTAGTTTTTAAAAAAGTTCAGGTTTAACTAAATTAATATTTTTTTTAATAAAAAAACAGCTTAGCTTGCTCTCAAATATGAATCATTTTTACTTGCAAAATAAAATTTCCCCACATCAATTTTTGTATTTGAGGTTAAAAAGAAATGGCCCTCATTTGTGCATTTTGTGTTTTAAAAAACAACAGTTGTACCACGTTTAGCGAGGTCCGCTCATAAACAAATATAATATATATTCAGAGATGCAGACCTCACTACAAAATCAGCTGTAACTCACTTAACTCTGAACAGTTTCATCAATGAACATCAAGTGTAAATAATTATAATAATTCTATTTTTGTAAAGCTGCCTGCTTGCTTGTAATGTTCTAAATGAATAACGATGTTTAAATTGAGAAGTTTAGACTTATCATCACATTTATTGTGTTTATACAATTAGGTGAATCCAAGATGCTCTGTTACAACACCATTACACTATTCTATACATTTTAAAGAAAAAACTATGCTATACAAAAACACCTTATTAAAAACTTTGCATAGATCTGGATAAGAAAACTTAAACTACTCTATACTATGCAAAAGACTTTATTCTGCCCAGCAGAGATCTGCACTCCACTGAGTAACCTCTTCTAGTTTTTGAAAAGGGTTGGTTACCAAGTTATGTATGACATTTTACTGTTAAATAGACTTTTTTGTTCCCCATCAAAGCTTTCAAAGAGGAAACTGTGTATTTTCTTAAAATATGATGTAGATTTTTTTATGAATTTAATTTTTTATTTTCCCAGTGGTGACTAGACTGAGTGGATGTTACCCTCCTAGTTGGACATCATGCATTGTTACTACCAATTGCTCATATCATTTCACAGCTGAATTCATTTAAATGGATTTTTTTTTAATCAGAGACAGAAAGCAGTTTCCACATAATTGAACAAATCTTGACGTATCAGTTTGAGTTTTCCTTCAGCTATGCAAAACATCTTCATCTTAACAAATCGCAGCTGCTAATAGAGTCTTAAAATCTCATTAAAGTCAAGTTGGAAAAGAAAACACAGCGATGCCCATGGAGATAATTCTGCTCAAAGAGAAATCTTTAGTTGCAGGAATTTTCTTGAATCAAGCAGCAGAGGACTGATGTGCCTGAAGATATGTCCACTAGTTTTGAAAAAACAAGTGAATGTTGCAACACTGACCGTGTGAATGTGAATTTGTTTGAAGTAAAACAAGATTTTAATGCTCAGAGTGAGTGAGTTGTAAAGAGGAATGTTTTTGCTATTCTGCTGTCTTTACTCCTTTCCTCACAGCCTCCTCCTTCTCCTCTTTGCTCCTTATTCCCTTCCTCCTCCTTTTCCCTCCATGCTCTCCTCCTTTCCTCTTTCCTCATTTTTTTTTCCCTTCTCTTCCCTTTGCCCCCCTTTTCCTCTCTCTCTTGTCCTCACCTCCTCTTCCTCTCCTCTTCCTCCTCCTGTCGGCAACATGTGGAGCCGTCGCCATGGCAACGAGGGGAGGTGACATGTGCTGTAGACAGCCAGGGAATGGAGGGAGGGATGGGAGGAATATAAGGAGGAGCCCCACAGCGCACTTTGTAGTCTCTCTCTCCCAGAAAAAAAAATAGCATCTCATTCCTCTGTGTGGAAGTGGTGGAAGCTGCTGCTCCTCGTACTCCTCTATCCCACTCCTCTCTGCTCCTCTCCTCTCCTCTCCTCTCTGAGCGGGTGCTGAATTGCGTCAGAGAACAGAGAAATCTGTTGGTGCATTTTTCCTCTTTTTTTTTGCAACGGATGAGAAGCGAATGGCAGAAATAAGAAGAAGAGGGAGGAGGAGGAGGCGGAAGAGAGGAACCGGGAACTTTCCTTTTTTATTTTTTTTCAAAGGAGAGAAAGGGGATGATGGGAGGTGATGAAACTCCCTCTCTTTCCCACTCGCTCTCCTTCTCCTCGTCCTCCTCCTCCTTCTCCTCTGCCACCGGTGTGGTGCTGTCTCTGAGCCGGTGGTGTCGGTGCAGTCGGACTGGAATGGGAAATAGACGCGGGAGGAGGTGTCTGTTGCATTGCCTCATCATGGATTTTTGGTAGGATTGAATTGTTGTTCTGCATGTTAATGTGATCTGTTTTTTAATAACCTTCTGCTGAATTTTCCTGCAATTTGTCCCAAAGATCTTCACAAAATGCCAAAGATGATGCTGCTGTTGCTCTTCTCTTCATTCATTCCTGTTGGATTGGGGAATACGTTCTGCACATTTTACCACAATCCCTTATTTTATTTTATTTTATTTTATTTTATTTATTTTATTTTATTTTATTTTATTTTATTTTATTTTATTTTTCAAATTCTGCATATCAAAATTTGTTGTAGCCATTTTCAGTTAGAGATTTTTGCATCCTAAAAATACTTTAGTAAATTTCAGAAATTGATAAGTCTCTGTCGAAAGTCTAATTCCTGAAATGAACACGCAATGGGAGTATCCGTGGAGTTTAGACACTGATTGACGGCGCGCCCTGGTTGAGGGGCTTCATGCAGCTGCATCTCACTGTAACATTGTGATAACATTTAATTTAATGGGATTTGCTGCTGCTTTAATTTTCTCCAGCTGCTGCTTTGCACTGCTGGAGTGCAAACTTTAAATCAGGTTGTTTGAAATCATTTTTTGAATGTTGCAAGTGATATTCAACTCGGAGGAGTATCCTAATTTGTATGCAATGTGTGATATCATTGAGAAATTGATTCGTACGGTTTCGCCTGGTAAAGATTTAAGGGCGATGGAAAAGATTTAAAGTGAAGTGAATAGTCTTTCTATTAGATTTATAAGTAAAAATTCATATTGGTGAGATGAATTTTGGTATTTTATACCATGTTGTTGTTGTTTTTTTCAATTTTACAAATTGTGTGTGTGGACTTTGCTTCACTATTTGTGTGTGCACACACTGTCGTGCAAGCATCTACAGTATGTGGGTGTGTGCAAAATTACATGCAAGTGTGTACAAGTGTGCACCTGCAGATGTGAGTGTGTTAAATATAAAATCATTCTGCACATTAGAATGTGTGTTTATGTCAGTGTGTGTGTGTGAAATCACATACACTCTACTTACTTACATGTGCAGCTGTGTGTGTGCCTTTACGTGCACGCATGTGTGTCGTGCGTTTGTTTGCTGAAAGGTTTTGTTAAAACCCCGGCTGAACTTTTTCAAAGGCCCGGGATGAATCAGAGGTGAGGGACAGATCTTTGTTTCCTACAGCAGTCGTCGTGGAGGAAACAATAGCCGGCCGCCGCTCTCCCTCTGACCTTTTTTCACCCGTTCTGAATAAGCCAGAGCCGTGCAAATCCATCTGCCTTTTGTCTATGGGAGCCTGGCTAATCCACCACACACACACACACACACACACACACACACACACACACACACACACACACACACACACACACATATACACCCTGTCACATACACACACCAACCAGGAGTCCTAAACCCTCCACCACCAAACCTCCATCTGACATCCAGATACCAAAAGCTGCACACACATTTACTTATTCCTACCTCAGGCTTACAACACTTTTTGAAACTGATTTAACTTGAATTTCTTAATTGATTTTAACATTTTCTTATCGTAAAACCTGCTAATTCAAATGCTGCCTACACATCAAACTGAAGTGAAGTGGAACAAATTTTAACGCAAAACTGAATCAAAAATTCACCATAAGAGAAAAAAAATCTTCAAAAATTCCTTTTCCCTCTCTCTTTTTTTTCATTTCCCTCCTGTTCAAGGAAGCCTGTCTGTCTGTCTGTCTGTCTGTCTGTGGGGAGTGTGTCTGATATTTGCTGAAAAGGGCTGAACCCGGCAGCATATACAGCCAGCCAGGCAGCATCCTTGATGGAGGCAATGTGAATGCTTTTCAGAAATACTCAGTGAGGAGGAGCTGCACACTGTATGTCAAATCACGTTTGCCTATGTGAAATGAAAAATTTGCAAGTACAATCGCTTTTCGCTGGGGCAGATGGACAATGGAGGTGGAGGAGGCATGAGAGGCATGAAAGGAACTCCCTTCTCCCCTCTCTTGCCTTTGGGGACACGATATTTTCCTTTCATTTTCTGCCGCTCACTGAAGCCGATGTGATCGAAACGTGTGATTTTCCTCCAGAAACAAACAGGATTTTCTGTGTTTTTTCATCCTGCGTCATATGATTAAACAAAAATTGACATCTGAGCCAGGAATGGTCCAGATTGAAATCTGGGGTGCTATTTCATTCTGGCTGTGTTCCTTTTAGCTACAACACAAGACTCATAGTGATTATTCCTTTTTTCTAATCATACCAGCAAGAGAAATGTTAAATTTACTTTAATTTCTGCTGCAGTTCACCTCAGCGGTCGCAGCCCTCCACATGTGATTTGATTGAAAGTGTTAAGCCTCTGGAGGGAGAGTCAAGAAAGGCCTTCAAGCTGCAAAGCGGTGCAGATAACCTCTTATTATCGGAAACAGAGTGTAGGTGACACATTTATGACAAGAATAAGAATGGCTATGCAGATATATATCCGTATTCAACACTTTGCTCGAAGTGTTTGGTTTCACGCTGTGTTACTGAAAAGGTTACACACTCCTCTGCGCAGTAATGACCGCATGCATTGGTTCGTGTGTGAATGTTCCGCCTCCCATCCTGAGCAAACATTTGATTTTCAATCATTGCAAATTTCTGCTACATCTGCCTCTGCGGCGCGAGCAGAACCTCTGCTCGTTTTTCATCGCCATGAGCTAAGAAGTCATACACCCTCCAAGTGTCTCTCACACTCCTCCTCCACCCCCTTTTACTGTTACTAACAACTGCAACCAAACTTGATTAAGCAGGTGGGGTCAGGCTACATTTGTTTGAATCAATAGACAGACATGTGAGGCAGTTATGATAAAGAGACCGGGGTGGAGGGGGTGGGGGGGTGGAATCTGTGAGTGTGTGAGGAGTGAGGGGGGGAGTAGTGCTTTGGAAACGCCGGCATCTGTCCCGTGAAAGATGACTGAGCTGTTACAGTTAGAGCCTTGAATTATGGGCCATTACTAGCCGAGCAAGATGCAATCCCTCTCCATGAAACTTAATTTGACAAAACAATGAGATGACTCGGGGAGTAAAATGACAAATGAAGTTATTTGATCCGTGGTTAAAAAAAAATACATTTTTGCAAAAGATGATTGCAGTGGAAGCATGTGGAATCAGCAGTAATGCATTATTAATGGCCTTGCCAAGCCTACGACGCGTACAGGCTACTGCTCAGCTACTTTTGTTTATGATGCTTCCTCAACGGCTGATTTTTCTGCTGCGATCTTTTACATTAAGACCACATTAATAAGAAGAAACATTAAAAATACAAACTAGAATCAATTGCATCTGCTTTTACTGATGGCTAGTGCAGTGTTAATATCTATAGCCATACAAATCTAACATAAACACAATCCCAGAATTATGTTTATTACTCATTCATGAGTCTAAGTCAGTAACTTGCAGTTACTATAGTAGATAAATCTTTTATATGTGCTGCACTTCAGAACTGAATTTCTCACATTTTTTTTGTTCCGCTTTATTGTTATATTTTTTCCATAGCATTGAGAGAATGGTCCTTAGTGCAGCACCCCAGTCAGAGACGCCCACTGTTTCCTTTCAAGGCCGTCACATTACTATGCAACCAGCTTTTACAGTACGGCTTAGAGCTCCCCAAGCAAATTGGACACCCCACAAAGCATCGGACAACTGTTGTCCCCCATTGTGGGTCTTTCTGCAGGCACTCTTTATCAGGTGCTGAATGCAGAAGCAGCAATGAATGAAATCATAGGGGGTGGGGTTGGCAAGGAGGGGGGGCATCATCGAGTGGTGGTGGTGGTGGTGGTGGTGGTGGTGGGGGTGGGGGTCACTCCGCTCCCTGAAACCTCACAAGAATTCCAGAACAATCCATGTGCAGGGCAGAGCGCTCCTTTTCCCACCTCCCAGGGCTTCAGGGTTTCTCTGTGCTGACAGGCAGGCAGGAGGGATTCGACAAGGCTG
This sequence comes from Lutjanus argentimaculatus, assembly GCA_034769285.1. NCBI lineage: Eukaryota > Metazoa > Chordata > Actinopteri > Lutjaniformes > Lutjanidae > Lutjanus > Lutjanus argentimaculatus. The sequence continues at coordinate 33,820,197 of JAWZSL010000011.1, read as the reverse complement.
CCCCCTTTCTCCCGGCCGCTTTCAAAGCCTCCTTTCCATTAACTCACCACGCCGCACCTCGCCTAATCTCTGTGACCTCTACCACCGAGTGACAGGGATTTTTTTCTCTCTTACCCCCCTCCTTTCTTACCCTCGAGACAAGCCCAATGCCTTTCTGTGAGACTGAGAGCACCTTTTTCTCAATACTTTTCTCTCTGGCGCAAAAATAATACCAAATAAGCTTAAAGGGACAGTTCATCCTAAAATCAAAAAATCATATTTTTCTTCTTAACTGTGGTAATATTCATCCAGATTGTTTTGGTGCAAGTTTTAGAGATATCATTGTAAAGATATCTGCCATTTTCTTTCTGCGGTAGGATGCTTTCTTTCTACTAGAAATAAAGCAGTTTTTACATTAAACTGCTCACAACATAGTCTATGGATTATTGTGAGACATCATTTCCGGAAAGAAATATTGCTGTTGAGTTTTTCAGATGTATTTTTTGGCGGTTTGAGCTCCACAAGCTGAGTGCAATCTAGTTCCATTATATTGGAGAGAAGGCAGACTGTAGATATCTCCAAACCTCTGCAAGTCACACCAAAACAATTTAGATGGATAGATAGCACTACAGGTAATAGGGAAAAATATGTATTTTTTATTTTAAAGTGAACTGTCCCTTTAATGTGCAGCTATTACTCTTAGGTAGTGGTGAAAAGGATACTGACAATCTGTACTCAAGTACAGGTCCTGCTACATTATTCAACTACAGGTAGAACCACTGAGCTTTTAAAAAAATACTTGAGAAAAAGTACAAAGTACTCTTTTCCAAAACTACACTGAGTATTAGTTACTCTTTAACTACTGATGCATATTTCTCCAAATCTTCAGTCCAAATTACTTCCAACTACTAGTTTATAAATTGATTAGTTGTTAACTATTAAATGAATAGCCATTCATTTTGGTAATCAATTAATCATTTTAAGAAAATGTAGATATTCTCTGGTTTCTTTATTCCTCTTCGACCTTAAACTGAATATCTTTGAATTGTGGACAAAACATTGAGGACTTTGGGAAAGAGTTTTCTTCAAACCATTTTGGAACAAACAACTAATCGATTAATAAAAAAATGATCAACAGATTAATGGAGTATGAAAATAATCATTTGTTGCAGACCTGCTTCCAGCTTCTGCTCTGTTCTGGACAGTGGTCACAGTCACCTCTGAAAACCTGTGCCTGCTGCAGCCTTGTTTTTGTCTGTATGTCATGGTTTTCATTGGAACTTTAGCCTTATTGGTTACAGAAATACAGATTAAACATTTGAATATTATTTCAAACAGGGCTGCAATCAAAGATTATTTTCATTGTCGACTAATCTGTTAATTATTTTCTCAATTAATCGATTAACTGATTGGTCTGTAAAATGTCAGAAAATGGTGAAAAATGTTTATCATTGTTTCCCAGAGCCTAAGATGACATCCCTTGTTTTGTCACCAACCTAAAAATATTAATTTCACTTTCAGACAGAAGTAAAGAAACCAAAAAATATTCACATTTAAGAAGCTGGAATCAGAGATTTTTTACTTTTTTTATTTAAAAAATTCAAGCTGTAGGCCTATTCAGTAGTGAATTGTGATTTTAAAAGTACACAGTGTAATGCATACTTAAGTAAAATTACACACTTGAAAAACAGTCCAAAGAATGACTTAACTGCAGTAATCTGTGAAGTTGTAATTCGTTACTTCCACCCCTGCTATCAAGGCAAGCTAATGATGAGAATGTATGTTATCAGTAATAGAGGGAGAATTTATCTTTTACTGTGTTGCAAAGATGTGAAAAACCCTTGAGTCGAGAAAAGCTTTTTTTGTTATTGATTTCTTTTGATAATTCTTTGTCAGGAGGAATTGTAGGCCTCGTCATTGGCAGTGCAATTTGTGGCTCTTCTCTTTCAGTTTCTTGCCTCGCTCTTTGTTGTCAAGATCATTACGCTGTGTGTAATAATGGGGAATTATGTTGCCTATTGTTAACTCTTCGTAGTCAAGTAAAACGCACCAGGCCCATTATCTTGAGCTCGCTGGTGTCTGAAAATGAACAGCGAGCAGCAGTTGGGAGCCGTGGCTCATAACGTTCAATAAGTCCTACTTGCTTCTTATACTTCCTCGCTCAAATTATTGCCATGGCGGTGGTTTTTACACACTCAAGAAGCAGTTCAAACAGACGTTTGTCGTACAGTGTGTGTCCATTGTGTTATCTTAAGCAGCAGACTGTGTGGAAAGAAATCTTTCATCTCCAGTTGTTTGCTGAAGGATCTCATTCTCACGCACTGGATTAGAAGTGCTGTCGAGGTCGAAATTGGCGAGGCACTTTCTCAAGACGGCAGCATGTCTGTTGGTAGAAAATTCCTCCAATATAGAGCAAACGGTGTGTTGAGCTGTCGAGGCACATGCAGAATGCTTTGCTAAACAGGAGTTTATGCATTCCATGCACTCCTGGGCACAGATGGTGGAACAAACGCTTGTGATTATACTTTTCATTGAGCACAGTGATATGCATATTTATGTCTTTCCAAAAAAAGGAAAGAAAGGAACCATGTGATTCACACTTTCATCTACTGATGTAGAATCAAGTGTTTTTTGTTTTTTTTTTTTTGTTTTTTTTTTTGGGAGAGAAATCATTTGAAGCAAAAATAATTAACGCTTTTAAAGGGGTTCAGATAGATTACAGTCAAATGAAGGATTTCAGTGTGACTTGTTTTTTGGACCATTTGGTGGAAGCTTTAATCCAGGGGTATCAAACCATGTGCCAGGAAGCACTGAGAGTCTGCAGCATTCTTCCAATCAAACACTGCCAGATGATGTTACAGATTAGCTCCTCTTGTCTGATTGATCAGTGAAATCACCACTTTTAGTAGTTTTACACCCCTTCAGTTTATTCCAAAGCACTGGCAGCTACCATCACGAGCACAGACATTTTTAGCACGCTGGATGAATCAAAACTCTTATCTTCCCTGTGAGAGTACCACGCTCTGCCTATTGAGCTGCACAGGGAACCATCACCTCAGATAAAAATAATAATAGGAACATATTATTAACCCTTTTTATCTGCTCTTTTGCGGCCCACAGGGAAGCCAGATCAACCAGATCCCCACCAAGTACAGCCAGGCCGAGTCCACCAAGTTCCTCATCCTCACCGTCGTGTCCATCCTGTGCATCGTCGGCGTGCTGCTCGCCTCCACCGTGGTGTACTGCCTCCGCCACCGCTCCCACCACAAGCTCAAGGAGAAGCTCACCAATCTGGGAACAGATACTGGCAGCGATGCTACCGCCACCTACCAGGTAGGAGGTGCTACTGCGCCATCTGTGACTTTGAATTGAAAAGATTCGTGTATGATGTTTTTTGAGGATGCAGGATTGGGATGATATAAAACAGTGGTTCCCGAATGTTTTTGCTTGTGTCACCTTAAAAAGGAATAATGTGTGCTTTGTGACCCCTCGTCACCAGATTTCATTTATTTTCTGGTTGTTCAACCAAAGATTGATTTTTGTTTTCTCATTTTATTTGAATAGTTTTTAGAGGTAAAATTATTCACTGAATAAATTAAAGAAAAATGAAGATTAAGTCAAATTAAATGTAATTTGATGTAGCAGAAATGTGTTTATTCAGCTATACTGCCCTACAAAAAAAAAACAAAAAAAAAAAAAACAGGAACTACAAATTTGGTCAAAAGTGAGCTGAGCCTTTAGTCTGACTTTTTCTTTTTTCTTTTTTTTTTTTGCCACATTAAAAACAGCTAAACTCCAGCTAAAGCCAATTAGCTCAACATTATCATCTCCACTTTTGACTCTAGTGTAAAATGGAGACATTAAGTGGAAGGTAGCTTGTGAGATAGCCATGGCTAGCCTTAGCTGAAGCTAAATTAGGTCTTTGATTTTTCTCTAGCTGTTTTTTTAATGCCAATTTTGATGAACTGACATCTTGCTAAACTGCTAAAGCCAATTAGCTCAACATAATGTCATCTCAGCTTTAGTGGAAATTATATGATTTGGTGTGGTTAAACTACTGATAAACCACATCTTTAAATGTATTAAATTGAAGATTTTTTAAATATAGATTTCAGTCTTAATGTGAAATTTCAAAATGAAATGTAAAAGGAACATCTCTACACAAGTAAAAGTATTATATAGAAAATGGAAGACAGGCAAGCACAAAGATATGGTTAATCTCTATGAACTATGCCTCAGTTCTTTCACTGCTTCTCCAGTTACTGCTGATTGCCTTGTAGGGCAGCATACTATCCTTTTAACCATGCAGCAACCCCTAAGATTTGTCTTGCAACCACTGATTTGATTGGCAGACACGACATGGTGCAAATTCAAACAAGACAACCAATCAAAAACAACATACTGTCCAATGATTGGAAGCTAGATGTACAGACAACTCATTGTGAGCCAACCCACCCTAGATCACGTTGCACTCAATTGTCCCCATGGCTTTGCTGACCCTCACGGTCCGGAAATATGCCAAAAGATCCTGCAAGGCAAAAAGATGGAAAGCAACAGACTGAAGGGTCACCACTTTATAATAAAACTATAAATGATTTGTAAATATATTAAGTTGTAAACACTTAAACACTATAGATTATCACTCAGCTGTTACAACACATTAGATGAAAAGAGCAACAGTGACCTGTTGCTTGCCAAATAGTGAGCCCACATACATCTGTATTGTTAAACCTCAGATCTCATTGCTTACTTTGTCAACAGTTACAAATGTTGTTAAGGCATTAAGATATGGTCATGTATTTTACAATAAATCTAGTTAGAATAATTAGTGGTATGCAGTAACTGGATCATGTCAAATAGTGATATAGTGTTAGAACTTGTTAATAATTGTTTATTCATGTTTTCTAAAGTATTTATAGCTTAATAACCTAATTAGAAACTATTTAGAAACCATTTAGAAAGGTAGTCTTATTGTAAAGTGGAACCAATGAAGGTTATATTCTTATGTAATCAAGAATATTTTGATGAGTAACTCTAAGTTACATTCATTTTTTTCATTTAAAAAAATATTTAATTACATATAACTAGTTACTCCCCAACACTGACTGTGTCGGTCTCCACACACTTCTCCCAGTCAACCTCAGCTGAAGTTTTTATTTTATATTGTCACTAAATTGATGCCGTGTGGTGATTGCTGACTGTACTTAGTCCCCTGCAATAATTTGTTGTTCGACACATGAAGCAATATCACCAATCCAACAGGTTTTCCACCTCGAGTCATTTCCATTCCCCCCTCTGCTTGCTGTAATTATCCTTTGGCCGGAATAGCGGCGTGTGAAATTTAATTTACAGAATCCAATATTAAGTGGCTTTTTGAGCAAAGAATTAGATTGAGATTTTTTCCATCTCTCTCTCTGACCTTTTCCCCACCATGTTTTTAAATGAGAGTGGTCCTGTGAGCATTGATTTTATAATGAGCCCAGCCCATCCCCTAAGTGCTTACATTTTATGCTCTTCTCCGGGGATTTTTAACTCTTGAAATAGACTGCGCTGCTGCGTTATAGGTTTACCTCACCACCTGGGACTTGTAAGGATTCATAATGTTCTTTTTTTTTGCATAAAGATCTATTGTGAGGAAAGAGATGGAAACTAAAATATGAATATCACTTCAGAGGATGTAACTACTGAGTGTTTATGAAAGTCTGACATTCAACATGTCCAATGACAGGCTGACATTTCAGCTCCACCTTCATCTATCTACATAAAATATTTACTTTTCCTCAGTGTGAGAAACTTATCTTCACGGTTACTTGCCTCCGAGATTCGCTTTAAGCCTCTAATTGGAAAATGCTAATTAAAACTCACAGGTAAAACTGTGTTTACGCATTATTTATCTGATTAATAGCTAACAAAAACATTCATGTTGCTCATTCTTGGGAGGTTTACTCTTAGCCCTGCTCGGCTCAGACTCCCAAAGCTCCTCCAGTTGATTCTCTTTCCTCTGTCGTCTTTATCGAGTCTCGACAGCGAGCCGTCGTCATCCTCAGTGAAAGACCTCAGTGTTCAGCTCCCATCTTAGCCGTGTAAGCCTCGTCTCTTTGTCAGCGCTGCTGTGTAGAGGGGTTCCCTGGGCCGGATTCTGCTGTCTGTGCGTGCGTGTGTGTTAGAGTGTGTGTGCAGTCTCTAGGGCTACATGCAATTAAAGCAGACAGAAAGCGGCAGGCTGCCTGACGGCCTTACTACTGCAGCTCCTTCATACTGCCTGTCAAACACACACACACACGCACACGAGCGTACATACATAAACATGCACAAACACACACGTACACGCATGCACACACTCGCCAGCTACTGCATGTTAATGATTCTTGCCCTTGGCGCGTTTGTTTGAGGCCTCTCTTCACACACTTGCACACTCACACCCACACACACACATTCATTCCCTACATTCACTGTGCCACCAGCTCCCCCTGAATCTCCTCCACCTTCGGCTCCCCGCTCATCCGCTCCCCGGCTTGTCAATCAAACAGTCCCGGTGAAACGGCGACATGGGATTGGCCAATGCTGACAAAGGAGACATTGATTGACAGGCATCGACAGAGGAGTGCACGCACCGTGTCGGAGTGCTGGGCGGGGAGATGGTGGATGATGGTCGTCAGTCAGTCAGTCAGTCAGTCGGTCCCTGGATTACTCCGCCGCCGACATGGGAGTATACAACGTCGCCTTCAGTTTATCGTTACATCTGATACAAACTTTTATCTGCTCCTAAAAGTCTCTTTTTTTCCCTCGAAGTAGAAGGAACTATCCTCCAGGAGGGTGAGATCACTGCTCTTGATTGCAACTTTTTGCTCGGATTTTCCACAAATCAAGAGATATTATCTTGAAGCGACATTATCGTATTTAAAGATATCATCACCCGCACCATGAAATCTCTTGAAACATGAGAAATGCTTCGGAAAGTAGTGGAGATATCTTAGCACATTTGCATATTTTGTCAAGTTTTTAAGACACAAGATGAGATTAAATGATTTGCTAAGATTTTTTTTTTTTTGCAAAATATTTCTCATTGTGTCTGTTTTTTTCCCTTTGTCTCAATTTGATTCAAGGACCTTCACAGGCACAATAACATAATCTTTGCACTGCCAAAGAATAAGTGCAAGACACATTTCCAGTGCGTCTCAATTTAGATTAAACAAGCAGACAATAACTCTTGTTCGCTGACTGTCCAGCGCCTCGTTTTTCCTGTTTTTTATCTCCTGTCTTCAGTTTTCTTCTCTCTCCCATCCTCTTGGGTAAATGCATCAGTTTGATGATAAAAACCTGACTGTTTCCAGTCAGTCATCTGATATAATGGATAGATGATGCGTGTTATTTGATTAATTACATATCATACAATAGATCAATATTCTATTGCCTGCCCTATGCTGAAATGATTTTAGTGAAACAATTTTATTATATTGCAAGTCATTAAACGTTGTTATTATTATTTACTACCAGGATTGGTAGCAGTAACAATGGGATTTGTATCGTTATACTGGATTTCATTGTGTCTCATTGTGTCTCGTTGAGTCTAGAGATTCAAACAAGAGGCTTTCATGTAACACACACCCAAAGGAAAATAAGTCTAAATTCCCAAAGACAGTGATTTATTTTAAAAAGGTCAGGATGTCATGCCTTATTAATGTCTCTTTAGGAATTAGGAGGGAATGTATGTGTTAGAAGATTGTGCAGGAGTGAAGTCATGTCCAGTGCAGTGTGTAATGCTAATGTAATGCTGCTAAAAGTACGGGTATGAACAGTAGGTAAGGTGTCTGATCAGTGTTTGAGTCCCATCTCCAACCAATAGATTTACGTTAGCACTCTATAACAATGGCAGCCATCTTTTTCTGCCTCTAACCAAGTAGTTTTAGACCCCAAGCAAACAAAAGCACTGTGGATAATAATTATTTTCATTACTGATTAAACTTTAGATAATTTTCTTGATTAATCAGTTAGTTTTGTTGTCCATAAAATCTCAGAAAATGGTAAAAAAAAAAAAAAAAAAAAAAAAAAAAAGTTGACCCAAGTCCACTGACTTTTCACTTACACTAGGACAAAGTCTTAGTGGTAGTCATCAGTCTGGGCATGTGAGTCCACGCATAATCTAATTTAACATTTGAAGTTAGCAAGACTCTAAATGTGGTGACTGCCACAGCTTCTGCTTGGAGATTAAACATTCTAACTTTGATTTAACTTCCATATTAGATTATAAATTAGCTGAATTAGCTGAAAGGCTAGCAAAGCTTTGGCATTTGTTTCTCAAGTAGCTGCTTTCATTAACATACAGTTATAAAGGAAACACCACTCACTGTTTGTTAATGATAAACATTATGTCTACTTTTATCCCTTATTTGAGCTTCATATTATTTAGGTTAACAATTTTTCTGAGCAAAAGTCTCAGACTTGCATCTTTAGTGGATTTATTTCTGAATTGAAAATGGTCTCTTTTAAATATGTTTATTAACAGTGTAAAAAATTTTTTGGCAGCTACAGTCCAGACATATTGGTATCACTGTCCTACATTCTTTCTTCTCTTGCCTTCAGTGCTTCAGTCCCTTGTCCCCGCCCTCCCTCGACTCCACCATATTGTATCATGTTCCCCCTTTTGTTTGTTTGTTTGTTCAAGCACAGAAGCAAAGCACTCGGGTGAAGGCCCCTACATTTTGTTTTGGTCAGAAGGGCATGTAAACAGAGGCGCCCCTGTGGGCTCGATGGGCCCTGATGATACACCCCGACCCCCAAACCAAGTCTTGCTCCCCATTAGCAGGCTTTTTATAAAGAGGGGGTGCTTCGGATGGCACACGCCTCCCGTCACTGACACGCCCGCCGTCGCCCCGGGGTGATGCATGATTCGAGACGGTCATGTGGCGCCAAGTGGATTCCCTGGCACGACGCCCATGAGAGGGGGTTGTCAGGGTTTTTCTTTTAACCTTTATTCATGCAGGGAGGCACACAAGCACTGATACTGATCACTCAAACTACAATTCCATTTAGCTGTTTCTAACTTCTAACTCCTTTTTCTCGTACCTTAGCAACGTTCATTGATTTCTTACTTTCTTTTGTGTTGGCCTGAAAAAAAAGTCTTTGTGTCAAAGCTTTCATTTTGTTTCAGGCCACTAAACAAATTTATCTGACATAAAGAAAAATTATGTTGTTTTGAAATGTGCAGTAATTAAAATGTTCGAAGTGAGGTGTTTCACAGTAACTTACTATAGTTTTTCCGACTGTCTGTGGATCGATGACATTTTTTGTCTCTTTGAATCAACTATCACCGTTTAGCAGTGATGGAGTCTCATACAAGCATTTAATTGTAGTTTTACATTTCAGTTATTCAGATGGCAACCTTGTCTGTAGCATACCATGGTTTTCTTGCTAAAAATTGCTTTAAAAATGACATAATTTCTTCCAAGTGTTTTTCAAATGCTGCCATCAATTTTGAGATTGATTTTCCACCTCCCAGACAGACATTTGTTTTCATTCATTTCAATTGTTTTTAAAATCAATTAGACAAGACTTAAAGCTTGCTCGGGATCGGTAATCCATCATGGCGAACATTTATCCACCTTCATTTATTGTCAAAGTTAATGCAGTTGCAAGAATGGATGAGCAAACATCTTTAGATTTAGAACCTGACAAACTGCTTTTCATTCATGAGCTGTCAGAAAGATGAATCCAGGAGACAGAAAAATAAGCTAATATGGATGTCCTGGAAAAGATAATTTTCTCATTTGTTGCATTCAAATGTCTGCTGTGTGGCTGGACATTGAGCTGTTGGATGTCCTTGAATGCACCAACAATGAAGAGTTTTCAGTCCCTGTATGCTACTGTGTCTCCTGCAACAATGTTTGACAAAAATTAAGATTCTGCATGGATTTTATTACAATACTGACATGAACTAAGACCACTTAATTTACAGGAAGGAAGGAAATCACTTCAACTAACTGCAGGCATTCAGTATTTTTGATTGAGGAATTTTTTATGGTACAGTTGGCCTGAACAAGTAATGTTTCACTTACAGGCATCTGTTAAAGCCGCTGGCAACCAAAATCCAAATTTAGGATTTTATGCACATACTAGCAAGCATCTAAAAAGTATTTGAAATAAATTTTAATTGAAAATTCAAAATATTGTTATTTAAGTTTTTTGTATATTTGTCCTGATATTGGGTTTGAACATGGTGTGATTATGCTTGGATATCTATTACAAAACTTATGCAATTAATTCCACAAATCAGTCATGAAAAACATCTTGTCAGTTGTCCCACTGAACACATGCAACAAAACCTTTCTCTTGTGTTCGCACCTAATCTGCCTTTTTGAATCTGACCCAACTCAACAACGGGGAAATGAAGCTGTCATGTGGCTCCAGACTCCTTTGACAAAAACATTTTGCCTCACAGAAAACTGGAGTTACAAGTTACATGTCATTTTATACACAAACTAACTAACCAATTGAAGCAGCGGTGGTCCAGCAGCTCTCATGTTCTGCGAGGTAAAAATGCTTTAAAGAGAGCATCAGTGGCAGCTTCAGTTCCCCTTGGAAGAGATCTTTAAGGTGGTCCTTTTTTTAGATGCCTAAAATTTTTGCTCCTGACCCTGTCCACATCTCATGCAGGAGACATCAATAAAAACATGATCTCCCGTGCCTACAATGAAATGAGAGATGGCCTTACCAGAAAAATGAGCTTTTCTAGTAGTTATGGCCATTTATTTCACTCAGATTTTTGTGGATCCATAATGAGATAATCAACTTTGACATCACATATGCATTTTTATTATTTTAAGTCAAATTCCAGGGGTTTAAAGCTACTAGGCACCCCTGCAACCACACTAAGCAGGGGACTGAATGTGTTTGCTGTCAGTCTCTGTGGGAGTCTGACTGTTAGTCTCACCTACTCTGTCGTTAACTACATAAATTCACAAATAAATGGCAACATTGAGACAAAGCTGCAAAATGCACAGCGGACTCTCCTACAGATCATAAAGCAGAGTGATTAACGTGACACGTCTCACCACCTGATGAGGTGCGTCTGGTTAAAAATCAATACACTGTAAATAAAGATACTTGTGTTCGTATGGACGCAGCTCAGGGAGGGGAGGGACTTCAGAGACGCTGTAAATTTGTGCTGTTTAGACTCTAAACCTGTCTTGGGTTATATTGTTCCTTCAAATTTTTGCCTTTTTGTCCTCTAATTGGCTCTCGGGGGGAAGCCATTTTGAATCAGTTTTAATTACATCATAAAAGAATTTGCTGCTGCGGCAAAGTTCACCGTGTGGGCTCGTTGAAATATGAATGCTGTTGATCATGTGTTTTCCTCCTAGACAAAACACCCACAATGCAGTGTCCTGTGCTGATTGGGCTCCATGTTGTGTTGCTGAGGACAACACAGACAAGAAACTAGACAAACTGGTGTATTTAACAGCCACAAGGGTTAGACCAATTTATGGAGCCAATATTTGGCTTTTATTAAACATCTGAAATTGGCCAGTTAGTGTGATCTACCTCTGGTATCGTGGAAACTCCTCTCCTGACTATAACAATAGTCTTTGAAACATGCAGTAACATTTAATCACCTTTGCCAAGAATAGAATAGCAGAGGGTTTAAATGTTGCATGACTCTTTAAATTAGGGCCGTTCTGAATTCCATGTTTGGGGCCTCGAAACTTCAGCGACCATTACCCATAAATATTCAAAGCTTCAATGGGGGGAGGAGTTGAAAGGGGGACAACACAAGCTATCATCTGTCTTTACTAAATCCTTTTCTCAAACTTGTTGTTCTGAGTCTAATGAGAGAGGAAGACAGGAAGGGAAAACATCGGTCACCGTCTATTCCATCTCCGCCTCCAAAGTCCTTAAAGTCAACTTGATGAGTGCGCATGTAGGGAGAGTCAAGCTCACGCTCGTCACAGCTCTGTGCTTGTCGGACCACATTTGAGCACATGGAGAAGAAACACTTCTTTGAAAGGATGATTTTCTGTTCTCTCATATCAAAAACGTTCTCGTACCTAAACAACAGAACAGGTCAATTGCCAATTACTACCAAAACAACATATATTACTGGTGGAGGGGCAGCGACAGGCTAAACCAGACCTTACCAACGTTACGTAAGTCACGGTCACATGATAGTGGATGAGCCAGAATGCCCCATACATCCACATTGTTGCTGACTTTTTTCCGTTTAAAAATCTTCAGAAAGAACACACATCTCTAAAATATTGTCACATAACGATGTACTATACTATATTGGGAGCACAATTCATAACTGGGAGAACAATCTCACTATAGACATAAGGCCCATAAGGCCCTATTGGAGGATTATTGGTTTATTAATGGTATATTATAAAATGAGCTATGTGAGAATTAAAAGCTCATAAAAATATATTACACCTAGCCAAGTGAAACCTTTCACTTATATTTAAATTGAAACTTTTTCTTTTTTTTTTTTTTTTGGTATCACACAGAGCTGCCTTAGTCACTGTCCGCCTTTGTCTGTACATTTTGTTATTGTTGTCGTCACCACTTCATTGCACTGTGAAATATGTATGCCAGCATAGTGTCCAGTCCTGCATACTGTGATATTTCCCTGGAAATGGTTTGCACCTTGTGACTGTTGCTTACATACTAAGGTTTCAAACATACTAAAAATCTCACATACTGTTTTTGCATACTAAATAGCATGTTGAATTTGGGATGTATCAATTAAATTTTGAAACCAGTGGCTGTCTGCCAAAAAACAAAAACAAACAAACAAAAAAAAAAAAAGAAAAAAAAAGTATCACTGAAGAAAGACAGACAATAAGAACATATCTGAATATTGTCATTGAAAAACAGACCAGAATATGAAAAAATATCAAAATAAAATTAAAATTTTAATGTCTTGGTTTTACTTTTCAGTGAAACTTTTTTCGGCACTACACTAATACTTGTTTCAGGGCCAATTCAACTTTTTCCAATACAAGTGCCAAATTTGTTTCCTTTTTCAATTCAGGGTTTGTTTTCAGTGACAAATTTTATTTTCCATGCCAAAATTTAATGTCACTGCGCTGGCCCCATACCCTCTTCTTTTAGCATTCAAACACTCAACTGGGTGTTGATTACCATGGCAACCGAGGAGCTTTGAAGCATTCAGGTCAGCCCCACTCCAGATGATGCTTTAAATGCTTTTCCATTGGATTTTCAGTGATTAAAATTTTTGGCATGAAAATATCAGATATTTGCAGTTTAAACCTGAGAAGATCATTTCAGCTGTCACAAAAAAGAAACTGGACATATATAGTCAAAACAAGTGAACCACACATAAATGTGTAAAGCCACATTGCAGCCCACAGGTCAATACTACATTGTATGTCACTTGATGTAATTTGAGTAACAGATAAAATGCAATGAATTTGTCATTACAGCTGGGTCAATCAAGTCTTAACAGAAACCCTCATTATACATTCATCCAGTTATTATGCATGTAACCATTAAAGAAATTAATCATGTGATACAGAATATTGATTAAAATGGTTTTATTATGAGAGATAAGATGATTTACAAGCTTCAACCAATGGCTCTGTAGATCTGTAACCATAGAAACACAATTAAAAATGATAATTCATTTAGCCTCCTACTATCAGTCTAACAAATTAAAGTGATATTGTAAAAATGTCGCTTAATTATGTCCACCATCAGGTGTTTCTCTGTGGTAACCAGGCAGTTAAAAGGGCCAGAGAAACACATTTTGGCAAGGGTGGAGAGTTGGGAAGGGATGGTAGAGACATGTCCCTACCAATACTGAGCAATTACTGAATGCCCCAAGCAATAATTTTGATGAAAAAAATTAAAACAAATCCACTTTGTCAGTCAGTATCTAGTCAATGTTAGTGAGATTTAGTATGATGACAAACCATCTGTGCTAATTATACAATTACATTACAGTTACAATTACAAAAACAATGCATCTTTGAGTTGTGAAAGAGTGCATGCTTGCAGTATGCCTCACATTGGTTTGGTCTGCTAACTACCTATAGTCATGGGTATCTTTTTTTTTTTTAGAATGATGCAGAGTAGAAATAGTTGATCTTCTCATTGATGGTCTTGTTTGCTTGTGTAGGTCCTATAGAGGCATCGATCATAAATTTAGACTGTTTCATAATCAGTTAAAAACCCCTTGTAGTAGACTTTAGTATAAAATTAAAAATGACTTAATGACTTAATATATTCTAAATATTGTTGATACAGAGTAAATGGGAAACATTAAGAATAATAACGATTACCAGAGTTGTTGTTGAAAATTATTCTGTTCATCCATTAATTGCTGTGAGTTGACCAAACACTGACATTTTGTACATAAAAGGACTAAAACATCCATAAAAACTAGGTCTATAAATACAGCACCGTGCAGAATATATTTAGCTCCGCCTCAGTGCTTCCTGCTTTATAGTATCTGTCTGCCCTCTCTGCGTTCACACTCAGGCGTGTTTGTGTTTGCCTCCCACCAGCAGCACTGTCAGTATCCCCAGGCCAGGTACTGAAGCACTTTAATAATCTGCACACATTTATGAGTCTGTGTCCGAGCTCATAGATCAGTGTCAGCGCACCGACCTACGAGAATATCAGTCAGATCAGATACAGACTAATGAAGGCCTGCTCACATTACCTCCACCGTCAATCAAACACACCGTTAGTTAATCATCAGCATCTCTCTCATTAAGAAACACAGATACCCGCAGAGATTCAGCCCAGGTCTTCTGCCGCAGTCACTGCCCTTGTTGGCTGATATATATGTGATGTATGGTTTCACATATAGAGGATGTGACTGGAGACTTTTATTATTGTGTTCCTCACAGTTACACTGCGTGTAGCGATGTGGTGTGTTTATCTAGGATTACAAAGAATGAATTGGGTGATTAGAGTTTATTGTCTTATTTGAGGGCACATTGATCTGATGTATTTATTACCAGTGTATTGATCGTCACATAGGATTAATCATGTAATTCACTAGTTTTTATGTCTTCTTCATGATGAATTGTAATCACTTTTAGGGATGGGAATTAATAAGATTTTATTGATACTAATGCCATCATTGATTCTGCTTGGTCTGATTCTTTTTTTTATTCCTTTATTGATTTCTGATCAACTTTAATTGAGCTTGCTGTAGCCTGAGAGCTAGCTGTAGCAACAGTCTGTCATCATCTAAAATGAATGGAATGAGAATATTTGCACAGCATTCATTTCCATCAATCTGCTAAGCCTGCCTGTGTGGCATTAATGTTATTATTATAGGATATTTACCCTTGGTAACGGATTTGCTGCTCATTTGGGAAGCAGCGGTATTCATGCATACTGTCAAACACATGACATTCCTAGACTTTAAACCCATTTTGTTTAGAAAGATATTTCAGCTTATTGCTCGTGTCTCCACCCATCAACCCATGGGATGGGTGTCTCCACCCACCCCATAATTTTCAAGACATTACAACTAGCACTGTTGCCATCTTTCTTCATGAAATGAAGCCTCACTTGGTACCTTTTCCCCCTGTCCGCCATGACTCCGTCTTGTTGCAAGTTTCCAGCAGTGTAGATGCATGAGTTTGACGTCATTGTTTTGCAATGCAGCTGTCAGAAAAACATGCCAGTATCGATAAAAAGAAATGAGAAGCTCCGAGGCATGCAATTTCAATGGATCAGATCATTTGGAACCTGTTCCCATTCCAGCTCAATTCATCCCCCCACCCCCCCCCACCCCCCCCAAGTCCAGTCCTTCAGCAGTAGCACTACTGCTAATTATTTAACATTTTATAATTGTATATTGGACATCTGGTAATAATAAATGATTGAGTCCTACCAAAAGTGATAAAATCTTTCAGCAAGGATGTCTTAATGTTGCTTGTGAAGTTTCAAAGTAAAACATAAAAAGAAATTAAGTAGTTTTCACTGTCATTCCAGGTTTATTGGTGCACCAGCCTCACTGGCCTTTGCAGTTCTTCTCTAACACACAGAATGAGTAAAATAGTAGTTCTACATTTAGAACAGCATTGTGTTTGGACTTGTCTCCTGCATGAAGTGGTACAGTCATTCACTTGTGGCTCATTGAAGTTCCTGCTGGGTGTTGTGTAGAGAAGGCGTGGAGGAAAACTTGGTGTCAACATTTCATTGTGTTCACGTATCCAGACAGAAAGTGACAGTTTGCTCAGATGTATGAATGAAGACATTGTGTATGCTGCTGAGGCACTGACTGGCATACTTGGCAAAACTTTCTCTAAAGTTTGTATTTATCCAGGGATTGCTTGCTGAGCATGCACGCTGTGTATCATTGATATCCTGGAAGCTAGCCAGTGTAACAGCAGTTGGAGGTTAACTGTCATGTGGTAGAAAAGTTGTACTCATTTACTATTCTTACCCAGATGTTTGCAACCAGTCTGCAGGATTTCACCAAGCTGCTTTTTGCTCAGAAAACACTTCTACCTTTACGACTGTGGTTTTGTTGTGCTTTGAGCATAACAAAGCAAGTCTTTACTGAGTGAAGGTCAGAACACATGAATCCCATTTTCTGTTGCCTGGATCCACCCCTCGCACTCACATTTGCTCATTAAGCAAATAGTGGCCATTTTGCTTTTGTGTTTTTCAGCTTTTGAAATTTCAAGTAGGACACACAGAGAGCCAAAATAATAAGCATTATAAAGAAGACAATTTCTTTCAAGACACGATTCCCAAGCCTTTCATAACAAAATGATTATTATGGTTCTGCACTGACTCAAAAATGGCAAACTAATCTGTAGTTTTCACTTATCAAAGAAGATTAATTATTTCTCTTGACAAAGGTTTGGACAATCCTTTCCTCGTATCCCATCACAGGTGGTTTTACACCATGTAACAACTTAAACTACACAATCTGACTGTCAGGATGTCTTAGTGACTCTTACCCTGACTTCTTGTATGTGACATCAATGTGTGAAGGTCCCACAGAGGTTTAGAAACCTGGGACTGCCCATTAGTCAGTCAAATTTAATGAGGTTTGTTTTCATTTAATCATTGTCAACACTACAGTTGAACACAATTTAAGATTGAGTCCAACTTGCAGAGGTTGTATCAGAGGTTGAAAAGTTTTATTTGCCTAGCTTGTCATTTAGTGTATTTTTTTGCATCATCTTGCAAAGTCCTTCCTTGAAGTTTTATCCTCTGATAACAGACAAATAATGACGCTGTCAGTAAATGAAGGTGAACACATGGGTGGGATTTGCATCATAGCAGTCAAATATAGCAGCAGTAAAACATACAGTACATTAAGTCTTCACATAAATGCAGTTGATTCTTTCCACCCTCCATTCATCAAAGTGAAGCAGTTTTACAAATCAAGTGTTTCATAACCTTTGAAGGCTGCAGGATGAGCAAGGCAACAGCAGCTGTGGTTACACTGACAATATTTCTTTAACCCAACTTAAATGATTCTGATTAGAGATTACAACTTACATGTTTACTTGGATGTTAAACAAAATTATCCAATAAGATGTAAGTTTACATGCCCCATCAATTTAATCTGAATATAATTTTTTTGACATCTGCAAAGTGCGTTTAAAGCATCTAATCTGCCTGGAAAATACAACAGAAGAAGAGGTGGTTATGCCTGTTAAACGTAAACATTTCCATCAGTTTTTGTTTTGATTGATTGTTCGGTGGATTCCAGATTTTGAACAGCTCATAGTTTGAGGGCTTTTGGCCATTGAGGCATGCAACAATCCTTAAATCATTTGAGGGTTCCAGCAAAAAAGTTCTATCAGCCACAGACCAGTTTTGTTTTGCTGCCATAATAGGAATGATGCCATGTCTCTGTCCCTCATGGAAACTCTTTCATGTTACTAAATGTTACATCCATGTGGGGCAAACATGCACAGAAGGTTTATACCACCCCTCTCAACCTGATTGAAAATTCTTTCCAATTGGGCCAGATCAGGCCAGTCTCTTCTGATTGAGGTGATTACATGAGACATTTTTTTTCTGATATTACTATTATTCAGTAATACTAGTAAAATCTAACCCATCTGTAAAATTGCAGCTAGTGTACACTATGATGGGTTTGATTCTAAGTAATAAGGTGGGTCAGGCGAAATTTGTCCACCAAATGTCTTGGGTTATGTCATGTTATGACAGTGCTTGTTCCCAACTGCATGACAGCACTGACTGATCTCTCCCCGTCCTCTCTCCTGCAGGAGCTCTGTCGGCAGCGCATGGCAGTCAAACCACCGACTGAGCGTCCAGAGCCGATCTCCTCCAGGATCAACAGCGTGTCATCTCAGTTCAGCGATGGCGGTCCGGCTGTCAGCCCCTCAGCACGGAGCAGCATCTCCTCCTGGAGCGAAGAGCCCGCCCACTCAAACATGGACATCTCCACCGGTCATATGATACTGGTGAGTTTCCTATTAAGTCACTTTTTTGTAATATTCACACCAAAAAATCATCAAAGACATCAGCTTAAATGTTCATGATGTGTTGAAGACATTAGGAAATCTGTAACTGATGGATTTGAAGGACACATTCAAAGACTTGGAGGAGGATTGAGGGCTGTCTTTCAATTTTGCACAAAATCCTGGGATGACTAATGACTTTAGGTATTTTTGCCCAGACTGAATCAGTGGGACTGATGATAACGTGTAAATCTAATCCACCCACTCCCCATATTGCACATCCAGAGTTGTTTAAAGGGACTGTATTAAATTCAGACTTTTATGAAATACTGAAAAGGAAAGCACATATTGAAGGAAGAGTTTCACTGATGAATGCCTAACAGAACAAACTGTTCACTCAATTCATTCTAACCTGGTTCCAGTCCTCAGAATCGCTCACAACATCTGCAGTTTTTTAGCTATTCAAATAGGCTTTGTGTTGAGCTCAACAGGTCCTTATACTCAAACAACAATAGTTGTTTACCACTAACTCCCAAAGTGTCATATATGTCCGCTGGAGACCACCAGCGACAGGTGCACTGGACCTTAAAAACCCTTTCCAGACATGTTAAGACATATACAAGTAGTGCTTGTAACAATAATGTGTCTGTTTTTGTGTTTTTTTCCTGCAAAAATAAGTAAATTCTTAAACTGACATCTACTCCCAACTGTACAAACAAGAGAAAATATAAAAATATTTTTTATGTGAAGGCAGACATCAAGTAGGTTACATTACTCTTGTGAAACAGTCGCATTTTGGTTGGGTTGGGCTGACGATATTATTTAATTAGGTTTAGACAAAAGTTGGGGGTTTGGGTTAAAATAAGTATGCTAGCAAGTCACATAAGTCACATACATAACGTTACTTGAGTAACTTGAAACTTAAAATAAGCCAGTGTTGATGTTTGGTTTCACAGAGCACATGAACCACATTCTTCTGGATGAAAGTCCTGTGTTTGACCTGTCCATCCATCCCACCTGCCTCCTTATGTATTTTTATCTCACTCTCATACTACTCTGCCATAATAACCATGCCCACTAGACGTCACTGCCTAACCTAAATGCAAATACAAGTCGCAATAAGCTGCACAAATACAAGCAGCTGTTTTTTGGTAAGGACAGGCTGGCTGAGCTCATTGATGACTAAGGCTGGGTATTGTTTAGAAAATGTCAATACCAATAGAGTGCTCAATTCAGTATGTTTTTTTTACACAGTGCCGCTGTCCATGTTGAATGCAGTTTGACTGGAGAAGTTTCAATACTTCTTGGTACTGGGCTATTTCAGTTGATACCTGAAAGGTACTGAGCACTGATACCCAGCCCAATGATGACTGTTTCTCCTGTTGGAAAACAACCGAGCCAATCAGAGCTGTGTAGGCGGAATCAAGAATGGGACCATAATCGCTGTGCACTAGAGGCAGAAAAATTGCTACATCCATGAAAAATTGTAGCTCAAAATGGCCACAAAAATGGTATTTAGCCTGGATGAGATGAATGCAGTGAATCTTAACTCGACATATTTCTTTGAACATCATGAAAAACATTAAGATAATAGCTCTCAGGAACCATTACCTTCTGTGCTGATTTAAAATTACATCTGCAGGATGAATATGTCTCTCAATACTAAATATTTAGGGCAAAGAAAAACAAAATACCTCCCTAATCCCAAACAGAAATTGGTTCAGTATAATTATGTGAAACAAAATGCTGATTCAGTCTGATAATCAGATTCATCTCTCAATAACAAGTATTTTACTAAATACTGATGTTTCAAAGTGAACTCTTTTTTAGTTCCAGTGGTAATTTTGCAAGAGGACGTAAACCTGTTTTTAAATGGTGAATTTGCTCTATAAAAAGAAAAATCACATAGTTGCTGTTATATTCCTGCCCTGACATTCCTACAGTATTTTTTTTTACCTTTGTGGTCGGTTGTCTGTCTTTCCAAACTGCTACCAGAGATTTTTATATGCTTCTGTCATTTTCCCTTTCATCCAAAACATCCCATCACATGCCTCTCTTACCCGTTAAAACCATTTATCTCTTTCAAAACCATTGGAACCAAGTGTTTTTCTTCCATGCCTCTGTCTCGTCTGCATTTCTGCATATATCACTCTTTTCTCTCTCACACACACATGCGCATATTTCTCTCTTTCCTCTCATCTCACTCCCTCTCTCATCTTTCTCCCTGTGTCTTTTTTTTTGTTTCTGTACATCTCATTACACCCACAGTTTCTATAAGCAGGCTTCTTACCCTCTTCTATCCTGCAGATGAAAATCTCTATTGAACCTCGGTCGCATTCTGTCGAGCGCCGTCGTAATTGCAATATATAGCTGTTCACTTCAACCATCCACCACCCACAGCACCACCTACTCATCCCAACCCCCCACCTCCGCCCCCGCCTATCTCCCTCTCTCTCTCTCCCCATGCATTATGAAGCTGCCGGCGAGATGTGACAGAGCGGGCTTTTTGATGTGTTCAATAGGCACAAAGATACTAATTACCCCTGAGATTTGCACCAGAGTTGTGTTCAGGAGAAATGACTCCCTTTGCAGCCCTGCGCCTCTGCAGAGAGCTGCTCTGTTGTTTTACACAAATGCACAATCCTGCTAAAGTGTTTCTTTGGCATGTGATTGCATGTGTTTGATGTGCCGTGGTCACATGTGGATGAAAATAGATTTGAAACTGTGAGGTCTGAACGTCTTCAGGTACATTTGCTTTGTCTTCGCCAGACAAATCCATCTCAGCAGAGGCGGCACCACTTGAGAGGATGAAATGAAAGTTTTGCTCATGTTTTGTTATGTATTCATTTGGTGTGTGGGCCAGTCTGGTCAGGAGATTACTGCATTTGGTATATTATAGACAATAATATGTAAATGGTGTGAGGGAAGGAGAGAGTCCATTTGATGTGGCTGTGATGATTAATAACATTTTGTGTAGGTGATGGAGATGAATATCTCCTTGAAAGCTGATATTCCACTTAAATCCTCTCCAAAGTTGCTTCAGAGTTCTAAGAGACATTTCCCACTCTGTAAAACAATGGACCTAATGCAAGAAACTGTTTGTATAAGTGTTCCAAGTCAGATTTAAAAGCCCTCTTAACTGTACAAACTTGTCATAAATTGCTCTTTTCAGCCTGATGAATGCCACCTGTTCCTGAGGAAGTGCACATTTCATCACTAGCATAATTGTCGTCTCTAAAATTGCCATATAAGACTTTGTGTTCCGCTCCTTTTTTATTCAGAAAACCGAAAAAGTAAAAAGAATAATTTCACATCACAGCACTTCAAGTCCTGCTGTCAGCTGAGATCAGCAGAAGAAAACCACAAATTTAGCAGTGTTAGTTTTGGAGGACCCTGATGTGACTTCTTTTTCTACAATTAGTCACTATATAGAACATAAAATACATATATATGTATGCATAAGTTTCCAACATGCAGTAACTCACAGTTGTTAATGTTATTTTTGGTCCATTTGTTTGTAGTGGTCTATTCCTAATAAACAAAACTCAGGTACATACAATAAATTAAACAGGCCTTTACAAACACGAAGGAGCCAAAAACAGTACCTTTTAACATTTGTTTCTTTTACATTCTACTGGTTTCTTTGTTTTATTGCTTGATGGAATCTCCCAGGTACCTTCTGCTCATGATTCTATTAATTAGCTGAAGAGGTGCAGTTTGTTTGCTCCTATATTCCTGTTGCCAACCTTTCACCTATAAGTGACTTTTTTTTTAAACAAAACAAAAAAAGTTTTTACAGACCCAAAGCAATTAGAAAATATTAATGGTACAGTTGTTCTAATATTCAAATGTCAAATGTAAAGTCTGGAGAAAACAGCCTTTCAAGAGTGTCTAGCTTCCATATCATGAAGTATTTCAGAGTGAAACAGCATAGGCACGCGGGACATGGTGTTGAGAGGAGTTTGATTATGAATTTGATCAGACATTGAAAAGTGGGAGTGTCACAATCCAACATAACTTGCTGTTGCTGGCTAGCCAGCTAATGAATTGTAGCTCTGCACTGCTAAAAGTTGGAGATTGATTAATGAGTGGATATCATGATAGAATTGGCTAAAACTGGTTGGTTCAATGGTGCGACAAAATGCAAATAACAACTCTTTCCTGAAAAGAAACAAATCAAAACAGTTTGGGAAAACCTGACAACCTGTTAAGTTTTTCAAGTGTGAGGACTTGTTGGATGAATCCAAGTCTAGATGTGATGTGCTTCATTTTACCCAGTATAAGTGTTGTACAAAGAGCTACAGTATATATGTAGATAGAGATGTTGTACATAGATGCAAATGTCTACGATAGGGAGGCGGAGACAGCAAGTGAGAAGCATTAGAGCCTGATTTGGGTTAACGTTTTATTATCTGTACCAGTGATTATGATCAATATGAGAAAGAGAAAGATTCACATCCGACTGTAGTTACATTAAATGGCCAAATCATTACAGGGTAATGTGATCCAGTTGTACAAGACATAAACTTCTGCCTTGGTATTCTTCTGCTACATCCAGTGACTCAGCAGTGATGAGAAGTAAATGGCAAATTTAACTCCATGTTAAATAAAAAAGGAATGAGCAGTGAGAAATCGCACGAGCCGTTTGTCAGTCACAGACTGCTCATCGTCACAGAAAGTGGTAACGTGTGATTCTTAGTTAATGACAGGGAGCTGTGAACTTTTAGCTCCCATTTTTTTCCTTTTGATTTTTAGCAGCTGCTGCAATTTTGCTGTGAGGGAAGAGAAAGAGGAGAAGGGGAGATACTGTGCGCACTGAGCTGTTAGTGTGTTTCAGCACCTTGGACAGTTCCACACATACAGTGAAGCTAAAAGGCAGCTCTGATTGGTCCAAATTGTCCCTGTCCTCCCACAGCAGAGATATTAGACAGCAGAGGGAAAGTTACATAATGTCACTGTCATGTGGAAACCATGTATCTCCAAAATCTCAGCTCTGACCCTTGTTTTTTCACTGGGCTTTTATCTATTTCCACTGGAGTTTGGTACCTTTTAGAAGGTCACTTTTTTTTTTTGTTTGTTTGTTGTTGTTTTTTGCTTCCAGAAGGGCATGGAAAACTCCTGCTGAAGTGAAAAGATGAAAGAAGTAAAATTGGAGTTATGAGGTTTTCACAAAGCAGTGACAATCTGGGAAATTGCTATTTAATGTCTTTTACCGCCCACCAACCATCCTCTTTGGTGAGGGTTTTATGGATTTGCAGCCACTATCGTCTTTTCATCTTCTCTCCATCTTTCATTCATTAGTTTTCCTGCATCTTATTGCTAATTTTATGTTTTCTCTTTGTCATTTTCTGCACTTTTCTGTTCTGCTCTTTTCGTTTATTGCTTTATATTTCTTTCCATGGCTTTTGTACTATCCATATTTTTCCTTTTTACTGTTTGCTCATCCCACTTTTCTGGGCTTTATTTTTTTTAGCCTTTCATCTTTCTTTAAATTTTTCTCTCACTATTTCTCTTTTAAATTCTCTTTTTCTTTTCCTTGTTTCTTCCCTATCTGTCATTTCTCTTCTCATAATTTGGAACAATGCCTTTTTGTTACTGCTCATATTTTTCTTTTGCCATTCTAGCTGTCAGCTTTACAAAAATATTCACACTTACAAGAGAGCTCATTCCAGATTCACATCATGATGTCAACTAGAGACCAAGCAGAGTTTCATTTCCCAAAAAAACCAGGACCCAGTTGACACATTTGGGGGAAAGTTGGAGCCGAGGGATTTTTTTTTTTTTCAGAGAAGCATCACAGTAAGAGACCGAATCCATCATAAAGCGAGACGAGCGCAGCCCGCCGTGGAAAAGCAAATATTTCATCTAACACCCTGTCACGCACTTGAGTGAGGCAACTGTTGAACGATTAATAAAAATCAGAGAAAGGAATATCATGACGCTGATGAGCTGCAGTGCCCCACCTCTCCCACCAACCCTCCTACCTCCCAAAAAATTAATTGCCTCTCGTAAAACCCGAGCAAATTCCATGTCATCATCCACCCACTGATTTTAATTTGAGGAGAAACAGCTTTCACCATCTTATCTAAGTTAATGTATTACTTGGTCCCATGTGACTGGGACCGCGCCACCACCACCTCCCCCTACATCCTCTTTGCTTGTGTCTTAAGAGGATTAGTCGACTCTATATATAAAGCACATTATCTTGTCTTTTGTTGCTGGCCAAGTAAGTGTTATAGATTATACTGCAGTGAGAGCCTCCATCGAGATTAACCGTGCTAGTGGGAATTTGTTGTGGTTGTGGTTTTCGTAGCTCACCAGCGGGCCAGCTGGGATGTGATCTGTAGAGTTGGGAGGTCGCAGGGCAATGGCTGGAGGATGAACGGGCCCCAGGAAATGGACGTTAAATCACTCTAATGTGGTCAGATGAGGAGGAGGAAGCATTCAGCTGCAGAGAAATTCGACTCATGTATCAGGATGATGTCAGCTTTTAGCTAAAAATAAGACATCAGCCTCTGATACGATGGATAGCTGCAGACTGATTGATTACATGTTTGTTGTAGAGTTCATAAATGGGAAGACCTTAACCTGAACTGATTCATGCAAGTCACGCTGATGCAATGTTTTGCTCCGACAAAAATAGCACAAATGAGTTATTACAAGAATGAGAATCTTTGGGAAATATTTGATACTTTAACTTGAAATGTAACACATGTTGATATATTAAATTTCTCAACAAAATAATCATAATTAATTTACTCCAAACACCATGGATTTCAATTTTAAAATGTTTCCACTGTCTCTTTGAAAATCTAACATAAAGACCTCCTGACCTGTTTGCAGTGAATAAAAAGATGAACATCGGCTGCAACAAGAAACGAGCACAGCCTTCACACTCAATTGTACTGTGACCTCTAACACCATGTTACCATTTCACTTGCTTGACTGAAATTCTGCATGTTTGATCTCTTTGCTGATAAATGTCAGGAATTATTTTCTTTTTTTTCATCGATAAGATTTTATGCTCGTCGGTCCAATTCCCTTATTGATTCCTGATCAATTTTAGTCGATCTGGCTGTAGCCTGAGGGCTAGCTGTTGCAACAGTTTGTCTGTCATCATCTGAAAATGGATGAAATTAGAAAATATTTGAACAGAATTTGTTTTCATTTAGGTTTTCTTAGTCAAAGAAAGATTCTGCTCAGCCTGTCTGTGTGTCGCTAATAGGACATTTACTCTCGATAACGGACATGCTGCTTGGTCGGGAAGCAGCAGCACTCATGCATAGAGTATTAAATCAAAGGTATTTCTGGAATTTGAGTTCATGTTGCATATAAAGATTTTTCAGCATATTGCTGGTGTTTCCACCATTATTTACAATTATAATCTTGCAGACATTACATGGAGCATCATCTTTCTTACTGAAATGGAGGCACAGTTTGGTTTCTTCCTTTCCACCATGACTCCTTCTTGTTGCGGGTTTCCAGACGCATCAGTTTTGTGAATGTCAGAAGATCTTACAGGCATTGATAAAAGGAATTGATCATCTAAGTGCTGGGTATCGTTTAAAAAAATAACGATACAAGTACCAATACCAGTACATTTAAAGCGATACCAATACCAACAGAGTACTTCATTACATACTCCATTACAAGTATTTCTGATGCGTTAACAAGTAAACAGCATTGCAATTTTGAAGCTGGCTGATGTGGAGCTTTATAAATTGTCTGATATTTAATTTCATATGATATTTCATTTATTTTATTATAATGGATACTACTTATTTTTTAAGATGAAGCCTCAATCTTAAATGGCACACTCCTGTACTATACGACTATACACACCTCTGTGCTATTACTCCAGCTGTGTAATAAATGTAGTGGAGTAACAAGCACAGGATTTCCCTTGGGCATGTAGAGGAGCAAATACTCCAGTAAATACAGTTTCCCAAGTTTTACTTAAACAGCACTTGATGAATACACTCGGCTACTTTCCACAACTGGCCCCTCCTTGCTGAGTACCCCAGAGTGATGTCTCTGACCTTCTTCCCCTCTCCCTTTCAGTTGCTGTCGATCCAAAATGGCCGCTGCATTACATCACCTCCCATGTGGCCCGCTTTCATGCTGCTGTTTCCTACAGGTGCTCAGATGATGCGTCAGAGCCACAATGGCGGCTTGGGCAGAGTCTTATGGCGTAGCGGTTTTTATTGAGCACCTTTGGCAGCTGTAAGCCCCCCCACAGTAAGGGGATTATTCAGTGTTTGGCCGACACATGGTGATCTCAGCACCTCCTGATTGGATTGCAGTAATCCCTTTACACAGCCACAAAACCCTATTACTCTGGCATTAGAGAGCAGAGAGAGGGTAGGGGGTAGAGGGTGGTGGGGGGGCATCTGATGTAGGACAGTGTGTGTGTGTGCGTGTGTGCATGTCTTTTGTAGGACTGTGAATTTTTCTGTGCATTTTTGAATCTACTGTATGTAGAATATTTTCAGGTCATGTGTTTTGTGTGATCGTGTATGCATGTTGTATGTACATTTTTGTGTGTGCGCATCCTTTTTGTGGCTTCATTTGTGTGTATTTGATTGTGTGCTTGTGTGTATTTTGTGCAACTGTGCATATGTTTGTGGCTTTGCTTTTTGTGTGTCTTTGTAGTGTATGTGTGAGTGTGTGCGGGTGGACTGTGTTTTCTTGTGTGTGACCTTATAAAAACCTTTATGTGTGGATTGTGCTTTAGATGTGTGTACGTGTATTTCCTTTATGTTTGTTTCCTCTGTATGTGTGTGTCTGTGTGTCTATGTGTCTTTTGAAGGATGATTCGGACCCCCTCCTGTTGATAAGTGACTTTGTGCAGGTGGAGGGTCCTGTTACATCATTATGTCATGATATAATAGAGAGCTGATACTACAACAAGGAAAGGCTAGTCTTACACTTGTGTGAATGCCTGTGTGTGCATGTGTGTGTTTTCAGATATATGCAATGCATTTGTGAGATGGTGAAACCAACGCTGAGCCTGTTAGCTCACTATTAGACAAAGTTTAGATGTTACTTGGATCTTGGTCAGGTCAGAATGTTTGAACAATGGAGACCACACCCATATTTAAGCAAGATTACACAAGAGCATGACAGTGATGCTGACTACATCACTGTCATGCTAATATTGACATAAAAGCTCACCCTAAAGTGTAATTTTGCAATTATACAACAAGTTATACAACAGTTATAAAACCAAGAAAATAAAAGATATAATCAAAATGGATTCATAATCGGGCAAGTCAAAAAAAGAAAAACTTTTTGCTAGTATTATCTGTGTTTCCCTGGAAATACACAGGGTCTGACTAATAACTGAAAAACAGTCAGTCACGTCAGTAGATCTCCCATGTATTGAAACCTAGTTTACTACTCCAGCAAGTAAGCCAGCCCTTAGTAACAACCAGCAGCAGAGATGTTTTCTAATACATGATGTATCAGCCAGCTTAGCTGAGCTAACGTTAATACTTTCTAGAGATTGTGGGATTTCCCAAACTGAGTGAATATCACTTGAACAAATACAAAATGCTTTGTTAGCTCAATATTGCTGTAACTAAGATATCTGCTGATTTTCTTTCTCAGGGACAGGTTTAGCTACTACATCTGTGAACTTTAAATATATTTTGAAGCTAGTAGTACAGTTTCTCAGATGCGCAGACTCACCAGCACAGCAAATTGATAACTCCATAGCATTGTTACGTCCAAAAATATACTCACTGCAGTCACAAAACTATTTTCTCCTTGACTTGCCACACACAAGGGAGGAACGCACCTAAGGAGGCAGTGTAGCAGCAGTCTAACAGCACCAGAAATTATATTCTTTAAGGAAAATTGATTTAATTATTCTATAAATGTTATATGCTATGTTAAATGTTTCAAATGTTACACTGCTAGATATAGCCTAACAGGAGGTCATAGTCTACATAGGTCCACTATCTGGGTCTAGAACACATATTTATATAGTCATCATAGTACTGCCACCATTTTCATTTTAGAGCAAATGTTTAATCTCATACTTTTGAATCAGAGCTCAAGGTATGAGAGTCTGGAGACAAATAACAAACATGACCAGCTGCATGTTTGTAGAGTTTGTTGAGTGTACATGTACATGTATGATAAGATCACATGCAGACCCATCTCCAGTATCTTCCACTGGCTGGACATCTGGCCATGCTCTACCTTCCATTTTTAACAAACTCCTCTCATTTTAGCAGAAAGCCATTAGGCCTTTTTTGGAAGCTAATTCTGATTAAGATCGGCCCCATTTGTAACTGCCATCATAAATCATCGCCGGAGCCATTTAAAGAACCACACCAGCTCATTTCATTCCCCTCATCCATTACAAACGATTGCACCATCCATATTTTGTGTGCATGAGCTGCTGCTTTTCAAGGCTATCTAAAAAAACAAAGCTTCACTGGCCACCATCAGATTATGGTTAACCTGTTAGCGTGAGGGTGAACAATACACACGCTTCTTGTTATAGTCTCACGTGCCAAGCTCATTTGGCAACAGTTGATCAACGTCACATTGTCTTCCTTAATTATGAATATTGCATTGAAGGTATTTGGCCAGGCTGAATCTGGCTGTCATTAGACTGATACACACTCTGATTAAAATGGCTTTGGTACAACTAATATAATGAGGAGAACATTCATACAGGAACTCATACATTTTTGAGTCCCCTCCTGCTTCTTGTTCATGAACAATTGTTTGGAAATGGTATCAAAGAGTGTGATAAGGTTAAAGAAAGATGTGGAATCTGAAACAGGTTCTCATAGTAGACCTAAACTCCTCCCATCTGGTGGTCTAAGCGGGTTAAAACAGTGTTATCTTAGTTTTCTTTTTCGCATCAGTGGAGCAACAGATGGGTGGGATTTGCCACTTAGGACAACACAGTGAGTGGCAATCACAGGAAAGAGTCCTTGTATGTATTTGGCTGGCTTTTCTTTGATTGACAAAATAACTGTTACCTGCTGCATCTGGTGCTCCTCTTGGATTCAAACAAATCGCCTGCCAGTCAGTTTAGGGAAGTGTGTCAAGTTATAGTCAAAATCACAGGCTATATGTGAAGTTTTGTTATTGACAAATCAATTGAAACCCTCTTGTTCAAGGGGCAAAGCCTGTCCATCTGATTCTTCAGGCAGATAAAGAGAGGCTTAACCAAAGATGAATACGGGATACCCAAAAATGAACATGCACCAGTACATGTTGTTAATGAAACAAGTGTAGAAATCTCACATACGGACATCCAACCCCAACAATAAAAATGTACAAAGCTTTGCTGTATTTCTAGCTCTGTTTTCTCACCTCCTCTCCTCTTCTCTCTCTTCTCCTTCAGTCCTACATGGAGGATCACCTGAAGAACAAAGACCGCCTGGAGAAGGAGTGGGAGGCGCTGTGCGCCTATCAGGCAGAACCCAACGCCTGCACCATCGGCATGAAAGATGGCAACGCCAAGAAGAACCGCTCCACTGCTGTTGTGGCATGTAAGCAATGACCTCTCGCAATTTTGTTTCTTTTCTTAGCTCACTCTGTTTCTTAGTTGGTGGTGATGGTGATTAGTGGGCGAGCTTTAGCAAAGAATGTAGTAACCAAAAAGTGAACAACTAATTGGACTGTTATTTCAATACCGTTGCTATGTCTGTTCCTTGCATGAGGCCTTGGTTTCAGAGGGGACTTTGATTTATTGTCACATCCTTTGACTTTAGACTTTAAAAGATTCTTTATCTTTTTTTTTCATCATGAAAATTTTAAAAAAAGGATATCAGAACAAGACATTAGCATCTGTAGCCAAATCAAAAATATCAGTACTGACCTTCAAAAATCTGCAGATTTTTGTAACTAGGACCATCACTGAGTTATCTTTGGATTCAAAGATAGGCCTTGTTTACATTTGTGTTTTAAAATGCGTTTAGGTGGACAGCTGGGAGACATTGCCACTTGCCACATTGCCATTGTCTAATATGTGTTTTCAAGGTGTCCAGCTGATCATTTGTGTACAGATTCAGAGACTGGCTCCAAATGCCTTTCCAACCAACATGGAACTTGCCCCGTCCTGGTCCAAGCACTTAATTTTAAGGGTCTAGTACCAAAAAATAGCAAGTTTTCCTTGAGAAGCAAAATGGGTGTGGCATATTTTACAGGTTGTTATACATTGTGCAGTGTTGTTAATGGCATTCTCTATCTCATCCTTCTCATCCTTGATTACAATGGTTTCACTCACGCTGATACACCCCCTGAAGTCAGTCCTCCAAACACACAGTGGCATTACACTCACCACCTCTCCACAACACTCTCCGTATATTCTGAGCCCGGCCTCTATTATCAGAAACCAGGAGCAGATGCAGTGAGCAGAAGGGTTGTAAATTAGTTTTCTATTAAAGCTCTCCTGCACCGACCTCATCAATGATTAAAATTTCTAAGCTTCTGTGGAAATAGCCCATCTAAAAAAGTGCTGTCCCATT
The DNA here is from genome assembly GCA_034769285.1 of Lutjanus argentimaculatus. Taxonomy (NCBI): domain Eukaryota; kingdom Metazoa; phylum Chordata; class Actinopteri; order Lutjaniformes; family Lutjanidae; genus Lutjanus; species Lutjanus argentimaculatus. Next base: position 33,789,299 of record JAWZSL010000011.1, on the reverse strand, counting down.
CTCTCCACCGGGCCCTGGCTTAATGAAATCCAGGTTGTCAGCAGGGAAAGCAGTTTGTCAGGAATAAATTGTGCTTCCTATTTGAAGCACCACTGGCTTCTCCAAGAAATTTTCAGAACCACTATCACTGGAGACTTCTGGAGAGTTTGCTCGCAAGAGCGAAAATTTACAAACTAGGACAATTTGCCCCCCTCCAAAAAGTTTCAGTGGAACAGAGATGATGGAAGGCAGTTCCTCCCAGAGCTGAAAGAAATTTGTCCACCTCAAAATTCAGGTTCTTAGGGCAGTTTCATGCATAAAGATCCAGGTCCTGAATCCAACCAATTCAAGCAATCCAGAAATTGTAAAAAAAAAACAAAAAAAAAAACAACTTGTCACATGGTTGAAATGTTCGATTGTTGGTCAAACAGTCAAATTGCTACCTGGATATTGTACATCTGGAGCACATATCAGCAGACTGTACAGGACCAGACATATGAACAACTTGTGAGACAGAGGGTATCAAATTAATTAATAAGACAATCATTTCTCACTTTGTCATGTGACCAGTTTTGTCTCCTGACAGTCCACATTTTGGCAGAAAACACATTCATTTTAACCAATGAAATGACACATACAATGGTACGCTTCAGTGATTGGTTTGAATGGTGTTCACACCAGAAATGAACCACACCAGAATTCACCTGACAATCTTCAAGGCGGACCAGGGAGGGAGTGGTTGTTTTGGCCACATCAGAGTTCAAATCCGACATTAAACCAACCCAAACAAACTGCACCAAGGGGGTAAACACTCGACTGAGCGTGTGAATCCGCCCTTAATTCAGTTCCAGTATACACTGGATGCATACTGACATCATAACTTACATACGCTCATAAAAATAAGGGTTCCAAAAGGATTCTTTCTGAAGGGTCGATGTCTACCCAGAACCATTTGCTTCTGAAGAACCATTTTTAAAGAAAGGGTTCATCAAGGGTTCTTTGTAGGATAAAGGGTTCCTTTAAGAATCCTTTTCATTCAAAGAAAGAGTCCTTCAAGGGTTGTTGAGATTCCTTCTTTGTTGAGGGTTCTTTGTACCATAATATACAAGGGTTCTTGGTAGAACACCCTGCGTGGGTTCTAGATAAAATCCCTCTCAATAGAACCCCCTGAATGGGTTCTTGTTAGCACCCTTAGAAGGTGGAAATGTTCTGGATAGAACCCCCAGATGACCCTTTTCAATCAAATTAGCTCTGTTTCTTAAACAGGATCTATTCAAGTTTCTTGGACCGCTGGTGCTATCCAGTGAACCAGCCCGCATTTCCACCAGCTTTGAGTGAAACCCTTGAATGGTGTGGGATTGGAAGAAATGCTCTCTTGACAGAAAGTCAGAAATCACTGGTTAAATTCTCTGAGAAAAATCAAAGAACATCAGGGAATTTCTCAACCAAGTCACTTGGTGGTTTTTATTCTGAGCTGAAAACAACCTTGACATACCAAAAGGTATTGGAAACTTACTTAGTTGCTTGTGGAAATTTACACTAAGGCTACAGTGAGAGTCTTATTATACTCAACAGATATGAAAAGAAATACCTAATTACAATGCATGTAATATAGCTGCTGAGCACTTGAATTCTTGAGACAAAATACGCTGAATTCTTCCATTTGTGTTCCAGATGATCACTCCCGAATCACCTTGAAGGTGGAGAACAGCCAAGGCAACTCTGATTACATCAATGCCAGCCCGATCGTAAGTACCTCCTCTGCATTCTAACTCTGTGCTTCACACCGCCGCTACGCCAGGCTCCCACAGTCCCCACGGGGCGTCACAGGAACAAAGGCAGCCTACCGTTGTACAATATAAATTTTGATGCAACGCTTGCTTAGCTTCAGCGGCAGCCCCGTGCTAGTGTGTATGTTCTGCACCATGAATATTAATGAATGTTTTACAGCAAACACCCCGGGCGAGTATTCGCTCGGGGAAGGCGTGGGAAAGGACATGCGCACGGCTCACGGCTCGCTTCTCGTTTGTGAAAACAAAATTGATCTGTGGGGTCTTGGGAAATGATTGTTTTTGACCTTGGGTTATGCTAATTTGACACTAGTTTGTGTTTACTGTTACGGTGCGCTCGACTTGCAGAGGCCTTTCCTTGGCGCAGCACAGATTTAAGCTGCAAAACAGCCTGTAGGAAAGCGAAGGGGGGGAGGAAAGAGCCATGTGCATTCAGTAAGTGAGTGTATCAATTTGGAAACCAGTGTTGGAATAGTAGGTTTATGTTTCCCTTAAGGCAGATACAGTGGTATTCCATTAAAAGCAACAGAAACGCTATGCATTTCAAATCTGGGCGTCACACCAAGAAGTGGCTCAGTGCGTGAGCTCGTGTGTGTGTGCTAGAGAGAGACACAGACAGAGAGAGAGTCAGAGAGGAAATCAAAACTATACAAGAACAAAGGAACAACCTTGTCAAATGCCACAAACACACAAATGCAAATACTGCTACGACACATGTACCCACACATGCACACAAACACGCACTGGAAAATACACTTTGATGCAAGCATGCACACAGACACTGAAATGTGCACACTGACCTGTACACACACAGGCATGCAAGCTCACCCACACTCATATAATATACATACAGTGCAGACACCCACAGACACACTCTCAAACATGAATACACATTTGGTAGACTCATGTCATACATAAATTCACCCCTCCCCTCCCCTCCACACACACACATTAAAGACTGAATGTATACACATGTACGGTACACACTGAGGTTATTTAAGGAACCACCTCTGCTGACAATTTGATTTCCCTCAACCGCCCTCACCCACGCTTCGAAGGAATGAAGTTGAGCAAAGACAAGATGTTTGGGATCTTGCTCCTGCTGAATGTTAATAACTATAAAACTTATTAATAAATGTTTTGGTCAACTGTTCAAAACACATTCTTATTTTTTTTCTCCAGAGTAGAAAGATGGTTAGCAAGTATGTAGCTACTAATATGCTAGTTCTACCAACATCCTTTGATAAACTTAAAATCCGAATATGATTGAATTTTCTTTTTATCTTAAATCATTGCAATGCAGAAAAAAGACCTTCTTTTCACCCAAAATAGGCTTTTTAGTCTTCATTGTTTCCCCTAGAATTTTTTTCAGAACACACTGAAAAAAACCCTAAACAAACAAGGAGTGGGGGATGGCATATTGATGCAGTCAGCTTTAGTCAGATGGCACAGCAGGCAGTCTGCAGTTTATATTTACATTCAAGTTTTTGTTCTGTTAGTTCAAGACTTCAAACAAAGTGATCACAAGAAGAGGATGACTTAATAAGCTGCATTTTTCATATAAAAATAAACCATGTAACCTATGACCTTTGCAAAACATTTGCACATCATGACCACAGTGTGCATGATTCGTTGCTGTGCTCTATCTTCCTTGGCTTGGACAGCCAGATTTATTTTGCAACTTGTTCACCTTCAGTTGAACTGGTGTCAACTATGTTTATGCTAGCTTTTTTTAACATTTCTTTATCTGGCCCTGTGGGTGTTCCCATTGGCCTGGTGGCATACGAGACCTGTATAATTATAGGGGGAACACCGCTAATGTTATGTTAAAATGATGAAAAATGTCAGTAATCAAAGCTCTTCATGTAAGACTACAATTCTCTCACACAACAAAGACGTCAAAAGTCTCTGCAGATAAACACAACCTTTGTGATACAAGATAAGGAATTCAGAGTCTTTGACATTTAATGGAACATAATGATCTAAGCTCTGACCCTTCCCAGTTTATGCAGTGACTGGTCTTGGTTACTTTCAAAATTCTATGATCAGAGGGCAGTAGGATTTTTCTTTTCCTACATTGTAACAAGCAACACAATGTCCTCTCTTTCTTGAAGTACCCCATGACCGGTTGCAGTCCCCTGTGAGACAGTTTTCTTTCTCATATTTCAGTCAGGTTCTGCCAATGTCCCAATTCACACAGTGTGACTGGTAGTTTTGTAGACATGAATTACTCAAGAACCGGCGTGCTCAACTCAAATGTTTTGAGGGTGTGATGGGTACCAAACTAAAAAAAAAATAAATAAAAAAAAATCACAAAATAGCAAATTAAGTTGTCAGCATTTACACATTAAGTATTTAACACGTTTAATGTTGCACAACAGAAAAAAAAAACAAATGAACTGAATTATACAGCAAAAAAGTCTCACATGCACAGATAAAGTAAGATAATTTGGAATGCTGAACAAAGCCAGAATCACTTCACCACCATTTGATGGAGGCCTTTAAAGCACTACAGCTGTGTAGTAGGTAAAAAAAAAAATCAAAAGAATGAGTGGATGAACAGTTTTAATCCACCAGATGTTGTTTTCTGTGCTAGCTAAAGTAAGGGTGACATGAATTAGCTAAATTACACAATTAAAGCCTTGCAAAGCTGTCCTAAATGTTACATGCTCAGTTTCTCATTAAATATTTGGGTGGAAAGCACCCACTAAGATTTAATTGGCACCAGCAGCTGGAGCTTGAACCAACCAGCAAGCTATGAAGGGTGTTATAGATGATGATAGTTTTATGGGATGAGGTCATCATTCCCATAACATCCAAGTCCCAATATGGAGGGTCAGGGAGTGTCTTTTTGTTCAGTCCCTGCCCTCTGACCTCAGCGTGGTTACATCAGCCACCACTTTGGCTCTCTGTGTGACAGGTTTGCACAACCTCCTTCAATGAAACAACTGTTCACTACTACTTGAAGGAATCAAGTAATGAAGACTGCTGTATTTTGAATTTGATGTGGGTGAATAAAAACTAGAACTAAAATGACGGCTGATTCTGCAGTTTTACGGCCTGATTCCTGCCTCAGATTTCTTCAAAAACTGTATCTGCAGTGTGACCACATAGGTAAAAATTTGACAAACTTTTCAGACCAATCATAAACTTTTTTCCAGTTTGAGAAACCAAAGCAACATCCAGTGACAGACCAGCAAGTGACACATTCATCCTTTCAGATGCAGGTTTGATTCTTGCTGATCCAATCACCTAAGCCCCTGTTTACACCTGGAAGTACTGCGCTGTCTTTACAAGGGTATGTTATCTAAAAGCCAGTATTCCAGTTTTACCTTAAACATGACTGGATTTGTAGCCTGTTTGATTGTTAACTATTAATTGTAGTCTGTTTAAGGATCAAGTATGTCATTTCTATTTGCAAAGACCAAAGGTTTTGTTTTTAACTGAGGCAGTAAGTCCCATGCCCAGTCTGCCAGAAATTAAAAGAAGATGAACTTTTTTATGAAGCTTACAGTTTCTGTTGTATTTTGTGGCTTATCTGTTGTTTCACACTTTAAAATGACAAGATTTGTGTACAAATGAAATCATGTGGCTAAGAACACATTTGCATACACAGTAAAAGAACGGTTAAAAGAATGAGGACAAAAGTGGCCCAGACCACTCCAAATGTGGTCTGAGCGATCAGATCCAATGTATCTCATGTGTCTTGAGTGCATGCACACCTGAACTTAGAGTTGTCCACTAGTGATCACCAAGAACCGTTCTAAATACATGTGTAAATAGGGCCTTAGAAATTTTGTTAAGATGCGTCTTAACTATGCAATGTCCTGTTGAACCATGGACTGAAAAAATAAAGGGATTATAATGGTTTCTATGTTCAAAAAAATTTATACATAACATTCTTATTTAAATAAGACACAGAAGGAAAACTGTTTCCTGGGAATCGCCTCTGGTAATCTACAGTAATTTTAAACCAATATGACCACAAATTTCCACTTCTTTGTTGATTTCTTGGTAGTAAATTAGACAAGTGAAGCACACCTTCTGTCCACTCTTTACAAAGAAAAAAAAACAACATGTTTTCGTTGTTTTGCTAAAAACACAAACTTTGTGTCGTGGCCCAGAGCCCCACAAAGACACATAATCAGTCAGTTGCACAAACTTGGTCAGAAAAATCAATCACTCACTCACTCTCTCCTGCAGCACACACACAGTTATTCCCAAACAGACTCAATAGTTTCCTCACACTTTCGGTCAAACACACACACACACACACACACACACACACACACACATCACACACACACACAACACCAGTTTCTAAGACATAATCAATCACTCAGGTCCGTCAATCACGCATACACGCTCAGTCACACACACATACACTCATTCTGATGCATGTCGTGTGCTGATAGTACTGAGTTTAAATCAGCCTCACAGCTTTTATTGACAGTCAAATTGCCTTTTTTTTTTGATTAAGGATTTAAAAGAGTCACACTGAAGAAAATGGAAAAGACTGCAAGTCATATTGTGTCCACTCTCTTCAACAGAACAGCACCATAATACTGACAAAAGAAAAATACTTCTTAGGATGTTATAATGAAACTTCATTTGTAGATAATGTTGCTAATTTGGATAAAATTAAGTTTTTCATGTCCAAATGACTTCAGTCATGAAATTATCTGGAGAACGAGAGATTCAACTTTAAAAACAAATTTTGCTTTTTAAAGACACTTGATCTTTTCTCTGAATGCCTTAAATAACCTGTATTAGGCTCTCCTGGCAAGTAACTTTTTTCAGTCAGGTGAATAAAGTCTGAAACTTTGACTTTTGTTCACATCCTGCCTCCTTCTAACAGTCCATGTTGGTTTCTTCAGACAATGAAGATGATCTCTCCTGTACCTTCAGTCGTTACCTAAATCTAACCAGACCTTGACCAGCATATCAGAAGTACAGAAGTGTTACTATCAAAATATACTTAAAAGTAGGGTGAGAGATTGTTAAGTCTTGTTCCCAGGTCGTCAAATACTGACAACAAAACAATGAATCAACGCAGCCCAGAGTGTCAGGAGTGGACAGCTTGGGAATGACACTCAACAATCAATTGCTCCAAAGTCCCAAAAGGTCCATTTCATAATAATGTTACGTTATTGGATAACAATGACTGATAGATTCATGTGTTCATCACTTCAGGGTTGCAGCTTGTAAATACTTCTATACTTCTCATTAACATTTTGCATCAAATGTACTGTGTATATGATTCACGAGATTTAATTGGCAGAATATTGTAGAAATGGAATATAATGTTCATTAGTATGTTTGCACCGCCATGTTTCTACAGTAGCCCCAAATGCACAAACCAAACTCAGGCTCTAGATACGGCATTCTACGTTTTGCGCAAGTTTCGCTGACACCGTAGGTTCTCCTACTTGGAACGGGAGAGTTACACGAGGTGTTTGCAATCTGCAAACTCAGTGAGAGATGCCACTAAATCCTTTACTGATCTGAATCTATAAAGTAACCAATCGTGAATTTATCAAATAAATGTGGTGGACGGTTAGATTAGAAAGTAAAATGTTTCCCTCTGAAATGTAGTGGAGTGGAAGTATAAAGAAACGTAAAATGAAATTACTCAAGTACAAGTACCTCAAATTTGTTTTCCACCTCTGTTTTATATTTTTGACAATAAATAAAGACATAGAAAAGAAGAAACATTCTGCCAAAATCAAAACCCAGCACATCTTTTTCTACTGTTCTCCTCAAGAGAACAGTAGAAAAAGTTACTTTATTTCCTAATATTTAGATTGACGATTACAGCTAATTCATATAGTTGACAGCTAGCAGTTTGTCAGTGCTAGTCTGTCAGCAGTCACACACACACATGGATACACACACTGGTACCGTTGGCCCCCACTGAGGTGTCAGACGGTAGTAACAGTTGGCTCCATCATAAAACTTCATCAGACAGATCAGACAGAGTGAAACACACACGCACACATACGCCCACACTCACACACGACTCCTTCATTCCCTCCCAAGAAAAGACAAAAAAACAATAACAGTGGATAATTGCACTTGCCACATCCTCCACTTTTGTTCCTCATTAAGGAGGAGTGTGTGTGCGTTTGTGTGGGTGTGTGTGTGACAGAGGGCAACAGTCCTTTTGCTATCTCACACACACACTTGTGGTGTCATTAATGTCAGGGTTTAATTCTGGAGACACTTTGAGATGTCAGGAAGCATTGTGTGTCCACAGAGATTGAAAAAGAGACAGAGAGGGAAAGAGATAAAAAGAAAGAGATGTCAAGTGTCTTTCTTTCTTTCTGTCTTTCCTGATCTTTTTATCTTTTTGTCTTTTTGTCTCTTTCTCTTGTGCATCTTCTCCTTCCTCTTTCACCTTTGTCTCCCACCAGCTTTTTACTCCACCATCTCTTGTTTTTTTCTTGGCCCTCTCTCTTTCTTGTCTTTCTTGATTTCTCAGTGTCAATTTGTTCCTCCTTCTCTGTCCATCCTGGTCTTTCTCTTTTAATTCCCTGGACACTACCACTCTGGATCAGATGGGACGTTGTGTTGTTTCTTTTAAATTCCTCCCAGATCGATGTGTCTCTATTTCCTAGACTTCAACACTCTGGGTTGAACAAGGGACAAATTTTCATTGACATGAAGTTGTCATTTGCAAGTTAAATTTTAATTTGTCCCAATATTACCTGTGAATTTTGAACAGCATTGGCGTATGAAGCTCCCAAGAGCTAATGTTTTACACCATTCAGTACTGTATCTTCATGTTTGATGTTTGTAAGAATGTTGCTTCTCTCATGGTAGGATGGGAAAACAAATGAAAAGGCATGCATTTAACTTAATATGTACTCCACATGGCCAAAAGTAGGTGGACAGCCAAACAAAATATGTGGACACTGGTACTTTACAGCCATATTTGGTTGTTTTACACCAGATTTTAGACCCTGGCTTCAGAGAATTGCTCCCATTCAGCTGAAATCACATCTCAGTGCAGACCAGTCCAGTTCTTCTACACCAGACTGGGAGAACCATTTCTTTATGGAGGTGGCTTCATGCACAGGGACACTGTCATGTTGAAACAGGAAAGGGACAAACACAAACTGTTGCAACTATAAACAAACTATAAAGAAGGAAAGGAATCTCTGTCTGTCTCTCTGTCTCTATGTATGTTTGTCCTTTGATTTTCTCACCAATCATTTATCAGATTGACTTCACTCTTGGCACATGCATTGCTGAATTTGGTGCAGTTTGGCCAGATGGTGACAGTGTAACAGTGAACTTTATATTTTGACCTGTAACATTTGGACCGTATGTCTCAGATTCTATGGGTCCACACATATCTGTTCATATAAGCCATGCCCATTTGCATCTCAGATCGATTTTGTGCCATTTTGAATTCTGTCTGTTTTTTCGCTACTCTCCCTACAAATTTTGGGCAGTTGTCACCAAATTTGGTCCAGAACATCCCTGGGCTAAACCACGAAAAGGAGCTTTTTTGATTTGTGATATAGTTCTGCTATCTGCCCTCAGTGTTTGCTCAAATGCTGTTTGCAGGGCTTATATTACAAAAAATGTCATATCTCATGAACACTTTGTGTTAATGCAACCACATTTGTTGGATACATGTAGATACGCTTTCCGAGGGAATGACCATGACAACTTTGGTGCCATTTGGCCAATAGATGACACTGTAGTTGTGTCAACTACCTCATAAAGGAAGAAATCTCTCAGAATGTCTGTATTTATGTATGTATCTATGTATGTATGATTGTCCTTTTCATATCTTGAGAACCGTTCACCTGATCGACTTCAGGTCTTCTTCTTTATAGAAACAGAGCACAATTAAGCCCCACCCCCACTGGAGGGGAGAAAAATTCATGGATCTCCATTCACTTTGTGGGAATGTGCCTCTTGTCACTTTCTATCTGCTAGCAAACAACAGAAAATGTCTAAAAGCTGCTATGCAGTGGGATGAACTACCAATCGGTTGAAGAACCTGAAACCCGCAAACAATTATCGTACAAATGTTAGACATCAGCAGGAAGAATTAATTTTAATTTTAAGTTACAGTTGCTAATCTGGCCAGACAAAGGTAGTAAAGGTTGAAGTAATCTAAGCATGAAAGCCCTGTTTTTGATCTTTGTTAGGTTTAAAGATGAGCTTACCCAATGATTTGATCAAATGGTTTTAAATATCAAAGTATTTCCCTTCTGGCCATTCAGTCAGACAATTTCTAATAGATAATAATAATGGATAATTTCTCACAGAAAAGCAAGGTAAGGAGAAGGAACACTGAGATTTACAGGCAATATAGAGTTTGTCGGTATAACTTTAATTCTCTGGTAAACACAGGGTGCTAAATAATCCTTGGACATGCTGAAATCTGATGTTTTTAGCTTGCTACGGGCATTTTGACAGGCATTTCAGCAACTGGTTGCGTATTGTGCTGCTGAATTTTCCCCTCCAGTGGGCGTGGTTTTCAGAGTATGACGCATTGCGCTCTATCTCTATTGCCCGGAACTTAAGGGAGTGCAGTGTTAACTGTAAAGTTGATTGGATGAACTGTTCTCAACAATAATTTGAACAGGACTTTGGGGGCCAAGCCCACTCCTAATGGGCATGCACTCTAGACCATCCCCCCAATGTACATTGCAGCAGTTGCCTATAAATATCATTGTATGCTGAAGCATTAAGTTTCTTTATCATTAAAAGACATGAAAAATAGGACCAGAAAGGGGTGCCCACATACTTCTGGTCATACACTACAGTGCAGTTGTAACCCTCTGGCCAACAACCTTCAGATGTCTTAGAAGTGCACTTCTGCCTCCAGCTATTTTTTCACCGTGACGCGATTCTGGCTGTTGATGTTTTAATGAGCCAGCCTCCCTGGTACCATCATGTCACCTTTTCTCTCTCTAAGTTACTACATTTTAAGTTCATTAGAAGTGCATTATTGTTTGGCATTCATAAAGGGAACAGAGGACCATTAAAGACAATTTTGTGTGCAGAAAAGCCCCAGAAATTATCTGCCTTCCCCTCGTAATTGCTTCCAGCTAAATTGGTCTTGCCAATTATTACATTTACCGTACAATTTGCATGGTAATAGGCAGGGGTGTCACTCACTTCCTCGCAAATTCACCTCACGTTCGTCTCCTGTCTTGTGCTCTCGACGCCTACGCCATCCTTCTGTAATTTCCCTGAAGTTAAGGAAGTGGGTAGGAAGTTGTTGAAAACTCTCACCTCCTTCAGCAAGAAGCGTCCAGCTGTGACTATATGAACAGTAAAAGATGGTATATATGATCAAACTTACATATGCCTTCAGTGCAGGTGGATTTTTTTCAAAGAGAAAGACACAAGGGAGGAATTTCTGGAGGTCATTTGGGAAAACAAAGCTTGTACTGCCTTGTTACATTTGTTGGGTACTGTATATCATGATGTACTGAAGTTTATTATAGGCTGCAGAGCACTAAATCATCACTGTACTGCTGTATGCTGAGGTGAAGTGGCCCTCCTTGACCACTCAAAGATTACTTCATTGGTACAGTTTTATTTATAAGGCTATTATTGGTTTGTTGCCCTCTCACTTCTAATTGTATTTTAAGTTTTCAGGGAACTCAACATGCAACCTACTTTCCCAGAACTTATAGTTGATTAATTACCCCATATCTTCTGACTTTACGTTTACTTTTCTGACGGCTTTTGCTGAAAAATAATGTTCTAAAAACTATTACTTCTGAGAAAATATTTTGATTAAAAATTTAAGAAAGAGAATTCAACTTAATTTCTAAAGTTTTGCCTTTTTGGTTGCCAACTTAGAATTTTCACTTATGTTACCTCTCTCAAAATTTCAGTAACTTATGTTTTTGCCCTTCGTATTTTCATTTAAAGATGCAGAAGGCAATTTGAACACACACAATGCAAATGTGATGCTGCCTCTCTCTCTCTACTGCCTAGTATTCCTCCGCTAAACCCCTCCCACCCCAAGAGCCAGTACACGTGCACTCACATTTTGCTTTGGCTTGAAGCTGAACATCAGGGTTGTCAACCATTGTATCTAACTAACATCTGTTCTATTCGACTAGTTATGTCTGACCAGGAGGTAAGGAACAATTGTGAAAGTGCCGTCGAGCCAAGCAGAAAGGAAGGGAGGAACTGACACACAGAAAACTTGAAATGAAATAATATTGCCTGCTGCAGCTATAGTTCACTTAACAAGGTTGAAGTAACTTAAAATGGAACACAAATAACCAGAGACCGTCTTGTGGTGTGACCACACAAGCCGCTATGCTTGTCGACAAACTGACGTTCCGACCCATGAGAGCTCACTAGTCATTACTGCATTGTAACATAAGTATTCAGTACTAACGAGTAGGATCACACCTATCTATCAACTCAGCCTTCATTTTCATCTCAGCTACACACCTATAACATTTTATGTCTAGCAGAGTTTTGACTGTATCGTGTTGACAAAATCTTTCCACAGACAGACATATAAACACCTAATCATCCAATTCAAAACCACTTCTGTGTGCCATATTTTGGCAGTTACAGCTCCCTGTTTCATGGCAAATAATGTGTCATCGTTGCAACAGTGTTTGATGAAAACTCACAATCTTTACCACTGAGCATCATCAAGGTCTTAAGACTTTTTTGACCACATATGAGGTGAATTTGATTAACCTGCTTGGAGCAATTTATAAGAGTATAGGGGCTGTCATTTCCTGTTGACAGTAATTGGCAATATGACTATGACTCATACTTTCCTACCTACCCAACTTCCTTGCTGAGATTACAGCCATCTTTGAATTCAGCCTTCATTTTGATCTCAACTACACACCTGTGATGTTTCGTGACCTCATCTTGCACAGTTGTAATGCTATCACATTGACTAAATCTGTCTAGTGACAGACAGGCATAAAAACCCGGCAAAGTACTCCAAACCACTACAGCTGTAGTTCCCACTACAGTAGGTCTCTCCAGGGCCACATTTTGCTGCTGTGATGACACAAACACACAGACTTGCAAGGTGAAAACAATACCAAACCACACGCTATTGCAGCTGGTAATTAATGTAAATATTTTATCCTGGGCACACTGGCAGCTCATGTGGCAGAGCATGCACCCCATGTAAAGAGGTAGTGATCAGGGTTTGATTCCAAAGAAAAAAAAAAAGAAAAATCTCTTATCCTGTATAATGAGTCCTAAGACCCCAGGACTGAAAATTACTAATGTTTTATTTAATATTCGGGTTTAGAGCAAGTTCTTGAACTCATAACGTGCACTGTATACTTTATCTTGGTTTTGCTCTGTCTTGTATTTTCTGTTGTGCTTTTATTTTTTTTTTCAAACTGTGCTGCTGTTTAGGCCAGGACTCTCAAAAAAAAGAGATCCTAATTGCTGTCGGAGTAAATTCAGTGTTAAACATTTACAGGGGATGAATAGTTGAGACAAAGCAAACATGAATTATGTGGAAAGGAGATTAACTTCAGTAGACAATCAACATTTTGACCTTAGATCAACTCTTTCCTTTTTCCTCTCCTGTCAGATGGATCACGATCCCAGGAACCCAGCCTACATCGCCACTCAAGGCCCTCTGCCCTCCACCGTGGCTGATTTCTGGCAGGTAAACACACACACACACACACACCATACATGCACACACACTCACGAGCAAAAATCAATACGTTCTCCTCTCTTAAACAAGAGTTAGCCGATTTTTATTAGTGCAGTGAGCCACGCGGGAGACCAGCTTGTTCTGTGGATGTCGTTATTAATCTCTCCTTCACCATCATGCTCACTGCCCAGCAACACCTCTACCACCACACACACACCAGTCTTCTGTGGGACACATTGTTAATGCAGGGGACAACAAACACTTTTCCCACTGTCCCAAATGTTGGATTGGGTTTGAATCGGAGACCAGAGGATCGATAAGTTATTCTGGCCAGTCGTGGCATATATATGTGTGTGTTTGGTGAGGGGAGCAGTGGGGAGAGTGTCTGCGTGTATGTGTGTGTGTGTGTTGTGAGTGTGGTTTGTTGGAAGTGAAGGTCCCCTTGTCAAACAATTTCTGTCTCTGCTAGTGCTGGTTACCTTTCAGGCTTGAAGAGAGGAATTTCAAGAATCACTGCTCAACTGCTGCTGATGCTAATCAACTTGAGTGAAATGTAAATGACAGCTCATTTAAAATTGAACTTTTCATATTTTTTTGTTTAACCAAAGAGAAAAATGTCCTTTCAGAGCAACGTTGAAACATCAAGGCCACAAATTCCAAACATCCTCTTTTAATGAATACTGTTCATTCTGCAATGAAAGTTGTATTGCACATGACTCTGTTTTCTTTTTAAGCCAACATCCGAGTCAGGTTATATATTTTTGCTGTTTTCTCTGCTGACTGATCATCAGCTGAGGGCTAGGTGCCAAAAGATGCGCGTAAACCGTTAAAACTTTGTGGTACTTTTATGCTAATATTTAAGTCAAACTGAAATCCATAACAATTCTCAACACAAACCGTTTTAATTGTGATGATAAGAGAAGCTGAATCTGTGACTTCAAACTGAAGTGGACAGAAATGTGGGTTGTGGAGAAGGGAAGGTGTTGGTCATGATGCTGATGGGATGCGGAGGTCCCCTAAGAAGGATGAGGGAATGAACTTTAACCCCATTACTCAATTACTTCTCTTCCCTATTTCCTTCTCCTCTCAATGCTAATCCCTCTCCAGCACCGGACATTAGACTGTCCCTCTTTTAGGAAAACGTTGGTGGGTTATGTGTGTGGTGTGACTTGTTTATTCTCTCTGTTCATTAAATAAATTAAATTTTGTCTGTATAACATGTCTGATGATTAGTCTACAATGATGCACAGTGTCAACTAGTAGTTTTGATTATCAACTAGTCAGCTATTCTGTGAAGGGCCTAGTTTCTATCAATGCATTTTTACACACATTTTGAAGTATTGCATCAGAAAAGATTGATGAAGAGGCTGAAAAAGAGCTAATGCTCTTAATGGGAGATGCAAGCACTTTTTTCTGAATAAGTTCCGACATAGCAAACATTTAACTCATTTGACTTATCAACTTTTTCAAATCCGACAGTCCTCATCGCTTCCATGGCTCTATAATACATCCATGACCTCTCAGCACAGATCTGATGGAACCTTCCTCACATTTATACATGAAACAAACATAAATGTATTATTTTCATCCTGTTCTGTGTATTGTTTTTCATCATTTGAGGCTTGAATGTCGCTCTTCTAATTACGTCATCTTGTTGCGCACTCTTCTTCTGCAATGGTATAATGGCTTTCCAACTGGAGACCTCCTGCTGCACAACCTACTGCTTATCTGATGAATCATCTCCTAATAATTACACTACTAATGGGTGGAAAAAAAAACATTCATTCACATTTTCTTTTGACGATGTACTTGAAATCTGCTTAAAATTTGTGATACATTTGGATGGGAACACTGTTAGTGTCCATTTACAGACAGAATAGATCTGTAGAGGAAACCTTAAAAGCAATAATACGTCTCTGTAATCTGGAGACTATGTTGTAAATGTGTGTCTCAAAAAGTCTGCATCACCCACAAACCACAGCTAAAAAGATTATTTTGTCTAAAAGTCTCTATCCAGGCTCCTTGTTGTGTTGTGGCCCAGTGAAGTTACCCAGCAGTACTGGGTCTTATCAGGCTCCTTAATCAGGAGCTGCCAAAGTTATTGCACCACATCCATCACATTTTATACAACAGTTTCCCTATCAGGATTCTGCTGAGGTGCCCTCGAGCAGAGTACTACTGTAGGCACACACTCTACAATGCCTAGCTTCCACAAGTTAATACATGGATCTGTGTGATGTTAAACAGCACAATTCTACAAAAGAGCACGGTGTGCAGTTAACTTTCTCCAGGATAAATAAGTTTAAATTTAATTTGCATTTTAACAAACCAAACAAGTTTTAAAAGAGGGAACTTGTCCTTGTCTGCACCAGCAGAGTTCTCACACTGTCAGCTAAAGCAAATTAACACCATTTCTCAAAAAAGTGCACCGTCACATCTTTAGATCCCTGAGACCAATCAGGGAAGCAGTGGGGGCTGAGAGGAGGGTGTGTAGAGGTGCAGTAATTCAAAACCTGCCGCAATTAAAGTTGGTTAAATCTCCGGCAAGGTGTGGCAGCGCTTCTGACTGAACGGCAGGTACGGCCATCTTGATTATCTAACACGATGATGTGGGAGCGGTATTGTTTTATGGCTTCCATTAACGGCTGACTGTTACCTCTGATCAGAGTCGAATGGATCTCTAGAGCCAGCCCACCCTCCGGCTGTGAGAATATGACTGCCAGCAGGAAAAATACGACCGCGTGCTGGGTCTCACTGTTGAATGACCCAGCTGGGGGAGGGAACCGCCTCGACAGCAATTACTTTTCATGCCACAACGCTTGACTTCCCTGTAGTTTCTTACCAAAGTTTCAAGCACAGTAAACAAGTCTTGAAGTGTTTGGTTTCAGACTTCATTTTCACCCCACCCCCAAAACAGACATGTCTACCCTTCCAAAACGATAGATAGCATAAAATTTAAACTGATTACGGACCAATTTCCAAGCGAGTGGGAGAGGGAGGACACATGTCAGTGTTCCCATTTGCAGATTTTATGAAGTGTTGACAGCTTCCTATAAGCTCTTGTTCCAAACTGAGCTCCCCACAACTTCAAGAACGTGACTCCTACTCTTAGGAAATGGCTGAGTCCTTGACATTTACTTTGGAACTTTTTAAAGAACATTAAGTCCCTGGTTAAAAATGAGATCATCTGTTCTTTTGAGACTTTTTCAAAATGTACACCAAAGGTTATTCTGTCACAGATAGTGGCCGCTAGGTTTCAAAAGGAATAGAGGCCTTAAAAGAGAGTCAGTTTGAGACCGTAGTATTGTTGTTGTCTCACTGCCAGTGTGATGAGTCTTACTGATGGTGCGTTTTGTTTGCAGATGGTATGGGAGAATGGCTGCGTGGTTATTGTTATGCTGACACCTCTTGTTGAAAGCGGGGTGAAGCAGTGCTACCACTACTGGCCCGATGAGGGATCCAACTTGTATCACATCTATGAGGTAAGATGACTCACTATGAGCAAAAATCACTGTTTGAATCAGGTGTATTACATTTTAGTGGAAAAACATAACTGACATCAACACCTGACAATTCATGGGATATGGTTGGATTGCTCTGTTGCTCCATATCAATGATGGCAGGTCAAGTCTAGCAGCATTTCTTCTCTCTAACTTGAAGTGTTCTTTTGGACCCTGAGTCTGGCAAATAAAGATGATGATGATGATGATGATGATGATGATGAATAATTGTAGCAAAACTTGACTTCTTCCCCCCGCAGGACCATAAGTGAACCATGGTCCAGTCTTCAACAGTTTCTTAAAATAGTGTGATGACTCGTACTTGCAACTCAGTGTATCTAAGACAAAGGAAATCTTGTTTGCTTTTAATAAAAAGTGGTGGTACTCTAGCACCATCCTGGATGGCAAAATAACCTCTGATGCTGATTGACAAAAAAGGTCATTCAGACACTGTTTTTCTTGAGAAAGTTGAGGGGTTTCTTGCTCTTCGCTCTTGAAAATGTTTTATTCATATTTCACTGAGTCAGTTTTAACTTTTGCAGTGATTTGTTTGCTTTGGCAACCTCAGCATGGTTAATAAATATAGGCTGGGAAAGATTGTGAAACTTTGCCAAAAGACCACTGGCAGCGACTTGAATGATCTTGGCCATGTTTACCAAGTCAGAAACACTCCTAGGGCAATGGCCATCCTGGCTGACCTTTCCCTGGGAGGGTCAAATCAAATAGATATCTCTCTTTCTTAAACAAGCTAGAGGCCTCGTTGGTATTGTACCCATACTTTACCAAAGGTCTGAAGGACTCTTAATGTTTTCATAGCTAATTGTAACTTTATTATGATGACATCTACTGTATGTCTTATATGTATTTATGTCTTTTATTAATTCTTATGATGTATATTGGTTGTGAGTTGCTTGTGTTGACTACTGTCGTCAAATTAAATTGCTTTCATTAACATTAAAGACTATCCATCACTATGATCAAGTCAAAATTTTAAAAGCCAAAAATATAAGACTGTTTATCCCAAAAGATTGTCATTGCTTAATGAAACATCTGTTGTGAAGTTATGTCCCAAGAATCTATCAATCTTGTCCATGTCTCTGAAAATATGGGTTTTATTGTGATACATGCAACAGAGATGATAATTGTAAATGCTAATAAGTTAATTTTTTTGTCTTTTCTCAATTTAGTAAGCATAAACACAATGCCAAATAAAACTTGATGGTCCCTGTTTTGTGTGTAGTGATTTTATGTCTCAATTGAGTCTTGTACATTTCGTATGTTCATTCATTGTATGTTTGTGTGTCTTTGCAGGTGAACCTGGTGTCCGAACACATCTGGTGTGATGATTTCCTTGTCCGTAGCTTCTACCTGAAGAACATGCAGACCAACGAGACACGAACTGTCACTCAGTTCCACTTCCTGACCTGGCTCAACCAAAATGTCCCGGAAACCAGCCGGACACTCCTCGACTTCCGCAGGTAGGGAACTACTTTAAAGAAAACCTGTAAAAATATTTTAACCTGAGCAAAGTGTTATTGTTTTTCATGCAGTTGCTTACTATAAATTCTCTTAGCAGTTTTGGGGGGAAGGATTTGTCCCCTTTTTTGTCCTTGTACTCTTGTCTTTGTCACTGCTTATCCCACTGTTGGTATGAAGAGGTAGCAGATAGCCATGTGTCTCCTTTGTCTCCTCATGGAGCCACCAATTCTGCACCAAGAAACTAACCCACAGGCGTTACTAGTGCAGCACCAAGACTGTGATCCCTCACCAGCTTCCTGCCTATTGTATTCTTATAATGCACAAACGAAGCCAGAGGTACCACCACAAGCTATTTAACTGAGGCCCCTACATTGTCGGGCATGTGCCTGGATAGATGCCACTCACGCACTCACAAAGAATTTTCAATATATTTTTCTATATCAGCCAGGTAATAAAGAGTTTTTAGTGTTTTACTTACTTTTACTTTCTTGGGACTTCTGTTCATTTGAAGTACATAAAGAACTAAAGCCGGCTTTTAATGTTGATAGTGAAAGCATTGAGGTTGTTGTAGGCCTTAAAGAAACTTCTGAAAGTCTTTTTAAAGAGGCCTTTGGAGAAAAATACACTTTGATAACGGGATTCATTTCCAAAGCAGAAGTGAAGAGGAGCACTTTGCAGGATATTTTCAAAAAGAAAAAAATACCCAAGCTGTTTCTCTTCAGGGCTGGATACCTCACTTTGTCTTTGATTTGGTTGAGCAAAACCAGCTTATATTTCGAAAGTAGTCAATTTGTAGCAAGACATGAGCAAGACCTAAGAACTGTGTGATAGTAGCTGAAAACATTCTTTCCTAATGTTTTGCACGTACGTCATTGTCTGTATTCTACATGCAAGCTCACATCTTACACAAGAGGTCTCACCGATATCTGTGTCTCCTGTGATGAATGGTGTCACATTCAAGAACCCAGCAGCTATTCCCATGGGCTACAGAAGCCTTGATACTTATTGAGTGGTTCCTTGAGTTTCTTCTGTGTATTCACTCATCTAGCAAGAAGTTCCCCGACAGTTTTTGAAAGCCATTCTGGAAAAAAGTAGCAAATCATAAACTAAAACAGAAGAAGCAAAAGACAGGAAAGTAGGAAGACAGAATTCAAACTTAAGAAACAAGTTATGAAATGCACCACCACCACTCATCGACAGCTTTGTTCAGACTGCAGGCAAATTAGACTTGTTTCTCAAATCAGATCTCAAAGACAGACTGTCTGTTATTCAAGTATCAGATAGATTTGTGCATCCAGACATCACCAGCCTATCTGCATGGGTAGCAATGTTGTGACAACAATGTAGGTGTCTGTAACTACAGACCACCAGACCAGACAAACTCAGCAACATAGGACTCAAACTCAGCCTCTTTGTCTTTGTTGTGTGTCACGCTGCAAGTGATGAAAGACACTTTGAAATCAGATTCGACCAAACAGAGTGTCCAGACTTAAATGCATCTGTAGAAATCCAATTGGAATCATATTTCAAACCACCTTCAGATAGGTTTGAGCCTGATGGACAATGCCGTCGTCCATCGCAATGGCTGACAGTCATCAACCACTGAGCTGTCTACCATTGTAACATCATGACTTAAAAACCTTCTGTATTTGAGGTAGTGTGTCCACTCAGAGTTGCTGTAGAGTTGTTGTTTTCAACATTGGGAGTGAAAATAAAAAAGGTGTTGCTGCTGCTTATTGCATTAAGTTTCCATGTTTTTTTTCTTTTCTTCTTTTTAAATGCAACTAAGTTTACGACATGTGGTGCCGAGACAAAGACCCTTTTAACAACAATAACATGATCCTTTGCAGTGTGTCACTATAGACATTGTCATATGCCAATTTGGTAGACATCACCCAGCCATATTCCAGACATCACCCACCTATCTGCATGGGTTGTTGTGGTAACGACGTGTCAGTAACAACGTACACTGTGTTACTGTGTGTGTAACACTTCCCAATGTGCCAACAGACAGTTTACTTTAGTGTCTGTCCACAGACTGTTTTTCTTTGTGTGCTTCGTACCACTTGGCATCACTCTGAATTTGACGTCTTGTGTGTTGCGTTGTGCGTGATGCAGAAGACACTTAAAAATCCAATTTCAGCAGCCAGAGCATCCAGACTGAGGTGTATCTGTAGAAATCTCATCGGAATTATAGTTCAAATCACCTCCAAATGTGGCTTTGATCCGACTTTGAAAAATCACTTTTCATGTTCCCTGTCCAGACTTTATAAAAGTAATCTGGATGCAACCTGGATATGCAAAAAAAAAAACAAATTTGGGCTGGTAGTCTGAACAAGATATGCAACTTTCTTCAGATCTTTTTGATTTCCTAAAGGGACTGCAGTTAAATGACTGGCAAGGGCGAAAGTGTATGAGAGATGTGTGTGGGTGAACCCGGTTCTTTTGGACACTTTTGTTTTTCTTTCAAACAAAAAGAAAGTGAAGTTCCTGGAGTTGTTTGTCCCCCTCCTTCCCTCCCCTAAACCACAGAGGCTTTGAATGGCTTTTGTGTCTCGCTCACAGCATAATAACTTCAAACCTCTCACTTCTCCAGGAGTTCTGACTCGTGACCTGAGATGCGGGCAGAAAAATATCTATATATCCTCAAACATCCTGGGCATTTTCCACTCGATAACAGCGTAATTCAGGATGCATTGAGGGAACTCTGCTGGAGTGATCCTTTATCTCCGGCGCCTTTATAGCCGCTCCCCTCCTTCCCCCCTTTCGACCTCTTTTAAACTGATATACTGTATTGCCTATTAGGTGGGTGCCGCCCCGGCCCCTTTTCTCTGATTCACTGTGGATTTTCTCGAGCGATAGACCCCAACTCAGTTTTATATATAGGCCCGGTGTCGCCATGCTGCTGGCGCACATCAATTAGGTGAGATATCAAGAGTGAGAGTTTGTGGTCACAGCTATTATAAAAAGGTCTGGTGGGCGTCACCACCCACCATCAGTTAGGAAATATTGCCTTTACTCACAGGGCGGCGGGGTCAGAACACAATGAAGAAAGCTCAGAAGGAGATATTTTTCACTTTTATTACTGGGGATATGGTTCTTTCACAATAACAACCTGGCCCTCCTTTTTTTTGATGTTTCTTTTTTTTACACCTCGATGGTTTGAGGATGTCGGCTGACCTCTACTTCTTTTATGCTCGTGCCGCCATGTCTTTTTTTTTATAACCTCACTTACAACTCACTGACTGAGCCAAAGCATTGCTTACAAATCCTCTCTGTCCTTCTTCCCCCTGTTTTACCAGCTAACTAGCGGTTGCCAGTGTCATTTTTGTGATGTTGCAGCTAGTAATATAAGCCCAGTTGCATAGTCACAAAAGTGATCATTGGAGACTGTGACTCTGCAACCAAAGGGGCCTCATGGACCCCCCCTCCCTACCCTTATACTCCTTATACCCTTTTTTCTCCTCCCCTCCTTCTCCTCTCTCCTCTTTCTGTCTCCTCGCTGTGCCCGGTGACCTGAGATGACCTCTCGCCTTTTTGCTTGCTCATGGTTTGCTTGACTTCCTTCGATCTCCTCCCACCTCCTCCGCCCTCTCTCACCACGCCTCCCTTTCTCTCTCGGTCGCTTTTGTCTTCCTCTCTCCCACCCTTGATCTGTCTCTTCCTCTCTCTTATGTCCTTCTGTTTCTCTTTTTGTCCCTCCCAATGATTTCTGACTTTTTCTCTGAGAATACATACAGACTTTTCTCTGTTTTGCCCTCCCTCCACACTAAATGGATGTTTTTGACACGTACAAGATAGTTCTCTAGACTGGACAAATCTGAAAAAGTTGTGATGTGCACAAGAGAAACAGACTGGAGGCTATTTTGGTAGTAAGGTTAAGAAACTATCTCTCACCTTCTCTGCAATCACTCAGTTTATGTACCAGTGTAGCTGATCATAGGACACAATCATAAAACTGTCTCGTGCAGGAGTAAAATGCAACACATACCTTCTGACATGCAAAACACCCGCATGCATTCTTTTCTAACTGACAAACTGTTAAGACTTAACTGTCCTTTTTCCCAGCATTGACACATCAGCTCTACACATGATCTTATCAAATTGGCACATATAGAGCTGCACATTTAGTCAATTAGTCAATTAAAAGAAAATTAATTGCCAACTATTTTGATAGATGATGAATTATTTTTGTCATTTTTCTAACAAAAAAGTCAAACATTTGCTGGTTCCAGCTTTTTACATGTCAGAATTTGCTGCTTTTCTTTGTCATTTATGGTAGTAAATGAAGGGTCTTTGGGTTTTGGACTGTTGGTTGGACAAAAAAAGCTATTTGAGACATTACTTTGGGCTCTGGGAAATTGTAATGAGCATTTTTTGTAATTTTTTGACATTTCATTGGTAATATGTTGAAATTTTGCAACCACTCACTGTCAGCCCATCAACCAGCGATTGCCAATATATTTGAGTGGGTGTGTGCCAATCACCATCCCTGATTTGGTCGAAATAAACACTTAATTTACCACTTTAGATGTCAAAGTAGTCTGAGTTTACATGTTGTTTTCCTCTTAGTCATCTTCTGGGTGTGTATTGTGCCACTGAATGAGAGTCTGACAAGTCAGAACTCCTGGACAAGAGCATTAAATTAGCAACATACAAACAAGCATATAAACAACAGCCAAAAAGACATAAAAAAAAAATAA
Organism: Lutjanus argentimaculatus; assembly: GCA_034769285.1. Lineage (NCBI taxonomy): Eukaryota > Metazoa > Chordata > Actinopteri > Lutjaniformes > Lutjanidae > Lutjanus > Lutjanus argentimaculatus. The sequence continues at coordinate 33,766,216 of JAWZSL010000011.1, read as the reverse complement.
TAATAATAATAAGACAAATGGTGATGGAATTGTATAGCTGACATATTTGTCCAATTGCTCAACTCTAATGACTTCACTTTCTGCGATGCAGCCTGTGTGTGCTGCACTTAACTGTTCAAAAGGTGAACAGAGGGCATTTATGACCCATAACCAAGTCACTGTTTTATACTTGTAAATATATGTAAATGAGTTTAGCTGTTTTAAGCAGGGTAGGAGATAATAGAGATCAGAGCCTTGTTTAACAAAGCCATCTGCAAGTATGCTACTTACATACAGATTGTAAATGGTGGCAGTGCCATAAATTATTGTTGCGTATTAATGCATGGAGTGAACATGTCAAAATTATCAGGGAGAAATTGATCTCATGTCTCAAATTGCAGCTTGCATATTTCAAATTCAGTAAAACAGTCCCAGGGTTTCGGCCTGTCAGTGTGGGTTGAGATCTTTATATGAGAACAGGAGTGTTAGCTCAGAGTCACGTTGTTTTAAACTGCAAACAGCCTTTTCAAAATGAGGTGGCTCAGTGTGGATATAGTCTTATTCTCACCATCTCTGTCTTTATCCACTCCATCTACTGTATCTCTGTTTCTCTCTTGTCTCTCTGTCTGACTCTTGATCTGTCTTTCGCTGTTACTCCGTCAAGCTTGAATCTCCCTTACGGGCCGTTTCCTTTGAATCCCGCTCCCCTCTATACACACCCCGGCCCAACCCCCCTTCCCTGCCTGTTGGTGACTCTCTGCCAGCTGTTTCCATGGTAACATCACTTTTAATTGTCTGCAGTGAGCTCTGACTTTTCAATTTTGGTGGTTTGGAGGATGAAAATGAGTCGGGTGGGGGGTGGGGGGTTTAGGTGGAAAGACTTCCTTTCTTCAGTTTTTGTGATGTGATTCCTGCCTGTGTGTTCATCTCTCGGGCCTTGGGAAACCCTTTCGAAACCTACTGCCAAAAATGCATGTTTTGTCAATTTAGCATGGAGATTGTTTGTCCTGGAAATGCCTGAAAACAGAATGTTGATGACGATTTGGTTGGGTTTGGTTCTCAGTGAGAGCCACTAACTGACAATTATGTTACTGTGTTTCATGTGGTTTGTAGTGTTGTTCTGAGATCAATACTACCACCTAAAATGCTGGTATTGGTATTGGCAAGTTCCCAAGTCTATGCATCTGATTCCACAGAATTTGTTAATCCTGAAATGGGCCCCTGCTACATCCGGGCAGAGTCCTGTACATCTTTTTTTTTTTCAAAGGATGGCAAAGTCATGTTCTATAGCATTAACTTTCTGTATGTATTTGTCTGTGTTTTAAAAAGAGTTTAATCTGAGCCAGGCCATACAACAATGATAGCAATCATATCACATCCATACTGGGTCAGTCAGATACAGCTGTTAAAAAATATCAGTTAAAAGGTTTTGGATCAGTACTTGTTATTGGCCGATACACAAAGTTCAGGTGTCTGGAAGGAAAAACTTGGATCAGATTATCTGGATTTATATAATTGAACCAGTTGGATGCAGAGCATTTTTGTAGAATGTGTTCATTTAATACAAACCTCTTCCACCGTTCAATGATCTTCTAAATTCAGCCTGGTTTTACTAAAAGGCGTATGAATCACAAGCCAATGTCTTAATGAGGATGGATAATGATTAATATGGATGGATGAGTCAAACAAAACTGAATTTCACCCAGAAGATCACAGCTCATTTTCTGTGTACGACCAACATTCAACAATGACTTATCATTTTGTACATAATTTAACTTATATAATGTACTTAATTGACTTAACGTACTTTCATAAGTAATGTTCTTATTTTAACCCAAATCATGAGCTTTGCCTAAACCCAATCAAATTGTGACCGTTTCACCGCATTAACCACAACAAATATCTCAATAATGATGAAAGTCACCTGATTATTGTTACCATGTCCAAAACTCACAAAATGCATCACATGTAACAGCATTAAATGACACATAGAATGCTTAAAATACATAGACATGACATGCAAAATGTCCTTAAAAATGATGTGCTATTTATACGCCATCCAATGAGATAATATTGCTAAATTTGTGCTTTGGACAATAGAAAATATTTCTACTTCATTCAGGATATCATATGATTCAGTCAGTGAAATTGTCAAAAAATAAAAATCCATGAAAAAAAATAAATAATTTTTTAACCAAAACTCTCAAGGTCCACTTACTAGCTTTTTCCACATTGTAGACCTTTCAAACACATCTCGTTGGCTGTGTTCGAAACCGCATACTTACCTACTGTATACTTCCATACCCATACTATCCATACTCCATACTGCATACCCAATCGATCAGACAGTATGCAAAGCGTTTACACTACAACATACTACATGATAACCCACAATGCATTGCGCTCCTACCCGAGCCAAAATCGACAGGCTGAAGCTGATTTCACTTTAGCTCTAAACTCTTTAAATATATCACTTTATCGAGATTTTTTTTAAAATCAGGCGTTTAGATCCCGAGTGTGTCGTTTATTTGTCCAAATACCAACCGTTTACAATTTTGTTCAGACGAATTCGGAGAAATTTAAGCTAGCCGCAGTGAGCAACGCACTTCCGGTTATTTTCACAAAATAAAACACCCCTTTCCCTTTCTCATACAAAAAACCATAGTAATAAATCAGTGCTTTTACTTTGAAAACAAGAAGCGAACCTACCCGTAATATATCTTGCTTGACACTGCCGTTTGGACTGATCTCGTCCCGTTAACGGAGCAGTCATGATCCCTTACTGGCAGAGAGTCTTGTCGGCTATGAGACAGATCGGCCCGCCGTCTTCGGTACATCATGGTCGCTATCGACTTGGGCTTGTTGTCAGATCTAAGTTACTTGTATTTATTTTATTTTTTAAACTTTTTTAATCAATGTAAATCCAATGAGAAATCGCTAACATAACATACCTCCAAGCATAAAAATTGGAGGGAAAATTACTCAGCTTGGTAAATTTACATCATTAAGAAACAAAGTCATTGTGAATTGAATAAAGTTTATTAAAGTTCATTAAAATAAATAAATAAATAATAAATAATATATAACTAAATATAGGGTTAGGGTGAGGGTTAGACGTCATGTCGCGTTGCATCTTGGGTAATTTGAGTGTGAGTAGTAAGCTCATGATGAATACTCAACATTTCTGGCGAATGCAGTATGCATCCGGGAACTTCTCGCATACTCAAAAATCGCATACTGCCAGTGTAGACACACTGCATACTCAAAGAGTTAGTATGAGTAGTAGGTAAGTATGCGGTTTCGAACACAGCCATGGTCTTCTTCTGTGGATGAAGTTTGCTGTAATGGATATGAGGATAATCTAAATTTCCCTTGGTGCTTGGCCTAACTTTTCACTAAATTTCACTGGAATTTATTAGGTTTTTGAGAAATTCTGCAGACTACTAAACAAAGTTGAAGAGACTGAAAATCACCTAAGCAGGGTTTCAATAAAGTAAGGTGTAAAAATGTGGCAAATCTGTTTACAATTAGGAATTTTAGAAGGTCTTTAAATTCACTCTAACCATGAATGAACCATCCAGTTTAAGGAAGGAAAAAGCGAAGCCTCAACACTTCATGTCTGAGCTTTCTTTCCTTCACTGGGTGATGCATTATGGATTACACACACCACACATACACACACATTGCCTTAATATAATATGTTCCTGCTGAATATTGTTATTTAGAGTTATCACCATGAAATAGAATCAGAGATGATCTCCAGCTGGGATCAAGCTCACGGCTCGTCGCTTCTTGCTCAGATAGAAGCTCGATGTTTGTGATTCACTGGCTGCTGTGCATTTTGATGAACAAGGTGTGAATTTTCACCACAATTTTTCAAAATGGATGTGCCACTTTCGACACATACTTTGAGGCACTGCTCAACTTTTTTATGTATGTATGAAAGCAGCAGCCACAAACATGAAAGCAATTTTATCTCTATATATATCTACATACAGGAATGGAATGGCAACTTCAAGATCTGTCAGTCACAAAATAATTTTAGTAAATCCATGCAAAGTAAGGAAAGCTCTGTTTTCTTCATTTCAGGATACTGTAAGGAAGTTGTTTCCATCATTGCAGTAAATCTATAGATCTTAAAATATTCTTCTTGTAACATTTTAATGAAGAATTGCGAGATGCTGGGGCTGATTCTTCTGTTGCTTTTTGGCCCCAATTAGGAAGAAGGTGCTGTTCCTCTGCAGAAAAAAATTAAGTTAAATCTTTCAGGTTTCAGGTGACTGTAGATGCTGGATGGGGAAAAATGGCATAAGGAAAAAAATAATCATATTTAGTATGTTAATTCTTGATAATAAAACCAAAGAAAAAGCAAAGGGCAGCAGGATTTATGGGAATTATCACTGTTATAATTGTCTGCAGCTTTATTTATGTTAAATCACGTTAAGATATTTTACCAATGGTGGCCTGTTATGATGCACAATGTAACTTTTAACATATTATACGCTGTGTGGAAAGTAACACTGATATGTGTTGTCCAAATCTAGACACTGCTGGCAATAAGTTTTAAAATTTCACCATGTATCCACCATCTTGCAGAGTCTATTCAAAGACATTTGTATCTCCACAGCACAGAGGAATGGCTTTTTGTTTTAATCTTCTCAGAATTCCAAATGGGTGGAATTATCCACTTGTGACATTCTTTAAATAGTTACAGGTCATGTTGTTAGTTACTACGTAGAAACAATATGAAATTGACATTGACAATAATGTTTGAGTCTCTTGATGAAACTCTACTGGGCATTAAAGAGTGGTTAACTAAAACAATCAAGACTTATTTTTACAGATCACGTACAGAGTCTTGTTTGTGGCTGAACTCATCAAAGCATTTTTAATTTCTGATTTGTATCTTTATGCTGTAATTACAAAAACCGATTTTAGCACAGCACAGTTTTACTACTAGACATTTTGGATAAAAATTGTGTATGTCCGGTAAGTGGGTCTTGAGCTCTCTGCCTTGATACTCATGTTTAGGATCATACAGTATGTTAACATGAAAACATGTAACATGCAAGTTTCATAAAACATTTAGTGTTATCAGAAAACCTTTTTTGCATTTTGTGTGTCATTTCACAAGATTTTGTCGATACTGACTGATATTATGATGGTGTGTCGTTGTACACACAATTGCAAAAAAGAAAAAAATTGAAGTAGTTGTTATAAAAAGCAAGGTCCACACATGGAGGAGGTCGGGGTGGATGAGCAGATCAAAAACACCCAGGAGATCACAGCCCATGTCCCACGTAAAACCAAAGCCACAGCTGACTTATTTTATCTGACATACACAAGTTGACTTACATAATGTATTTAAGTTACGTAACTAACATACTTATCCTAACCCAAACCATGATCTTTTCCTAAATCTAACCAAGAAGTTGTGGTTCTTAAACCTAACTAAACTGGAACCGTTTCACATTAACCACAAGGCATATTACCTGAATGGAAAAATTGGACAAGTGTAAAGTTGTTGTTTTTTTTTTTTGTACACAGATGGAAGAGACCAGGTTGAACGATAACAAGATTGGAAGATTTTGTGATGATTTCGAAGTTGTGCCATTCTAATCAACATAATAAGAATTGTAGCAGCCCTAAGGCAGATTTGTCTGTTTTTTTCCAAATAGAACTTGGATTTAACAGTTCTGTGCATGCTGTTCTTTTGCCGATTATTTTTAAAAGCCCAGATACATGGTGTACTGACTTTCTGTGCTGTTGCTGTACCTGTGATGTTAACACTGAGCTTGTTTTTCTGCTCTGTTTTTTACAGGAAAGTTAACAAGTGCTACCGGGGACGCTCGTGTCCTATCATAGTCCACTGCAGGCAAGTATAATAACAACTAAAACGGTCTTTATTTGTTTTTCATTTGTTTAAAGGGTTCCCACTGACATTCAGGGTTATAAAATGTGATTTGTTCTGACTGAGATGTGATTTTTTTGATTGTCACTAATGAGCAAAAAAGATAAACAGACCTTTTACTGATAAATTGTTGGCTGAGATGCTTTGAAGCTGAACTTGGCCGGATCATTTGTGGTTTCTCTTATCCAGTCCAAGCTACTACCATTTTATGTCTCACGAGCTGTTGTGTCATTTGTCAGCATGGTGCAGGCAAGACAAACACTTAAAATGAGAAATTAGCCAAAAAGTTGTGATTTAATTTGACAAACTGTCCACGGAGGAGGGTAACTTTTAATTGGAGGCACTTCAAAGTTTGCAGTGTGTCTGTCTGAGCCAGTGGGTGAGAGGGAGAGGGGGTAAATAGGAGTAGGCAGGGTTGCAGCTGTTGTGTTTGTCTGTGTGTGTGATATCACATCTGCATATCCCCCACCACCTGAGGAAATAACTCAGACCAGTGAGACATAATTAAATCTGTATTTAACAGAAAAATCTGCCACAGTTTTTTTTTTTTTTCTTTTGTGGAAACACGCTGCAATGATTGGATTAGAGAAAAAAAAAAAAGAGTTCCATAACAGATAGCCGTTATATCTGTCTGCTCGCCCCTTCACTAAGTGATCTATTATTTAATATGGTGTAATGGCTCTTCCAGGATGATGAAACTGTACATTTCTCGGCTAAATTGTCAGGCTGCACCAGAGTATGAAACCTGTCTTTATGAAGCAGCAGCCACATCGGCTGGATCATCCTCAAGTTCTCCAGTTACCTTTAGGACTCGACAAGTTAATAAAATGTTCAGACACATAATAAAACCTCCATTTGATGGTTTATTACCTGGTGTTGAGGTTACTTTAACCATCACAAACACGTTTAATATATATAAAGGTGCTGTAGTGTGAAGTGTGATCATGGCAGTCAGAATAGTTTGACATGCTTTATTACAGTCTACATTTATTCACCAGAAACAGCCAGTGTTCCAGCTGTATGGCTAATGTATCATTGTTGCTACCTTTACCAGCTACACTGACTGTGTCAATCTAACTCCCTAGTAACTTCACATTTTCCACCCAGAGCCTCTCATTTGTCTCTTGTTACTGACAGCATGTACTGTACATTCATTAAATTGAGTCATACAGTTTCAGGAATAGCATGAATTCTTCACTCCAGCTGAAATATTTCCAACTTGAGTCTTCACCTTACCTCAGTGCACTGGTAACTACAGGCACTCCTCTTGTGTCATTTCTGCAGGCTCCCCTCTAGTGTTATGTTTTGATGTACTGTTGAAGTCAGTTAAGGTAGTATAGAGAGCAAATAAGTCTGCATATGGAGGAGGTGGGGTGGATGGTTGGCTCAAACAAACACAACTTAAGTTACCCAACTTTACTCATGTAACTAACGTCCTTATTTTAACTCAAACCATGATCTTTTTCTAAAACTCACCAATTAGTTTTGGTGCCTAAACCTAAACAAACTGCAGCCATTTCACAATGTCAACCACATGTTTATTATTGTTTCCATAATGATCATAGAATGTGAAATGTATGTTAGCAAGCTCTATTTTGAAATTCAAACTGTTGCATATTTATCATTGTTGACTTGCATGTGCCAAATTGATGCTACAGGGGTACATAGTTTGTAGCCAAGGGCTACTAACCAAGCTTCTGAATTTGACAAGTTTGGAGTGAGAACATGAAATTTATGACCGTTAAAATGTGTCAAATTTGTTCAAAAGAGCTACAGAAGTATCCAAACCTGTGGCAAAATGGCCTTGCCATCACTGGTAGATATTTCTACATAAAATCAGATATTAAAATGCTTCAGTTTATTCCATCAGAGCTGTTTGTGTGGATCGAGTTTGTTCACAAATTGCTACAGATATGATATGACAAAACACAAGCAAATGTAGGATTGATTTCCATTTATCTAGTGTGACTACAAGACTAGCAATTTCGAGGTAAACTTTATGAATGCCATGGAAATAGTAATGTGTGAATATTCCTAAATCAGAAAAATCTGAGCTTTTCCCATTCTTCCTATAATGCAGATGGGGCACACATGCACCAAATTAACATTTGTGAGTACTGGCTTCACATTCACTTCCATTCTGTGCAAGCAGAGGGGTGAACAAAACCTTCACTTCTGGTGGCAAAGACGATTAACATCTGCGCTTTGCGTAGAGTTTAACAGTGGTGAACCTTGATCTGTGAAGTTGCAGCCTCAACCAATAGCAAATAAGCATGTGCGGTTGACCCCTAAAACGGACTTCAAAACAGCAAACTGATTTCTGCGTGTGGCCTTTTTTGTCTCAGAAGGCAATGATTACTCACATGCCTTTAGACCTCTTTTTAGGTCAAAGTTGGACAGGGCTATGATGGGTATGAGGTCACCGAAGGTGCAGGTCATCCCACCCTAACAAAAATTAGGAAGATGACACTCAAGGAAAGGTCTAATCAGCGTGCAGGGCGTTTGAGTTAATTCGAGTTTCAAATAAGCAAAATATAGCTTCTCTGTTGGCTATTGTTTGGGTAATAAACAGTAATTACCCCACCATGTTCGGTGGCTTTTGCTTATTGCACTTATTGTGTTCAGATGCTTATTAAGACCTTTGCAGCTGTTTTTCAACATGACTTGTGGCTTTCCTGCAGGTGCAAGGCACCAAGCCTCAAGAAAAAGAATGACTCTCACACTTGTAACCTCAGATTTGGACCAATCCGAGCTTGTCCCTAAACCCAACCAGCCATTCATGTCTGAGGATGTAGTAATGAAAGCATTGAGAAAGTCTCACATTCATCCTGCAGACTTTTACTTAGAGCTTTCAAACGAGTTTGTCAAACCCAACTGTGCACGGCCATTTATCACCCTAATGCATACAGATAGCAGAGTGAAGCAATCAGGATGAGAAGTGAGCGAACAGAAGAGTGCAGATGCAGAAATTCAATAATCACACAGCATTCAGAAGAACGTCTCTGTCTCTCTCTCTCTGGCTTTCTGTCTCTTTTTACCATTTCTGTCTTTTTCATTTTTTTTTTCATTTTCTACCTTCTATATCTCTTTCTATCTCGTCTATTCCTTCTCCTTCCTCTTCTCTGTGCCCCTTTTTCCCGTCTCTCATTTTAAATAGAGTGAGAGAAGGCAGCAGACATCTTGACGTGTTTACTCACAGCCCTCAGGCTTCTGCTGACACACAAACACACACACTCGCACACACATCACATATCTTTGATCGCCTTGTAATGATCCTGGCAAGGTGCAGCGATACGACAGATCTAATCACACAGTAATAACCTGTATGACACACACACACACACACACACATGGACACACACAAACTGTCTGGGATCAGAGTGATAGTAGTATCTGTGGAGACAGCACACACACACACACAGAGTGATACTGTGGTGGTACTGCTCAATTACAGCCATCGGGTGTGTTGGAATATACAGCTGTGTGTGTGTGAGCATGGGGGGGGGGGCGCAGAAAATAACCAAGGCCCTGGTGAAAATGAAATATTCAGGAAGTATGGACGCGTGCCAGCACACACACACACTCACACAAACACTTGAGTTTGCTGGATTACACAGCAGTCCATGAAATAGACTGGTAGGGGTGCAGACATCAATTTTCAACACTTGAAATAAATCTAGGATACAAAATATTCCCTCCACATACATTACAGAGTCTAATTCTTTTTTGTGCTCCATGTTCGGTTTGTGTCGTCGCTTTTTTTAGAATAGAAGAACATGCATTTACATCTATGTCGAACAAACATTGTAGTTTTGCTGTTTTGCTAAACGTGTTTATATTTTTGATGCCGTTTAATTCCTGACCAAAATAAAACCAGCTACAGCCTTTCTCTTCCATAATTATATGCCTTTGAAGTTGTTTATCCCCTTGAAATAGCATTAGAGGACTCATAAACCTCGACATATTAAATCTCTCTGACTGCTGCACACCTGCTTAACACTGGAGTCAGGTTACATCTGTCTTCACTCCAGAAAAACAATAACATGAGTGTGGTCGAGGAGGATATCAAATAAGTTGCGTTGTTAGGGTAAATCTGTGGGTGTGTGTATGTTATTCAGATGATATAACTTCGCTGTGCAGTCTCGCAGCAGCAGTGGGACTTGCTGACTTGCCAGCGATGCTGCCAGGTTTTTTTCTAAACGCCTGTTAACATTTCAAATTTAATCATTTTTACTTGTTTACAATCTGATTTGAATTTGCATCAGCAGCAGGCACAGAGAGAGCGTTTATTCGGCCTTGTCTGGATGAAAAGACACAGCTGCCAGACTAAACTTGTAAAAGTCAATGTGATGGAGGATCATGGCAAGAAAACAAAAACTGTAACTGTAGGTTTTGGTTTGCTGATGGTGTCAGACTAAACAGGCTGAGCAGGTTCACTGTCTCCGCACGCACACATCAAACTGTAACAGTGTATGGAGCTGCAGGGATCAAAGAGTGTTTCCATGTGAAGCTGGAAAGAATGACTTTGAGGATTGTGCAGTTTTGTGTAACTCCAGACCACATTATCTGTGACTAGAAAGAAATATAGCAATCTCAATAGGTCACATTTTTGCCTAATATAGAGCTACCACAATGAACTTTTACATTTTGTTGACTTTGGAGACCTCTGTGGACAAAAGCAGTAGTGTTTCCTCTGCAACTACAAAATATTACATCAAAAATAACATTATCTTAAGGACAGTCTTCTGCTTCTCTTTAACTGGCTAATGAACTACTCCTTGTAACTTTGGCAGGGAAAATGTAAATACAGGTTTGTTAAATCTGATTTCAAGGAGAATCTGACCCCGCTTGCAGGCATTAGGAATAACTAAAAACAACAACAAAAATAGCTAGTCTTATTGTGGATGGTCTTGTTTGCTTATGTAGGTCATATAGAGTCATCAGTATTAAATTGAGATGGCTTTATAACTAGTTAAAAACTGCTTGCAGTAACTTTTCTCTGTGGCCTTTTTTGCCTGCTACCATTATACAGTAAGCACATTCATCACATCATAATGCATTTACAAATATAACTCATTTAAAAGTTTGATAAAACTCTTCTTAAATGTGTGTAATCATGCATGACAACTTATAACAAGTTTGATAAAGTTTTAGAATATTCTAAGTGGTGGGCATAGTGCATTATAAGTTCAGCATTCATAATGCTCTATAGCTCCATGCCAAAGTGACAACAGTGTTTGAAACATTGTCTTAAATAAAAGATGGAGGACACATGTCCACTTCCTCCCACTGTACAAAACTGAAGCCAAAATATCCCAGATACGAGCGCTGCCGTCTTGCACTGGTGATGTCATTCTGGAGCCAGTCTGCGCAGCAGTGATCAGCTTTGGAGCCACGCTTTCGAGTTCCTGCCCACACAGCCGGCTGACTCAATCGCGAGGAGAGCTCAGCTGTCAATCATGGCATAAAACCCTGTTTTTATATCATCAAGTAACTAATTAAAACCCAACTGATCAGAAAACTTAACACTTGAACAAACATCTGTGTGATAAGAACCACTTAAAATGAAAGAAATCATTTTTGGGAAATATTTATTTGGTGTGTACTTTGATGTTTTAGTTTGGCCCATCTCCTACCTGTTAACATTGGATTTCAGACCTACACTGCAGGTTTGGCTTCATGTATGGAAGCTCTCATGTTGTCCATTTCTATATACTGTATATTGTCTGTGGTTTGAAAGAAGAGTCATTTGTTACACAGCACATTATCTGCTATAACTTTAGCCAGTAATAAAGACACATGGAGAACTGCTCTAAAGTGTCTAAGATATTATAAATTTGAGAAATGGAACAATTCTTATAAACATCACATAATTGCTAATAACGTTATACAGTGCTGTTACTTTACTTAAAGCTCACAAAGTCATGTTATTGATGTTTATAAGACATAATTTCATTTCAGAAACTTTGGAAACATTGGAGCAGTTCTGTGTGTGTCTTCATAACTGCTTAAATTTATAGCAGTTATAATATGCTGAGTAATCCAGGACTCAGATTTTTCCTTCAAACATTTATGTCACTTTGGCATGGAGGTATAAAGCATTATGAATGCTGAATTTACCTTGTTATAACATAACATAGTGAAAAGCCACTGTGGTAGATTAATTTAACTCTGTCTGCTTTTTCAATCTTGTGCAATTAGCAAGTAAATATTTTATTCAGTCAAAACTTGATAAGTTTAGATACAATGGATGGTGCATGCAGGGCTTTCATACTCCTTTTGGTTATTGCAAACTTTATTTTATGACATTTCTTTCATGTCAGTTATAATACAATATTCTTTATTACCATGCAAAGAGATATGAGCAATATAGAAAAGCTTTTAATGAAAAACACATTAACTGATGACAAGTAATAATCTTAAAAGTACTTAATCAGTCATCAGAAATGATATGATATTATCAAACAGTCCATTTCATTTAATTAATTCTTGTCTTTCTCTTTTTCTTTCTCCTCCCACCCTGATTCTGTGTCTTCTGTGTATCGCCCCCCCTGTACAGTGATGGTGCAGGAAGAAGTGGGACCTACATCCTGGTCGACATGGTCCTCAACAAGATGGCTAAAGGTGGGTGGGGTGTTGTCTTTTTTTCTGTCCTTCCTGGTATGTGGAGATGTGTTACCATGGCGACATGCCCCCCACCCCCACCCTCTCCCTGTCTTCAACCATTTTTAAAATGCACAAGGAAAAAAATGTGCTGTCAAATATTAACACCTTTTATAAAATTGGATAATTGCACTAGAAATAATGATATCTAATTAGATAATTACAGTGATGGGTAGTTGCACCTGAGCCAGAGAAAACAAACATATTTATTATTTTTTGCTTAATTACTTCTAATTAATATCTGTTTCATTATCTCAGTTGATGCTATGCTGTTTTGGCACCATACTACATGTTTTATTTCCCCTGTTGTGCCAATCAAATACATTTAAACATTAAAAAACAAAACAGGAGACATGATTTCATATTATGATGTGAAAAGAGAGATAAAGCAAGGAAAGGAAAAGAGGTGGAATGATTGGTGGAAAAAAAAACTAGATGAGGTTCCTCCATCCAAAGTCTGCAAACTGTTTTAAATTAAGCAGAGCTGACTGTGAACACTTAATCTGAAGTGTCATCAGGACTCAGGGCCAGTACATAAGCACATTTAAGCACATTGTGAGTGCATGATAATGACTGTAATTAGTGCATGATATAATAAACACAGTGTCGTAATTATGTTAGGTACTTAATATTTCATTGGGCAGTGGCAGTTCATGACATGACGTTAAATTAAGTGTCATTTTCTTAAAGTTCATTTAGCACTTACATTTACAAATAACCCTTCCTTAGTGTGACTGTATAGCTCTAATTCTGGAAGTCTCACTGCCTTAAAGATATGGGGTTGTCTGAGGTACTTATCCATAGTCAGTATATTACCTACAGTAGACGGCGGCCGGCACACCCCCAGCTTGGAGAAGCAGCAAGAGTCCTGGTGTGTGAAGCCAAACAATGTATTGCTGTGGACTGTGGACAGGGTCAGCAGCAAAACCTATTTTAGCCACCAAAAAATCAATAAAACTTTAACGGAAATATCTGTAATATATTTACCAATTACTAATCTTTTAGAAATTATAGATGTTTATAATGGCTAAATTGAGCAATATGTTAATGGAGTCTGGCAGGAAGTAAGACAGGCAGTCATTGAACTCAAACTCCGGAGTGTGCATTTTTGGAGCAGTGGGCTTGTTTTCAGGAGAACATGCTGAGCTTTACACCGACAGACAATTGACATTTATAATATTTTCACCACTTGCTGTCAGACAGATTTTTCTGATGGGAAACAGCCGTCATATAAGCCAAACGGGGCTCTCTCCAAACCAACCAGACTCCACTGGCACTGGAACATGGGAGTTGCTGATCTAGTTTGTGTTATTGGTGACTTTGGTGAATCTGAACTAACCCTTTAAAACACAGAAGACACACAATAACACAGACAAAGTAACAGATGGAGGTAGTGGTCCGGTTGAACAAGAGAGAGCAGTATTTGACTTGTACAGTGATGATTTCCTATCAGAGAAGGCTGTCTGATGGCAAGGTAAAGCAGTGAAAATAATCTTAACATAGCGTACACTTAATCTGATATTGATTTTTTTAGGTGGCTACAATACATTTTGCTGCTGACCCTGTCCACAGCAATATATTGCTTGGTTATTTATACCAGTTCTCTGCTGCTTCTAGTTGTGAAAAAGTAGTGAAGTGACTTCCTTTAACACACTACAGGCTTCAGTATTGGGGTAAGATGGTAAAAATAGAGTAAAACTCAGTAAAGAGTAAAATATTTCTGATGAGGGTTTGAATCAGAGTTGACTTTGTTATTTTTAAACCAACGTAAAGTTAGAGGCTGATGTCCAAATTATACTGATTTTACATGTGCATATGTATGTCTGTGTAGCTTGTTTCTTGGTGAGTGTGTATATACCGTGTGCATGTGTATGTGTGTATCAGTGTGTGTGTGTCCCATGGTGGTGCTGCTGCTGTAGCAGAACGAGCTCCTGGGTCTTTAATTCCACATCAAAGGGTCAGTCGGGCATCAGGGGCCTTTCCCCAGGCTGTCACACTGTGATCAGGGGCCCCTCCTCAGCACCCAGGGGCCGGGGAAAAGAGGGCGGGGCTGGGTGGGAGCTGGTGGATGTGGGATGGGGGGGTGTCCTCTGTAGTCTTTTATGTCTGTCCTGCATCCCAAATTTACTCTAAAAGGAAAAGTTCTCAACACTGATGTTACCACCCAGCTCAGTTCCAAAGTGAAGCATCTTGAAAAACATGTGGGATTTTTAACAGAAACTGAAACATTAAAGTTGCCAACTTTATCATGACTGGTTTAATTTTAATTTGATTTTATTGCAACAAAAACTTGTTTTTATACAAGCCAGCTTCAATATTTGGCAGCCTCAAAAGGCAGGATGATAAAACTTCATCACCCAGGTATCATTAAGGTGATGTCTGCAAATTCTTGCTCACTGCTGTTTTATTCTTAAAGTTTAATTACTTCAAGCTCTGCGTGAAGAGTTCAGGCTGCAGGTAACAATAGAGTTTCATCTTTGACTTCACATTTATTAAGGGATGGTTTTGATCTAATATGTGAATATGTAATATAAGCACCATTGAAGACCAATGCCAGACCTTTATGTTGTATTCTGAGGTAGAAATAAACAGAATATTTGATTAACTGTCTCTTTGTCAATGAGACCAGGCCATTTGTTTGTGTAGGAACACATGATGGGATCAGACCAAGACCAGGACGTGTCTGAGGTTTATTATGAGGATCAAAGTGGGTTTTAGCACTTGTAACATTATGTGAAATCTCTGTGAGTCTGTTTGTGGGAAACAGAGCTTTGTTTAGATTTTTGACAGTCATATTTTAGTTTATCTAACTACCTTTGAAGTGATTTCATAAACCTTGTGTAATCTCCTAAACCAGATACAGGAACATGTAATCCTACAAGTTAAAACATGAAAATCCCCAAAAGGAGTTTGGAGAATCTCACCTGACAGTGATGACATAGGATTTTTGTCTGGTGTTTGGGAGTTAGCTGCTTTCTTTTTCTTTGCTATGTTAGTTTCAGTGTGCATTATTTTGCTTTTATTATTTTTGTTATTTTAATATTATTTATTATTATTTATTATTTTTGCGCTTTCATTTCATTGATATCTGCTCAGAAGTGGTGATGCTAAGTCATTCTTCTTTGTATATATTTGAGGTATACATAAGCCTACAGTGCTAATTCTGTTCTATAAAGGATATAATCCTTTGTAGATAAATATTTTACATCCAGAAGTTATGGCCATCTTAGGAAATTATGATCTTTTGTCAAAAACCACCCAATAGTAGAGTTGTAAAAAGTGTCTCCAGCTTGAAACTGATATTAAACTGCAGCTTTACATCAATAGTAATAATCTAATAATACAAAGACAGTAATAACAAATATTTTTGGCAAATTCGAAAGGTTTCCATTACATAGCTTGTGCTTTTAAACTTTAAAATAACCTACTTGCATCTTGCTTATCTTGGTCACAGGTCATCAAAAATAAATGTCGGGTGTTTATGCAGCCCATCCTTATTAGAAAAATGAGAGTATAGGTCATCTGTACATGCAGCTTACAACTCAAATTTATGTTTATTGTTAGGTGATGGACTCTAGTGGCTGTAGTAATTATGACTGGAAAAATATAAAGAGTGAGAGTCTGTGTAAGCAGGAAATCAGGCTGGTTGGAACAAACACAGGACATTGACCCACGGGGGCGACACTGGTCAAGTCAACGCTGACTTACTTAAAGTTTTAAGTTACTTAATTTGCGTTACGTTTGTCACTTCCGTCACGTGACATACATAAAGTACTTACTTCAACCAAAACCACAATCTTTTTTTTTTAAACCTAACCAAGTAGTTTTGGTGCTAAAACCAAACTGCTGCTGCTTCACATCATTAACCACATGTGTAATGTCGTGTGACTTACATCGCGTGTAGGTCTGGTACTGCCTGTTTCCGGTACTCTCCAGTGGTCATGTCTATGTCTGGGGTCATTTAAAAAATTACGATACCAATACTGACACCAGTACCCTCAAAGTGATACCAATACCAATAGAGTACTCTATTTGTTAATTTTACAAGGTGCAGCTGTCTACCCTGAATTCTTTAAGTGCTTCATCATGTTCATCATTTCATTTTCACAGTTTTTCCTTAGAAAGTCCTTCCACATGTTATGCATTTAATTTTATCAGACCCTACAGACATGTAATACAGCCATACTTTAGATTATTTTGGTGGCAAAACAATACAAATAGCGATTTTTTTTCTAGATCTGGGTACAAAAATGATCAGTTGGACGTATTGTTTGACTTGAGAAGTTCTGATACTATTTGGTACTGGGTTATTTCAATCAATACCTTTAAAGTATTGAGTACTGATACCCAGCACTAGTCATGTAATTTTGGAAGACAATGGCAATCTACCTATTCTGTCATTTGGGTAGGAAGACACACTGGTTTATGTGAAAAAAAATCATTATCAACCAATTTTTAAAACTTAGAATCAGTATTGGCATTAGCTAATTAGCTGTTACTAAATTGAGACTCTACTGATTTGGCATCGTTCTGAGAACGACAGACACTGGGTGAGAGAATTATTTTCTCTGCTTTTCCTTCCCCTGTGTGCCTCATAAGAATCATAAGAACAGTGGAAAAATGGCGTTTAGTCCCTGTATGGATGAAGCAGGATGAAAAGAAAAAAAAAAACACTTTTCATAATACAGCTTTACAATGTCTTTTGACACTCTCAAACTGTCCTTATCTTTTAAACTCCACAATTCCAAATTTTAATGCCGGTTTTTTTGTCCAACCCAAAATAACCTTCATGACATGATCAGTGTAATTTTCTGTTCTCTCTGGCTCCAGTTTTGATACACTCAGTTATGCTCAAAATGATGAGTAAAATCAATTTGATTTTCAGATAAGCCTCAGTTTAAGTTGTCTTTTTTGAGTTTATACCGTAGAATTACTCTGTGAGTAACTACGGTTCATGAAATCTCTTCCTTGGAGAAATTGGCTGGTTTTCCCTCCACTACATCACTGCTCTCAGCTCTCCACTCCCCTTATTTTGGAGGTTTTTGTCTGTCCTGAGAAGCTAGAGGCCCCAAGGTTTGCAGGCTCCCCCCATCCTGATCAAAGACACTTCCCTCCTCCTCCTCTTCCTCCTCCTCCTCCTCCTCCTCCTCCTCCTCCTCCTCCTCCTTTCTCCTCTTCCTCTTCTTCCTCCCTCTCAGACACAAAATCACTCCAGTTTCCCTCAACCCTCCCTTCCTCCCTCCTCCTCCTCTCTCTCCATTCCCACTCTTTTTCTCCCAAGGAATGAATTGTAAATTCGTGCAAGTATTATGGCGGTGTTGCAGGGTTGAGGAGGTATTGCGGTGGTTCTCACGTTTTTGTTTTCCCCTTCTTCTTTTCCAAAGGCTCCCTCTTTCCCTCCTCTCTCTAATGTCACCCCCTCAGCCTCACACCCACCACCTCCACCACCACCACCCCACCTTCTCTTCATCTTAAGAATCGAATGAAACCCATTCGAGTGCCGGAGAGCTTTTCAGCATCCCTCCATTTTCTTTTCACTTTTTTTTTTCCCAGGTCCAGCTGGTGAGCTCGGCTTCGGTTTTCTGGGGTCTTTTGCGGGCCTCCTCAAGGGTCCTGTCTTTCTTCTTTCTCTCTCTCCTTCTCTTCTTCTATACTCCCACCCTCCTCCACGACCTCCACCCCTAAGCAAGGGTCTTGCCGAGGAGGGAAGTTCAAAATGAGGCTGGGGTTTTTATACTATTCCTTCTTTTTTATGCCTCCACCAGCTCCTTCAAGGGAGAGTTTTGCAAAGCTCGAATAAGACGATTTTTTTTTTTTTTAATACCGTCCATTTTGAGGTTTTATCAGAACCTGCACAATAGCCCTCGGCTTGTTAAGTCCTCCCACAAAAAAAAAGAAAAACTAAAGCAGTGAGTAGTCTGTTGCAGCTTTCCTGGCTAGAAGGGGGTCTATTGTGTTGTAAAAAAGAAAAAAAAAGCTCACAAAACCTGTGAAACAGAGTAAGAAAATGGTGTGAATGAGCAGTTCTCCCACCATTCATTTCCCTCTTCATGCAGGCAAGAAAAAGAAGTGTTATTATGTGTCACAACAAGAAAAAAGTAAAGAGAATTCTTGCGCTTTTTGTTTCCTCAGAATTTGGATAGAGGAGGAGGAGGAAGAGAGAAACGGGTGGACAGAAAACAAATTAAATGTTTTTTCTTTCTCTTGTTCTCTGAGAATTTAATTGTTGCTCCCACCCCTCTTGCTTGTCTCTTTTCTCTCCAGTCTTCATCTCTTTCTTCTTTGAGATGTCTTCCTTCTCCCTTTACGTCTATTTTTCCCTTTGTGTATGACATTATAAGGCAGCATAAGGTCATTATGATCTCAGTGTGACTTTTAGAAGTAGGATAAACTTTATTTGCCTGCCAGGAGATATTTATCTTAGAAATGCTGTTCACTGAAGAAAAGTCACATTAATATAATGATGTAATATAATATTCTGACAAAAACGTCCCTTTAATCCACATTTATTTTTTCATACAAGCACATTAAGAGCATCAAACCATAGAACTCCCTTTTCCATTTGTTAATTCATCCTCATGAATACTTTACATTACCATTCACCATTTTTAAATGCATTAGTGTTTCAGGCTTTTTAATGTGTTTTTATTACCTTCCTTTTGTTTCTATTTCAAAATTTGCACTCCTTTCACTTCTTATAGAGCCAAAGTCAGAATGATTTTTGAGGAAAACCTACACAATACTAAAAAATCTAAGTATACAACTAAAGCAGAAATATGTTATACTGGAATTTAAGAGCCTTGTGTCAGACATTTACCCTTAAGATGGTTTTGAGGCTGAATTCAAATGTTTGCATTGGACCTAAGGGTGCTTTCACACCTATCTTGGTTGGTCCAAATCAAAAAGTTACCGATGTCAAATCTGCCCTGGACCAAAAAAGCCGAACTGAACCAGACACACATGGGGAGAGGAAAGGAGGTCAGACATGTCATAAAGAGTCAGAGTTGGAGAAAACTCACAAAAAATGTTTTCGGTTATTTTCCACGAGGATGAAAGAGAGAAGAATTAAATTGAATTGACAAAATGCTGTCATCAGAGGAAAGCCTGTCTTTCCTCTGATGACAGCATTACAGTTCGGGTAATGTTGACAGGGCGTAGGTATGTCATGTATAGTTCTTTAGTGTGCTCACATAATTGCAATGTAAAACCAAAACTAACTGGATCATGTTTACGATATAACAAAAAAAATACAAACCTTGGTTCAGACCTTCAGATGTTAAAGCACCCCAAATGTAACTATTTAGATAATTTATTAATCATGAAACAAATTTTTTTTATGCAAGACAAAAATGCCTTTCAACTTTCCCACTTTTCTTCATTTATTATCGTATTAAACTGAATATCTTTTAGACTGACAAAAAGAAACATTTGAAGACATCACCTTTGACTTTGAAAAACTGGGATGGACATTTTTCACTATTACTTGACAACTACCGATAAAATAATTTATATAGGGGCAAGTAAAAATTAACTTCAGGCAAAAAACACTGAACCCTGCTTAACAAGTAGACTGCAGACTTGGACTTCGCTGCAGTGAAACTCAAACCTTGGCAACCTAAAGACTGGAACTTGACTTGAGACTGAAAAGGACAGTTCACCCCAGAATCAAAAATACATAGTTTTCCTTGTGTCGTGTACTATTTGTCCCTATTTTGGTGTTAGTTGCTGGGTTTTGGAGATATCAGCCACAGAGATGTCTGCCTTCATTCCAATATAATGGAACTAGATGGTAATTGGCTTGGTGCTCAAAACACCAAAAAATACAAATGCAAATATTCAACAGCAATGTCTCTTTCCAGAAATTAAGACCTGGTTACTCAAGATGATCCACAGACCTTGTTGTTTTTTTGTTTTTTTTTTGTTTTTTTTTTTGGCATTTTAAGCACCACAAGCCAAGTGCCATCCAGTTCCATTATATACAAGAAAATGCAGACATCTCTATGTCTGATATCTCCAGAGCATGACAACTCAATAAAACATGAGACTCAACTTGATCAGATCTTCATTAGCCTGAAAGCAATTAACAAATTGAGCACATGATAATACTCTTCAAATGCAGATAAGTTTCTTTGTTTGTCTCCAAAAGAATTATAATCTGCTTGTAATATATCACAATGTCTGCTAATCTGACCAGTGTTTGGCCAGAGGTCATTCAGCCAACTGCCGGCAGCCACTCTGTCGTCAGCTGTGGGGCACCTTGCCAGTCTGGCACTCAGACAAACTGACTGGCAAGTACACTGGGACCCCAAACACACACACACACACACACACACACACACACACACACACACAAGCACGTCAGATTTTGGCAGGGGCTGACAGAGCTCTGGTGGGCAACCTTCATGAGCTCAAAGCGTACAGGACGACTATCAAAGCCCGGCGAGGAGCTTTAAGATCGGCTCAGTTTCTTTCAGAAAAGGCCACAAACATGTGGTCCTGTGATTTCCTTCACAAAGTCCTCTCCAACAGTTTCTTTTCCCTCTTTATCTTTTTTCATCCCCAACAACAAAACACCACCACCTAGCTCTTTGTAGAGTTAGTGTGTGTGTTTGTTTGTGCAAAGAGGATGAATGTAATCGCCTTTTGCTGTTCTGAAGGGACTCGGTATAAAACACCAGATTGACAGATGTTAGCTGGATTATCTTGGCGGCGCTTTGAACACAGTCCAGCACCATTTCATATGTGTGTGTTTCTGTTTGTGTGTGTGTGTGTATGACAGGTGCCAAGGAGATTGATATTGCAGCGACTTTGGAGCACCTGCGGGACCAGAGGCCAGGAATGGTTCAGACCAAGGTAACATACAAAAACACACACGCCTAAATCTGTTTGTGTGGAAAACTTGATACACTGCAAAACATATTTTAACAGTCCAACATTTTATTTACAAGATCCTGCTGAGCGTGAAAGTGTCTGCCTTTTCCAGGAGCTTCCAAAGTTTAAAAGTACAGTTCTTCTCTCATACAGTGTTTGCAATTCATGATTGATTACCCATGTTGACCTCTGACATTACATTGCTTAGGTTGTAATGTGTAAGCCAAATCCATTGCACTAAGGCCTGTACCTTGAAGTGGTGAAATGCATCACATTACTGTTAAATTTACAGTAATTCAATTACAGTTACTGGCCTGCAGAAAGTCTTATTGCTGCGTGAATTTCCCCAACATTGCTACTTTTCCATGGCACAAATGTAAGCAAAGGTGATTTTAAGATGCTCTTACAAATGACCAGAAAAAAAACACACCAGAAACGAAGCAAAAAACGCTTAATAACACATTAGATCAGTGGGAAAACTGTTGTATAATCTACCAAATATTAATCAATTCATTCAACAGCTGATCATACATGCTGTCTAGCAGACAGGCCATCTCTGTGCTAAAGATTCTTCTTCACTGTCAGGAGAGTTTGTGTCTCCACAAGGTCACAGATGTCATCTTCTCATTCTTGTTGACAATCGCTGGCGTCAAACCTGTGACCTTCACGCCACAGTCCAGTATCTCCAACAATCAATTGTAGCTCCATTAAAACTTCATTCTATCTAAAAGTTTCAGTTTGTCTTTGTTCCACATCATGAGATAGGCTGGATTTGCAGTTTTTTGGGACTCATTCCTCCACATCAGGCAAGATCAGTCGATTTCTGAAAAGTAATTGAATAGGTATTATAGTCGGGTCTGCCCAGATCACAGAGGAATATGTATAGAATTCAAATGGGTGGTGATAATCTGTGCTAAAACCTGCTCCCAGGATATCAGAAGTTCTGCCTTAGTTTTATGGACTGAATGAAAACTCAATAAGTATTTGAAATGGAAATAGAGTTCCATGGAGTTTTTATTTTAATCTTTTTTTTTTATTATTTAAAGAGTGAATGATAGAGGTCACAAAAGTTAATCGCTCAAATTGTAAATATTTAAACTTTTTTGATATAATATTCCACAATATGAACCCTTTTAAATAAAGTGACCATTAATACATGATTTGTTCCACAGATGCAAACTGTAAATCACACTTCTGCACAGCCTCAGAGCTTTACCTGAAGCATGTCGAGTCATTCCACGCTACACGATGATGCCCTGCCTGTCTGGAAACTTCAATTACCGGCTGATCTGTGAACATAATTAGAAAGAAAAGCCAGGTTGCGTGTGAAACATTGGTGGTATCGATCCAGGCTTTATTAAACCATGTATCCTGAGCAAGCGGCTGTCACGGCGCTCTCTCTACACACATTGATTCCCCTCGTGGTCGGGAGTCCCAGCCTTAGCACTCAGATTTCGTTTCTGATTTTTATAAGGGAAAATGTTGTTTGAGCCATTAATCTTTCACTTCCTGTATCAAGACAGTAAACTAAAGGTTAAGCATATGCAGGTCTTCTCAACATGACTAAATATGACTTCTAAATATTTCGAAATGAAGTGGTTTTTATGTGCCAAGTTGCAAAGTTTACCACATGGACATTTTAATCCAACTTAAAATCCCTATTATTATTAGTTACATCTTCTTGCTGACTAATATTTTATTAGCATTTAATTCTAACATCTTTTTTAGGAGAACTTTACAATGACACATTGTCAGCTGTAAAAGAAAATATAGATTAAATCAATTTTTTACTATAGAAATGTGTAGAGGATATTGGGGTAGTTTCTTTAGCCCTCAGTAGTGTCTGCAGTCAATCTCAGGCAGCATACAACCCCAACAAGCTCCACCAATCACAGGATTACCAGCAGTTGGAGATTTTCCCACCTATAGATCCTGTGGGGATTTCTACATGAAAAATAGTTGCTTGAGCGACAGTGAAAACAGCTGCTAACAAGCCTACCTTCCTTACATTTTTGCAAGGACAAACCTTACTGGACACAACGCTCTCCCTCATTCTCCTTGGTGGTAAGCACATGACTTCTGCATGTTGCTGCCTCAATATGAAGGGATGCCTTAAAGACTTTGGATTGGTTCTACAATGCAGGTTTGTTTTTTTACCATCCAGTTTTTTCAACAAGGCTGCCAGACTGGCCTCAGTCTCTACTGAATGAAGCATTTAAAGACTGACTTGTGAGTCTACCCTGTCCATATAACTTTGCTTAAGTTTGAGGCTGTACTTTAAGTTTGGACGAGGCCCTTTTAAGTTTCAAAATTCTAACACTAACACTACAGCATACAATTATTTTTTTAGATATAATGTGTCTCCAACTTTGTGGAAACAATTGCGTTTGTCCCTTTCCTGTTTGAAGACTTTTTTCATGCACAGTTCCTGGTAAATTACTGAGATAACTTTTCAGGCACCGCTAGTGGTTTTCACAGTATTCACACACATAGCTACATTCAGGAACATTTCCGTCTTGCGCGTTTTCACACATGCCATGGCAATGCCAGAATATGTGGGACAACAGACAGTCCAGCAGATGGCCATGATGTAACACTTGTGGCTGTCAGCTGCCATAAAATGGAACAGAAGAAGAAAAAGAAGGGGCAAGGTGGGATGTACATGTGTGATGATTATTTTTAGGAAAACATAGCGAGGAGCTGTTTTGTCCAGAGTTCTTGAAATGTATTTAATATTCAACAAGTATGCAAGACAGGTGATGTTCTTCTTGTGAGCTACTTGAAACATGCATTCAATATATTACAAGGAAAAGTGTTGGATGTCTCTACTTGTGACTTCTGTTGTTGAGTCTTGTGATTGGTTTGCTCGCTCTGTGTGAAAGCATTTTCCTTCAGATGGTCGAAACCTGTTATGTGCTTGTTGCTGCAATGTTAGTGCTTTCATTCACAACACAGCAGTACTGCCACTTTCCCTGAAATGTTACTCAGTCTTGATCCCTGCTACTATTCACACATTACCTCATGAAGGAAATGTTCCTGAACATTTCAGGGATAGACTGCGTGTGTAAACCCCGCCCCCTGCACAAACCATGGTCCAGTCTGGTGTGAAAGAACTTGACCGGCCTGACCTCAAGCTCATATAACACCTTTGGGATGAACTGGAACAAAGCCTTAGAGCCAGATCTTATCATCCAAAATCCAACATGCTATTGTGGCTGAATGGGAGCGAATCCCTGCAGCCTGGTTCGATAGTCTTGTGGAAAGCCTGAAACCAGAGGAGTGGATGCTGTTACAGCGGCACATTAATGCTCATGGTTTTGGACTGAGATGTTGAAAATGTCTGATGTAATGTGTCAAGATTTTTTAGCAACTCAGAGCTTCTCTCAGCTGGACTATGATGACCTGACACTGTTCAGAGATTTCAGTTAGTAAATCGAACTGAAGCTATACAAGTGTGGGCAGGTAAAGTAGGATTTTGAAGGACTTTGTTAACCAGCCAAAGCTCACTTTCTAAGTTGTTTTTGAAGAAACACCAGGTTCATCATCTGGCCAAAGGGCTCTTTGGCAGCACTGAAATCAAACTTATGACTAATCCATTCTGCTTTCCACACTTTTGCTCCTTTTAACTTTCTTCCTCTGTTTGTTTTCCTTTCTTTGTCTCCCTGCAGGACCAGTTTGAGTTTGCGTTGACGGCCGTTGCGGAGGAGGTGAATGCCATTCTGAAAGCTCTTCCACAGTAGAAAGGAGCACCTCCTTCTGATGAACCTCCCTCCTCCTCCTCCTGTCTCCACTATTTGCCTCCATTTCTACATCCTTCATTTTTCCAGTCCTTTGTTTTTTTTCATTTTGTCTTCTTTCCTGTCCTCTCCTCTCGTCCCCCCTTTTCATGTTGTCTTGGCGCTCCTTCTTTCCTCCCCTTTGTTTTCCATCCTGTCCAACCTTTACTCACCCCATCCTTATGTTTCCTCCTAATGTCTCTCCC
Source organism: Lutjanus argentimaculatus (assembly GCA_034769285.1). NCBI lineage: Eukaryota > Metazoa > Chordata > Actinopteri > Lutjaniformes > Lutjanidae > Lutjanus > Lutjanus argentimaculatus. Next base: position 33,740,810 of record JAWZSL010000011.1, on the reverse strand, counting down.
CAGCTGTCTTCCTTTCGCTTGTCTTTATTCTCTCATGTCCCTTCTCCTCTTTCATCTCATCTCCTCTTACTTCCATCCAATCCTGCTCGAGTCTGTCTTCTTTTTCCAAATGCTTCATCCATGTCCTCTCCTCTTGCCTCTTCTTCTTTGCACTCCACTCACCTCTCCCCTTCCCTCTTAGTAAACATTGTGCCAGGAAACCGTTTGAACCAATCCTGTACATAGATAGACCTTCCTTCTATTGTAATGATCCATGCAGCCTGTTTTCCAAAGTGACATTTAAACACATTTTGATAGATTGATAAAGATGTTTCTCTATGTTCTGTTAAGAGTATATTTATCATAGTTTATGTTTCTAGACAAAGGTTGACCTCATGGGTGTCAGTTGGGTATGGCAGGATGTGGCACTCACCATCACAATGTAGTCGGATCTTAAAAGGGGCCTAATATGGTTTTCCTTATTTTCTGTCTTATATATAGAGAGTATATATATATTTTGGATGTTCATATTAAAAGTGGCCAAAATTACAAATAATGCAGTAAACATATGTAAAAAATAATCCCTGTGAGCAAGAGGCTCAGGCTGCTCTGAGTAATAGGTTTCCAAAGTTTTTTTTTCGTAACAAGCTGATATCAGCTTTTACTCTCAGAGTTATTGTCTCTACACAGAGGTATTGGGGAAAATGTTAAAAATTGACCAAAAAAGTGAAATTATGAGGAAATATACAGCAATTATTGACTCTTGCAGATTACCGGTATAGCTACACAGGAACACAGTTAACAAGTAACATTTATGTCACTTGTTTTTGTTAAAACAGCTATCTTTTTAATTAAGATAACAGGGCTCGAGTTCTTGTAGCAGAACCCTGAAGACACATCAGTTTGTCACAGTCAGCCATGTTTTTTGCTAATGTTTGGCGTGCACCTGGATCGCAGTTGGGACTTTGACATTTTAACGGATAAATTCTGATTCCCAATTTTGACTGGAACGCAGCATTAGACTGTTGCTCTGACAATGCTAAAAGTTTGACAGCATCACCTAGGGCTCTGAGGCGTTGCAAAAGGTATTTTTCACAATATTCTGAAATTTGGTTGACAAATAAGGAATTGATTAATAGCAACGACAAGCCAAGAGTAGTCAGTAATAACTAGCAGCCCTAGATATGAGTATAATTTTCCAATTCATGTTCTGCCATGTCAATTTACTGAACTGACACCCTTGACTGGTCTCTGTTTTGAGTGTGTGTGATGTTGATCATCATGTCTGTATCACAGTCGTATTTGTGTCTAATTTTTAGTGCCATGCTTTCTGATATGTTTTCATGCACTACGGTAGAGTGTCTCTCATCAGCGCCCAGTGTTGATCAGTGAGGTAGATATAAGACGAAATAACTCTAAACGAGTGAGGATTATTTTTCTGAACAGTAAGTGATGAAAAACTGCCCCAATTTGTGGCAACACCATTAAACATCTGCAATTTTCAACTAATTTTAGGGAAAAAAATGTAAAAGCTGCTGGTACTGGATGTGACGTGAAAGAATACAAGGATATATATTTTTTTCGATGTGTAATTTTCATTATCTTAGTAGAAGCAATATTGTGTTTCTTCAACCTGAATCGTTATCTCTTGTGGACAACCAATATTGTGGCTTGTCAGTGAAGTTACACTCATGTCTGCCTTAATAAAAAACACAGTAGATGGACTGGTAAATGTGTCCACCCACCTGGAAACGAGGCTAGTGTGAAACGCTTCATTTTAAAATGGCCTTATTCCAGCGGATTAACCTGTGGATTAAAGGTTTGCTGTGCTGCTACTTAATGAAAATCCCTCTGATAAACACTGACGAATGTGCAGTCTTTAATAATCTCGGGGCAGAAAGTTACCTTCTGTCCAAAAGTTTGTCTTTGAGAGTCTCTGAATCGGTTCAACAGCAGTATTTTTTTTGTATTTTAAATAATTAATCATTAAATCTTTTGAACCACAAAGCACTGGAATGAGTCCATTATAAAATAAAGTGTTTCTGATGAGTACTTTTATGATAAAAGAGGATAGTCTTGCTTCTGAATAGCAGTTCTTCTATGTAGCATTAATGGATGATTTGTACATGTACAGTAGCTGAACCTGTATTGCAGTGAAACTCGTTAGCTGGTTTTCCCACAAGCATCTTCAGACTGATTGGGTTTTCGTTCTGTTGTAAATTAAAGGAGTATGTTTTTGCCAATTTACTACAGATTGCTTGTAATTTACATTGCTGCTACCCAAATCATGTTCCTGTGTTTTGCATTTTTGAACACACAGTAGGCTATTTTACCTATATTCCAAGTAACCATTGGTTAACCATTGGTCTATTATTGTTGTTACCAGATAATGCAGTGTGAACTTTTCACAAAATAGCTCAGCCTGAACAAAAATTAAATGTAGAAAATTTCTGCTAGTTGATTGTCATATTGTATGGAAATGATTAGAAACCAATGGCTGCCACAAATCATTCACCCATCATTGGTGGTTGATGTAACATATCATGACCAGCACACCAGCGCAAGAATATCGCCATGGACACCAGATTTGAAAATTCGGGTGTGCTGCTAAACACAGAGAGATCAACCTGGCAGTAACAGGCATAATCAGTAATGTGTGAATTTGTTTGGCAAGCTCTCAAATGTGTATGACTTTCATTTGTGTCCTGCAGTCCAGATTCCTGCTGCACAAGTAAAGGCTTCCATAGCCTACTCATAAATCATCATGTTTGTGTGCTGAGAGAAATAATAACAGTAAAACCTGGGGTTTATGGTTAAGTTCTTGATTGATGATTGGGACTGTATTCAAAGCAAGTTCTAAAAGAACATACGTCAGATTCAGGTTCAGTATTACAAAACACTATTAATATGCTTGGTATGAACACTCAACACATAATCTCAAGATGTCTTTGGGAAACCAGCTCATATTTTGTGTAAAATCAAGTTGATGTCTCTCCTTTCAATTGGCTGACAGATTCTGTCCATCAAATTCTAGTTTAGTTTGTCCAATCTAATCAATATCACCAATAACATGACTTGCATACACTATGCTACTAGTGCACGGCTATTTATTCAGAAAATTAGTGTGCTGTACTTTCCTGTTGCCTCAAGATGATCTTTGCAAAGCTCCTCAAGCAAACAATGTTGGTTTATTTCTTCACTTTATTTCAGACTATGTATTGCACGAGAAGCTCTAATGACCTTACAAGTGCAAAAGCCAAGGATTATCATGTCTAAACAGTGCACATCATGGTTAAAGTGAGTTAAAAGGTGGTGCAGTATCAATGTGATGTAACACTGCAGCAAGCTGGTGTCATACTGTTGGAATCAACTCCATTTTTCATCACAAAATCGAAACATGCTGCAAGAAATGCTCCTTATAACAGCTTGTTTAATGTAGGATGAGATCTTAATTTCTCTGCCTTTTTAAACATACTGTCATGTATGTTACACAAATGAAGAACCATAATTATCTGATTCCATCTGCTATTTTTAATGTGAGTCAAACCTAAAGTTGTTATAATGGGTATTTTTTATGCAGTACATCTTCTCCAGTGCTGTTCTTTCTTTCATACACTCCTTCAAGATTCAATAGATGGCTGGTCTGTTGCATTAACACTGTACATAAACCAAAAGAAAAAAAACTAAACAGAAGATATTTTGTTCTATTGGTGTAAACAACTTGTGAATAAAGTCTCAATGTCGATGCAGTATTGTAATGCAATCCTCACTTGTGTTTTGTCTCTTTCTTTCTGTTTTGCCACTGTCGTACATAAAACTTGTGCTTGGGACGTAATTGTACACTATCATTTTTACCATCTGGGTGGGCGGTGAAACATCTGTTTTATAGAGCACTGAAGAACCGGCTGCATTTTAAATCAGATACAGTGTCGTTAGGTTAGGCGTCATACAAAGCTCCATCTTGCAGTAGATGGTGTATACAGCTCGTCATTCACTGTATCCCAACTTTTTATTCTGCATTCATCCAGTGAAAGTTTTCTGAGAACACCTACTCGTCTCCTTCACCATCACTCTGTTTCTCATTCACAGTTTCGTACTTTAAAGTTGTTAACAAGGAAGAGCCACCGAATACATCCTTAGATGTAACTACAACTATGAATAGGACAATATGAAAATTTCATTGTCCTGGCCAAAGTTATTGCAATTCAAGTCCATAGTAGGCCTATTTCCACACATCCTGTTTAGCTTTTTTTTTGTGGGGGATACAATGTGCAAGCTGAGTTTTCAGCCATGGTGACCAGTTTAGGACTTTGCAATGACGGAAAAGTTGTCAGCTCCCCCTTGTGGAAAATCAGAAAGTCAATATAGGACTGTACTGACTGTACTGACTGTATGGGAACTTGAGCTTTTTCAATTCACTCATGAGAATATTCACAATTATTCTGATTCACAAATTCATAAATGGGATGTAGACTGCTTTGGACTGGAGTGAGGGCACCATTCCTAAATGCAGTGTCCATTTGCTATTCTTGCTCTCATTGCTAAAACAAAATGAAAAGGGGACTTCCCATTGTTCTGACAGTGTATTATTCCAAAATCCAAATGTCCCATTTGACCGAAAGCCCATTTGTCTGACAGCCTGTTACCCAAAAACAAATACCCTCTGCTCCAAAGGCTGTGGTTCCAAAAATACACACTCTCCTCTGAGTTTTTGCCCTCAATACCTTCGTGTAATTATGTGTGCAAATGTCAGGTGACCTTCATTGTCATAATAAACACAATAATAAACACCTGGTTAGCGCTGTGAAATTGTCACAGTTTGGTTAGGGTTAGACACCAAAAATACTTGGTAAGGTTTGGGAAAAGATCATGGTTTGACTTAACATAAGTGCATTAGTTATGTCAGTTACATTATGTAAGTTAAATTGTGTTACTTTCGTTACATTAAGCTTTTCTACGTTGGTATTTTTGGAACAATAAACCAGTGGAGTAACGTTATAGTACTCAGGATTGGTGCTGGCCTGGTCTTACCTCAGAATCAACCACATCGGTCTTGTCTCATTCTCAGACAAAGAGGGCTTTGGATTTTATTTCAAGATCAGACAAGACCACAACTGCAAGGATATCACTAAATTGCCTGTGCAATTGTTTGATTTATTTGTTAACATCACTACAGTGATTGGATGAAAAATTTACTTCTGTCAAGCTAAGTTATGTTTGTGATTGTGATGAATAATGTCAAGACAGGCCACATAGTGTAGCTAATGCACATAAAGTTACATTACATAAAGACTGGCTAATGTCAGCTCTGACATAAAATTATATGTCATGGTACCACTCCCTCACGTGGGTGTGAGAGCTAGAGATGTGACAGCACTTGGTCTTGACTTGGTCTCACCCTGCCTTGGTCTAGACTTGGTTTCAACCCCTCAATATCTTGCTCTTGTCTCAAGTCTCAAAACACTCTGGTCTTGTAAGTCATGACCAAGATCAAGGTCTTGGTTGAGGTGGTCTTGACTACAACTCTGCTTTGGAGTGGGAATGAGAGTTTGTTTTCAGGATAAGGGGCTGTTGGTTTCCAGTCCAATGGGACTATCAGAATAATAGGACTTATTTACTGTTGCACAGCCCATTGAAAAAAAACAACAACAGTGAGCCATGCTTAATGGATAATGACGACACCAAACCATGTGAGATATGGTGCGAAGAAGCATTTTGTATTCATCAAAACTGATGATAAAGGTGGGGCTTTGGCTGACTTTGTCAGATGTAACTGCCATGCAGAGAACAATATCTAGTGAGGTTGTTGAGACTCGAGGCTGATGAGACTGAGACTAAACTGTCCACTACATGTGGTGTAAAATTAAAAGTATGACTTAAAAGAGGCTAAAAAGCTCCACAGGGTTGCAAAATTTCTGCAAATTCTACCTTATTGGAGCACAATGAGCAATCCTGGTCATGCTGTCATCTGATAGGCCTTTTTCCCAGCAGACATTCTGAGTTTTAAAACAATGAAAATTTCAGATAGGTTGATCTTCCGTGGTGTTAACCACTGCTTTAAACCCACTGATGATGATCAACCCCTCAATTTAAAAGCCATTCTGTGGCCAAAATGAAATGTCTATTCTTTTTATTTTTTTACACATAGGCATGACACCAACTTGGCATTATTATTCAACCAGTGTCTATTTAGATGAAGTGGAGTGGATGAATAGCTTTTTTAGAGTGCTTATTCAGGTGAAACAGCAGCTTGGTATTGATTGTAGAGAAAACGCTCTTGGTACATAAGCTAGTGCTGCTGGCCAGCAGTGTTGACTTAGAGAGTAGGAAGCAAGGAAATCGATTTAGTGAGATGCTGCTTTCTTCAATGATGAGTCATATGAGTAGATTTAGAGTGTCTAAGTGTTGTATTTTCACACCAAGCTGCACACAGACTGCGCCTTCCATCGTTCTATATGCAAACTCACAGTAACTGGGATCAGGATAGATTTGACAAAGACACCTTGAAATAAGAGCCTGCAAATGAGTTTTGGGCCCTTAGATTTAGTTCACATGATAACAGCTACGTCTGCTTTGAAAACTTCAGTGTATGAGATTTTGAAAAGAAAAAAAACTTCCTTGTGTCTAATCTTCTTCTGTACCTTTGAATCACCTGTGTCTTTGAAGAGGTGCTAGACAATTAAACTTTATTTGCCTTACCTAATAATACTTTTAGTAATTTGCATTGTGTCTAAAATGTATTGGGAATTAAGTTGTTAGTTGCTCAAAGTCAAACTGATGCTTGTGGACAGATCTTCAATGATGTTCCTGGAATCATCATGTTTCAAGTCTTTCAACATCATACACCTGGAGGACCGGGTGACAGCTGAGACTGAGCAGACCTCAGCTTGTGTCCAGATGGCTAGCTAACTAGTCCGTTCTCCATGGATCTCCTCTTTTGAGCAGCCATCTTGAAGCTTTCTGTGCTGCCTCTGTGGTATTCTGGATGGATCTTCTCTTCCTTACTCCTTTGAGGCCCGTAAACTGAAGGCTATGTAAAGGGATTAGGCTGTAAAACCCCTGTATCCAACCTCTACTGGGAGACACCTTGCTTTACATCCTGCTTGTTGACACCTGCTGACCAGTTGCTTATATTTGGCAAGCTTCCTCTCAAAGGCTTCTTCCAACCGGTCTTTCCAAGGTACTATCAGCTCTGACAGAACCACTTGTTTGGTGGACTGGGACAGGAGAATGATATCTGGTCTCAAGGTGGTGGTCACAATATGGTTGGGGAACTAGAGTTGCTGCTCTAGGTCCACAAACAGCTGCCAGTCCCTCTCAGAGGCCAGGATGCCTGCAAATGGTTTTGCAGTGGGTCTCTGCTGCTCCCCAACCCTGGTGAAGGTAATGGCTTGCTGGGGGGTGTGGGAACACTTGACCGACTTGATTCCTGCGCTGATGGTTTCAACGATGACCTTCAGGACCTGGTCATGGCTCCATCAGTACCTCCCCCACTGCCTTTGAGCAGCAGGTCAGAATGTGGACATGCAGGTGACTCCACTTTGTCCCACATGTGTAAACATCTAAACCCTACAATGACTATGTTTACATGCACAAAATAATCAAATTTTGGGGTTTTTTATGCCTTTATTTGTAGGACAGCTGAAGATATGATAGGAAAGGGGGAGAGAGAGTGGGGGAATGACATACAGCAAAGGACCATAGGCAGGAGATGAGCTCACGGCCGTTGCAGAAGACTCACAGCCTCAGTACATCGGCTGAATGCTTTACCATCTAAGCTTTCAGGCCACCCAAAATATTCAGCTTTTGCCATTATTCCAAAAAAGACAGTATTCCTACTAAGCTGTTCACATGACTAATGAAAATTAATATTCCACTTCCTGTTTAAATGCAGCTGTGCATACTCTGATTGACATAATGATATTGTCTTATTATATATCTGATTTTTGATTTTTGTGCATATCCAAAAACCTGTTGCTATCCAAGTCTCTCATACTGTTTGAAAGTTTCTGTGTTTCTCCATCCAACCTGAAATGTAAGCTTGTCATTTGTGCATATCATCTCCAGCTTTGCAATGGTTTGGTGGTTTTTGTTGGTTATTTCCAGTTTTATTTTGTAGTTCTGGTTCTCTCTCATGTGTCTTGACTTGACTTCCTGTCTTTGTCCTTTTCCCGCCCTTTTTGATAAGCATTTGTTTCACCTTTGTCTGATTAGTTCCATCAGTGTCTGATTAGTTGCTTGTCTATTTAGTCCTCGTGTTTCTCTGTTTCTGTTTTTGTTTGCTTTTTGGATTCATCTTTAGTTTTGAACAGCCAGTCTTGGGTGTAAGTCTATGGAACATTCTTTGATTATTATAGTTTTGACCTGCTTAAGCTTCACCCCGGTCTGCATTTTTAGGTCCAACATCTTGTTTAATTTGAAACACTGACATGCAGACTGTTGGTCTGTTAACTACTCAGAGGACTGACTGTAACAAACCAAAAGTCCATGTGTTGCAAACTACAGCAAAAACCCCAACTGAGATGCTTATTCTGAATGTAAAGTATACATGTCCGATGAATGCTCCAAAAACCTGATTAATATTGGCATACCTCACATGTCTTAATTGGTAAATGCTGCACTAATATTAGGCCTAATCAGGGGCGATTCTAGGGTCAGAGCTTTAGGGGTGCTGAGCACCCAATGAGCCCCACCACAACCACCCATCCTTATAAATAGCCGTGTGTGTGTGTATTATATCTGTGTGTGTGTGTGTGTGTGTGTGTGTGTGTGTGTGTGTGTGTGTGTGTGTGTGTTATGATTATTATTGTTGTAAGGCCTGGTTCAGGTTAAACCCTTGGTAAAAAAAAAAAAAAAAAAAAAAAAAAAAAAAACATGAATAAATACAGCAAAAGAAAAACATTTATTAACTTTATTTTATTGTCTAATTTGATAGTCAGACACACACAACTGAGAAAGAACTAAAATAAATTTAGGAATAAATAAAAACTGCCTATGTGCAGCAGCCACGCTTAATGTTTTCACACATACTGGTGGTATACAGTGATATGTCGTTTCGTTTTTCAGCTCGTACACGTTTTCACTCTGATCCAAATGCTGCAGCACTGGCAAAGCTTCGTGTCTCCATGACGACTGACTGGAAAAAGACACCATAGCATCATGTTTAACTGTTACATGACTCCCGATTCTTAAAATTAGTATCTAAAGTAATGCTAAACTTTAAAAACAGAGACACACATATGCAGTACACAGGTAGGCTGGTTATTTGGTATTTTGTTTTGGATCGCTGCAGTTGAGAGGGACCTGGCTGCAGACCTCCAGCCTCCACGGTTGACAGGAAACACATGACCTCCACAGCAGAAGATGTTTTTATTTTTGTTTTTTCCCATGTGAAGGCCACATTCTGCGTAACACTATTTCATTCTTAAAATTGGCACATAACAAAATTAGCACATGGATTTAAAAAAAATACAAAGTTTATTCATTAAATATTTATATAAAGGCTTCATACAATAATTTACATTAAGGATATGAAGTTAATTCAGTAAGTCTTGTCACCTATTCTTTAAAATACTGCAAAGTTTACATACAATTTCACAACATGTACTTATTAAACATGAAGAATACACCAATAAAAGTTAAAAAAAAAAAATAGGGCGTAGAGAGGCGTTTGCACAGCGTCTGTCAGCGTCCTGTCTGCCTCTTACACAAACGGCTAAGCTAACGTTAGCACTGGATTCAATTTAGCTCACAAACTGAGAGTCACAAATCCCGTCGCCCAGTATGAAGGTTGACGTTTTGCCATTCATTGCGTTGACTCGTCAGATCGTGGTGTGTTTTTAATGGACTGTTATAAAACACAGAGTTATTAATAGACTCCGAGATCGTTCACGGGTCTGGGGTTACCTTCAAGACTCGATCATCAGTCTCTCCCTCCCGTTTGTCTCGTTTCATTTACATTCATGAATAAAAATAACAGTGAATTGTAGTGATGTGTCTTAATGATGGAAGTGGGACGGGGCGAAGGTGCAATTTAAAAGATTGTGTGAAGCATTTAGCCTTTTAAAATAGATAATGAATAAAATTTGTGGATATATGCTTTTTTGTTTTTTTATTCGTGTGCAAACTGCAAACCTTTGAGAACCAAACCGAGAAAAATCATAATGTGCCTTCACATGAGAAAAAAAAAAAAACACGACAAGAAGAACATTTTCTGCTGTGGAGATGACGTGTTTCCTGTCAACCGTGGAGGTTGGAGGTCTGCAGCCAGGTACTCTTGGGCTGCAGTTCGACTGTAGCTGTGCTAACAGCGCTAACGGAGCTAATGCAGCTAACGGTGCTAACTGAGCTAACTGCTAACTGCTAGCTTTGGAACAACTTTCTTGGTTCACAACAACTAAACGGATTCTCACTGTGTGTGTATTGCGCTGGACAACAGGCTATAGTCCTGCTGAGTGGTGCAGGTAACATTACAGAGGAGGAGTAACGTTAGTGAGAAGAGGATGATACCATTAGGCGGGGGGTTTTCATTTTCATTCTTAAAATATAAATTTAAACCACAAACTATGGATTATGTTTTGGACATTATCTAAGCCTGTCAGAGACGAACTAAAATTTTAGAATAACAACATTTCTTACTCCAGGTTTTAGGGGTGCTGAGTTAAAAAAGGGCTAGCCTCGCCCATTGGCCTAATTAAGAATATCCTAACAAAAATGCTGTTTACTAGAGGTGATTATCCAAATCTATGATTTGATTTGACTTTTTGATTTCAAGGTCACAATTCAATTTGGATTATACGGTTTATTCTCTGACAACTGCCATTTACATTTACATTTTTTTAAAAAGATCAAAAGTTTATGGAATAAGTGTGATATAACGGCCAGTAAGCTATGTTACGTTGTCTTTGAAGTGTTGTTTTTTTTCTTCAGACACACGCTGAATGCTGCAAGTACACCGGGGAAGAGACAAAAAGAAATACCAGGAGAATCCTTCCTTTGTTTTTGATTTCACTAATTTCGATCAATTTTTGATTTGAAATTGAAATTGTGGCACCCCTACTGCTTACATAACCAGCACCATATTCATAATATTGGTATGGAATAATAATGGAACATTGTACATATAGTCACTGTAGCCATGCAGATATTTTTGCTTTTATCGTCTGATGTCAACTTTTGGACACTGCAACTGTTGATCAGTTTATCATGACCAGCCATATACAAGCAAAAAAAAATAAAATCAGTTTCATGTAGATGTTTAACTGAAAACACTGAAAGTCTAATACCCCTCTAGTGGCCCCTGGATACTGCAAAAGTGTTGGCATTACAAACAACATAGTGAAAATTCTGATCTCCAAGGGCCTGAATACCAGTGGGGTTTAAAAGTGTCCTGAATGTGAAGCTAAAGCAAAAGTCAAGGGTCATCGACATCATTGATTACATCAAGGACCAGCTGTCATCTCCATCACACACACCCTCCAAACCATACCTGGTTAAGCTACAGTTAGTATTAACTAACTAGTATGTTTGCATCAGGTAACCTTTCAATCACTGATCCTTCTGTCATTTCAGAAGCTGCCGTCCCCACCCTGTTCAACTGTTTCCCCCTCTCCATCTGTTTCCACCTCTCTACATCACCTGACCTCCACACCCATCTGCACCTGCACCCAATCAGCTCTCCAGCATATATACCTGTCCTGTTGCCTTTATAGTAGTTTAGTCTTATGTTCTCTCACCCTGTTATGGACGTGATTGGTTTAACCTAGCCAGAATAAACATTTCTTTGACCTTAATTGTTTTGTCTGCAAGTTGTGCATTTGGAGCTTAAGCTCTTCTGAACAGTTAGAAAATTAGTTACTTATTTGTTGCATTGTATAGAAGCACTTGAGGATTTTATACAAAAAAATATGATTAATAGATAATCTCAAGTCCAAACCACTGTTGTTGGATTGTTGGATTTAGGTTCTTGATGCAAGAAAGTTTGTGCAGCCTACGCATACACAAACACGTTTGCAAAAATGAAGTTTTCGGGAATGCAGAAATGTTTATTCCCTTTGACACAGAGGCATATTTGAAATTGTACAATAGGGCTTTTAAGGACCTGAGAGGTCATGAATCTCATTCTGCAAATAAATGACTATGAGAACTTTCATTACAAGTGAAAAGAGAAAAGAAACATAATTGCCTCGAGTTTTTTCCCCTGCAGACAGCAGCATTATGCACTGAGACTCACAGTCGTTCACTTTATTTTACATCTAAACAAGATGCCCAAGCTTGCAGTTACAATATCATTGCGGCTATCAGTCCCCACACCGCTTCAACTGAAATATTGTCAGTTATTCTCCCGCCAGCTAATGAGGTTCCCTAAAAGTCAGCAGTCATGTCTGTGTGCAGTTTAAAATCATCTGCTGCTATTTGTAAAACCATAGAGTAGCTGTTCGCTGTGTCACTGCCGGGGCTTCTAATGGGCCATTGTTATTCTTGCAGCGAGAAGAAATCAGAAAGGCTTATTGCAGTTCACAGACGGATGCAGCAGTTTTGTTCTGAAATGAGACGTCTGCAGTTTCACATCGGCGGTTCAAATATTCTGTCCCCGTTCGTACATTAGTCTGCGAGGAGCGTACGCACACAGTTGGATATTCTGTGACTGTTTAGTGATCAATAGATGGCGTTGCGGACGGTGCGACTCATCATCTCTGAAATGTCAGTGTGAATGGCAATCACACACTGAGAACACACACACTCACTGTCAGAACACAGTCAGTTTTAACTGATTATTTGTCTGGGGGTTTACTGAGAGCACATGAAATAAAACACGGTTCTAAAATCTCACCTGGGAGCCTCCAACACCAGCAGACTCCTGTCACTGAGCTGTTATGGGATGAGTACTCGTTTAAAGGGCACAGAGGGGCTTAATGGCTCTGTTCGCACGTTCACATGGAAGGTTCGGACATCATTAAACTAGTTCAGATCTTACACTATGTGCACAACTTGCTCCACTATTTTGGAGGATCATTTGTGTTGAATTAATCCCTGCCTGTCACAGGTGAGGTCTGTGTTTGATGAATTTGGACAAAACTACTAAACAACATTGGGTAAAGCCAGGTATTCCTGCCTTTATTACCCAACGGGATCATGGCATGACTCACAGAGATTAGCCATGTTTTAATCTGAATGCACTGCAAATTTTAACCCAATTTCAAGTAAATAGACAAAAGAAAATGCGAATGAATGCTTATTTCCATCCACTACCATTACATGAATAATTAGGAGTTGGTTTATTATTGGTGGTGCCCATTCTCCAGTTGGAAAACCATCATACCATTGCAAAAGAAGAGGGCGCAACAGATTATGTAACTAAAAGGGCACTAGTCGAACCTCAAACGGTGGAAAACAATGTAGAAAATATAATCAAAATATGACATTTCTGTTAGTTTCATGTAATAATTTGAGGAAGGTTCCATCAGATCTGTGTGGAGCGATAGTGTATGTGATGTATTATAGAGCCATGAAGCAATGACGAAATTGTAAGAGCAGAAACAACTGAGCAGTCATGCGAGTTAAATGTTTTCTATGTCAGAACTTAACTCACCTGTGCCACTAAGGCTTAGTCTTAACCACACCAGCTTCAGTTTGATTTCATCATGTGGCCCTTTGCTGCATCAACAGTCATCCAGCCTCTCTCGTTCCTGCTCTTCATCTGTCAAATAGATAAAAACTTCTTTTTTTTAAGAGAACTTACCTGGAGAAAGTGTTTCTTGATCTCACATTAACTGCAAAAATTCTCATTTGGAAAACATTAAAAAAACAAACAAACACACACCTCAAGCAAGCACAAGAACTGTTCTTGAGAAATTAAGGATGTGTTTCCATCAACCTTTCCTAATGCAATACTTCGAAATGTGAGTTAATAGGAAAGACGGCTACATTTATCATGACCAAAATGCAAAGTCTGGTTTGAGTAGCTTGGCTTTATTTATGAGTGGAAAAATGTTACAATATAATCATTACTAACATCACAAGTATAAATCATAATTAAGCTTTTTGATTTGGGAAACAATGTTAAAATAATTTTCTTTTTTTTCTATTTAAAGGCAAAATATTTTGTTTAGGACAACTGTAATTTCTGTCATGCTAACAGTCCAGTTTCATCCACCTGTATGTTACCCCCTTTGTACACACTGCCACTGTATATGGAAGCCCATTTCTGCCAATGTGATGAAGACAAAAAAATCCTGTAAGTCATTATTATGAGAATTTTTTTTTACAATAACGGCTTACATATCTCAAAATTATGACTTAGTGTCTCAAAACGTTGAGAAACTTAGTATCTCAAAATAATGACTTAGATTCAAAGTCACATTCAATGCCAAAGATCATCCTTGGACAACCAGGTGTCATGATTTGTTCAATTTAGTCTTCTCATGTTGATTTTTCTGTCCCTGGAAGTCGGGCCCTGCAGTCTGTCATAAACGCTCCTGAACCGCAGGTTTTTGACAATCAGTAGGTTGTTTCTCTGGTGTTAAATCTTCTCAATGAGGTGAATGAGGGCAGTTTAAAGGTTTGAGCCCAATTTCCAGTGATATTTACAACCAAATTATGACCATACAAGTTCAGGTGTATTTGTATGGCACTGTGCAGGATTTGAACGATTATCACCTTAACCTGCATCTCAAAGAAACTTGAAGGAAATTATTAAAATGAAAAAAATAAATTCTTTAATTTAAATCACCCCTCAGATCTTTTCTCATTACTGCCTCATCCAATTGGATTACTAATGGCCACGGCTGCGACTCTCAGCGAGCCACTTGGTCCTATCTACCCTGCCCAGTTCACCCGTTGTGAGGACACTTCTGGCATTTAGTTGATCATTTTCATCAGTGTCACACGTGCGCTGCCCCCAATATCGCCCGCCGCCACTCATCATTACCACGTTTATAAGCACGCGTCCAATGGTGGCCCTCACGGGGAATTTAACCATTTGCATAGAAAAATTGCTTTCCTCCATGCGACGAGAAAGGACTGTTTTGCATAATTACAAATGATGTGCGGCTGCCGGACCAGACTGACATGTGCACGTGGGAGAATTAGAAGGAGAATGGAACTGTGATGGATATGATGTGTGTCGGTGGACATGAAGGACGATCACAGCTGAAATTGCATTGGTTTCGTGTGCTGCAAGGCGGAGACTTTTATTTTATTTCCTATTTTAAGTGCTGGTTTTACAGACAAGGATTATAGTTCTTAAAAGCCTTTATTCAGTTTGTTTTTTATTTTTAATCTACCAATAAATATTTTTTAATTCATACTGTAACCATGCATACACCCCCCGTATTTGTGTTTGTTTAGCTTAGGTTCTCCTCCTGATATTTAAGTAGGCTAGTTTGTGTAAATGTACTCTGATATGATTAATATCCTGTTTCACATGGTTTTCCCACATCAGAAACCCTGAAAATTATTTCTCCCTCATTGAGAAATTCTGGATCCAGCCTTGCACCCTGCCCCCACCACTGATTATGCTATGTTGACCAAAAGAGCAGTATGCATCAAGATGGTAGGCGACTAGCAGACATATCAGAATGCTGTAATGCCAAGTGTAGTTTGTAGTTAGCATCTTTTTTTCATGTTGTTTGTTAGCTTGTAACTGACAGTGGCTGACACTAATATTACCTCTACCTTTCTGTGCTGTGAAATCCACTCTGAGCTGGAGGTTTCAGGTTTCTTAGCCTGCATAAAGGATATTAGACAGTACTGGCTTTTGAATCTAGCTTGCCCATGGTACATTTGAATCTCACATTTCAGAAAAGCATATAGACATCTCCCTGTTCATTGTAGGAATGTGAAAACTCCTCTCTAGTGGGAAACCTTGTACAGATTCAAGGCCAGACATTTTAAGGGACATAAACATAAGAAAAAAACATGTTTCTGAATGAAGAGGATTTTTAAACCAAGCTTTAAAACCTTTTAAAAAGTTTAAAAGGCTTAACATAAAGATTTTTACCTTAATTTTATGTTCCAGCACTTTAAGAAGTTGTGTAATGAATTTCATCTCAACTACAACCTTCACCATTTAACTGTACTCTGTAAGGTGACTACTTTTTGCAAATCTGATTGGAAGCAAGCAGGGAGAAGCAGATAGCTGTCCAAATGTGACCATATTTTTGAAAAGAGAAATTCTTTTTTTACTTTTTTTTTTCTTGGGATGTCTAGCTGTTTCCCCCTGCTTCATAGACATTTCTTTTGGCAGATTTTTATGTAACCAACTTAAACTCAAAGGTACGTGCATTAATCAATTTCTGGCCACTTATGGTCAGAAAACTACAACACATCCAGCAGTCATGGAGCAACATTAGCATTCAATTGGAGTCATAAGTCCAATATTCACTCTCCTTTTAGCTCTGGTTTGGTCTGAGAAATTCCTGAGAAAAATAACTGGTTCTTTAGCTGCTACATGTTTCACTTTTTTCCATCAGCTTCTCTCTAACTCGTCTGAGCTGACATTTGGTTCTGGGCAGTGTCCCAGGGGCATGTTTCTGAATTTGGGAACTGAGGATTGAGAAACTTTTTGACTTCCAGAGTCACAGCCGAGCAGGAAATCCTACGTTCTGATTTAAAATCAAGTGCACACTAACACCTGATAACTACTCACGGCTATAAGGTGAGGTTCTTTGGTCAGTGCAGCTAATGATGCATTTTCTTGTTCACTCTCTGCAGATAGGTTTTCAGTCTGGAATTAAAAGAAGCAACCCACTGAGTAAAAACATCCATACTGCCTTGACGTCCAGTGAGCGCAGCATCAACAGAAATAAATTTGATGCTTGGTTTGGATTCTGCTTGGTATTACGAAGCGGCTCCAGAGCGATGCAGCCTAAAACTCCAGTCAGCCCTCCCGCAGGCTGGGACATATATTATGGAACAGCTGAGTGCAACGACTTCAGTAACACTAATCAGTCCCCATGAGAGGAGCCAGTAGGACTCTGTCTGCCTGTGCTCAGCTTTCACAGGCTTAATGTTGAGTTTTATTAACATACCCAACTTCTGCCACAGCACAGGGGCACAGAAGAAGATGGGCACTAAAAAAAAAAAAAAAAAAAAAAAAAACACAGATCAAAATATATGCAAGATGAAAAAGTGACCAGTAACTTCCTGGAGTCTGGCACAAAACGACTGATCATTTTTACACTTTTGCATGGATCAAACAAACAAGATATAATCTGCCAATTAGTAAGCGTCAGAGGTGCTGGTGGGCGGTGGCTTCATATTTACTGTAGACAGGCCATTCTCACTCACCTTGTGAGGCAGCTAGATTCCCGAGATCATGTGAGAATCCATTTTGCCAGGCTTCAAGTCATCCGTCTGTGTCCGCACCAAAAGTGGTGAAGCCAATCAGCGTTCTAGGGACTAGTGGCAGCTGCAGGCATGGTTTTAGATGTGATGACAGGGAGAAGCATCCATGGAAGCAACTCATCTTAAATAAACAATGGCGGCTCCTGAAGAAGTTAGCGTAGATGCTGCGATAGCATCAGTTATATCAGCACTGGAGAGTAATTCTTCATTGAAAGAAGAGCAAAGAATGGCATTGAAGGCTTTTCTCCCTGAAAAAGATGTTTTTGCTCTTCTCCCAACCTGCTTTGGCAAGAGTTTGATCGAATTGGTTGGAGTTAGCCATGATAGACAGATGGTTCATCCAACCTGTTGAGTGCTTTTTGAAAGTGCCTGCCTTTTCCCAAACAGTTTCTAAAGACGACTTGCCAGATGGTTCTGTGTTCTGCATGTCAGGTTATGTTCTTATTCCCAACATGTCAAATATGGCAGCTTGGTCAGTGCCCTTGTCCTTTGCTGTTTGTTGTATGACGCTGTAGGTACGCTGTAGCATCATTCTTGGAGACACCCCTCTAGCGTCATGTTTTGGTGCTCTATTAAAGTCAACAACAATGCAATAAGGTACAACAGCTACTTTATGACAGTTACACCGCCACCCATCTGGAAGCAAGTGAGCAAACTCAAGCTAATGGAGGACAAAAAAAAAAAGTTTAGATATAGTGCGATTTCTCTCTCTGCAGATGATAAAGTCAAGGGAGTAACTACCTTATTCATTGCTAATGTAATTTTATTCAATCAGCCTTGTTTTTATATATTGGGAACAGTTTACTTACTTGTTACTCCCAACATCTGCCCTTTTTCCTTCCCAACTTCGTTCTTTTTAAGGATATTCTCATAGAAAGGCAGATGTGGCTCATATGAAAGGTGCCGCTTCTCAACCTTATGAATTCATCTCTCCTCCTCTCTACTGACTGCTTTGATGAGGGAAAAACAGAAACTTCAAGGATGTCAGAATCGATTCTTAAACCCTTAAAGATCATGCAAAAGATTGCTCCGATTTCTTGTTGAATCTACTTGTTTAGTCAATCGCACAACAACTTTTTCCCATTTTGGATGTGGTTTTTTGTGTTTTCATAATGAATGTGAATGAACAAAGTAAGATGCAATGATAACGCTGCGTTCACATGGATTCAGGCAGATGGTAGATGGCAAACCAGATACTATTTAGTGATTTTTAGATATTATTTTATAGAACAGGATGGTAAAGTTAAATGTTACACTTATTATAGCTCCTTCCTTGATCTGGACAACTAGAATCTGCATTTTATAACTGCATGCATTACTAGAAAAATTACATAAAATATACACAAAATAATTGCATTTAATCTATATTTGATTCCATTCTATGTTAACAAAACACCATCATCATAACATATCATCATGCATGTTTTGTTTTGCCATCCTGCTGTTCTGTTAGACTGTTTGTTTGTCCAGAAGCTGTCTGTCTGCTGTCTACTGTCTGCCTGAATCCACCTGAATACAGAATTATTCAGTTGGATTATCAGGCTTGACACTGATAGCACTGTTAGTACAAAATCAATCCTGTCTCCTGAATGTGGTACAGGCAGTTTCTGTGCTGTCCTCTCTCAGCACAGAAGGCACAGGAAATAGATAACTGTCAGCTAGATAAAATGCAGTGTACACAGAAGACTTTTTTCCTCTTTCTATGAGATGATCATATTATGTCTGAAGTTTTCCTTCTCAATACCTTGCAGCAAATATGCAGGTAACTAATAAGCAATAATAATATATGTAATAATATAATAATATATAATTGGATTAGGGTTGGACAACATGACGGTATATACCTTGCAATGGCAGAAATGTGTCCATCTGTAGGCTTTCTGTTTTTTCCCTCAGGAGTGCAAAGTCATGCTCCACCCTATTCTGATTCTGTCTGGCTGGTATTCGTTGCCTTCATTGGTTTGGGTAATTTTGCTTGGGCACATTCAGGCACAAGGAGTTAAACCGGGTATGGTTAGGACAAGAATATCTGGGTAAGCCAATCAGAGGCAGAGAAGAGTAGGTCATGCCTTGGCCAGCCATGGGGAGAAAGATTGGCAAGACTGTTTCCACCATCTGAGCTATTCTCATGTAAACTTGTGTGAACTGTGAATCCAGCTGACTGATTTGGGCGGCAGGACGGCTTACCATGTTTAGATGTGACACGTGGTGGCAGAAGTGGACACCTAAAGGTTAATTTATGCTCAACATCAGATACACATACGGGTATGGATGGAACCCTCTGTCATACTCTTTATTCATTTTTTCCATATTTGTGCATGTTTTCTGAATGCCTACAGGTACAGATAAACGGAGCAGTACCAACAAAATTTGGGGTATGGGGGGCAATGTAGCCAATAGTTCAAGCGAGACACAACCACAGGAGGTTCATTATTACAATATCTTCCAATGTTGCTATGTTTGTTGTTGACAGAAACTTCTGATTCTTCTTCTTCTTCGGGGTAACTTTGGAGTCTGAGCAGTGCTCTCTAGTGGATGTATGGCTTAAGATCCAATGCCAACGTATAAGGTGCATGCAGCATTGATGGTTGCATTGGTTAAAACGGACAAATCTATTTTCGTACGTGAAGGGGGCATAAATGAGGCTTAAGCTGATCTGCCACAGAGCAGGAGGTATTCCAACTAGGCTGGTGTTTATTTTCACCTATTAACTTTAAAGCCTATAAAGGGATGTCCACACCAAGGGCTATAACTATAAAAAATATAGTTCTAAAATCAACCTAAATCAAGTGGATGGTGTCCGGACCACAGCTTTATAGTTGTAATGTAGACTCCTCCCTCCACTTGACTTTTAGACGATTTTAGAACGATTTTAGAACCATATTTTTTATAGTTATTGTTATAGCCATAGTCCTTGGTGTGGACGGCCCTTAACACTTGAAATTATTGCTCTCATTTGGAACCTTTAGTTTCCATTTTGAAAGAATGTTAATTTTTCTCGTCATCCATTTTTATCTCAAGTGTTGTTTCATGTAAGGCAGTTGTTTTTTTTTTTTGCTTGGAAGTTCAAATTTTATTGGTTTATGCTGTACTTAGTTTTATGATATTTTGTTATACTTACTTTACCATCTTTTTTATCTCACTGTTCCAGCCTCTCATTTTCATAAAATCCCTTCTAGGGACAGGTGTTGCAAATAAGCGTTCACTACAAATACTATGATACTTGCATTGCATTGGCTGTTTTCAGCTAATATAGTGTATCTGTCCCAAAATGTAGGAAAAGGTTGTGAACTTGACACTTGAAAGTAACACAAGTCTGTGATTGGCAGTGGCTGATTCACATCCTCATCTTGTTCCTCACTTTTAGCTATTTTCCTTCTGATAATATCTTTGGGAAGCTTCAAGACAGGCATTAGCAGCCTCCTCAATTCATCGACCAGCTCAAATCTACTGTCACACAGCAACATGGGTACGCTGTGTTTGCTAAAGGTCTGGGCTCAGAGTTTCACCGCCGAGCAGAACTTTCCATCGATGCCATTTCTCGGCCAACTTCCTCCTCTATCTGTCTCGCTCCGGTGGCGTTGGCAGTGGAGGAGAGAGCTGGGAACGAAGGAGAAGACTCGGGGCGAATAACAGAGCCAGAGATAAAACAGACAGAGAAAACGCACACACAACGAGCACCAGCGTGTTCAGACGGATGTGTTCGAGAGCTATTAGAGCCTGTCACAGTTGGCTTGTCACAGATCTGACACACACACACACACACACACACACACACACACACACACACACTTTCCCAGCACCTTGCACAATCCTAATTCTCACAAGTGTACACACAGTAGCTGACATACTCCCTACTGTGGCAATCATGCACAGACACACACTCTCTGCCTTCCTCTGTGTCTCTCTATAACACTCTCAATCATGCACACACACACGCACGCACATACACACACACAAATACACACACACAGACACGTGTCTGCCAGCCTTCTCTGGGAATCAAAGAGTGCAGCAGCAGGTATTTTCGACGTGCAGACTTGAGCAATTTTCAAAGATAAGAGCTGCGACTGAGTGGCTCCTCCGCCATCTGGGTGGTGCGTGTATGTGTGTGTGTGTATGTGTGTGTGTAAGTGTGTGATAGAGAGCAAAAAGAGACCAGACCAAGCACTTCTGTCTCTGCAAATGTCATCCAGCGTTGTGGAGGAGGGACACCTGTAGCCAGGTGTGCTGGATAAAGGGTGTCTGCGAGCAAAAAGTTCACTGCACAAATTGGAAGACAAAGTTAACACGAGGAAGCGTTTGTCTCTCTTGCAGGTGTATGCTGATTTGGAGGAGTGTGATTTGGCAACATAAAATGGCAAAAAAAAAAAAAAGATGTAAGAAAGTGTTATTAATGAAACTATGATTCAGGGTATGGTTAATGAGAATAATGTGTTGAGACTAAATAAGTTTAAGATAACAATTTGCCTCCCATGCATCTTCAGCATTCCACTCTCCATTTAAAACTATTGCTAATGTGATGTCTTAAATATTAAGTTATTAGTCAGCTAAATCTTTTAAAAGCTGTTGGCAACCAGTAACACTTGCTCTTACAGCGAATTGACACTACATGCTTGAGCAGCGCGTGTATGTGGTGTTACCTGCTGGTTTGGCGCATGTATTAACAGCTTAGAGCAGCCACACATCCTGCATGTCCAGTGCTGCTCTTTTGCAGACTCAGTGGAGAAAGACACTGCCAGCTGCAGTGATTTAGCAAACTAGCTGTCACGCACAGGTATATCAGGTAGTGTGAATCGGCTGTTATGTAGGCCAGGAAACAAACCTGTTCCTTGATGGTACAAAACTCTGTACAATAAAGAACTTCAAACACCAAAAGTTGGCACTTTTCAATGGTCATCACCCTTGATGTGATGCATAGTTCTTTTTGTAACTTTTAATGTCAAGTGTTTCACATCAAGATTAAAGGAGGGGCTGGATGACAGGTTTGTTTATTTATTTATTTGTTTGTTTGTTTTTTTCCCCTTATTTTATGTTATGTTACGTTGGATGTTAGTATTGAACATGGCCAAATTTTCCAGTATTTTTTGATTCTGATGTCCAGCTGCTGCTCAACTCTTAGTGAGAGCTTTCTGATGGAAAGAGATCTTTACTTGTTGCTAAAGTAGCTAACTGCCCACTGTTAATTAGCCGTGTACTCCCCCAGTGCTTTGAGCTAAAATAGCTAAGAATCAACAACAAGTAAGGCCATCATCAAACTCAGTAAATTACAAAAAGTTGAGACAGAGCAACCAGAAGACATCAGAGGGAAAACCAGAAAATAGTTGGACCATAAAATGTGATTCCGTTTCACCAGAATCACCAAAATTATTAAAGTTATAAAAGCTGCGTGCTTGTGGGTATTGAGGTCGGACCACTATAAAAACATAGTGACCAACAGTTTCATCACTTTCTCCGTGTCTTCCCTCTGCTGAGAGCTGCGGAAAGAGTTTTACACACATAGACACACTCAGGCAGAGTATACTGAGGATCACTTCAGCTATATTCACACAAAATCCAACGCTGTACTTAGGTGTACGCCTGTTTATTTGCGCTTTAAAATACTTATTGCTGTGAAATAATCAGAAAATAATGTTTTATTTCTCTGATTCACACTCTCCTTTTGGTTGAACCAAGGGGTCAACTTTGGATGGTGCATTTACAAACAATGTCACAGATTCTACCTTTAAAGGATCAGTATGTAGAATTTTCTGGTATCTCTGAGCTTGCACATTGCAAACACCTCGTGTTTCTCTCCCTTTCCAAGCATGTAGGAGAACCTACATACAGTGGCCACAAAATTCACTACTGTAGAAACGTGGTGGTGCAACTTGGCGGCCTCCAGAAAAGGACCTGCGTCCTATTGTAGATATAAACTGCTCATTTTAAGGCAGTGATTCCCAAAATGGGGGGGTCATAGAGTCACTGTGGGGTGCAGGATAACCAGGGGAGAAACATAGAGATATAAAGTTAAATGAATATGATTTATACAGAGGAAATAGACAGGAAATAGTTTGCTGATGCTATTATGTTGACTTTTATTTCACTAAACTACATACCATCTCTCTTTTGTGTTGTACAAATCTGAGCATCTACATGAAAATCTGAAGGAGGAAAGTGGAGGTGGTGTGAGAGGTGCTTTCAAGCCAACAGAGAAGACTTTGATCAGACGAGCAGGCAGCTCTTTGATGCAGAATGACCCAGCATGTCTTTTTGAGAAGTGAGGGAAAAGATTGGATGCAGCACCTCTGTGCACTTACAGCATAAAGGTAATGATGTTCATTGTATACAATGGAAGTGAGGCTGATATTCTTGGCTTGAAAAGAGTACAGCAAACTTCACAAGGTTAGCGTCCATACAAGCAGTGAGAAAGTCAAAGGTCAGAGGTCACTGTGCTCTGTCGGCATTCATGTGTTTCTAAAGTAATCAGTAAGGAGAGTTGTGTGTGAGTGTGAGGAAAAAGGAACTTTTAATGTTCGTTCTTCTGATCGGTATGTAAGTATTTTTGAGAAAAGCCTATGCAGTGCCTCAGAACTTCCCCACTCAGTTTATTCATCCAGACAAGTTTTTTGACAAATGGAAATAATCATATCAAACCTATTGGAATAAAGTGATGAAATACCAAAGCACATTTAGAAACTTTCTGGGCATGCTCTGTCACTTAAGAGTTTGACTTGCTTAGTTAAACTGAAAAAAGTGTTAAGTTAAACTGGTGCATTAAGGGTTTGACACACACCTAAATTCAATCTCCTAATCTGTTATTACTAAACTGAACTGTGGCTAAATTAGATGTACAGTTAAATGACCTGAATACCAGTCCACCATAGGTGATTGAGAGAAATGTCACATCATAATCCTGCATGTTCAGTAATCTTAATGTGGAAAACAGTAATATAGGACATTAGTTTCAGTGAGTCATTGGAATGTACTACGTAGCAATGTGCAGACCATTTGTTGTCTTCTCTTTTTCCACATTAAATTAATTTTTCCCTGTTAAAGGTTGAAAAAAGTCCAAAATTAACATGTGTTGCACTTGCTTGTAATTTTGCTCCTGTTTGGAGCACATATGCATGTGTGAGTTTTCTTTGCTAATCCCAGTAATAATGCAGGTCTAGTTGTCTCTTTTTTTCTTATTTTGTATTCATCCCATAATCAACAGGCCCTCCAAACAAAATGACAAAAAAACAGTGTCATTCTCAGGCTAATGCAAACAAGAGTCTTGACTGAGGTGAGTGACCATGAGGTCCAAGGAGGCATTGTTGGGGTTTTTTGGTGTGTTCCATTTTAAATGGGCTGTTGATGTAGTTTAAAGAGGAAGAAAGTCATGGAGGAGGTGGGATGAAACCAAAATGTTACTAAAAGTTGCAAGGCACATAGTATTACATAGTCATTGTAACCCCAAACATGGTCTTATCCTAAATCTATCCAAGTAGTTTTTGTGCCTAACCTAACCAAACTATGACATCTGTCTGGCCACATCAGATAAAGAGCACTTCCTGTTTCAGTAGCAGTCGCTGAGGGACGGGGACAAATCACCAGTGTGTGACAAGCTGGGATGAGAACATGTTGGTGTGGCCTCTATTTTGTTGTACAACCTAGTGTGGCAAGCAGGTGGTGGTACTAGGTGGAGGTATACCTTATTAAATCAGAAAAAAGCCAGACAACGACACCTTGGGAATTTCATCCAAAGAATTACATTTATATTTACAGAAAATTACCAGAAAATACCAGAAAAGACATTCAAGGTTGGTATACAAAAGAAGCAGGAGATGTGGTTCCGTTAAAAAGGGTCATTCTTATTTTATTACAGAAATTGATTAAAAAAAATAAAAAATAAAAATATGTTCACACACAATTAGCAGGGTTACACCCAAACAAAAACACCTAATCTAATGTGGTTGGCAGACACAATTACAACCAAACAGAATAACCAAATCAACACAAAAACAATGTGGGCTGCCAGAAATACTCAACTATGCAGTTGCAACAAAGCAAACCAAACAAAGCAGCAAAAAAAGGACATATTAATTCAAAGGAATGGAAATCAACTTGCAGCTTATCAAAATCACTAAAATTACACAAAAGCAATGGGAATCAAATAAACAAGATGCTAATTACAAGAATTTTTGCTCAAAATAACCAAAATTAACTTCAAAAGAATGTCAGTTGCAGGAAATATGCAGGCATGTGATGCAACTAAACAACATAAACCATAAACCATGCAAAACAAGAGCAATATTAATTGAAAGAAATAAACAGTTATGTAATGGGGAGACAGCAAATCAGGAGCAAAAGAAATGAAATCATATCACCCACGCGGGATGGTCAGACCTACAGGACTTACAGCAACATAGTGAGTTGAACCCCACTGTCCACACATTTACATAATTAAGGCAGCCCAAATCTAAAGGAAGGGTTGACAGTTATGTCAGTACACCAGCAAAACAGTTTGAAGTCCAATAATTAAAGGCAGTTAAAGCTGTAAGTAAAGCGCAGGTGTAAACAAAGGTTTCTGTAAGCAAAAACAGCAGCATTTCTGCACGCGAGTTAGCGTTGCCACCCGCCACCACAGCTCCCAAGTGAGCCAGTTAAACACAGATCCTGGCACACAGTCTTTGCCATAAAGGGAACTTATGTTAATAACAAGAATGATATCTTGAAAGAATGAAACTGGCACCATGTGGCCTTCATACCGTCTGTTAACACACCCAGCAAGGGAGGAGGAAGCGTACAGCGCTCATACAGCTACAGAGATGACCTAAACATGAAACAGCTGATTACTACACATGAAGCAGCACAACATTATGGTGAAATGAAAAGGAGGACGTGCCGGCAGTGATGCACAGGGGGTTCCACAATAGGGAAATCTACAAAAGGCAAAATTACCAATGTAACAGCAGCAAATTGGGCGGCTAATTTGGAGGACAGCCACTGCTAACAATGCAGCCACTGCTTGTGACAATTGCAGAGCAGGAGAAACAGGAAGCAAGGAAACCAGGAAGGAGGCATGCCTTGAACATCGTAGAGCCAAAGGGCGCTGGGATGACAATGGCCTGCCTTTATAGAGTGGCCTCAGCGATTGGCTATAAGAGCCGAGCAGACAACAAGACAGTGCAAGTTTGCTTACACCTGACAGAGATGCAACATACATCATTCTGCTCCACCAGCTTGGTAAAGTTGATGTGTAAACAGTGAACCTTGTGGACACCTTTTTTTGTTTTTTTTTGTTTTTTTGTTTTTTTGTCTTCTGCTACACTCTCCAAGCTAACTCAGTTTGAAACTTGGAAACTCAAAATCCCAGGTGGCTGTTCTCCACATCGACAGAAAGCTGTAGAGATACTCTTTTCTGTCTCATTAAATCAGTCGTACACACAGTACTGTGGACATGTTGCTACAGTGTTTGCATGTGCAGAATACCATGTAATGCGTTGTTATTAACTGGTATTGTCACCAACAGAGGTTTTCCTGGAGGCATTCATCTTGGTTTTCAACTTGTACTGCAACTCAGGTTGATGTCACTCCCAGCACCAACTTCTGAGTTTAAAAGAGCGCACCATAACTGTATCAAAGGCTTGGAAGCAGGAAGGTGCAGTTCCCTTCACTCCCCCTTAGGCCTGCACCAGGATCATGAAATGCATGCAAGCTACAGCAGTGATCCATGTAGGGAAAGGAGAGGACAGGCTTCTGGATGAGTTTCAGAGGTCTGGCACACTGACAGGAGGACATTTCAGTAGTCCAGGCAGGATATAAGTCTGGACCACATGGGCCAGGAGAACTCTACAAGAGTGAGCCTACTGCTTCAACATCTGCAGAGAGTATCCTTGTTTTGAGAACTCGCTCCTGAAATTTGCCAATAGCTAAAATGCTTTCCAGAGTGATGAGTTTAATTACAATGGGACAGGACATTAATTTATCTCCCCCTGTCATGTTAATCTTACCCGAATAGGGCTTAACATTGTGAACCTTATTCCTGCTCTGGCAGTATTGTACTTAATTATGGTCATGTCATTAAACCAAATTTAAATTAGTGATATAAATTAGTGATAAACAGACACAAAGATGGCATGATAGAGGAAAAGAAAATGATGAAAACAGACCATGAGAACGAGTGATGGAAAACGATGGAGACAGAGTGACGAGTGAGAGTCCAGTCATCAGCATTTCAGATTCGCTCCTCCATGAGAAATCCAACCATCCATAATGCATCACATGTCTCCTAGCAACAGTCGGGATCCTAGCAACAGGATCTTAGCAACAGCAACAAACTGCCGCCTCCTTGTCTGCCAGCCAATGGTGGAGCAGCATGTCCAAGGTGCAGCAGCCAATACAGAGGAGTGGGGCAGGTAAGAGAGTGAAGTGGGTGTGTTTCCTTGCACAGCTGATTGGACACACACACACAGAGAACACATGCATACACAAACAGGACACACACACATTGTCAAATACACACATAGGCAGTCAATGAGCACAAGTCAGAGGACACACACACACACACACACACACACACACACCACACACACCACACACACACACACACACCACACACACACACACTCCAAATCCTGGATCTTCTTCTGATGTTCTTTTAAATTTGGCCAATCATGTTCACTGTAATTAAGAAATGTGCTTCTAAAACACAATAATATGAATAGTCTGTGTTTTCAAATGGTTAGTATGTGTTTTTAAAGGGTCAGTTCACCCAAATCACAAAAATCTGCATACTCACTTGCCCCTCATAGTATCCATTCATGTAGATAGTTGTGGTTTTACTGCAATTTCAGTTGAGGTTCTCACGAAGTTAAAACATTGCATTTGTTACATTAAACTGTTTTTTTGTCAACAATTTTCAGAAGGATGATTTCTCTTTAGGATTAAAAAGTATAGTGCAAGTGAGAACATGAGGTCTGTGGATTATCCAGAGTAACTGGTCAGTTGTTTGCAGAAAAACCATTTTTTTTTCAGTGCTTTGAACACATCATACAAAATTCCACATCTTCTCCGTCACACACAGTGACGAGTCCTCCACCCTCTCTCCCAACCCACAAAGTAAGGACATCGTAGGTTTGTTTGAGAAGAGCCATGCCTGCACAGAGTAGATCAGCGGTTAGATTTGTGTCCGACTTAACCCCAACTTGCTCTGACATCATGCAAGCATGGGCAACGACAACCTCACAAGACCAAGGTTGCTGCACTTTTTAGAGCCAGACGCTGCAGTAGCTCTCCATCGACTGCAAAAGCCTGGCTTTCACCAGCTCGATGAGCTGACAGGCTTCAGTTGATTCTTAGTTTTGACAGCAAACACTACATGTCGTATAAAATCACAACTTTATGCGTAATTGTAATATTTAATGCTGGATACGTTTTTTGTTTTTTTTTTAAGTTATTTTTTGGCATTTTTGCCTTTATTAGATAGGACAGCCAGAGATTAGACAGGAAACAGGGCAGAGAGAGGGGGGATGACACGCAGCAAAGTGCCGAAGGCAGGAATCGAACCACGCCACGCAGAGCTAACAGCCTCCTACAGGTCGGACTCTACCAGGAGCTAAACAGCGCTAATGCCGATACAGTATTAATCTGTAACAAGCATATATTGGTGGTTAAATAGATAACAAGGTTATTTATATGACAATCAAAACAAGCAGTTTAAAAAGTGCATACAAGGCAGATTTTTACAAACGTAAAAGGCAGACATAAAAGACAGAGGATCATCAGATATTAGGGGGATCGCTCTGCTTCAACTCCATCTGTGATCAAGAACGCATGCTTTATTTCTTCAGCCAGCTGTAGTTGCAGGCTACAGGTATCCTGCAGATGATCTAACAGGATCACTGCCCTGGAAATTAGCTGTGGCTGTATACATGTGTACAGTACATCAGTCTGTATTAAACTAATAAATTAAACTAAACTATGTTTTTGCCATTTCAGACAGTCATTGATTTCAACTCTGACACCATAAAACTTTCAGTTATCAAGTTTAAGAGTCTACTAAATGATTTTCATACCAGCGGCTGTTTGGAATGCTTGAAACAAAGTGATAGGGCATGAAGTAAAAAGAAAAAGAGAGCTAGACATTTCATAGCTTTTTTCAGTTTATGTTTTCTAGTTGGCTTTTTGTTCTTTTCTGTTGTTTTCACTGCTTTTTCACAGTTTAATATAGATTCTTCACAAACTAAGCACAGCTAACTTTTTCTCCAGTTAAAACCATGAAATCAGTCACACTCCACTGTCTCTCTCACAGAAGTGCTGCATGGTTTTAAAAGGCTTCCCTCCTATCTGTTCTCGCTCTGTGTTGTTCTGGAGGCTATAGCTAATATCAGCCCTCCTCTCTGAAGTAGACTCTATACACCCCAGGGCAAAAAAAGAAGGAAAAAAAAACTCCATCTTTAACTTTAAATGAGCTATAATGGCGTCTGGGGCCCTTTTCCCAGATCTAATATGGCCCCGCATCCTGCAGCCACACGAGGGCTTTTCAATTCCCGGGGCCAAAGGTGTGAGTATTATCTGGAGATTCATTCCCTGGGCTTAAATGGAAGAATGAAAAGTGAGGCTTAACTCACCTGCCTTTTTGTGGCTTGAGCAGCTCATTCTTCATTCACCATGAGGCAATCTTCAAGAGAGGAGGAGGAGGAACAGTACTTTTCATTCAAGATGGCTTCCCTATTGTCGGGATAAGTGGAAGTTGTGTGTAATATGATTTACCAACTTGATGTGTTTGGTCATGAAAATCGAAGGAATCATTTCTTATTTGCACAGTCAGTGACATCTCTTAAATTATTAGCAAACCATTTTATTTCCAACATGTCATATTTTTCATTATTATTACAGTGTTATTGTTTTTTATCTCATTTCCCACTTCCTTGGATTATGATAGTTGATTATAATTACCCCAAACACAATGGAGAGTACATATTCTAGAGTTCATCTTCATAATGATCTCTGGACGTCCTGCTGCTGGAAGACAGCAAGGTAGTGGTCAAGCATCAGTATAGTCGAATGCCTACTTTGTCACATCATCCAAAAAAAAATATCATAAACTTTGTGGAGAAACTAGCAGTGTATGGGACAAACTGTTTGAGTCCTGCACCAAGTAACCATTTGTACCCACCATGTAACTCACCAAAAAGTTGTCTAACAAGTAAAAATATATTTATATAAATTCATAGGATTTTTTTTAATTGTGAAAGCCTATGACACAACCTTTGACCCCACACTGGCCAAATAGTGGGATATCACTGTCTAATCTGACAGCAATGTAGGCTTGCTGATAGCTACTGTAAAACGGATGAATGAAGGCAAAAATAGCCAGTGGAGAAAACCAAATAAACCTTTTCACAGCAGCCATTTTGAGATGAAATAGTAGTGTATACACAGGTGTTACCAATGATTCTAATTAAGATTTTGTCCGTTCAGGTCAAATAGAGTCAGGGTGCTGATATTGTGCATGCTGGCTCTCTGGAAAGGCTCTGCTACACTAAATTGAACAGGACCTTAATAGTATCATTGGTAAAATCTGTTTACCCTACTATTTCATATCAATGTGGCTACTGTGAAAAAGAGGTCTGTAGTGGACAATATATCATTAAAGGCATGGTTATGTTAAAGTGGAAAAATTTGGTTATGAAATAACCCAGTATATGCTAATTTGAGTATGCAATATTATTTCCAAAAGAAAAAAGTGAAAGAGTAAAGAAAGGATGAATGAAGAATGTAGAAGGGAATTTAACAACTCTGTAAGACGCAAATATAACTTCACAGCTTAAAAGAACTAAGAGTTCAGGCCACAGAGGAGGTTGAGGGTTGAGATGAAGAGGGTGCAAAGTAAAATTTATGCAGAATAACTGTTTTTGTTTGTCTGTTTCACATTAATTAGAGTTCAAATTAATGCAGAATGTTTGCTGAATAAGTAAATGTCTCTTTATGAGTCATAAGAAATCATTAATAATCTCTTAGAAGATGTAGATGTTTATAACAGTTAAATTGAGCATGTTAATGGGGTTTGGCAGGCATTAAGACAGGCAGTTACTTCACTCAAACTCCAGAGTGTGTATTTCCAGAGCAGTGGGCTTTTGTTTTCAGGATCATAGGCTCTGCTTTACATTGACAGACAATGGACAGTTATAAACAGCTGATAAACTTACAGTGTAGGAATCGCTTTGTTTGTTATTGTTAATTTATGATGTTGCATTCATCTTGCGCTCCTGCAGGGTTCCTGCAGCCTGTCTGACCTTCCTCTAGTCTGGGGAGGAGGAGGTTGGGGGAACGATTCGTTTCAACCATAGATCGTATATTTAATAGGATTTCAACCTATTTAATGTACAGTCTGGGGTTCCAACTCACTATTTGGGCTACAGGACTCATTTTTGCATGTGCAGCTGCAGCATACTGCTCCTTTAAGTTGTTAAAAAAAAAATTCTAAGAATTGATTAATCATTTTATTGAGGATATATGTCAAACGTTCAGTAAAAGAGTGTGAGGATTTGTTGCCTTATTTAAAGTAAACAGACAATTGATTCATTAAAATCAACAAATTAATCCATAATGAACATAATAATTAAGTGGCAAATACAACATCTATTCACGGTTTCAAGGCAGTTTTTCAGAAGAACTTTACATGAGATGAGCTGAATGCCTCTACAATTTATTTTAATTATGTGTTTGCATGTAGTCATATATGCTCAGATCTGTGTGTGGGCAGACATCATTAAAATGTGTGACGAGTCGAAAAGCACGACTCTCATTTAGATCAAGATCAGAAAGAAGTGAATCCCTCGACAGGTGATCTCCCGCAGTGCATCTCTGGAAAAAAGAAAATCTGACTCTGCATCAACATGGGGCAACATGAGGTTGAGTGACTCACCCTTGACACTTTAAATAAGTAATTAAAGGGAAATTGCTGGTGACATGACACGCAATCATCCAGGATCACGTTTGGACTTTTGGATATTTAATATTTAAACCTTTTCGCTCACAGAGGTGGTTTAAATCTGAATTGCAAATCTCCTTGGGTCGCCAATGGCTGCCGTGCCATTTCAGAGGGATTCTGTGTTTCCTGGATGTGATTTTCAGAGGCAGAGATGTGAAACAAATGACAGTGTAATGAAAGCCTGTCTGGGTCAAATGATGACTGGTGAAGAAAAGCACTTTCCCATGAAAGAACAAGCAGTGAGTCCTCTCTCTGTTTTAGATATAGAACTGGTTCTGTGTTTGATAAATGTGAGTGGATGAGTAAATCACCTTGTAGATGGCCAGCAACAATATGTCTGATAAGATGCAATCTTGAAAACCTTAAAACAAGAAAAAGCAAAGTTTGTATTTGCTATTCAAGCTTAAATTTAAAAGAAAAAAAGTCTTGTGAAGTTAGAAGGTGCTGGCCAGTTTGACACCAGTTTGCATGAAGTTGGCAAAGCTGAAGTATTAAACAGGGTTCTGTAAGAATATTAAAATGGAAAAATGTTTTGGGTTTTTTTGCATCTGAGTTAGTTGAGGTCAAAAGTACTGACTGGGAGGGACACAAAATACTTTCAGGCATGGAGTTAGATATTTACTTTTTCTGTCAATAGTTCTTGTGAACTTCAAAACAGCCTGTTGCACTGACCTCTGACCCCCCTGTGGACTCAGACAAGGGAAAGAAAACCATATCATTGTTTTTTTTACAGCATGTGAAAACTTATGCATGCAAATAATGGTTATAGGTGATGGATGATTTACATTCAAGTGTTATGCCAACAACCTAAACCCGTGGGAAAGCAAAATGTTAGAGTGAATTTACCTAAAGGTGCAATGTGTAAGAACTTTAATTTAAAACTTTTTAAAACTCTCAAAAAAATGAAATAAAATTATCAACAGCATGTGAAGAAGTTATGACCTTATGTCAAAGATGTCTATGTATTGTGTTGCAGAGACATCTACTAAAGTTACGAAGCGAAGATCAGCTTGGCCAGCTCCTCTGTCGTTAATGTACAGCCAGAACGTGCCTCAACGTGGCTGTGGACACTGACCATACCTGAATGGTTATATCCAGTGACATAAGTTTATTCAAGCATGATGGCTGCATTCTGTACAATGTTAAACAGAAAGAGAGAAAGATTATACTATTTATGCACAGAAAGAAACTATTTTGTATGGAGGAGTGCTGAGGATGAATTAAGCAGTCTCAAAGCCAGAGGGAAGAGGCTGCTCTTCATTCTGGTGGTACGGTAGTGGATACTTCTGTAACTTCAGCCAGATGGTAGCAGGGTGAATAGGCTGTGGCTGTGGTGGGTGTCATCTTTATGTATCCTTTGAGCTTTGCAGGCACCTTCACTCCCTGCTATTACCTATGCTTTGTAGATGGGTACCAATGATGTTCTGGGCAGTTTTTATCACCTGCTGCAGAGTCTTTCTGTCCTGGGCTGTGCACATCCCATGTCAGTTTGTGATGTTTCCAGACAGGATGCTTTCAATTGTTCCTCTGAAGTTAACAAGAACGTGGCACACAAATTTTGCCTTTTCAAATTTCCTTCAGAAATGCAGCCTTTTCTGAGCCTTTTGTACCATGTTCTCTGTGACATTCATTCTGGGATTTGGATGCTGTTCATTATGTGCTGGAAAACTTTAGACTAGACACTACAGACTATTTAGCACAGGATAGCGGTGGCTGTCTTGAAGCAGGTAGGAACGCTGTCCTGTTGACAGTGACTACTCAGTTTAAACTTTATCAATATTTTTAACAAGGGGGAATAATAAAGTATCCTGATTCTGATTTGATTATTCAGTACAAAGCAGTTAGCTGTAGCTTATAAGATGTAATGCAGCCACCCTCCTCTAGCAAGGGCTACAGCAGCCCCTCTTGCCCATCGTGAATGCCCCAATGGGACAGATGACAGCTTGTGAAACCAGCTCCGTTTTGCACTTCAAATGACTCTCAATACATGCAGTATTTAACATTATAAATTAATAAATTGTGCTCAATTTTAACTGCTTTCTTTGTGTTTTCTTACTGTTAGACTTAGTCGACTAGTCTAAATTAATATTTGCGTTTAATTGGCAGGGAAATTAGTCGCAAGGAACATCCCTAATCTGCACAGTGTCTGGTGAATTCAGCTGTTTGTGATTGACGACAAGGGCGTCCTGAGGCAGATCACTATCAATGACTTGCCTGTGGCTCACTCTGTGGATGAGACTCTGCTCCTGGTCCAGGCCTTCCAACACAATGACAGATACGGAGAGGTGTGAAGCCCTGGAGTGACACCATCATCCCTGATGCTGAATAGAGCAGAGCTTTCTTCTCCAAGCAAGTGTTCTAGCTAACTTCCTAACTGTAACACTTGCCTTCAAATAAGAGAAGTAGTATCACATGGCATCAAATTTAACATATTAAACCTAACAAAATTTCAGAACATGTTAGATAAATCCTTTATTGCAAATCTTATCTTTGTATGTCAAGTGTACAGTTGGTGGGGCAGTACAACCACCACCACTCAAGTCCTTGGCATCACGGGAGCCATCAGGTTTATCTTAGATAAGGTGAGGGGTCTGGACCTTTGGAAGCAGGTTCAGAGTAGAATCACTGCACCTTTGTGTGAAACAAGGATATTGAAGTGTTTAACTGATTGCGGCATCTGATCTGGATGCCAAGAGTGTTTAAATGTCCCATCTGGCAAGAGAAGGCTACAAAATCACCCTGAAAGGAAGAAGGATGTCTGGACTACCTGACACTCTGACTTGGACCTGAATAATCAGAGGAAATTTGAGTAGTAGATGGATGACGCTGGTATCCATTTTTTAAACTGCCACACAGTCCACATAATTTTAACGTCTGCAGCTTGTTTTCCTGTCACTCCTCCTGTTTTCCACCCAAATCCAGCGTGGGCGGCAGGGGCGAGGAGTGCAAATCATTTTTTTATTTATTTTTTTTGTTGACGTGTTGTCAAAATAAGTGTTGCTTGGTGGCTGGATGTATGCCGAAATATAGCGTAGACCTGTTAGTGAGTAAACACCAAACTTCCTGTCTCTCTGTCTCTTTCCTCTCCCACTCGTCCTTCCTGTCATATATTGCACCTTTACACCTTTAACAACACCTATCTTTGACTTTCTCCACTTCAATTTCCCCTTTTTCCTCCAAATATTATCTGCTTTCTTGTCTCACACCTCTCTATGTCTTTATCGACATCTTCCTTTTTTCCTTCACTGTCTTTCTCTCCTATCCCTAATTCCCCCTTTCACTGCTGTTCTCTCCGCTCTCTTTATTCAGTTCAATTTTGATTCAATTTGCTTTATTGGCATGAATGTTGGATGAGCAGTTCTGCCAAATCAGTTGAATAAAAATAATACAAAATATCTGCAACATAACAATAAATGGCACTCCCTCCCTTTTCTCCCTTTTGTCACACCTTGTCAGATTTTTCTGCCTTCCTTTCTCGCACTCTGGTCCTCTCTCTCTCTCTCTCTCTTTCTCTCTCTCTCTTCTCACACACACACACACACACTCACACACACATACACACTGCCTCCCAGCTCTCTCAGGATTTTTTTTCTCCATCACTGCTCAGATTAATCAGCAGCTTCCTGACAGTGTCTGACAGTTTTCCCCTAGTTGGCCGGCCTCCAAATCAGACAGTGTTAGACACCAGCTCACTGTCCTGTCTGTCTGTCTGCTTTATCCCGACTGGCCATAAGGTGTCACTGCAATTCTTTTGGCTTTACTTGCATCCGAGTGTGGCTGGAGGGACATGGGATGCTTGTCTCCTTTTTAGTTTGTGCAGTACAAAATAACCAACAAATACAGTAAATCCTATTCTACAAGCTCCTGGTAATGTTTAGTCTTATGTGAAAATTTTATTTTATTGTTTAGCTTGAAATATTGTGAGAAAGTTCTTTCAAAGGCACAATTCACACCAAAATCAAAATGCACATGTTTTCTCTGGCCTGTAGTGCTATTTATCCATCTGTATCAGGGGTGTCAAACTCAATTTCATCCCTGTCCACATCAGCATTATGGTTGCTGTCAAAGGGTGATTGTAAATGTAAGATTATATTGATGTATCTACTCTTATCATATTACATAATTGCCTCTGCATTTGATTATTATCGGTCTTAGTAATAATAAATAAATAATAAATTATAACTACCTCTGAGAGCAGAAGTCTAGGAAGCAGACATTGAAGTGTACAACTATTATACAATTTATCAGAAACAAAAAAAAATTAAATACACAGTAGTATAAGATAAAGAAGACATACTGGCTTATCTCCATTAAGCGCAAACATGTAAGTACAGCTAAGCTGCTAACATTACTAGTGACAAGCTGGGTGAGAATTTTTGGGGGGAATTAACAACTAACCTCTGCTTTGGTACCCCAGATATTGGCCATAGAGATGTCTGCCTTCTGTCAAATATAATGTAATTAGATGGCTCTCGGCTTATGGTGCTCAAAATGGTAAAAAATACATTGAAAATCTCTGTATTCAGTTGTTTGTAATCTACAACCTCATCGCTAGATTTCACTAAATCCTACACACTAGTCCTTTAACAGCAAAGCATTTTAAGCTAACTGGTTAGGGTCTGTAGTATGTGCTTTCCTTTTAATCTTTGTGTGAATATATCAAACCACGTTCTCCCAGTGTCTCTACTGTCTGTCTGCTTGTCTGTCTGTTTGCAGTGAGTCAGCATGTCGGAAGAGAGTCACCTTAATTTAGTCCGGAGGGAACTTCTGCTGTCTGCTGGTGAACAACTGTATCTCACAAGTTCTGCTGCTAGGGGTCTCTCCCACAATAAAACATAACAAAACACATAATGTGATGACATTGTGAAATAGCGGAGATCTTGGGAGTTGTCGCCTTCATTGTTAAACAACCTTGGCGATGAAAATCTATCCATACTCTCTGACCATATCCAACATCTTCTGTTTTTTTTTCTGGAAGTTCTAGTGACTAGTGGCTAGCAGGACACACACTATTAACTCTAATAAATATTAAAATAAATAAATATTAAAAGTAAATAAGTAGAGTGTTATGCATACGAGTAAAATTCAGACTTGATAAAATACTCATAAAAGTACATGTACCACCCAAAAAACAACTTAATTACGGTCATTTTAGAAGTTGTAATTATTTGCTTCCAACCCTGCATATTATAGCACTGAAATAATACAAAATATATTGATACTGATAATTGATAGAGTTAATTATTCAGGAAAAATTAATAAACTTGTTTGTGTTTTTCTTGTTGCATTCAGATTTCTGTGCATGGACAGAAACAATAACATATAATAAAGCATTTTAGTCAAATACTGTATATTGAAGCATTTAGAGTAGAAATCCACCATTATGACATATGACTATTTTTTGTACAGTGCGTTTTGAACATAATTTGGTTCTGTGCAAGTTAAAATCATAACGTCTCTTTGCCACTCCTGCTCACACAGCCTCTTACTACTCTGACTCTTGCTCTCTCACCCTCTAAATTGATATTTTTCCTGCTCTCTCTCTCTCTCTCTCCACACACACACACACACACACACAACACACCCCACACAGTTATTTAATTTGGTATCACATTAAGGCTCCGGAGAAGAAAGTTAATTACACAGGATTTTGAATTATGAATTGCGATACAGTTTAGTAACATATTGCCTCATTTCTCACCACAGACTGAAGCTGCGATGAGATTTTTCACAGTTACTTTGCAGGTATCAAAGGTGCCATGTTCCTGGGATCTTTTATATGAGTTGAATTTTATATTAACTTGATATCATCTTATGTGAAAGCCCACATGACAGATGAAGGCCTTCATTCCAAAATGCAATATTATATGAATTAATTATGTGGAAAAAAAATTGCTATCTGAAATTCCTCAATATTTCTCACTTAGCAGTAGGCCATAATATGGCTGTCTTTAATGGCAGTTGTTATAAGAGTTATAAGATTGGAGTAGAGTTTTTCCATAATAATACAGTCCACCAGGGATATGACACTAATAGTAAAAGTTTATTTAATTTCATGTGATAAATGTTAAGTT
This sequence comes from Lutjanus argentimaculatus, assembly GCA_034769285.1. Lineage (NCBI taxonomy): Eukaryota > Metazoa > Chordata > Actinopteri > Lutjaniformes > Lutjanidae > Lutjanus > Lutjanus argentimaculatus. The sequence goes on along the minus strand of JAWZSL010000011.1, from coordinate 33,702,449 downwards.
ATGGACACCTCTGTTAGAATCCAAACTAACACCAAAGTCACACAATAACACAAGCAAACTAACCAATCAAGGCAGCAGTAGATCAGCGAGTCCTGTGTTCTGCAAGGTAAAATTCCTGATTCCTGAAAAAACCCTAATTTTAATTCTAATTATAATGTACTGCTGATAATATCTAAATCTGAAGGAAGGAACTGTTCTATGATTTCAATTTAGCAATTATTTTATATTACTAGATGTAATTTTTTTTTTTAAGCGAATGCCATATTTTGTGTTCACATTTTCATTATTGGACATTGCTGCAGCCATTATTTGCACAACTACAAGGGTTGGGCATCAAGAAAACTTACACATAGGTCATATTTAGCATTTGAAAAAACAACTGATGTCTTTTCCTGGTACGGACTTTTCTGTTACACTCCACAGATCACATGTCAACAGCTTTAATTCAACAGTCTTTTTAATCTGTGTACAAATAACACAATTTTACATTTTAAAGTTGTGTGCAGTGCCTAAGTCCAATTTTTCATGCAGGTGATATACCTGTTCTTCCCATTAAGTTCTGTGGAGTGGGGTGACCTTTGCCATGCTTAACTTTGTTAAACAGTTGCAGATTTGGTTAGGTTTAGACACCAAAACCATGTGGTTAGTTTTTGGAAAAGATCATGGTTTGAGTTAAAATAACCTCATTAGTAATGTAAGTTAAGTTACGTTATGTATGTGGCCTAAGTTAAGTTAGTTAAATTAAATATGTTGGCTGGGGAGTTTGTGGCTGGGTCTTCCTGGCAGTTTGCATGTACAGCTTCCTCCCACAGTCCAAAGACATGCAAGTTAATAAGTTAATTGGTGACTCTAAATGCCCGTAGTGTGAGTGGTTGTTGGTCTCTATGTGTCAACCCAGTGATGAACTGGTGACTTGTCGAGGGTGTACTCCACCTCAATGTCAGCTGGAATAGGCTGCAGACCCAGCGACCCTTCAGGTCAACACTGACCTTTGGTTTTACACAGGACACAAACCCTGGTCTCCTGGGTGAAATTTCTGTTTGTTTGACCCATCCATGCATCCCGACCTCCTCCATATGCAGATCTTGTTGGCTCAGTTAGCTGTGAAGCTAGCAGTCCAGAGCAATAGGGAGTGCTGGTGTTTACACCACTAGTTCAGGAGCTTTGGACTGCCAGGAGGAGGAATTTTTCAGGCCCATGGGCAGGGATGATCCAGTGGGGAGTGGCCCTGGAATGGGCATCAAAACCAGGCTTAGCAGCCTCCCGGTGAACATTACCAGACTTGGACCAAACACAGCCTCCAAGACCAATGGAAGCCAGTTTGACAACAGGGTATACAGTACTGAGGTGATTTACAGTGGCTCCAACCCAGACTCTGACACTAGGGACAACAAAAATACAGCAGATTCAGGCAGGGACAGGAGCAGCTTAAGGAGAGTGAGAGGGAGATCAGACATCAGTTGGCACCCACTTCTGGTGGGGGTTATGGTGGGATTAGCCCCAGAGTCAAACCCGGCAAGAAAACCACCTCAGTGCTGTTGGACTGTGGGTAGACTGGACACTATAGTGACTCACTATCCCCTTTTGAGGCACAAAGTGGAATTACAAAACAGGACAGCCACACCCACAGACCACACCAACAGTCCTCAAAGTCCACACTCAGTTTATACATATTATTATAAAGACATACATAACTTCTAGTAAATGTAAGTATGGACTTGTGTGGAGATCAGACTCCACATTTACACGCCGTACTGTCCCTGACCTCCCCTCCCTCCCTCTCTGTCTCCCCCAGTCATTTACATTTATATTGAATTAGAAGCCGTGGTGGAGAGCGAGTGGAGGCAGCCGAGACTGATTATAATGGGAGATTACGGGCCGACTGCACCACCATTATGTCGTGTAATTACAAAGAGAGAGAGGGAGAGAGACTGAGAGAGGAGGATGGGGCCCATGGATGCCCAGATGTCAGGATCTATTTCATTTAGGGAAATAATGTCTCTCTGCTTTCCCCTCCATCTATTCTACCTGTAAATATTATACAGAGCTGAGTTCTCCCCTATTTTACACCCAGTTTTATGGGTCACACAATTTATTGGAGACAAATATCAAACAAGGCATTAAGGAGCCTGTGTGGGTCCCCATCAGGCGATTTACCGCCACGTCTCGATCGACTTTATGGCTTCATTTGACTGCATCGATCTGGTGTCGTAATGCAAGTAGGATTACTGGCCATGCACCCGGGAAAAGAACTAATGGGTTCCACGTAATGTAAAGTCTGTTTGAAAAGATCATCCGTTGTGTTTTCCCTTTTAAAGTACTGTAGTTGATAGATTTTAGATGGAGTGAATAACTCCTGTATTATAGGTATAGCAATAGCAATAGGTAAATTAAAAGGAATTATCAAGAACAACACCATGGCTCCAAGCCCTTGTATAACCTGTCCTTATGGGGAGCATCCAGTTTGAGAATCTCAGAATTGTGTCTATCCTGTTTGCAGATGATATGGTTCTGTTAGCTTAATCAGGTAGTGATGTTCACCACACCTTGGGGCAGTTTGTAGCCGAGCGTGAAGCAGCTGAGATCAAAGTCAGCACCTTCAAGTCTGAGGCCATGGTTCTTTGTCGGAAAATGATTGATTGCTCCCTACAGGTGGGGAGTGAGTTGCTGCCCCAAGCAAAGGAGTTTAAGTATCTCATGGTTGAGGCATTTGATTAAGATGCCTCCTGGACGACTTCCTTTAGAGGTTTTCGTGACATGTCCAACTGAGAGGAGACCCTCTGGAGACCCAGAACTCACTGATGGGGAGGGATTATATATCTTATCTGACCTGGGAATGCCTCAGGGAACCCCCGGGAGGAGCTGAATAAAATGGATTCATGAACAATCCCTGCTCAACAACTGTCTCATCAGAATGAACTAAACTCTGCTTTATTTATGTACCTGTAGCGCTTAAAACACAACATATAAAACACGGAGGGAAAAAGAACATTTTTAGGGGAAATTTTATTCCTGAATTGGGAGAGACATCAGGTTTTAGTGGAAGGATTTCATGTAGGATTGGCAAAATAACTAAATAAAATGTAAACACAGGCAAGATCATTTGGTGCTTTGTAGGCAAAGAGCAGGATTTTAAACATCATTATACAGCTAGTGAAGCTAGTGGAGGGAGGTGAGATAAGAGGTAATGTGTTCCATCATTTCTGACCTTGTTAAAAGCCTTGCTTCAGCATTTTGATCTAGTTGGAGACAGGACAAAGAAATCTGAGTGATGCTAAAATACAAAGAGCTGCAGCAATCAACACAGGAGAATATGAAGGCATGGATGACTTTGTCAGAGACACAGAGAGTTGTTGTGAAAATGCACACAATGTAGAGTTGATTGAAACTTGATCCAACCAGCTGATTTATTTGTCCATTCAATTCTAACTGTGTCATATGTTTTTGTTTTTTTTTGAGTCACAAAAGGAGAAAGACTGAAACTGCCCCGAATCGTACTGCCCTTTTATCCCTACATGACATCTGATAGCTTTACACTTTTGATTGATCCGTCATTACATCATGTCCTGACCAAATATCAGTAAATACATCAAGTTAAAGGTGAAGCTAGGATGGGTGTGGCCAAGTGCATCACTGATTTTGTCTTGTCAGTGTCTATCTATGGAAGCCCATTTCTGCTGATGTGATAAGGGATATGAAGTTACGGGAAACTTTCTTAACTCAAAACACACACACACATGCTTTGAGTTTATCTTGAGATATTCTATTATCTTGAGATACTGACTAATTTTCAGATACAAAGTCATTATTTTGTGATACTAAGTCATAATTTTGAGAAAGTTTATCATTGTAATGACTTACAGGATCTTTTCATTTTTTCATCACATTGGTGTTAATGGCCTGCCATGTACTGTATATCCCTCATTCACTTCCAATTTGTTACAGTTTATGTACACAAGTGAAGAAAATCAGGGCAGCAACTGTGTCTGAGTTGAGTTTTATTTAGGCAGTGAAATAACAGGCTGCAATTTACACTCATTTACCTTAAAAAACAAAACAAATCTCAGGTGTAATTGGTTTCCTCGGTGTGTTTTTTATACCTCACAGGCTGGAACTTCGCCTGTCGTGCCACCCACATTTGCCTCCGACTTGTGATCCCGTCATGCTCCATGTAAGAGATTCAACGCTCATTATACAAAATGAAGGGGAGGCTGCCGGCACCACGAACGCCTGACTGTAACATAAGGAGCCAAGGAGCTCTTAAAATGCTGTTTTAATTGAAGTGATAAACTGCAGCCATGTCATCATCATCATTTGTGATTTTGGTGCCACCCTTGGGAATGTGCAGTCATTGCTTTGGTGTTAAGCTGTCACTTTCCAAACATATTGTAGACTTGTATAGATTAAAATGAAATTAGTCCAGTGTGAAGGAGACTTTATTGCTCATCTTTCCATTGCATCTTGGAGTTTTTCAGCATGAAAAGGTGTGAGTGGTCATGAATATTATAATAAATTCACATCGAGAGGTAACTGTTGGCAAAGCGCTGAGATACCTTTTTCAGAAAAGGATGCAAATTTCAGTCAGACATCTTCCAAAATGTCCATGAGTAATCAGAAGATAAATACTAGTGGCTGTATTGCACTGTTTTCTATACATCCATATTATAACTCCTTGTGAACTTAACGCACACATAGCATACAGTGGAACCATACAAGTCCGCCCACAGGATGGCAGCACTGTCCATAGAAAGCCCTTCATATATTTGAGATGTCTCCTGGACATCTATATCTTGATTGGTCTGTCTGTGTTGCCTAATCTGATAGACAGTGGGATAGCTGATTAAATGAGGAAAATAAATGAACAATATCTGTAACTGACAGATGTTCTTAATTTAATCTTTTGGCATTTTGGCATTGATGAGCACAGAGATGAGAGAGTAGCTGACTGATTCTGAGGGCCAAATCACATTAATCATCAATGTGACTGATTTCATTTACAAATTAACATCAGCAAAACTTACTTCTACTTCTAATTACTTGGAGACACTTTTTTTCTTCTCTTGGGTTTAGTGGAATAAAACACAGAAATCTGAGAGGAAACATCACAGCAAATTCTGACCTTTAGAATAAGGCTCTCTCTGAGTTCAGATCAACTCAACTCAATTTGAATGTACATATGTGACCATAAAATACACTGTAGTGCAGAATTAAAGGTATAATATGCAACATTGTCCTAAAAAACAATATATAGAGTCATATAAACATCATCCCTTGGATTGTTGTTGAGTCATTTAGTTGCATACTGTATTTCAAAACACTAAAAAAGTTTTAATTGAAAATGACTACAACAATTTATTACTACAAGTGACTTACTATTTAAACACATACATACAGTATCAGTTGTAGTACAATAGAACAAATATATTACACTGACAAAAAGTAAAATCATGCTCCTCAGCGCAGTGAATGAATACCAAAATATTACAACCGGAGTCTAAATGAGAAAATGAACTCCAAAAATCAAACCCCCACACTTCTTTGTCCAACTCCAAATTATTCAGCTCCAGAAATTTATTGTGATCATTGTGTAGAAGCAGAAGAGATATTTCATGCAGAACTTCACCTGCTTCCAACGTGTATGGAAAAAGTAAATCATTTGGAGAGATCAAAACTCAAGCAACACTTGTGAGGTGAGCGTATTTTCAGCTTGCTGCCTTCATCAGGATTATTCATCAAACTCCTTTGTCTCACAATAATGTTTTTATTTGAGAAATATCTTTGAGATTTTAGGATCCCTCAACAGTATGTCACTAGTTATGGAGCTCATCATCACTGTTAGAATATGCAGCTTCACATGTGGTGTATATGCACATAACCTGCTACAAAGCCTGATTGTCCACTTTAGTACCAAACATATCCATCAAACACATTAAAATCCACTAACAGACAAAGTAAATGAGCCAGTGTGCTAATGAACCTCTCAGAGGAGCTGATTGGCTCCTGACGTGCTTGTACTGTCCAGTGAACTCAGAGTAAACTGCAAGACTATGATGCTAGCATTACTCTTAATTAAAGATAACAGGAATACTGTTCTTCACTGTGATGGCATTTTCACCCGGCCTGTTGTCAACCAGTTGTGCAAAACTCCCTTAAGACATCCCTATACCCCTCCTTAAATTAGTTCTCAAATTAAAATGTCTACATAATTATGTGATATTTCATTAACCTCCCTATGGTGAGCTCAAAGGTCAGGATCAGTCACAGATCGGCAGCCATTCTGTCAGTAGTTTTATGTGGTTGAACAGCAGTTAATGAGTTTGATTTCCTTAGTTTGAGGTGTAATAAAAACAGTCATTTAAACAGGCAGGATTAATGAGGACAATAACAACAGTCATTAAGCCAGATAGCTTTGATATTTGAGGTTGAACTGTGAGGAGTTGCCAAGCATCATTATCATTACCAAGTAATAAAACTTTCATTCTGTAGGATGCTGATAATCCAGGACCTTTTAATATGTTTTAAGTGCCTCAGTGTAGGTGATAAGTGACTCAATGGCCCCACCTAGTGTACAATTTGTCCTACTGATATTATGTGTGGTCAGATGACATTTACTGTGATAGATATTCAGTAAATATTCAGTAATGGCCCTATTCACTTGCTACCAGTCTGGCTGGAGCTATTTATTTGTATAGGAGCTCTACTTCATTTAATAATGAGACAGCATTTGTTAAGAGAACTCACAAATGTGAAAGTAATGTATTTAACAGATGTGACAGCAGAGGTTTACACAGTGAATCTCCACAAATTGAGATGGAGAAAATTAAAAACAATATACACACTTTAATTGCAGAAACATTTATATACAATCCATACAAGGTAAGACAAAGGGATATGCAAAATAAATAAATAAATAAGTAAATTAATATAAATAATAATAATAAAATAGAAAAAAGCAAATCCTCACTTTTGCTACTGGAATCATGAAATGTTTTTACATGAAAAATGTTATCAAATTGACAAATTGATTAATCGATTAATTATTTCAGCTGTACTTGTACAAACTGTTGGATAATTTAATGTATAACACGGCATCATATTTCTAAATTCTCCATATGTTTTGTGTGTAAAAATTTTAATATGTTAAGTACCACATAATTAAAGCTGTTGAATAAATGTAGTGGAGCTACAAAGTACAATATTTCCCTCTGAGATACAACTACAGTGCTTGACTGAATGTACATTTCACCACCATTATTTGAACAAAATATAACCACCCCTGCTACTGAAGTTGCGAGCTTGAAACAGTACTTTTATTTTGAAGGCGGTTTGACATACCGGAAGTAAACATTACCCACATGAAGATTCCGTTACATATCCTGTTTGACGAGGTTTTCACAGGACTTACAACTGCGTATGTTTTGGCGTTTTACTTTGTAGCTAACGTCACACCGGCTCCAGCCATGAGTGCCATCATTCCCCGGATAGAGCAGCTGTCTGCGAGAGTTATCCGGGTTTTGGGCTGCAACCCGGGACCGATGACTCTGCAGGGAACCAACACTTACCTGGTCGGCACTGGGGAAAGGTGACACTAGTCAAGCTACATTAGCTTTGAGTATGGTCGCAAAACGACGCTGACTGACGTTTTATGTTTCAGAATATCTGTATTAGTAACGACAGTTTGGCCAAAAACGTGACACTTAGCTTTTATGTCCAGGTAACCGTCGTTATGCCCTTGTTAGCTCACGAGAAGGACGTTACACCAAATTCCATTCAGTTTTTTCTAAATTTAATGTGTCTTTGTTTGTAGACTATAATACATAGTATATAGGACAAAAATGAAAATGTACACTGAATTGCCAGGAGCCTTAGATTACTTCGGCATATATTCAATATTATAAATATTTATAATTTGTTTTAAAATATTTGAAGAAACACTTAACTCTATAGACTATGTATGGATTATGTATTAGGGATCAAAGGTTATGGTCATTTCATGGCAGACACAGATTATTAGTAATCAAGGAGACTGAGAATGAATGAACCACATATTTTCTTCTACTTTATACTTTAACTCCAACTACATTTTGGAGGCAAATAGTGTACTTTGTACTCCACTGGGCTCCATTCATTCTTTGTAGTTAGTGACTTTGCAGATTCAGAATATAAAATCAATTACAATGAACGATCATGAGGAATTCATATAGATTAAGCTGTTGAGCACGACATAAAGTAGCCTAATTAACAGTGAGATAGTGCTGTAGGTGGGACATTTGAGCAAGACCACTACACGTAGAGAGACGCAGCAGCATCATGGTTCCCATTTTTCAACTAATTTATTGCCAGCCGAACAAATCCCGATAAATAGAAAAATTCTGAATATCAGAATTGATGATAGCTTGAACCCCATTATGTATATGCAATGTCAAGAAATAAAATAAATAGTCACTATATGAGCAAAATTATTGTATATGAATGCAGATAAACATTTTTAAATCCTTGAATATGAATACATATGTATAAATATGTGATTATATTCCAGGCGAGTGCTGATAGACACTGGAGAACCTGCTGTGCCCGAATACATCAACAATCTGAAACAGGCACTGACGCAGTTCAACACCAGCATCCAGGAGATCATCGTCACACACTGGCATCATGACCACACGGGTGGAGTGGAAGACATCTGCAGGGACATCACTGGTGATCACTTTAAAGAGTTGTAAAATAATCCAGTTTTCATTTGCTTGGGATCTTGTTGTCATCATAGTACCCGTGTAACTGCAAAAAAAAAAAAAACAAAAAAAAATTGCAGGTCAGCAAAAAGAAAGAGTATGAAAAAATATAATTTTTTGTTAAGCAGTGCAGTGTTTCTCTGTGTTCCTTCCTGCAGGTTCTGAGGTGCGAGTCAGCAAACTGCCTCGCCCCAGCCAAGTCACAGAGACGGCAGGAAACAAAAGCTTTACTTACCTAAAAGATGGAGATGTTGTCCAGACGGAGGGGGCCACACTAAAGTCAGTTCAGTTTATGTGAAAATTTAATATATTGAAAGCATTCTTAGAAACAAGCCACATAAAAGCCAAGCATGTGTTAACATATATTTAGTGGTTCATACTATTGACTGAATCTTGTTACAGTCAGAGCCATATTTCTTTTTCCCAGAGTGCTGTTCACCCCAGGCCACACTGATGACCACATGGCTTTGCTGCTGGAGGAGGACCGGGCGCTCTTCTCTGGAGACTGCATCCTGGGCGAAGGCACGGCCGTGTTCGAGGATCTATACGACTATATGAAGTCTTTAAAGATCCTTCTGGACTCTGAGGCCGACCTCATCTACCCTGGTGAGTCAGTACTTGTGCATATATTTGCACTTGGAAGCTGCCCAGTACAACCACAATCTGATCTGGGAGTTGAGAGGGTTAAGGGCCAAAAGCACCTCGGTGGTGATAATAAGGGAGGGGCCAGCACCCGCACTTGGGCAGCTGGGGGTTAAGTGCCTTGCTCAAGGGCACAGCAGAGACGAGGGAGTAATGAAGGAGTAGTTATGAGGGGCAAATACTGCTCTTTTACACTCCCATCCAGATTTATCTTTGTGGCCAGGGATCTTAGAAGCAGAGTAGGGGTTTGGTACTACTTCACCTACTTCCAAGATGCTTTGGGAAGAGCTCAAGAGGTAAAACTCCAGCAACTCTTGTAGTATAAAGAAAACTTCACTCTGAGATGCAGGCTTGCGATTTTCATCAGGGTTCTGATGAAACGCGTTTGAGTTTTACCTCGTCTTCCAGGGACACAAGTTTTCTTCTCGTATTTCATGTTTTTCATCCCTTTAATATTAAATCCCACATTTTTTTTTTTACATGTATTCATATTATTAAAGATTGTTTAAGTCTGTTTTAGGCCTTATTTTTATTATTGTTATTATTATTATTATTATTATTATATAATCATATTATAGTAGATTTTTTTAAATTAATTTTTTGATCAAAATGTAAGTAAATAGATAAAAATGCCCATCACACTTTTTCAGAACCCAAGTGACATCTTCAGTTCTGCTTGTTTTGACTGATCAACTGCCCCAAACCCTGAAATATTAAATTTACAATGATAATGAAACAATAGCAAGAAAAAAGTAAATCCTTGTATTTGAGAAGTTGCAACAAGCTAATATTTAATTTTTTTGCTTTGTTGTTTCACAAAGTTGCTGTTGATTTGTTTTCTGTAGATCAACTTTGAGGAAACATTTCAGTGCTGTCAATTTTGCTTCTTTGATTTCGACCTTTTCCCTTCCAAAATAAAACTTTCAACAAATAGCTGTTGTTCTCTGAGGGCATAGTCAAGCCAAACTACAAGTCAAAGTAAAAAGCTTCTGCAGTCATTTTATTCTGTAACATGAAGTGTAAAATAAAGGTAAATTAAACATAAATTGTGGCGCTCCACTTTTCGGATATATAACACAAATATCTATCAGTTGGTATGACGCTTCATTGTGAAGTCATTCAGATGTTTGAAGGAAAGCTGCTGTTGCTGTTCTCTGTGCAGGTCACGGACCTGTGGTTCACGATGCTGGCTCTAAGATCAAACACTACATCAGCCACCGGGACCAAAGAGAGCAGCAGATCCTGGCAGCCATTCAGGAAGGAGCAGGAAAGCCTTTCTCCTCAATGGAGCTTGTCAAGATCGTCTATAAGGTCAGGACAAAACCGTCTGTTAATGATAATGATGCTTTTTCCAGCCTGTAGTCAATGACTTACCACTATGAGTGATGAAACAAAGACCAGCTGTATAGTACACCTTAAAACTAAATTTGGACTGTCGTAAACTATAGTCTCTGCAGCTCCGGGTTAGCTTCAGTGGTGTCCACACCGGATGGAGATGCTTTCAGGTCACAGTGGGAGCAGATGCAATTAGCAGGTTACTCAAAATGCAAAGTATAAGTAGCCCCTGGTAAATACCAAATTTAGAAATATTAAATATTAAATGTTAAAGTCTGTAGCCACATTATTTCAGCAGTGTGTACGCAAACGTGCCCTTGGCCACACTGAAGGGCCACCTACACAACTGATGTCTACATTACATTTTTTGGCTTTCTTACCTGCCAAGATAAGCAGCAGATATTTGTGAACACACAGTCTGTTTCAACTGATTTCACCATTAACTTGTGACAGGAATATCCATAGACTCCTGCAACTGTATGACCCATCCATCTGTGTACACAGTGAGTGGTCAAGGTAAACTTTATTGTCCCACCAGGTGGGAAATTTGTCTTGGGCTAACCACCCATACTGCAGCCATTAAAATAAATAAATAAATAAATAAAACAACATGAGTAATGGGAAACATCATGATATAAATAAAAACAACAACAGTATACACATGGAGCAATACAGAAGAAACAAATAAAATACTGTTAAGTAGCAGCTCCTATAGATAAAAAAGAAACACCCAGCAGCAGCTCACTTGCAATCACAGTGCAAAGACGCAAATTCTCAGCACCAGGTTTAACTGGTCATTATCTGCTCTTATGATCATAGTGATCATAGTCTTAGTCTGTGCTTGTTTTTGTTTTCTCCTAGGACACTCCTGAATACCTGCACCAAGCAGCTAATGTGAACCTGGTCCACCACTTAAAGAAACTGGAGAAAGAAGGCAAGATCAGCATGGGTACGTCAACTCTTACTACCACTGCACTGAATTATGGAGCCTCAGTAACTATTTAATTTTTTCAAAGGGTCAACTCAACTAAATAAGACATGTTTGGCAATGTAGATAGTTATGCTATTTGTTGTCTTAATGTTAAGGGTCCGTAAAAGTTGATTGGGTGTGCAGTTGGTGATTTAGAAAATCAGGCTTTGCACCCACTGACCGTTGGAATGCAAACTGTTTTTTCCCTCAGAAAACGGATCGTCTCAGAGCATCAGATGGAAGAGTAACCTGTAACGTCCACCGAGACAGAGAAGAGTTGCACTCTAATTAACTATTTGGCCTTGAGATCAACAGTTGATAATTTTCCAATCAAAAATGATCACCTTTACAGCATAATGCCTGTGGTAGAATGCCTTAGACATGCTGACTGGACAGATTTACGTAAATGGAGAATCAGGGATGTCACACGTGTTGCCTTGGATGTTTCCTGACTCAAAGCAAGACCAACAGTCGCACTCAGCGGGACTGAACTGCAGCCTGTGTCAAAGTTTAACAAAGGTAAAATCTGTCTGACGGTCAGCTGAATTTTTTCTGTGGTAAAATGGAAGCGTGGCCCATCCTACAATGTGATTAATGTACCATAGTGCCCCAATCTGCCTGGCTTGTTTTTGTTCTTTCCTCTGGATGGTTTTTTCCTTAAGTTTAGCCTTTCACCCTCTCAAACAGCCCCTTGGCTGACTTCAAACACTTTCTTTTGCTTTTGCTGACATCAGGAGACTCAGACTCAAGCTGTAGTCTTCAACTGAACCATCAAAAGCAAAGTTATTTGATCAGTGAAATAATAATTCTATTAGTGGAGTTTGGTACATAATCCTGTCTTTTTCCTCATCCTCTTCCTCCTCCTTTTTACTTGCCCTTTTCTTCTTACTCACTTACTTACTTCTTACTTAATTCTTACTCCTCTTCCTTCTTCTGATTCCTGATTGATTGATACCTGAAGCCACTGCAGGACTTTGTCAATTGATGTAAAATGTCTTTTAACTCAAAAAAAAACAACTTACCTGAGTATAAGACTGATTTTAAGGTGGTAGGCAGGAATTGTTTACATGTAGTCTGCCAAACTTTGTTAATACACTGAATGTTTTGTAAAAATTGTAGTCTTCCTCGTGACTTAAAGCATATGCATATGTGATGCAAATAGGGTATACAATGATGCACATTGTACAGTATGGTGATATTTGTTTATGTGTGAAGCCCTGAGAGTGACTATTCTCAAAACATTTGTTCTGTCAATTAATCATTGCTTGTTAAGTGGTTGGAACCTCATCATTGTGGTGTGTGTAATCACTTCATCTCAGGACAGATTTACATTCATAGTAGGCAGGATTTTCTTAGACATTAATTGTGTTTACCTGGATGTTAGGGCTGGGTATCATTTAAAGATTAAGGGATACCAATTACCGGTACCGATACAATTACCTACCTACTTTGGCTTCAACTCTGGTTTCCGAACAATAGCTTTTTTCTATACCAAATCCATTTTTAACAAAAAGAAAATTACATTACATGTCATGAAAGTTCAAAGACCTAGTGGTAAAAAAAACAACAAAAAAACAAACAAAAAAAAAAAAACAAGACAATAATCCCCATCTTTGGGGTGTAATATAGTGTTTTTCCTTCATGCTTTTACAACATGCAACACTAGACAAACACCAGCATTATTAGATGTTGGTACACACATGCTGCATGCCCAATGGCTCATTGACGCTGATGAAATTTACTCCTTAGGTAGCGAAATTTGGTATTGAATGGCTTGGCATTTTTCAATAGTTAATGGTACTGAGGCAGTGCAATTGGTGTCATAAAGGTATCCAAGTTTGAATTGATACCCAGCCCTAAAAAAAAATATTTCTCTCAATATGATACTCAATCATGTTGACAGAAATATCTTTTTTTTTTCCTTCAGGAATGAAGGCACACCTGTACAGAGGCACAGAGTAAAGAAGGGCTGGTAGTGATGAAGAACAAAGGCTGAGAGTTGAGTCCATAAATAAAATCCAGTTTTATGTGTTCTCAGAGACTGTTGATTGTGACAGATGACAGATGCTTTTACATGATGAGATATATATTTCTATCCAGACAGCCATTTAGATTTTTTTTTTCTAATTTTTTTTCAGTTTAGGAAAATGTTTATTTCATCCAGCCTCTGTCCTTTTAGTCTTGATAATTAAGTACTAGTTGGAAGAAATGCTGTGCAAATTTTCAGTCAATCCCTAGGTGGCAGTATTTGGTAATTAATTTTACTAAGATAACTTGAATAGTTAATTATAATTTACACTTATAATATTGCAACGTGCAGACATTACAGATATGTCCATATGATTATTAAAAAGCAAATTTAAAGAATGTGAATGTGTGGTGGGAAAAAAATGTTGAACAGTATCAATATTTCATCATTTACAGTATTCTTTGAGGTTGTGTTGTATTTTCTGACCATGATGAATGTCAACATCTTTGAACAGCTGAACATCCCTGAAACTAAATCACGATGATTCAGTATTCCAGTGACTAATAATCAGATCTTATGCATAAACTTCTGACCTGTAGTCAACTTTCAGTGACTTTCATCTGTTTTCATTTTGACTAGCTCTGATGCAATTTGACTGGGGATTTTTCTTTTGTCATAGACACAGGAAGAGCCTTTTCTCTTCTTTCTATTAAGTTTTTCTGCATAAACTGCTCGTTTTGGAGCTGGGACGTGACTTTACTGAAATCAACTTCACCACTTCTGATAAAGAACGCTGTATGAAATCGTGCAGCTCTTTGGAACCACACCACACAACCCTAACCCGCTGAACTTAACCAGAGTTCCTCAGAAACACCATAAGGTGCAGCAAGTGTTCCACACTACAAAGACAAGTTTCAATTTTAGTGAAATACACTATGCACAAAATAAACCACAATTAGAATATCTGAATCTTACAGCGACATGAGGAAGTTTGTGGTAAAATTTGAGATTGAGTGATAGTAATGTCATACACCAAACAGCTCATTATTCACTCATTATTTGCACACGCTGTGTAAATCATATTATTTGACTTTATGGATAGCTTTTAACATATGGTCAGGAAGTACTGATAAAAATCACACTTATAAGCAAAGCACAACAGCACTAAACTAGAAAAGACTTTAAGTTAATATATTAGGGGCATAAAAGTAACACTAAAATATGATTTCCTCTAGAAAAGGATACATGTATAGACAATAGCAGCACCTGTAGAAAAGTAGTTCCGGTAAATTCTACCTTAGAAAGAAAGTAGTTCCTACATGAAGCTGCTCACAACAAGGCCTGTGGATTATTTTGCGTAACCGGGTCATGATCTTTGGAAAGAGAAACTGATTTTGAATTTTTCAAACATATTTTTTTGTGCTTTGAGCACTTCAATCCGAGTGTCAGTTAGTCCCATTACAATTACTATGTGCAGCGGCGTTTATAATCTGTAGGTCAGAGAAGATAACTGCGTTGCACGTGAACATGCATTCATATGCACGTGCACACTTCCCCAAGACCAATCTGTCTGTCTGTCCAGGCAATATATGGACATGATGTTACTTCTCCGAGGTTTACTAATGCAAAAGTACTAATATCACACTGCAAAAATACTTCATTACAAGTAAAAGTCCTGCATTCACAAAACTTGACTGAAGTAAAAGTATGGAAATATTATCAGATAAATGTACTTAAAGTAAAAGTATTCATGTTGCAGTAAAATGTTCCCTGTTAGTGTTATTATGTCTGATGTGTTTAGATTAATATTATTGCTTAATGTTACTACTGTTTGCGGTTGTAGATGTTTAAGATTGAGTTCATTTTAACTACTTTATAGGCCACTGTTGGCTAGTTTAATCTACAGCAATGCATCATGGTCTATAAAACCATCAAATGTCTGTATCAGCACTGTCCTGTGAGAACCATGTATCTCTAAAAAGTCAGAAAACAGCCTGTTTTCAGCTTTGTGGATTAAAAAGTACAGTATTTGTCTCTGGGATATAGAAGCATCAAGTTGAATAAAATGGAACTCAAGTAAAGTACAAAATAAGTATAGTACTTGATGTAAATGTACTTTTACAGTCCACCACTGTATTAATGCACTGACATTCACTGATGATTAATTAAATATTGAATTTAAAATCAATTAACAGACCAATTACCAGGCAGCAGACCCAAAGCTCAGTGTTATGTTTTATTATTTTCTATATTTTATATATTCTAAATGTTAATGTCAAAATGTCAAAATATTTTATTCAGTAAATATTGTTTTTGTTGTACTTCATTCTGTTCTATATTGATATTATTCTTAGATCTTATTCTTTGACCGACAGATGGAGCAAACTGGGGAGGGAGGACTGTAGTGGAAGCACTGGGGTGTGACAGTGTGGCAAATGGTTTACGTGGCTCTCTGGTCAGTTAGGAGGGCCTCTCAGCAGAATTTTGCTTAGGGCCCCATGGAGGTCAGGACCAGCTCTAGATAAAAGTTAAATCAGAATCGTTTGTGTGTGTGTGTTGGTGCACTAACTTGCTCCATTTAGCTGTGTGTGACAAAATATCTGTGTGTGTGACTCCTTTTTTCTCTTGCTAGCAACCATGAAGCTTGAGGACCAAGTGCTGAAGCGGGTCAGGTCGCCACAGACCCCCAAAAGGTAAGACCATACAAGCTTTCACATCGATGGCTATGGCTTTCATTTTTTTCAGACCAAGGTAGATTTCTATGATGATGTCTAGAGGGGAACCCCAAACGTGTGAAAAATCCCAAACCTTAAAGGGACATTTCACCCAAAAATGAAAATTCAGTCATTATTTAGACACAGGGAAACTATCCCTTTAACAATGATCTATCAATAGTTTAGCAAATCAAGGGTTCCGTTCAGGATGTGAGCAGACAGGCTCACTGCAGTAGAGGGAGGTCAGTTGTAGTGAGTTTCTATGGTGACAGTGATGCTCTTTGAATCTTTCTGTGGGTTTGATCTTCTCAAAAATGTGAGTGAGCTTCTCTTACTCTTTCTGTTTGGATCTCCAGATTGAGATGTTCCTAAAAAAAAAAAAAAAAATGTAAACAGTTTGAGCTCCTCTCTCACTCTCTTTCCTGATTTCTGGCTCAGTGTGTTCATATACTGAGTCATAGGAGTGCCATAAAAATATAAAAATATAAATCTATAAAACAATGAGAAAAGACATGTGGAAATCTAAATAGTTTGAACTAATTGTTAATTTCTCCAAAAGCTGGATGATTAACAGACAGATTAAACTTCCACTGCATGTTTGTGCTGGTATCAACATATATTAGTCAAAGTATTTCATTTGATTTTTTGGGAAAATGTTCTATTAAAGCTGAAGTATGTTTCTGAAGTTTTATGATGAACTTTATTAGAAAAAAATGAACATTTGAAGAGTCATAACTGCTGTTTGTTTTTGTTGTCATATAGCGATGTCAGTTCAATTTTTTTCGGTCAGAACTTTGGAATATCAATTCATTGATCTTTGCTCATGACATCTTGGCCCTTATTTCCCTCAGCTGTATGTAAACTACAGGTTATACTGTATGCAGGGATGCACGATATGGATTTTTTTTTCAGCCGATGCAATAATTACCTGCTTCATATGGCTGATACCAGTATCAGTATCAGCCATGAGAAGCAGGTAATTATCAGTTATCGGTATCCTCTGAAAAAAAAGATCCATATGATATGACATGATATGAAAGACAGACAAAAAGATCCAACTCTGAAATGGTATTTTATCATCGAGTCATCAAGGGTTTACAAAACCATGTTAAATGTACGTTGATTACATCTGTTGACTATAATCTTTTGACCAGCTGCCAAAGCTGTTTTACCCCTGAATGCATGCGCACCCTGTAATGTCTGTAAACAAGATTTATTATTTATATTATTTAGTAACTGATTCCTCTTTATTCTTCCACTGCAGGGAAGAAGACTTAAGTCCAGAGGGAGGATTTTTTTCAGCCCAGGAAGAAAACTTGTTCTACAGTTTTGGTTCAAATTCCATTCTAGGGTTTTTATTCATTTTCACTTTTAAAGGAGCAAAATGTAGGACTCGCACATGTAAGAATGAGTACTGTAGTCCAAATAGCGAGTTGGTGACATAGAGTCTATTAAATATTTTGAAATCCTATTTAATATACGACCTGTGGTTGAAGCGAGTTGTCTTCCCCCGCTGCCTCCTCCCCAGATACGGGAGCAAAGTGAAACACTGCAGGAGCACAGGATGAGCACATGGTCAACTGACAATAACAAGTGAGGATGAGTCCTCCACTGTCAGTTGATCAGCTGTTGATAACTCTGACAGCTGATGTAAAGTTCAGCCTGTTATCCTGAAAATAAAATCCCACTGCTCTGAAAATACACACTCTGGACTTTGAGTTCAGTGACTGCTGTCTTACTGTCTGCCAGACTCCATTAACATTTTGTTCAGTTTAACTGTTATTAACATCTACGTCTTCTACAAGATCATTAATGATTTCTTATGACTCATCAACAGACACAAACTCATTCAGAAAACATTCAGCATTAATTTGAACTCTGATTAATGTGAAACAGGCAAACAAAAGTTATTCTGGCTCAGAGTCTCTGATCTGATGATCTCTAATGACATATCATGGTCAAATTATGATTTATTACAGTAAACATATTACAGATTTCTCCTTTAAATGAAAATTTTAATTGCAAACAGTTAGTACATGGATTTTAAAGATCTGATTGTAAAAAATGCTTTAAAACATCTCATGTAACAGTTTTTCACAATGTGCCGTTTTGGTTTTTTTTTCACATTGAATCAAAAGATCAGAACGATGAACCACTCCTTCCTTTGAAGGGCAACTTTGTCACTTTTCATGTGTTTATCCAGTCAGTATTGATGGTAAATGTTGTCAATTGAAACAATTAATTCCTTAGTGTGTGTTATATTGACAGGGAAAGAGTTTGAATGCTGCAAAATCTGTTGTTCTTCATGCATCCAGTGTTGTCACAGTGATGTAGTTGGTGTTACCAAAGAACTACAGGCTATTGCAGCTTGATTTCTAGTCTCCACCTTTTTTGTTTTGGCCAATAAAGTAACAGCTATAGGCTCAGGTGGTGATACATGGTAATGTGGATGTGGGAGTCAGGTCAGTATGGTGTTCAAAAAAAAAAAAAAACCCCACACAGAATGTATTAGAAAACACTGGAGTGAATCTTGAGAACAACAGCAGTGGCATAAAGAATTTGTTTAAAAACGCTTCTAAAACAAATTGTCTCAAACCATCCAGTTATTGAAAACAGACTCATCTGGTCTCTGTAGTGCCTGTTGGTCTTTATTTAGATCAGGGCTGCCCAATGTGGGGCACTCGGACCAAAGTTGGCCCACCATAATGTTTGATTCAGCCCGCCAGATGTTTCTAGCTTTAAATTTAAAAAAAACAAAAAAACATATTAAAAAATTGTTATTTATGCTGTTTTATTTTTGTTTGTTGTCTCCTTTGTCTTTCTCACATTTACTGTCTACCTTCACCTGTCTTGTCCAATAGAGGCAAAAGCCCCCCAGATAATCTAAAAAACTCTTTAAATAGGATCCCTAATTATTAATAACTTAACATAATCCGAACAGACAGATAGAGTGACTTTTTGTGCAGAAATTTAAGGGAATTTTGGATCTTTGTATCATTTTGCATCTTAACTATACAATCTATTAGGTGTGTGCTTTTGGCTCATGGCCCAACATTAAGTTTCAGTTTTGGCTCTTGAAGGGAAAAAGTTTGTCCACCCCTGATTTAGATATTCCAGACAGTCCATGTCCCCTCACAAACAGCAGTGAGCACAAGTTAAACCTGCATCTTTGAAGTCCTGGAGCAGCTCTAATCCTCCATCAGTCCAGAACATGGTAAATATGACTATTATAAGATAAAACTGTGCAGTCACTTTGAATTAAGACAGTTAAAAAAGGTGTGTTAGTTTGGGTCCTTTAATGTTTATTCATTTTATTTGATAAATAATATTATTAATGCTCGTTTATTAAGTGGCCCCTGGCCTCCTGTCATTTTGCAAGGGTGGCCCTCAGGCAAAACAAGTTGAGTGTCCCTGGTTTACAGAATGTTAAGACTGTTTCCACAAATGAGCCAAAGCGACTGAGAAAAGCTGGAAATAATTAGCCAATGTTTTGTTGTTCAGCATGAAGATGCACAAGTCATTAGTCAGCTAAAATGTGAAAATAAAAGATTTACAAGTGAAAAAGCGTGAAATAATAAAATAGTGATAAAGAAATAAAATAAAGCAATAAAGGAGAATAAAATATTAATAAAAATTTAAAATAAGATTATAAAGAAATTCAGTTATTTGATATCTGATATTGGCTTTATTTAAAGTCTGTATGAAGAAATATGACTTTTCGGTTTTCAGTTAATGAAATTTCTATGAATTATTTACATTTTCTTATTCAGCTTTCTTTTCTTGTCATTTCTTCATAATGAAAAGTTGGTGATATTGAGCTTGGCATGTGGCAGATTTCTTTAGTTTAATTAATTCTTAATTTTTACATTGAGTTTAGGTTGCCAACTTTACATTTGGCCAATAAAACTAACCTTTTGGCTAATTCTGGCATATTTACAGTAATGTTTATTAATATGCAGTGTCCTGGGGAAAACAATTAATTAATTAATTTAAATTAATTTACCCCACCCCCCTGTCACCTGTCCATCCTGACAACCAATCACTTACCGGTCAGCCCATGTTACTTCCTTTATAATGAGAGGTAGAAGACATGTGATCATGTCTGAACGCTGGCGGGTGAAAAGACGCCAAGTCAGTCCTCCGAAAAGTTCAGATATCTCCAGAACCAGCCAATCAGTAATGTCTCTCCACGGCACGGTGAGTCTGCAAAAGTTAGGTCTTCATTCTTGCTTTTTTGCCATTTTATTTTCTTCTTTCAGAAACTATTGTGGTTTGATTTTGTTTGAGAGTTAACTGAACTGAACTATTGTCAAGTCTAGAAGGGAACCCTTGATTTGTGGAACTCTCACGAGATGTGCGTTTGTTTCTTCATTGTGCACCTTTTACATTCTAAATTTGTTTTAAATGTGAGAATGCTATGGTTAAATAATGGTGGTGGGTTTAAGGACAGAAAACACTCAGTTGGGGTTGTGGAAAAACCATGGTTTGGGTTGTTTTTGTTTACAGTTTTTGATTACAGTTTTTGTGTTACCTTATAAACTGAATTGAATTGCATGGAACTGAACTGACCTAGTTCTGTGTCCTTTTAATATAATGTCTGAACTTTTAAACTGATGGTGTGGGTTTGTTTAAAGAGGGTTTATTTCTTGCCTTGCAAACAATTTATGAAGTTGTTTGTTGTGAAAAGTTACCCAGGGGTAAAGTGTGTTTAAAATCTGCATGTCTGTCCTTTGTGTGGTTTGATTGTTTTGTCCTGTGAACTCGAAGACAAACCTGGCACCTGGAGTTGACTGTGACAATGTCTGAGATTTTGTTTTGAGAGAAACATTAATTTATTTGAGATGTTTTAGGTTTTACTCTGTGTGGAAAAAAATTGAACCAAACAACTAAAACCTGTCCAGAGATCTCTAATGAACTTTGTTGGGGTGGTGATTTACTCTTTGGGGTAAAAACTAAACTAAACCACTAAAACTTTGCTGCTGATCCTAATTTGATTTGTTTCGGTGAAGAGGGTTTACAAATTTTGAGATACTGAATTGAACAAACAGATCTTTTTGCTGTTTATTGCTGAAGCCCTGAAAGTGTTTTTTTCCTGTGGAAATATTGGAATATTTATTTTGGACTTTCCAGAAAATGACTTCCTCACTGGTTAAATGTGTTTTTTCATTGTCCTGTCAATACACTGATTTATACTGAAGTGACTTGTGCTGCATTGTCACCCTGTTTATTTGTTGTGATTATTTGTGTGCTGTTCAGGTGGCACATTTTTATGAAAAGTGGGTTTATGACGGAGTGTATAGCGTGAGGCCCCTCACGACTTCTTAATAAAATCACAGCTAGTGAACACAAACTATTCGGAGGTAGCTCTTTTCAGTTATAATAGGTATTATTCTGAAATGCATCATTCTGCATAACGAGTACTTTTACTTTTGGTACTTTAAGTATATCTTTATGCTGATATGTTTACTTAAGTAAAATTGTATTTTGCACTTGAAGGGATTATTGAATATTATTCCAATCTACTGACCTACAACTGTGCTGCAGACTGTCGTCACCAAGTTTGAGGCTGAAAGTCTGGCTCACTTCGTCCCTCCAGGATCTTTTGGGCCTCGTCTCTTTCTCAGCAACAGTCACAGGTAGGTTATTTTTAATAGTATGGAACACAGGGTTATGAGATATTTCTGAAAATAATTACTATTATTGTGTTTGAAATGATTTTCAAACCCTTATGGGCATTCTGTGTATAGTCAGTCCTTATTTCTCAATTAGGGTTTATTATGTACATGTGTTTTGCTCTATTTGCATTTTAATGCATAGTTATTTATAATGATTTAAAAATACTGGTTAAAGTTTATGGTTTCATTGCTCTGATATCATTTGGGACAATAAAATATAATGCCTCCATTACTTGTCTCAAATGTTAACCACTTTTGAGGGATCATTGCAAAAAATGTGTTTATGTATATATGCTGTTCAAAGGATATCAGCTGATGTATTTCATGTAATTATAGAAAACAGATGAAATAATGATGTGGAGGGCAGGAATAATAACAGTGGATGTATATACATACAGTGCTTAAATTTATTAGACCACCGGTCATAAAAATGAGAAAACATAAATATTTTAGAAATCTTTCAAAAACTTGTTTAAAACTAAAAATGTTATTGTTATTTATTTGGCAAATAACAAACTGAAACAAATAGTAATTTTTCACACATAATAACCAAAAAACGTAATATTTTGTATGTCCTCCTTTGGCCTTGATAAAAGCTTGTATTCTTGCTGGCTTTGTTTTTATGTACCGTCTCTTTTGTTATTGAGTTCCAAATAGTTTCTAGCTGTTCCCACAGACTTGCTTTGGATGAAACTTTTGTGCGATCAATCTTTGAACCACTAAATCCCAGATTTGTTCATTAGAATTCAAATCCGGACTTTGACTTGGCCAGTCCATCAGTTCCAGAACTCCAGATTCCTTTTTCTTGGTCAAATAGTCTCTGCACAGCTTTGAAGGATGCTTGGGGTCATTGTCTTGTTGGTTTATTAACCCACGACCAATCAGATTCAGTCCAGAAGGGATTCCATGATGCACTAAGATGTCGTGGTAGACGTTCTTGTTCATGATACCGTTGATTTTCACTAATTTGCCCACGCCATTTCCACAAATGGAACCTCATACCATAATGGAATCTCCACCATGTTTCACTGTGGGTGCAATGCATCTGGCATCAAAACGTTCACCAGCTTTTCTGCGGACATAAACATGACGATGCTGACCGAAGAGTTCAAACTTGGACTCGTCCGTCCAGAGTACCTTCTTCTAGTCATCAACAGTCCAGTGTTTGTGCTCCCTGGCAAATCTGAGTCGTTTCTGGATGTTTGCAGGTCTTGCATACTTGACCACACTGTGAGGACACTTGATGTCTTTGCCTATTTGTCTCAGAGACCATCCAGCATCATACAGTGCTTTAATGTGGACTTTTTCATTTTCAGTGAGTTCTCGACGTTTTACCATTTTGAACAGGAATGAGGAATTTCAAACTGAGTTCACCTTTTTATACCCAAATTTGAGCCGGCTCACTGGGCTTCTCTGAGAAGTCAGAAATTAATCAAGCCTAACATTCAACCACTAAAACAAATTTTTCTGTTCAGGAATACAAGTAAATAACTATAATTTGACATCTTAATCAAGAAATAATAATGTGCTTCACTATTTTTTTCTGTTTTTTTTGTAAAACAGTAAATTTGAAAATTGATGGATAATAATTATATTTTAGCATTTAAAAATATCATTTCGGTTAAAGAGCTTCTACATGCCGGTGTATTAACCATTACAGAAACATAAAAATTTTTTTTGGTAATTACCACTGCTGTTAATTTAGGGCAGCTGTGGCATAAACCTTACACTGGGTGGTGGTCTAATAAATTTGTTAAGCACTGTATATTTGCTGCAACCTTGCTCACAATCATTTAACTTTTAGACTGTGCTATGTATCTATGTATATTCTTGACTTTTGAATTTTACTTGAATAGTAATTAATTTTTTAGCTTCCCTTCATGTAATTTTATTTTCTATTCTTTACCACGATTGATTTCATGTTTGGTGCTAATGCTGCTGAACATTTGCCCTTTGTGTATATAAAGACTTAATTGACCCTCAGTGCCCAAACTTAGTTCTCCATTCTTCATGTTTTAGCTCAAAGTGAATTATTGAGTGCTTGATGGATAAAAAGAAAATACACAAACTGACAAAATGATCAAACATTGTGTTGTTTATACAGTAAACACAGCATATCTTAACAGTACTGCATCACTAACTTTAAGTCATCACTTGTTGTTCATTTGGCATCCACAATGCAGCAAATACTGTTGGCTAGGTGTAATTTCTTCACAAAAATCTCATATTTTATCTATTAAATTGTTTCCTTTTAAAATTATTTTGAATTTCATTCAGATTTAGTAATATAATCAATTTAATTGAATATAAATTTAATATTTATTTTCATTGCTAAACTCTTTACAAATACTTTTTTTTTTACATAATTAACATTCTGTCTGTAACTATTGTCCTTGTAACGAATGTTACCAGTAATGATTATCAAGGATGACATTATAAATACAAAATAGGCTATAAATAATCAAAATAGTATTACATGATAATCTGCATATTAATCGCTTTAGGAATGACAGTGTACATCTTGTAGATTAATCAAACCATGCATGTACAAAGATTTCAGTAGAATAAGATTTGTAATGCATCAGTTTTTGTTTCATTCAGGGTTATGAGACTTTGGGGGACGTACAAAATATGTTTGCTCTCAGGGCACCGCCACTGTCAGGAGAGGAAACAGACCCTTTGCCATATCATTACATCATTTTAAGTGCTTTTTCTATCACTGGTGTATGTCCTTTATGTCTGTTGTTAATGCAATTTTTGGTTAACCTTTAACCCTTTAACGAATAAAGCTTTTTTTTTAAGCCATTGTCTTCATAATATCAATTCTACTTTTATTAAAGAAGAGATATTTTGGATTGTTGCTGTTCCCTGCAGTGCTACCATTTTTGTTAGGTGAATAGTCACCTGTGTTAAGGAGGCAAACAACATTGAAATAAACAAAACAAAAAGTGAGACTTACAAAACTTGTTCTATGGAAATATAATTGATGTAAGTTGTGTGATTTGTTTAATTTTTAACATGAGGTGAATTACAAAAGAGATAAACAAGCAGATTATGCACAGGTTACCATGTAATGTTGACTACTATTATCAACTCCACTCCACCCCCGGCTGTCGTCTGATGGGCCGCAACATTTTTTGAAGGGTGTAGCCTTGACGTGGTGTGGAATTCTTCTGACTCGCCTTGAAACAGGAAATTGCTATAACTTTAGTATAAATAATCTGATCTGCAACAAATTTCACGTTTGATAACAGTCCCACCCTGAATACATGACACATGACAATATTCTGCGATAGTCATAGCGCCACCTACTGGCAGTAGGACATTACATGTTTTAGACTTTCACGTGCTCCTCCAAGCAGGTTGACCAAATCCAACTCAAATTGGGTCAGAAAGGCCTTAAGACTTTGGTAATGCTATAATATGAAGATCTTGATGTAACACGAAACAGCGTTGCCATGACAGCACAGCAAAAGTCAATGTCTTGCCAAACACAGGCAGTTGCATTAACTACCGTTTACTTGGTCGAATCTGCCTGAAACTTCACATGGTCAATAGTAGTCCAGGCCTCAACATAGGATATGAGTTTTGTCGATGGTCATGCCCTTTGAGGTGCAGCCCTGGTGGCATTTAACCGACATGAACAAAAATCAGTATGCACATGTATCCTCACCAGGCGTACAAAAAAGTCTCTTGGAACCATAGGTTAAACCCAACAGGATATCGGCCAATTTGAAATTCGTCGTCAATTTTGGCATTTTACACATATCCTATTTTAACAAAATCCTCCTATGGAAATAATTCAATTGACTTCAAAATCAGTTCGTGCCATCTAGACTACTTTGTGATCCAAAGTTATGAAAAGATTTGGTCAGCATTGAACAGTGTGACCAGGGCGTGGCATCAAGTTTTGATGTCTTGCCATGAAACACGAAATTGCTATTACTTTGGAATAAACGGTGCAATGTGTAACAAACATCATGCTTCATAAGTCCCACCCTGGACACATCTACATGACAATCAGAACATAGTCATTGTGTCACCTAGTGGAGACAGGCAGTGACATTGTTGACTAGTTGGTTTCTGCCAACATGGCAGCGGTCACAGCAGACCCCGACGGGTGCGGGGGTGCGTGGGCCTGTACAATGCTGCGTGCAGCTTCAATCTGTTTTTGAATTTTTATTGAAAAAAAACAAAAAACAATTACAATCAACACAATAACCAAGACTTTGCTGGGCGGTGCCACACGAGGTGGGAGGAGCCTCCTTGGTGGGGAGCTGCTGGCCACAGTGGGGGCTTCCTACCTTGGTGGGGCCTGCCTACCTCAGTAGGGGCTGCTTTCTTGAGGGTGGGAATGGGTGATGATGGGATTGCGATGAGTTAGACATGAGTTATTTGTCTTATAATAAATTGCAGAATGCATTATAAATAAATGGTGGTATGATTTGCATTAAGGAAAATTATTTTTATTCTCTCTTGGCAAAATACACTGAATATAATTTGTATTATTTCAAAGAAATACATTTTTACTGCATTTTACCACAATATCTGTGTTTGGAAAATCTTTGTTTAGCTTTAGATATCCCTTTTGTATGCATTCATAAAAATGATGGTGTGTATTTTCAAACATAACTTCAAACAAAATTAAATTTTTGAAATAAATAAATAAATAAATAAATAAATAAATAAATCATTTTACAGTATGCCAGTGTAATATTGCCTATTTAAGGAGTAATGGTTGATGAGATGTCAATTATCAGAAATTAACAGATGTAAGAAATGCAAGAAGCAATAAATTGTCTCTATTGTTTTTTGCAAAAGAAGTTCAAATACCTTGTTAAAATGCCATCACATATTACATACATATAGCACTACACCTTGCCTTCATTTAGTATTCAAGGATTCATGAATATGCAAATACCCCACCCCCCTACAAACCCCACCTCTGCCCTTACATAGCTGCATCTGGCCTCTCTGTTTTGCTGGATAATTGCAGTAACTAGCTACATCCGGTTTCTCCTGTGGGCTGGGCATCGGCACTAATTATTTGTATCGTACCACCCCCTTGATTAGGTTTAATCTACAGTAATGCATCATGGTCTATAAGATCATCAAATGTCTGTAGTGTCACTGTCCTGTGAGAACCATGTATCTCTAAAAAGTCAGAAAAAAGCCTTTCTTCAGCTTTGTGGATTAAAAAGTATAGTATTTGCCTCTGGAATATAGTGTAGAGGCATAAAGTTGGATAAAATAGAACTCAAGTAAAGTATAAAATAAGTACAGTACCTGATATAAATGCACTTAGTTAAAGTCCACCACTGATTAAAACTCTGAACTAATGCAAGATGGAAATTAGTGGATTGACAGTGACTGATGATTGATTAAATAAGGAATTTAAAATCAGTTAACTGACTAATTACCAGGCATCAGACCACAGACTTCATTCTGTTCTCTATAGATCTACTTCATCTTTGACCGACAGACGGAGCAAACTGTTTGAAAGGAGGTGGGGTTGTAGTGGAAGTACTGGGGTTCTGGCCCCTCAGAGTTTTTGCGTAGGGCCCCGTGGAGGTCAACACCAGCTCTGCCTATAAGACATAATATATTATATAACACTTAAAATCTTTCATCCCATCCCATGCAAACCAAACCATAATAATGTTTCAAAATCATTTGAATTGATTATTATCTATTTTATGTATCCAAACCAAACAGTCACAAAAAAAACAAAACAAAAAAAAGGTTTCAGTTCAGCTTGTCTTAGTGGTTAAAGAGCTGTTAGTAGTTGGTGAGTGTGCGTGTGGTAGAGAGACATCCAGCAGCTCTGCAGTGTGGTAATGAGATGAGTGGAGGTGGTGGTGGTGTAGAGGCAGGAGAGGAGGAGAGGAGGAGGAGGGGGGGGGGGGGTCTACTGGTAAAGATACACAGCCGAGGAGCCTCTGAGCCAGAGGAACATGGCGGCGGCCCCGGCTCTGGACGCCGCTGTCGCTCCGTCCCGCTGACCGCGACACCTCACCGAGACACAGACACATCCCGCACGGCGCGCGCCCCACCGAGGCTTTTCAACTCTCAGGTAAGTTTCCTGTCATTCTCTGACCGCCCCCCCCCCCACAACTACTCCTTTAATCCCAGCCCCCCGAAAATAAAGCACTAATTCTCCGCTGGGAGCTTGTGTAAAGTGTCAGTTTATAACGACGTTACCGTAACGTTACTTTATGGTGCATTTGTTTCCTCTTCACAGCGTGGGACATTACCGTTATTCTTGTATGATGTCATGAAAATATACTAACGTGAAATAACGTTTGACTCAAGCCGGTGTCTGTCGTGCAGGTTGTTATTTTTGCGGTGTTTTGGTCTCTTTATTGAACTGTTAGCTGGTGTACTCACGCAGACCTGTCGGGTTAATTGACGGACTGAAAGCAGTCATTACCGAACCGGGATTTTAGGCGAAATTCTCGCTAGCTAGACGGATAAAAAAAAATGCTACTTTCTGTCGCTTATCTGTCAAATCCGCAGTCAGGTCTCAAGTCTTTGGTTTGAAAAAGTAAACGCTGGCGTGCTGGTGTTTGTTTAACGTGTTCAAACATTGTGTGATAACTGCACAGATATCCCAAACAGGACTTTGCTGTTTAACTTTAACAGTTAGCTGTTTAAAAACCCTTCCTGATCAACAGAGGCGACAACTGCGGGCTCATGAGGACCATGAACACTACATTACGTTAGCTAACTTACAATCGTGTTTATCTTTTGCGGCTGTCAAAGTATAATTTCACGACCTAAATTAAAGCCTTGCTTCAATTTTAGACGCGTTTGTGTGATTAAGGGAAACAGACATTCGTTTCACAGTGAAAATTTTGACTTATTCCCGGTTGATATTGCACGGACTTCCTCAATCAAGTCAAGCGTCAAGTGGGAAAAAAGTGGCCGCACGTTTCCGGTTTTCTTTCTTTCAAAATAATAGACTACTTGATTTTGAGCGTTAATTCGTTTTTACCTGTGCATTATATTAAATTTCAGATTGAAAGGTAAAGATGATTTTACCACCATGTAGCATGTTATCGTGATGAGAATGTAAGGGCTGGTTTTTACATGCAGCATCACAGGATTGTTCATTGAGGTAACTCCCTGGTCAATAGTGTATCTTTTGGTCATTGGATTTTTCTTTCAGAAACGGATATTAAAGAACAAAATGAGTTGTAATTTGATTTTGGTTTTAAAATACAGAAATTTAGATTGAAATGCAAGGTGTTTTACCTTGTCGTAAAAGTTATATTTTAAAAAATTGTATGATTTTCATTTTTAACTTCATAAAACAAAAATGCAATTGCTAGAAAACAGAAAAGGGGTGAAAGGCCTGTGTTTTTTTGTTTTTTGTTTTTTTTTTTTCTCCCATATTCTGAGTTACTGGCTTGACTGGGTTTTCTCTCATGAGTGCATTGAGATTTCTGCAGATGACAGGCTTTGTTTACCATGTCTAAAATCATGTCAGAGTAGGTCTCCAAAGCTATTTTAGCCTTGAATAAAGCAACACTGATTTAATTAATGTAACTTAATTTTAATTTTATTAACTAGTGAATGAAAATCAGTATGCTTTTTAAATTTAGCTTATTCCTTTTTGACTAAGACCACAAGAAAGACATTTCATTTTTAATTTTTGAATTTAAAAAAACTAACAAAAAAAACATAATCTTTTGGGTTTTTTAAATACACGCTTCTGAAAGGAAAATCCAATGAGCAGCAACCAACAACCAACAACAAAATGAACTGTAGATGTAGACAAGCAACTGGTACATGTTATCCCAGCGTACATAATAGCAATGACTGATTTGAATGTTCTTTGGTATTTTTGTAGTTCTTTCTTTTTATTTATAATTTATAGCTTGTATTTTGAAGATTAAATCAGCCAGCATCTGGTCCAGCGCTTGTTAATTCTTGTGAACTTGACAGTTTTTCACTCAGCTCTGGACAGTGATGTGAAGACACACACACACACACACACACACACACACGTGTGTGTATCATATATATGTATATATGTATATATATGAGAAAGAAGTTATAAACATTTGATAATAAACAATGATAAAATGCATCTTAGAAAAAGTTGTGTTTGTTTGATAATTCTACTTGGCAGCAACATGGTATGGCAGGAGCTGCAGAACTGTAACTTACTGCACAAGTTTAATAGAATAGAACTACAGTGCATCTTGAACCTTAGTCTACTTTGCTAGCGCAGGTTCAGGAATTTATCTGTATTTGCCATTGTGCTCGTTTGTCTGTGTTTGCTGTTGTGCTGGTTTGTCTGTGTTTGCTGTTGTGCTGGTATGCTACTGCACAGAACCTGTAAGTTTGCCTACGTGACAGGTGCCATCTGACTCCTCTGGATGTGTTATCTTTGAGGGCTGGACACATGATTTTTTTGGCTCTTTAAAGCTTATTTGCTCTCTCCTGCACCCCGAAGTGAACTTTGAAAAGGATTGCAACATGTAGCCTACACTAGGTTGCTGGGTTCTGTGTGTATCCTCCTTCTCTATAGAGATCATTTCTGTAGTCTGTTGGGTTAAGGGCGTTTTCATAGTCTTAATGAATCTACACAGTTTAGCAATATGAAAGGAACATTATGCAAGCTTGGTTTTTCTATTTCAGTATTGCCATGGATTTGTTTTTATTGTGGTTTTGTTCTTGTGTTATTAGAATTCAGTCAACTTGGCTTTAATGTAACCGGGTATTGATTTGTCTGGTTAAATGTCAGTATACTTCAATACCATTTGAATGCTAAAACTACCTTATAGTGCCACAACAAGAGTGTAGGAATGTATTTAAGACCAAGATCTTAACATGAGATTGGCAGGTTGCCCAGTGAGGGATTCTTAGTGGCTTGAATTCACTAAACCACGTGAGGGCTCAAATAATGCCCTGACCAATGACAACAGCAGCAGCAGAAGGAGGCGGAGGAACGGCAGAGGGTTGACTGTGCAGTTCTCCGTAGCATGTTTTACACCAGGTCTTATCCTTAGCAGGCAAATCCATGTTAAAGAAACACATTTGCTCACTTTTTAAACCACCATCAAATCTTGCTCTGACATGCTATTTCCTGTTCCTGATTAAAAATAACCATAGTCCTAATATGTCAGTGCTTTTCATGAGTTTTTTTTAAAATTAGATTCATGTTTATCACGTGAATCAGGAACTGATTGAAGGTAGTGACAAAATAGTGGAATCTGTGTGAAAACATCTCCAAAATATACTAGATGCTCTGTCTTCTAGTGTCTAATGTTGTTACACTTGGCTGTGGGTTGAGGTGTGGGCTTGACTCAGACTGTAGTCACAAATTTCATGACTTTAAATGCAACTTGATAAAATCAGTAAAATCAATCTTGCATCAGTACGTGGACTTCATCAGCAATGACTCGTGACTTCACATGGACTTGAGCATTTTGACATGAAGATACATAATTAGAGAGACTATGCACCCAGAAGTCGTGTAAGTGACGTCATAATTTCCCCCCTCTAAAAGCCAACATCAGCTGCTGAAGCGTTGTAGTCACCCAACAGCAGGTCTTACTTGTTCTATTTCTTCACTGCTGATAAAAGGACCAGGAGTTGCTGGATAAAACATTTCGGGTAAGATAACGTTGCAATGAGATTGGTGTTGGAGATGTATATCGTGCAAGACGAGACTGTCTTCACACAAAACCAAACTATGACAGACTGAGACTTTCTTGATTTGTAACAAAATCAAAAAATAATTTGTCTATCGCCATAGACTACTGTTCATATTTTTTCCAAATTTAGGTCCCATGAGGGTCACCGGAAGGGGCGTGACTTAGGCTCTCTATTGATATATTTAACAATCTAACAAAGTAGCTTAGCTAAATTAGCTTAACAGCTAAGTAACTTTACAAATCAAAAAAGTGAAAAACTCACTGTTACATTATGACTTGTTTAGGACTCGAAACTCAAATTTTAGGACTTGGGGCTTGAGCGTACAGACTTGCTTGTGACTTGCAAAACAATGACTTGGTCCAATCTCTGACCAGGTAATATGAATGCAAACATTTGCTGTAATAATGATGTTAGACTGCATTGTCATTGCATTGTCAACCTACTCTAAAACCTTAGGACATTAGTGTATTGATATTTTTTATTTCATTTTTCCAGATGTACCCTGTTAATTTAAATGCAATAGGAGTCAAAGAGAGACCACTTTTTTTTTTTTTTTTTCATTTTTGGCTCCTGATTCCCACTCGGCTGGTTCAACTTTACATTTGGGCCTGGTATTTACCGAGGTGTGTATGTGTGTGTCTGTGCTTCTCAACTGTGTTTGTTTATGTCTGGCTCTTCTCACTGCCACCAACTTATCACACACACACACTCACACACAACTCCACCTGGCTTTCTGTCACGTAGCAGAGACAGTCGTCTTCCAGGTCTGATCCTCCTGAGACCAAGTGCTCTAATTAACCAGCACCACACAGACACACACACACACACATGCACAGCCATGTCATGACTCCTCTCAAAGCCTCCTGTAGTGCCTGAACACCATAATTACTGCAAAACTCGCTCAGCAAAATTTATCTAGGGGATGTGTTTACAATGATAGGAGCAGGTTTCCTCTCCAAACTGAAGCAATTTTATTTTGGAAATTTGAATATTTTAATAGTATTACACTCAACATTTTTGTAAACCACACTCCCATATTCCAGTGGTCTGTGAGGTTTCTGTTGTTGCTTAGAAGCTTCTGTGCCTCCCAGACAAAGCTATTTGTTGATCTCTAGTCATAATTTAAAGCACACAAGAGGCAACGAACAAAGCACAGAGGTCTTGTTTCATCTTACCAGAGTCTTTTGGTTGTTCAAAGCCAGTCAGAGGTGGAGAAAGGCGCTCACACCTCAAAAACAGCAGCAGCAGCACTGATATCACTGCTCACATAGTAGACAAGGTGATGCAGCTGAGATGTAGCTACACCTTGAAAGGTGTATGTGCGCTCACTTCAGATATATCAGAAACACTTTGATGAAATGTGCAGAGAATTTCTCCTTGTTGCATCTACACAGTCACATTGACAAATTGTGTAAGTGTTTCTCATTACAGAATAGAATGCAGAGTGCAATAGATTCTTTAGGCAAGTCATATATAGAGTAATTAAAATAAATTAATTACATAAGACATTAAGACGACAGATTAAAATGGCAAACAATAAGAAATTCTAAACAGCGAAAGAACAAATAAAGCATTTTTTTAAGTGTTGCGGCAAGATATATGTGCAGGATAGTGGCTAAAAGCTGTTTTCCCATATTAAGATTTAATTCTGAAAACAGTAAGCAGACCAGAGCTGACTTCTGAGATCTTGTAGTTTGATCCTGTAAACACCAGACTATACACATCAGTTCATAAATAATAAACAAGAGATTGTACATATAGTGTCAGAGTACATATACGCATGTGTACCATCTGTTGTTTACCATAGGTTGTATATAAAGATGGACAACATGTCTCCACTTCTTCCCGGAGCCAGAGTTTGCACAGTTGTGATCAGGGTTGGAGCTGTGGTATCAAGGTCCTGCCTATACACCCAACTAATTAAAACCAAACTGATCAGAAAAATGAACACGATTTAAAAAAAAAAAAAAAAAAAAAAAAGACAGAAACCATCTTTGGGAAAAATTTGTTTGACATGTTCTTTGATGTTCTTTTTTCCCATTTGCTAACATGAAGGGGGTGGGGTTTATGACTTATACTGCAGCCAGCCACCAAGGGGCAATGTTAAAATCTGCAATGTGACATGCGTAAAATTGTATCAGGTGGGTCATTGGGCCACACGCAAATGAACAATTTATTCAAGTTGCGAAATCAAAGTAGTTTTCATGTTCTCTTCAACCACCACTCACAGTGGGATTACACATATTGGTGCAACCTCAACTAACAATTGACAATTCTCTGTGCATTCAGAGGTTCGCCAAATGTTTAGGATCCAAACATGTCACAGATGTTATTACTACATTAGCCGGAGAGCTTATGTCTTTGGTGCAGTTTGTTTGTCAGCTGGATTATGGAAAAAACTACCAGCCTAATTTTCATGAAACTTAGTGTGTATCATGGGCTGAACTAACTGATCAAGACAGCGGTAGATGAGCGACTCCCAGAGTTTTGCTCAGTAAAATTATTGTTTTGGCTAAAAGAGTGGTGGCTTTGGAGAGAGCAGTATTTGGCTTGTATGACAACAGATTGATGCCAGAAAACACTGTCTGATGGCAAGATAAAGCAGTGAAAATATTCTAAATATAATGTAGACTTCTCACATTGATTGTTTTAGGTGGGCATTTTCTTAGGTGGCGAAAATACATTTTAGTGAATTGAGCTCTACTGAAGGTAATACTCTGACTATGAATAAGTACCTCATACCCCACTTCAAAAAATCCAAACTATCTCTTTAGAATTTGGAGCTGATCTGGGGTGGATATGGGAATTATTATTCACTTTTGTTAACATTGCAAGATAGGGCATTTGGCCTTGGTAGAGTTGTACTCTGCGCTCTTCAAGTGCCCCTCCAGGAAGTGATTGATATGAAAGTTTTGCTGTAAATGATATACCATCAGTCTATTTTATTTCTTTGAATGAAACCACCTTAAAGATTACAGCAGGATTCTCAAGCCATCATTTTCTAGTCAAAAACGTAACGTAACTAACATGAAGGAACTCAAAGTGACACAACACAAACGGACTACAGACAACATCCAGAGGGAGATGGCAATTTGAAAACTGAAATGTTCTGAGGTAGTTGATGGCTTGTTTAGACTTGTCATTAGTGGCCTGCATTTGACACGAGATAGGATGTGGTATCACAGATTGGAAGTATGATCAGAAACTGTGAACAATCAATAAGAGTGATGCTGCAGTGTGTAGACTAGTGGTGTAGTGTTAGGATACTGCTAGAATCAGTGACCCCTTAGAACTACTGTAGGTGATACCTTCCACCTCTCTTTCTCTTGCCTCGTATCACTCTGCTAAGTCTCTCTCACCAAGCCCACAAGTTCAGATGGCAACAGAAGGAGTCACTTACCCTGTTAATATGAATGCAGTGTCCCTGAAATTGATGAAATTGGTCAAAGTCTCCTGTCACAGGCTAGATTTTCTCAAGCCTGCAAACAGAGCCATGAATAGGGCCAGAAATCTGGTTTTCTCTCAAACCACTTAAATTATAATATGCTGAAAGGTTATTCTGGAATTTTTTTCTCAGTGACACCAGAAATAAACTGCTCACCCCACATTTAATGTTCAAGCACAAGAAACACAGAGACTTTGAATTTAGAGGTCAAGATTCAACAAAGAGTGTGGATGTGATACTACAACTTATTTCAGAAACTGAAAGGCAGCATGATATTAAACTCCTGTTGCATGTCAGAGTTAAACATCAAATTGCTTTAATAAGGAAAAAACAAACAGCCTGTATACAGTCAGCTTTGCAGCAATCCACAGGACCTTCCTATACACAAACTGTAATGAAAGCTGTGCAGGGTTGAAGCAGGAGACCTGGGAGCCAAGTCTAGCAGGTTGCATAACAAGTGCTAATTTGGTTAGCTGGAGTTGACGGCGGCTGTAATTCTCCAGCACTGTGACAGCAGAGCAGAGCTAGAGAGAGAGAGGGAGTCCACAGGCCTCCAGCCGGATAATACAAGCTAATAGCATAACAAGCTTTTGCAGAACAAACGTAGGCTGTGGTCAGAGCTAATTGTGGTGTTCATCACTGCTTTTTGGCCCCAGGGCGTTGTTGCTGAGATGACAGCGAGGAGACTGAGCAGCCAGACAAGTATTGTTGTGGTTTTATGGTTTCAAATTCATGGTAATGTTTAATTTTAATAGTCCAAATTGTACTCAATATATCATAAGTTTTTAAATTTGTTGCATCAGGAAATACTCTGAATCTTGTGAACTTCACACTGCGGACTTCTCTTTTTTTCCCATAGATGCAGTCAAAGCAGCATTTAGATTGAAACAAACACGTTTGTTTTGTTTTGATTCAGCATCACATATCTTTGGCTGGAGGCTGCATGCTGTAAAGCATTTCAGGATATAGGACAGTTGTAAATGAAAACTGTCCTTTAGTAAAAGCCAGACCAAGATATGAATCGCTCTTATTGTCAGTATCAAGGAGTTGGAGTCAAGTCTAAAGACAGAGTGTTATGGGTAACTGTAAGTGTAACAGTAAGGCATGCCTTTCTAATCTCACCTTTTTTGCTCCACGTTTGAGCGTGCTTCTTCCAGCAGAGCCTAGGGAGATTAATTCTTATCATTGTCCCATCCATTTACATTAACCAACAATTTTTTTTTTTTATGTTTGTTTCACAGATTTTGTGGTTTGTTTGCGCTGTCATGGGAGGGAAATAGATTTCTACTATCTGAATGCTTGTACAGTTTCCTTTACATTTTCCTGAGTGGTTTTCTAAACGTGACACTACTTCCTATTGCACACCGTACATTCTTTGTACCTACAAAACACACGGAAACTTGCAGCATATCTCCAAATTGACTTATTAGTTGTAGCAAAAAAAACAAAAAAACACCAATGCACAAATCATTTCTTGACATGGTGACTGCTCAGAGTGGCACCTATCTTAAAAATTAGATTACTGACGTGTTGTTTTGCAGATGGAGCATGTATGGTGATATATGTCTTGACTCTGGGCAGGATTATGAGACTGTGGTGAACTTCTGTTCTGTGGTTGTACAGTAAACCAGCTCTGAGCTAAGCGTAGCTGTGCTGTGGATCTCTGTGTTACCATTGAGCTGCTTAGTAACACAAATTAATCACAGTCAGGAAGTAGGCCGTCTCTCTGTGTCTCTCATTGACTTTCTGTGGCTCTCTTACTCTTCTTTCTCATAGTGTCAGAGACCCTGTATGTGTGTGTCATTGCTTAACACAATGCCTCATATGCAAATAACTTTCAGTGAACCTCTCTGCCACTAACGACAAAATTAGGTCTCAAACATGAACCATTTGTATAGCTGGGTATGTGCGAATTTGTGTGTGGAAGTTTTTCTTACCTCTTGTAAAAAAAACTGGGTGGAAGTTCACTATAACTTGACTGTTTTTCAAAACAGACTCCAAGAATTTATGCGTATATTGACTTTGAACTTTAAATATAATTGAACTAAAAAACAAGAAATAAATGAAAATAGATAATGAAGTGACAAACATATAAATAAATAAAACAAATAATATCAAAAGCAAAAATCATATTTGAAATTTAAATTCGATTAATCGCCCAGCCCTAATGGTCAGTGTATTAGCTACAGTAGATGGTGGTCGACACATCCCCAAGTAGGAGAAGCAGAGGGGGGCACCAGCACAGAAGCCAAGCAGTAAACAGCTGACTATCAGCAGCAAAACGTATTTTAGCCACTTAAAAAAGATCCACCTAAAAGAGACTATATCAGTTTAAGTTATGCTATGTTTGGAATATTTTCAGCATTTTCATTTGCCGTCAGACAGCTTTTCCAATGAGAAAACACTGTTGTATAAGCCAAATGTTGCTCTCCAGGCTCCATATGCGAAATCAGTCATTTTACCTCTCAGAACACGGGAGTTGCCGGTCTACTGCTTCCTCGACCTTTTTGCTTGTTTGTGATATAGTGAGACTAATGTGTTTTTGAAGGACAGCTCTGATTCACACAAGTCACACAATAACACAAACTAGAACTTTTCTAGAAACAATACACAAGAATCAATACATGTCTTGCCTGCTCCCCTGCTTGATGAAAGAGCCGGAAAAGTGCACTGCTAACATAATTTTGCAGGCCAGATAGCTAATTAGCTAGTAGCCAGCTGTATAGCACATTGTAGTGCTTAAAATGTTATTGCATATCCATCAGTTGAGATGCTTGCATGGTGCTTAGCTGTCAATAGCACAGCTAAAAGACAAGTTTGATTACTTTTTTTCCTCTCCATACCCCCGTAGTAGCTCAGCCTGCTGTCAATCAAACATGGACTCTGATATGAGCTCCTCTGACATATCTAGAAAGATCTACAATGAATTTGAAAATCCCTTTGACATTGTTTGTGACTGCAGGAGGGGATGTCTAATTGTTTTCAGTTGGACTTGATCACACAACAAACTCCCTCGGGGTGCAGTAATTAAATTATTTGCATTTCCCTCCCCCATTTTTAGCTTCAACTGTCTATCACAGGAGCCTATTCTGAGCTGTCCCCAGTGAAAGGTTCTTTGGTTGAGCAGTGTCTTCTTGCATCAGGACTCACAACTCTCTACTCTTTTGACTGAATAGTCTTAACTCAAGTTCCACTAGAGTTTTTAAACACATCTCACTATCTGTAACAGCTCTATAGTCCAATAAAGAATATTTGACTCTTGAGTGCACAAGTGCACAATCTGAGCTGAGTCTTTCTGTCATTGTGTCTGTGCAGGAAAAAAACATTTGTACTTGCATGTGTGCTTGTGCAATCCACAAAGTGTGTGTAGGAGGGATGGACAGCTGATCTCTACCCAACTGCTGACACACTCTGACACACACACACACACACACAATCGCACACACAGACACTGACACATATGCAGCTATCTCTCATTGGTGGCAGGTGCGTGTTGAAGTGTTGTGTGGTTTGAGTCCACTGTGTCCAACTGACTGAGAGGGCGGCTGTCTCATCAGTGCACACATACACAAATACACACATACACTCACACTCAGTAACAACACACGCAGCAGGGGGAAGAGCCAGCAGATGTTTCGGATTTGGCCGCTGACCAAAAAACTCACTTCTTCTTTTACTACTTTTCATTTGGTGTTCTTGATTACAGTAACCCTTCCACCTCCAATACCCCCCCCCCCCCCCCCCCCCACACACACACACACAACACACACACACACACACACACACACACACACACACACACATACATGCACAGTGCTAACTATTACATTAAAGATGGCAGCTCTTCAACTGTTATGACTTAGCAGGTCAGACTGTTCTGCTGCAGTTCATTGTGAAGATTCACTCCATTGCAGAAATGAATTAGATTTAAAAACTTAAGGCAAAGTAGTCAGGATTTTCCCAAAAAAACAACTGTACACTCATACAAAAATAATCCCTCTCAATCATCACCCACGACCCAACAGAAGTATGTGGCAGTGCCTGCATCTGCAGAGACCCCACCCTCCACCCGTACCCTCTTATTTTCTCATTATTTTGCTGTGCTCGGATGCTGCTTACCAACCCGAAACGTCTGTATTTGACTTCCTGGCAACCAGACATGCAGACACTGCATTTGGATTGTATGTCAATGTCGCCGCCATATTGGTCCAGTCACGACTGGCCTATAAACAAATACATGTAAACAGGGAGCTGTGGTTTTTCGGGATAAAAAAAACTCTACCCATTTTAATGAGTCAGTTTTATATTCAAGGGTTTACTCCACGTGGATCAAGAAGCCTTGAATATAAAAACAGCAGCTACCCTGTTCACATGTATTTGTTCAAAGGCCCGTCTTGACCGGACCTATATAGCAGGGATACTGACATATTACAACACTGGGCCAAAGTGGTCAATGCGGCAACTACGTACATATATCTATGCTGGCAACAATCTTCTGGTGTGTTTACAACTGTCAAATCCTACTTATTCTATCTTTTAAAGCTGCAACATGCTGCCTATTAAACATCGGTTTATCATTATCAGACTGACTGTAGTTAG
This sequence comes from Lutjanus argentimaculatus, assembly GCA_034769285.1. Taxonomy (NCBI): domain Eukaryota; kingdom Metazoa; phylum Chordata; class Actinopteri; order Lutjaniformes; family Lutjanidae; genus Lutjanus; species Lutjanus argentimaculatus. The sequence goes on along the minus strand of JAWZSL010000011.1, from coordinate 33,662,702 downwards.
ATTTCCATCAAAATGTAGAGCAAGTTTTAAAAGAATTTTGAGAAAATTTACAAAAGTGGTGCGAATTAATGTGTGTTTCGATCCACTGCTGTCTTGTGATCCAGTCAGGTGCCATTAAACCACTGTAGAAGAAGACGGCGGACCGAGATGACATAATTAAATGAGTGCCAGTCAAACATCAAACAGTGAAGAAAACACAATAGAGATATGACATTACATTTACTTTGTGTGTTGATTTGAGAATTGTTAGTCTCCTCATCGCTTCACACAAATATTTAGTATAAAAATTTTTTGTCTGCCGCTATTTTTTTGTCTCCTCAATGGATGTGTAAATGAAACATTTGACACCTTTCATGTGGATGCCCAGCCAGTATTAATGGTAAATGTGCTTAATTGATGGAATAAATTACTCCGTGTGCAATATTGACCGAGAAAACTGTGTCCTGCTTGTGGAACTTTGCCAGCAGCGTCTACATGTAATACGATGCACTGTGTAAGAGCTTCTGATGCCCACACCTATGTTGTCGTGTATCGCACGTCTAGGGTGTATCGCCACCCTAGACTATAGCTATTACTTTGTTGGCCAAAACATGGCATTAGGTGACAAAAATACTCATCTAGCACACCCTGTGGCAACCCAGAGGCGGAGACTGGAAATCCAAGCTGAAATAGCCTGTAGTTCTTTTAGATGCGGGAAGAACAACAGATTTTGCAGCCGGAGATGTCAGCTTTCTTTTTCAATATAGCACTGAGGAATTTATTAATTTATGTGACTACATTTACTATCAACATGAACTGGACATCCACATGGAATTTTCCCTTTATATCACATGCTTCACCTATGACATGATTTATTAGCTAAGTCTGTTTCCATTGCAAATTTTGGTTTTAACAATAGCCAGGCATAAAAACTTTGTTACATAATTTTGAGATTTTTATGAATTTCCAGTGCTTCCAATCAGGTGCATAAAAACAGTTGGATGGAAACTAAGGCTGGGAAATATGGACAAAATCAAATATCATGTTACTTTTGACCAAATACCTCAATATCAATATTTATTGATGTAGATATTTTGAGATATTGCAACAATATTGTGGGAATGACTATTGGCACTTTCACAAAATATGAACACAGTGATATTTTTGATATATAATCATCATTAATATGGATGGAATGACTGAGTACAGAAAATTAGATCATTTTACTGTAGTGCAGCCTTTAGAAAAACGAAAAGACAAGACTTATTCTATGTAACGGTATCTAAACTCAAGTAGAATTTGTGTTTTAAAAAAAAACAAATCCGTGGTGGAAAATTGAAACAATACATATCAGCCATAGTCAAGGTATAGTAGCTGGAATGTGATGACCTGGGCAGCAAATATGACCAAATTGTTTCCTCTAAAAGCACTGACATGCACTGATGCTGGGAAATAGACTCATCACCAGTGTGTGTTCCCCATCAGGCAATGGCTTAAGGAAGAAGTTGTGCTATTACTGAAGCTTGTAAACAATGTATATGACTCAACAAAAACATCACTGACAGTAAGATTAATTAAAGATTAATGTGGTACCCATTTCTAGTTTATCAGACTGAGTGGAAAGGATCGCCCTTGATATTTTTTAAATGTCACTTAGCAGACTTCATGATAAGGCATTTAGGATGTCAATCTGACTCAGAATAATTTACAGCAGATGCAACAAGCTTCAATTTGAGCATCGTATGAACCAGAAATAGAAATAAGTAAGGGTCAAAGTCATAGTAACCTTTTGCACAAAACATGTTTAGCACATTAAGAGGGAAGAAGAGGTGGGAGAGAGGATGTGATTCACTGATTCATGTGAGAACATGCAATGTGCGATATTTCCTGAAAATGTGTTTTCACCCGATTACATAAGATAAGGTGGGACGACACAGATTGAGTGACATCCAGTGTGCAGGTAGACTCTTTCACTGTCTTTGCTCGAGGGCACAGCAACAAGACATGTGATCTGACTTCTCAGTGGAGACCCAGTTTGTCTGCAACACGAAAATAAATACTGTGAAATGCTTCCTAAAACTATGATTCAAGCACTTCTGAGAGAGATTCAAGCAGGTTTCTGCATTAGCTCAACCATTCACGTAAAGTGTGACAAATTGTTTCATAAAATAGGATGTTTGTGAAAGTGAACCCGAAGCCAGTGGGAACTCGATGAACCTGGACCAGCACCATACTGGTCCAGGTCAGCCTCACAGTGAGTAAAAGGCCTCCAAGCTCTCTGAATTGTCCTCCCAGGAAGGGTCAGTGTCTGAGAAAAGCAGCAGGTTTCCTTGTTATTGTAGGCAAGAGTGAGACTTCCAGCATAAGCAGTGATACTAAAGGTGAAATTCTGTTTTTATTTTACACTGTAAAAACTCCAGAGCATTTTTATCAACATAAATTTGATCCTGGGCGTGGCCCCTGGTTGTACTTGATGACGGATCGACTCCCGTGGTATGGTGATGTGTCTCACTCAGGAGTGCCTCAATCCTGGAAAAAGAATATTATTCATTGTTATCTGTAAGGCCATTCAACATTAACGGGGAAGTCCACCAATTTTTACACATCGAAGTTTGTGTACTAGTCTGGGAAAGTACTGATCAGCCTGTTGAAACGGTTTATGAGAATGTTTCTGAGAAAATAACCCCACTCATGTCACCGGGGTTAGCTTGACTGAAACAATTAATAGATTATCAAAATAGTTGGTAACTAGTTTTTTTTTTTTTTTGTTCAATTGACTATCAGTAGATAGTTTGTTAGTTAGCTACCTAAAAATTTCATAAAAATTGACAGGTGGAGGGCACTTGCTCTGGTTCTGGTTTAGGGTGAAAAGCTGTTTCCAAATTCTTTGCTGGACACAGGGATCTGTCTACGCATATGAGTCCCTGATTGTAGAAATCACGTGGCAGCTTGCAGCTAGCCCAGGGAGATGTAGAAAGTGAGCTAATTTTAGCTTAACACAAACCATAAATTGTGTGCTACCAGTTAACTTTAGTACAGTTTACATGAATGAAAACAACTTACAACAACTTGCCTCCAGGCCTGCTATTTTCTGTTTCTAACTACGGTTGGTAAAATATAGCTTGAGGTGTCCATCAACAGCCGCAACTAGTTTGTCCATTGTTGTTATTTCCAAGCAACTGTAAACTTTGTTGTCACCACCACAGCCTCTTAATCCATTCGATTGGACAATGGGGGAAAAAAACACAAATGAAGGTGGGTGCTTTTTTCTGCCCAGAGTTGAAGTTTTTCAGTTCCAGGCGTTCAGGTCACTCCTGAAACATACACAAGGCAGTCAGGGTGTCTAAAACGCAAAGCATAGAGGGTGCATTAGTAGCATGCAAATCCTTACTATACCTATTTTTACCTATGGAAAACAACTGGAAAAAGACGCCTCTCACTGCAAAAACTGCACTCTGTCTGTCTGATGAGGACTTAAATCTTTATTCTTGTTTTATGTGTTGCAGAGAGGACTGAATGATGTCACAAGGTAACACTTTGTGGATGTTTACCCAGGATGCTTTGCATTTAAGGTGAGTGAGCTCATTATGATAATTGTTTTTTTTAATCAGTTTGATGTATTATTTTCCTTCGTGTATCACAATTTTTAGATACATATAAAGGGGGATAGTAACAGTCGAAAACCACAAAAAAATCACTTATACTGGGGTCTTAGTTTACTGTTTTATTCCTTAGGCTGAAGATGTAGTGAATAATTTAATGTTGGTGCTCTGCGTGGCCCAACCTTCAAGTTGTGACCCCCCACATAGGAATAATGCACAAATATTTATGATAAAAACAACTTACATTCAAATGGGTTTGAAATATATCATTCATTTATGTAAAAGGTTGAGAAACCCCCCTAGAGTTTATACAGTGGAGCATTTAAACTATACTTCCCTGTTATTGCAAGAGGCTCAAAACAAGCAGAGACACACTGGCATGACAACATGGAAAGTGAAAGAAAAGAAAGATGTATGTGTGTGTGTGTGTGTGCACATTTGAGTGAGTCAGCTAACCTGACAAATTTCATATGCTCTACTGAGAGCTGCTTGTGTGAATATATGTGCTAGCTGTGTGTGTGACCTGTGAAGCACAGCTGCTTCCACCAGCGCTCACAGCTTTTGTCATTTTTAAAATTACCCCTCTCTCCTTCGCTCTCTCTCTCACTTTCACTTGTGTTTTTCTGCCATCTCACTTAGTGTGAGGCTTGTTATCAAAACAGGGACGAGGCTTATTATGAGAGTGCTGAATGTACAGTCTTTTATCACTCTCTCAGTGTTCCTTTGTCACCCATTGGCTTTACTGTCACTGAAACTCTTTCATTTGGTTTAATTCTAAGTCTGTGGACTATGATTTGTTGTCAAAGTGCTTTGTAAATGTTTTTCTTGTTCTTAGAAATATAGCATAGAGAAATGAAACTACTGCTAATGATGATGTGGTGATTTGCTGCTTTTCACTAGCCTGTGTAGACAAGATGTTGGTGTAAATAATGACATGGTCACCAAATGCGTGTGGACACCTCCTGTCTTTGGTCAGAGGCTGTTTTTGGGCCCCTGTTTCCAGGGGCAAGGGAATCCTAACACAAACCAGGCCCATAAAGAAATGGTTTTCACTGTTTGATCACCTCCAACACTTTGGGATGAGCAAATCCCTGCAGCCAGGATCCAAAATTTAGTGGAAAGCCAACGAAAAGTGGAGGGTTTATCCGATCCCTGTATCCAAATACCATATTCTTCTGTTACAGTGTAAATGCTGGATTGGATATGTGCAAATGTCAGGTACTGGGAAGGAAAAATCTTATTGAAACATCTCTACAGAAGAGTGGAGGCTGTTTGGGCAACAGATTATTGGAGATGGTGTGGGAATAAGATGTTCAACAAACATACATGGCTGAACACATACTTTTGGCCATATATTAATATGTTATTATTAAATGCTAGAATCAACCACAAATTGCCATCCTGTTATCAATTTCAGAGTATTCATTTTTATCAGTATCCCTCAGCTGTTACAGCACTTAACAGTGTGTATGTTTGAGCAAAGTCTTAAAAGTGCAGTGTGTGAAATTTAGGGGGATTTATTGGCAAAAAAATGGCAGAACCTGAATATAATATTCAGAAGTATGTTTTCATTGGTGTATAATCACCTGAAAATATAGATGTTTTAGTTACCTGAAATTGAGCCGTTTATATCTACATAGACTGTGGTCCTCTTCCACAGAGACCGCCAAGTCTCACCGCCATGTTTCTAGAGTAGCCCAGAACAGACAAACCAAACACTGGCTCTAGATATGGCATTTCATGTTTTTTGCAAGTTTCATGGCCACCGTAGAGTTCTCCTACATGCATGGAAGAGGAGAGTGAGGTATTTGCGACCTCAGTGCTAGATGCCACTAAACCCTTTCACCACAAAACATGCAAAATTTGACTGGACCACAGCAACCCTGGGGTTACTTTGCAAGGCAGCTGGATTGGCAAGATCACGAGATTACACGAGAATCCATCTTTCCAGGCTTCAGGTTATCTGTTTGTGTCTGCACCAACAGTGGTGCAGCCAACCAGCATCCTAGGAGGAACTACTGGCACCTCCGGGCATGGTGTTACAAAAGCGAGAAGTGTCCATAGAAGCAACTCGTCTCGAACAAACAATGGCAGCTCCTCAAGAGGTTAGTGTAGGTACTGCGGTAGCATCAGTTATATCAGAACTGGAGAGTATTTCTTCATTGAAAGAAGGGCAAAGAACGGCAATGAAGGCTTTTCTTGAGGGAAAATATGTTTTTGCTCTTCTCCCGACTGGCTTTGGCAAGAGTTTGATCTGATTGGTTAAAGTTGAAGCCCATGTTAGATGTGATAGACAAATGGATCATCCAATCACCTGCCAATTTTTTTTTAGAAAGTGCCTGCCCTTTACAGAACAGTTTCTAAGGATGATGGAGTTAAAGGTTAAAGCTGGGGGCCAGCACTATTAACAAGAAGGTTGGTGACATGATTGGTTGGTCAGTTGTTGGAGTTCCCCCATTGGCTGTTGCACTTTCAAAATGAATAGGCGCAAACAGCCCTTAAAATTGACATAAATAAACGATGGACAATGCTTCTTCACTTTCTCCCACTGTGCAAAACTGAAGCCAGAATTTCCCAGGTACGAGCGCTGCCATCTTGCACTGATGATGTCATTGGGAGCCAGAGTCTGTGCAGTAATGACCTGCATTGGAGCCGGTCTTTTGAGTTCCTGCCCACACAACTGGCCGACTCAGTCCCCATTTTTATATCATCAGTGAACTAATTAAAAGTAAACTAATCAGAAAAATGAGTACTTGAACAAACATTAGCATGATAAGAACTGTATAAAATGACAGAAACCATCTTTGGGAAAAAATTATTTGATGTGTAATTGGATGTTTTAGTTTGGCCCTTGTTCCACCTATTAACACTGGAAACTGGAAGGATTCATGGCCTGTATTGCAGCCAGCCACCACGGAGTGATCGAGATCCTTTGGCTTCATTATTATGGAGCTCTTTTGTCATCCATCTCTCTATAAGTGTATGGTCCTGAATTATGTTCTCGGGAGGCAACACTTGACACTAGAAGCGTGATGGGGACAGCAGGTTGAGCATAAACATAAACAAAGCTTTACAGCGAGGCATGGACAAATTAAAAGCCCCCGTTCCAAAATAAAGTCGCTCTTGCGTTTCATATTGTACATCATCCAGCCAGGTTTTGAGCTAGTCTTGTTTAAAGTGTTTGTAAGTGGTTAAAAAGTATCTAAACTAGTAAAAAAATTTGTACTTTTGCAAAACATTCACATTATTTTTTTATACCATCAGTATTTTTGTATATATGGGAGACTGTAATCATCAGTGTCTGTGTATAAAAATGACAGGAAATGAAAGTCATGCCCTGCACTGCCACAAAATGCAACATGAGTCCAAAATTTAAGAACAACAGGTCATGTAAATCATTCAGTATCTAGAAAGGCTGTGTGAGAGGAGGGAGGTTTTTTCTGCACATTGGCTAATAGAAGGGAGGTGTGTGTGTGTGTGTGTGTGTGTGTGTGTGTGTGTGTGGTGGGAGGAGACAGGGAGGAGTGTGTGAGTGTGTGTGTGTCTACGTGATGGGGGGAGGGGACAGAGAGAGAGAGGATTTGTGGCATGTAGTTTGTCAGCTGTCATTAGGCGCAGATGACACACACACACACACACACTCACACACGGAGGTAATCTCACAGAGAAAAGAGGGGAAATACAAAACGAGTGTGTGTGTGTTTGAGTGGTGTGTGCGTGTGTTGTGAATTGCTGTGTTGACTGTGTGTGTATGGTGTGAAAACCAGCGCGTCCGCCCGGCCGGCATGGGATGGTCGGCCGGCTGTGGACTGGTTATGGACTGGTTTAGCCACAGCAGAGGTGAGTGACTATCAGACTTTATTCTACCCTGAATATCAGATTTAAAGACACAATCTGTAAGGTTTTGACACCATTTGTGCTACATTTACATTAATAATTGTGGTGCTTAAGTGAGTTTGACTCGTAGATGAATATTTCTCAAGAGGTGACAATATAAAATAACAGCCTTGCTTTACGCCTGTGTTTTAAACAAACCTTTAACTGCATTGCTAAACATTAATCACTTAGATTAAGTTGTTAGTCCCTGTGTTGAAATACCTGTCCGTGGATTTGAGAGTGATTTCTAAGGGTCCACCAATGTCTTTTGATTGGAGATACTTTTGTCTGTTCACTTTTGGATCAAGAGCACATTTTTCTTTTTAATCTGTAATAAAAATGTTTATTTCAATAACAATCTTATTGATTATTTCTGATTATATTAGACCAGTACAATACAGATCGAACTTATGAACTATAGAACAATATCTTCTAATAATATCACTAGTTGATAATAAATAGACAGAATGATAATGAGTTTGATGCTCACAGTATGTGTGACTGTCTTAGTCAGACTTGGACTTTGAGCGATCATGTATTATTGTGGTTTTGACTGTGAGTGTGTGTGCCTGTGTGTGTGTGTGTGTGTTGGGGGGGAGTGGTCATGAATGACTGGTCACACTCCCACACACACACACACATCCACAGACAGAGTGCACAGTCAGCAGTAGGCCTGTAGCTGCTCTGTCACCTGAGGTGTAACCAGCAGCGCACTGCACACTCAGTTTGCTCTGCCTCAATAACAACTGTTGTTAACACTCATCCAGAAAGCGGCAGGTTCCCTTCATGCACAGCGGATAACTCAAGGGAAATCATTAGTAAACCAGTGACAGCATTTTCACAGCTTTGTGAAGTGAGTTGGTGAATGCAGAGTTTCATGATGAGTGTTCAGTTTAAAAATGTGAAAAAGTTGTTTTTAATGCATTTAGTATTGCGTGAGGTCTGTGTTAGTAATAACTGATTGCTTTCACAGGATGGTACACCCATGAGCTACAAATGAGCTGAAAAAGCAGAGGTGGCGAGAGAACACACTTTCTTAACTCAAGTAGAAGTACAGCTACTTGTGTAAAAAAAAAAAAAAAAAAAGACCGGTAAAAGTAGAAGTAGTGATTCAACTTCTTTGCTCAAGTAAAAGTCAAAAAGAACAGGCTCTGAAATGTACTCAAATGATAAAAGTAGACCTCTGACGGACATTTCTACCGGCTGTTTCTGTGCAAAGCTAACTGAACCTCACTTTCCTCCCTAGCCGAGTCTCCCCCTCTTGTCTGTTTTATCTTGTTAACGTCTTTTACATCGTTTTCATGTTGTTACATCTGTCATGCGCGTTATGCACTGATGAATCATCTTTTCGATGTGTTATTGTCTCATCCATTTAGGCTGACATCAGTCTTGATGTTGGGAAGGTGGCGCATAATGATTCAAAATGAAAAAAATAATCATTAATCCCCTTCAAATGCATCAAAACTGGAGTAACTAAAGTAGCCTGTTTTGAAAATGTAAGGAGTAGAAAGTACAAGGTATTTGTGTTAAAATGTAGGGAGTACAAGTAAAAAGTTGTCCGAAAAACAGAGACAGAGAAGATCTAGTCCGTATATAGAGAACAAACCTGTTTTGTTGTCTTTTAATAATTATGTGCCCATGTTGCTGACCAGATGATAACTTATTTACAGACCAGATCCTCTCGGTTTTACTGAGCAGCATTATACTAGGTATTTTTCTCAGAACTTCCGGGTATGAAATCTGTCATAAGCGCACTGCAAAAACAGGAGAGTTTTATGAAGTCGCTCAGCTGTGACTGTATGTTAATTTTCACACCGACACTCGCTGCCTGCAACAGCAGATAAGTCAATCAGCGAGTGAGTTAAATGTGGAGTTTGACCTCCAGGCCAGTAGAACAATGTGAAACTGCTGCAGTATCTCCAAGTGTTTTTGCTTTCATTTTGGGTTACATATTTTCTAAGACAAGTTATCCTGCTTTGTCAGTGAATTTATCTCTCATCATAGATGAGCTGTATTATATCCAGTTTGTTAGTGCTTTACAGGATGTGATATAATTTATTATCACAAGGGAAATTTAATTTGCAATATTGACATACGCATTGGCATAAGTGTTGCATCGTGTTATCATGGACTCTGGTGTTGAGAGGGAATTCTAATCTAAATATCAGTTTTGTTTTCTGGATACATCTGTAATATGCTACAGTATGACAATATCATATAGAATCATCTTCTGTCTTCAGTCAAATTTTGGCAAAACTATCATGTATCAGACTTTATTGTCTATTGGCCTGATTAGTAAGCTTACTGCATTGTGACACCCGCATTATAGATACAGGGCTTGTACAAAGTCCTGAAAGTTTGGAAAATGCCTAATTATAACAGTTATTTTTTCAAGATTAGGAATATGCTTGAATTTGAAAATAATCCTTGAAAAATGCTAGATTTTCCATTTTGCCCAGCATCATAATTTAGATATGATGATAAGTTTAGGTACCTTGAAAAGTGCTTGAATTTCACTCTTAAGCCCTGTAAACTAGATTAAAACCACGATTTTTATCCCCTGGGAGTTATTGTCCTCAATACGCAATAATATCTGCAAAGCTTGACATGAAACTTGAATAACACTCAGAAATCACACTCAGGACTTTGTGTCTGGATTTGGCCAGTGATGAATGTTGTATGTAGAACAACACTTCAGCCACCACACAGGGCACAACTAGAGAGCAAGTGTCACTGACAATAAACAAAGCCTATCTCTCTGTTTCTCTCTGTGTGTCTGAACAAGCTTCACTCTGACAGCTTGATTACCACATGCATGCATTTTGCTGCATTTTGAACATTCAAGGGTCCAGAGTTTAACCGCTGGATCAAACTTCCTCAGACTTCTTCAGATTTACATAGTTTTTGGTGTTCTTGATACCACTGCATGTTAAAAAAATATAACACAATAACATATGTTATTATTATTTATGCATGGATTTGGTATGATTGCTATCATTGTTGTGTGGCCTGGCTCAAGGTGAAAAAAAGATGTGGGACACTGCTGAGAAGTAGCCATTTCAGTACATGATACTGGATTGGTGCGGATGGCTCATGTACTCGCTGATACCCAATCCAGCATTTTATTTTCAACAGTAAGGCTTGCCCACTTTTCTAGGGCAAGTAAAATGCCATGTTGGGCCAGTAAATCTAGCAACTTACTAGACTAACTTGCATGTGACTGGGCAAATGGTTCAAAAGAATTAAACTATTAACCTATTTTGATTATGGATTAATCCTTAAGTAATGTTTCGTGCAAAAAATGGCAGAAAATGCTGTTTTCAGCCCCTCAAAAATTTCTTTTTCTCTGTTTATTATCATATTAACTGAAACAAGACAATTGAAGACATCAGTTTGGACTTTGAGAAACTGGGATGGACATTTTTCATGATTTTCTGACATTTTATAGATGTTGAAGCCCTCGATTAAACATGACAAATAACACTAGTCTTTGTTGTTATTTGATAACCGCCAGTAAATAAAACAAATTGTACAGGGTCAAGTGAAAATTGACTTTGGGCAAGTAGATTTCTGACCCACTCACTCAACCGGGCAAGTGAGAAAAAACATTAACATTGAGCCCCGCACTGAATCAGAGGCATTTCTGATACTGGTATTGGTATCAGAACAACCCAAGATTTTAAGTGTTTGTTATTCTACCAGTTTGACTGATTCTGTTTCCAGTCTTGCTTGAAGGTGTGTCTGTCTGTGTGTCTGTGTGTCTGTAAGAGAGAGAGAGGATGAGTGCTAGTCTTGCATGTGTAAATTGATGCACATGGGAAATTGCATTTGGTGTTTTTTAATTTTTTTTTATCTTGGCCTGTGTGTGCGTGTGTGTGCGTGTGTGTGCGTGTGTGTGTGTGTGTGTGTGTGTGTGTGTGTGTGTGTGCGTGCGCGCGCGCATGCTCACAATTGGAGCATCTGGGCAGGCATGTTCAATGTTATTGATTCCGGTCTATAATCGATTGGGCTCTCACATTACATGAAGCTGCACATGCAGAGTAATGAGCTGCTGCTGGCTGAGCAGCCTGCTAACAAGCCATCTATAAACACTTTATTTGAAGTCATAAAACCTCTGTGTTTTTGATGCTGATGCTATATGTTCATTGGACTGGTGTTTCTGTACAGAACTTGCCTTGCCTGAGATCAGCTCTCGTTTAAACGGGTGTTTTTCTTTGATTATTTTGATGATGCAATTTGAGTTTATGGTGGCCCTTTTGCTCTCTTCCCTAATTTTTAAAGGGTCATAGCTGGTTAGGTAGGAAAAAAAAATTATCATCCAACATTTCAGCAACATTTGTGGCTGTAGCTAAAGCTAGAGATTTAAAAAAATGTAAAAAGTAAAGGAAAGACATTTTTAAAATGAACAGTGCTCAGGTGGTACGAAATCCTTATCACACATCACTTTAAATTGTCCTGTTATTCAAATACCAGTTAGTCTGTATTTGTTGAGACATGTGAGGGTGTGGTGGGGGTGGCTGGTTAGCCAGTCGAAAAGGCATTAGTTGAAGTGGGTCAATGTGTACAGCTTGAATTTTATGGCCACTCATTTCACAGCACACAGAAAGGCGTTTGCTTTCCTTTCCAGCACACCACTGCCAGGAGTCTTTGGAAACTTTGACAACAATTCAACAAAAAAGTAAAACTTTCAGGTGGAGAGAGGGTGAGATAGTCTTTTATTGTCATGATGGCAGAATTTTAGACATAAATTGCTCCCCCTTCAAAACATGAAAGTGAAATCTGAAAATTTTCTAGTGTTTAGGGAGTAACAACCAAATTATTGCTCTACAATACTGGGTATCAGGATTGACTATCCTGTGCATAGTTTGGGTACAATTTCACAGACAGACAGTTGTTGAGTTTAGGAGATCTTAAACGTATCAACCACTACCATATGATGATACCGATACAAATGGGGTACTTCATTTGATACTTTTTTTTTGAAGGTTGTTCTTTATGAAGAATGCTTATGGTGACTGGCTCCAAGCAAACCCATATAAATAGTCTTTTTTTCTAGAAAGGTTTGAATGCAGGTATTGTATGACTGGATAAGTTTTGATACTGATTGGTACTGGGTTACTTCAATCTATACCTTAAAGGTATTGAGTATTGATAAGGATAGATAAGGGGCATTTAGGGTCACAGTATGAAAGTTTTCTCACGTTCAGGTGAAAAGTTACAGAGTTTAATTCCTCTAGTGGGAGAACATAGTTTTGGATCTCATTGACTCTACATGATGAAGTAGTTCTACCATATATGGTGCTAATAAAGACATCTCAAAATCCACTGAATACATTCATACTTCAATGTTGTGGTCAAATATGAAGAAAGGACTTGTTCTGGTTCTAAAAAGCTGATGTTTTGAGCAATGGAGATTGTTACAGTTTATTTACATTTTTGAGAAAAAGTCTGACAGGTGAGGGTTTAAGTTACCTACGAGTGTTTGTAGGTAAATACAAATGCTACCTCTACCCTTTTTTTGTGGCATCATTTTATACAGAAATGTGCCACTGTATTTCACCATTTATGAACGGACAGTGTGTTTATACTTCTCTATCAGCACAATTAATGAATTCCCATGAAATTTGGTGGACAGATTAGCTTTGATTAGCTAAACTGCAAACTTGATGAAAGGTCTTTGTTCCAAATCAATCATTTTGTGTCAATTAATCTCAGTAATGTGTTTAGCTGCAACACCAAGTTGGAGAATAGTTCCGTGTTGGCAGAGGCGTGTGAAGGAGTGTTTTCTACTATGAAGCCTAACTGTTAACTTGTATTTATGCTCTTACTGTGTTGGTTTAGTTAAAAATGCCATTGGAAGTATAATGTGGTTTGTCAGCTGTAATGAGCCTCAGGGTGTCAATAGAAGCAGGAGTGCAAGTTTCCCTCCACTGTTGTATTTTGATGTATTTGTTTTGTGACAGTGCTGTTTGTAGTTGTTAGTTACTGTGATGTAGAATAGATGTTGTTGTCTCTGATGTAACCCAGAGATACAAAGCCGGCTAGATCAACAAAATGCTTGTTGTCCCAGGCAACAGACGGTAAGCCACAGACCATAAAGCCAGTGGCTCAGAACAGCAGCACCGTAGCACCAAACAGCAGAGATGTAAAGAGATTGGACGTATTGACGTGGACACGCCGACGCGCAGAGATGCACCCACACACAAACAAACACACCCACCCTGCATATGATGCAGGCCCTTCAGTGTGGGAGAAGCCACTGGTCTTAATCCAGCCTCAGCAGGGCATTAAATCTACTTTATGTGTGTGTGTGTGATGTGAGGGCTTGCTGGCTTAGACAGAAGCTTAGACACCAACATGGGGAGGGTCCCACCTCAGTCAAACCAGTCATGTTTACATCCTCCAAGGGCCAAACATGAGCCCAGTTTTGTTGACTTGGTCCACTGTTTGTCTATTAAAGCAGTTAAACATTCTATTATATAAGAACAGAGAAAGCTCTGGGTATCAGCCTAGCATCACATCTGCACATTGTCTCAGAGCTTTTCCTTTGGTCTCCAAACTTTTTGTGTTTGTGACCCCTTAAAAAGGACCTGCGTCCACTTATGACCACTCACAGGTTGTGAATATAGCCCCTTTTAAATGGCACAAAAACCCCACTAACATCTGACAATCGGCCTTTTCAGCACTGGCAATGAGGTCATGTCACCTCCCTCTGCAACCTATGTGACTCTTTTTATCCCTTTTCATAAACACGTTCTGCTTGGCTCAACTCAGTTTGTCATCATCTTTAGTCGAGCATCTGTAAAAGGGTGAATAAACCATGCCATGAATTCTTCATAATAAAAATCCCCCATTATTTTGTTATCTAAAAACTTTTATTATGAAGCAACAAAATGAGGAATCACCAGCAGTAACTTGACACAACTCCTATCCAGCTGAACCTGAAACAGTAAAATAAAGCAGATACCTAAAAGTAGAAACAACGACACAGGAGATAAACTTTAAACCACAGAGATTCAGTTAGAAGCTGCAAAAGTACTGAGAGTTGCACAAACAAACTTCTAAAAACATCTTTTTCTCTGCTCTCCTGCAGACATAAGTTTAGGTTTGTCTATCCAGTGTGCATCAGAAACACAAAATAGAAAGGCAAATGAGTCTACCAGCAATGGGAAAAGGGTCAATCGCTTACTTTTAGCAGGTTTAGTTGAGTTTAAAAGACTTGCATATACATGCTAATTTTGGTGTAAAAACAGTATAAATGTACATTTACATTTCTGGGTGATTATTCCTTATCAGATAGTTTAAGTTTTAGTACAAGGCGGTAAAACTTTGCCACTAATTCACATAATATTATTTTAAATGTTTTTTAAGAAAGAACCTAAATTTTTGCTGCAAGTGGTGTAATCCTGTGGCGGGGTGTAAGATAAATGGCTGACCCCTACACTTGGAATGACTATTGTATCCCACAGGTACCCACAGGTATAATGCAGCTCAACATCAATAACCATAAGTTATGTTTCCATTGCATGATACAGCTCAGCTCTACTTCACTCGACTTGCTTTTGGTAACCTTTTGTCTAATAAGAGACGTAATTGTTGACTCGTTACACTCCATTTCCATTTCCATTTCCTCAGTGGAGGGGGTGGATTTGAAAGTCTGGACCCAGGAAAGTACCTGGGACTTTTCTCAATTTCATTTTTCCACTGCAGATAGTACACCCACAACAAAGGTAGGATTCTTAATTGGTTGAATCTTTTAACTGCCAGCTAAACAGAGGAACATCTGCACCTTGTCAATTGACCCACAGTGTGGTTTTGCGGGCTGCCATTTTTTAAAATCTGGGTTAAGTGAATAGAAAAAATTGTGGTCGGTGTGTAGGATGTCTGTGTCACAAAAGTGGCAATTGTGATGATTCTCTCTGACCAATCAGTGGTCTGCGGCACTTTCACTCTACCATTTGGTATCGGCTCTGCTTGCTTGGAACCTTGGGCAAGGTGATACCAAAAAAGGACCAGGTAAAAGATACTAGTCAAGCTGAGCTGAGTTGTGCCATGCAGTGGAAACATTCATCTACTATCTGAAATAATGATTAGCTAACTTTATTAACAACATCAGTGTTGATTTAAAAGGTTCCTTAAAGGTTGTAAAATGTAAAGGCCATTTCACACCGCCATACGGTAACTTGCAACCTCCAGTCATTTCAATGAGGTGATGCCAGCAGAGGAGAAGTGGTTTCGACGATGGCAGTAGGGGTAAAGAAGCAGTTGCAGCCCACATGAACACACACCAATCTTGCTCTGTCACTCAAAGTTCACCATACTGAACTTAGGGCGTTGCTGCCTGGCTTTGGCCAATTAAATAGAATGGTGCAGGCACTGCGGAAATAGCAGGCATCATGGGTCAGAGGGAAGTGATCATGGAGGAGCTGATAATGTCAGAGTACTTGGAACTGTACAACACGATGTTAGCCACGTACAAGGACAACCAGAAGAAAAACTGAGCTTGGGACAACATTTCCACCAAGATAGTATATGTGTTGTGTACTTTGCCTGTTCTGCCTAGCAGGGAGGCAGTTGTCAGGGTGGTTACCACGCAGTGGTGTGAAAGGCCCTTAAGTCTGTCTCAAAGATGCACAGACCTGAATGGGTGAAGGAGAAGCCTCAGTAATTCAGAACAATACGTTTCTACTCATGTAATGACTAGCTGGCTTGTCTATTTTTTTGAAGTGAAACAGTAAATGATGGACTTTCAGGGATAACAGCTCTGACATTTAACATTTAATGCCTCTGAAGTTAAGGTGCAGAGGTGTTATTACATTAAGTATGAAGATGGAAGTTTTTTTACTATCCCTGCAAAAACACATTAGCTTTAATTTTGTGCTGCCAGTCATTACATAAGACTGCGTGGTCAGTCATTTTTTTGTTACATGCTCAAAACCTCAATTATTCTGCAAGCTAATGCCTGAGGATGACTCATTACTTTAATAACAACCCATAGTGTGCTTTACTTCCATGACAACTATCATTTTGTCAGAGAAGGCCTCTCATGCAAATGGTGATTGTCACATCATCCCAACGGCTTTTCAGCCAGTCCCTATTGTGCAGTGTTTCTTGTAATTATCTGGTCTTTATTAACAAACTTTGCCGCACGTTTATTCTAACAGGTAATCATAATTACTGTTAAACAGGTTGCAGCACAAAGTTTCCATCTGTTTCTCCCTACCTGACCTCCATCTGGCTGTAATGTGACACCTACCTGCTCTCTGTCACCTGTAACTTACCAGGAAGTAGATTTCAAGGGATATTGCTGGAAAGCTGAACGGACCAGAAAAACAGTTTGTAGTCAAAGAAATGATAACACACCTGAACCAGCGTGGGAGCCACTGTCTATATACTGACTGCAGACATGAGAGTGAAACACAGTTCATTTCTGAAGTGAAGATAGGACCTTGGAATACTGTCTTTTTGAAATAATTCCATTTTTAAGCAGTTTTTTATGCCTTCATGCCAGCGACAGCAGTGGCCAGAGGCATTAAGTTTTCGGGTTGTCTGTCTATACATCTCTCCGGTTCTCATGAATTTGATATCTCAGGAACACCTGGATGGAATTTCTTCAAATTTTGTACAAACATCCACTTGGACTCAAAGATGAACTGATTAGAATTTGGAGGTCAAAGGTCAACTTCACTGTGACATCCTAGTGTTCAGCTCTCTATCGGCCCTCTGTAGGCCTTTGTAAAAAATAGTCTCTAAGTGAAGACAATTATTAGAAAATTATTCACTGAAATTATACATGGCAATATAGTGAAAAAAATACATGCTTAATACATTTTTATTAAACTTGTTTAAGTTCCTCACTACATATTTTATGAGTCTGGAGAGACTTGGATGTCAACTTCAACTTGAGCGGTTGATGGAGGCATACAACTGCCTAGCAGTAATTCTAGTTGTGTTAAGGTATCAATATTTCATTTCAATATTAAAATTTTTCAGTGTATAATTGCCAAGTTAAATATGTCAAGTCAGTCAACAGATGGGCAGACATCTGCTGTGACGGACTATGACACTTTAATATGAATACCAAACAAATTAGAAGATGATCAGCATTAGAGCTGCAATGATTAATTGATTATCAATCAACTATTAAATTAATCACCATCTGTTTTCATATTGGATTAATTATTTTGAGTCATTTTTAGATAAATAATGTCCAGCTTCTCAGATGTGAATCCTCCATGACAATAAACTAAATATCATGGCTTGTGGACAAAACAAACATTTGAGGATGTCATCTTGAGCTTTAGGAAACACTGATCAACACTTTTTTATGGACACATTTTATGGACCAAACGACTAATTGAATAATCAAGAAAATAATCAACAGATCAATCGATGATGAAAATAATCGTTAGTTGCAGCACTAGTCTGCATAATAGATTGTATATTATTGTGGAGGTATCACTGGTAGTAGTGTTTCTATAATCAACACTTACTGATGTTTCCCAAGAACATCTTTATCTCTTTCTTAAAATAATTATTCAACATGTCAAAATAAAGCAGCTTTAAAAATGTAAATTGGTACATGTGGCACCTCTAACAAGTAAACAGAATGAAAACACACCTGTGACAGACTCACCCTGTCACTAGTGGTTTTTCAGAAACTCAAAACAAAGAAATTGAGGAGCAATGGTTTCTATTGGAGACAGAGTCCCCTTAAGCATCCTGTGATCGATCCTCAGCTTTAATTCCTTAATGGCTGGTTTGACCCTCTGGCCTCGTCTCTTCTCTCCGGCTCAAATTGTTTTTAAATGGCTCCACTTTGTGAAGCTCTCGGCTCCTCTGATTGTATTAGTATCAGGCTGAACGGGGCAAAGGCTTTTGTCGCAGGCTACATTAGTGTTAATTCATTGTGTGCTTGCGTTGTGTGTGTGTGTGTGTGTGTGTGTATGTGTGAGTGAGTACGCAAAGCCATATGTGTCTCTCTGTATGTATTTCTGCATTTGTCCAAGTGGGCTCATGTGCATCTTTAGACATTGATTGAAATGTTTTATCCAGGTCATGAGTTCAGTGTATGTGTGTTGTGTGTTTTGTGTTTGTGTGTGTGTGCACCTTTCTGAGGGGATTGATTTAAACATTCAGCAAGCTTTCATCAACTTTTGAGGTCATCTACTCAAGCTCATGATGATGATATCTTCAGTCAACTCAATCAACTTACCTCATATAACCAATGTACCCCTAAAGAAATAACAACACTTTAAATTTTAAAATGTCTAACTTTGTGCTCACTGTTTCTAAGCTAAGTTTAATTCCATTTTTTCTGGATTTTATTTTCTTACTTAATACAAACTCTTTGTTGCCTTTTCTGATGAGCGGCTATTGAATGGTGAGATTAGCCTAGCCGTTTTGCTGCTTAAAAACCTGCTCCAGCTCCACTGAAAGGTAAAAGTATCTGTTTAAATCTCTCTAAATATAAATAACAGGTCTAACTAACTAATGAACTTCCATATTGCATATTCATTAGGTTGCTAATTCCACTGTTGACAGAAGTGAGAATATTAAAGTCAAGACTAAATCCAAAATGCCTTTTTAACCCTTTAAAATCTCATCCCTGGTCATATTGTGCACCTTTTTAACAACACATGCCAAAAAAATATATTTTTTTTAGATTCTTATATCAAAGTCCAACCAGGTTTTCTTCCTGTAAAACAAAATATGGCGTGTGCTTATGCAGGCTTGAACCAACAAATTTCAACCAATAATATTATGACATCCACTAATCAATCAGTCTTCAACTTGTAGCGGCACATAAGATTCAAGACACAGGCATGACCATTTTTCAACGTTCAAATCCAGTTTCTCCCAGCATTATATCCAGCCTGTTTATTCTGTTTCACTCGGAAATATGTCACAATGCAGAGGCTATGTGCTCTTGAAATGCTGTTTATCTAAACTTAAACAAACATCCAATCCACTTACTGTTGTCATGTGCCCACTGCTGCAGAAACAATAGATCCAAATGTCTTAAATAGTTGTGAAATCACAGTTTCTATTAGCCTGGAATAAGTTTTTCCTGAACCAAAAAGCAGACGGTATGAGCGCAGCAGGTATCAATATCAGAGACAGCAACTGAGCTAAGCTAGGCTAATCTTTTTTAGTATTGTTGGTAACACGCTAAAAAGTAACTTGTTTGAGTACTCACTTTACTTTTTTGGTATAAATTCTAACTTAACTTGTTAGTTTTGCAATTCAAGTACTCACTTATTTGGTTACGTTTTCAAATAAGCTATCCATTACTGAGGGTGACTTTATTTCACATTTGAGACAGAAGACAGACACAGCCTATGGTCTTGGAGGACACTGAAATTGTCAAATATCTTAAGTCGGATCTAGAGATGGATGTATAAAACAGATTCCCAATCATCAAATCTTTCAATACTCCAACACCATCCAGTGCACTTATTGAGGCTTTTTGCCTTTTCTTGTTACAGGAACCAACTATCCGACACTGTTTTTCCTGCTTTATTGTTTTCATAGAGTGTAATATGCCCAGTTAGCTGTCAGGACAATACAACCAACATGCGCAAGGAATCCCAAAGGGGTTTCCATTTTTGATAACCCAAAATTACTGTATGAAATTACTTCTTTTAACAGGTAACTCTGTAATGTACATGACTGACTTTTTTAATGGCAATAGTCTTGTAATGTAATGCCAACACTCTTCTCTTTGACAAATGTACAACAAAATATGTCAGAAAAACATCTGTGAATTATCTCACTTGGTAGTAGGCCTGTGTATTGGCAAGAATCAGGCAATATATGTATCATGATACAGGGGTTACATTCAATATATTGCTATACTGCAAGAGAGGTGATGTATTGCTATTTTATAACCTAATTTTAGGGAAACTGTCACAGAAGCAAAATAAAACCCACCAAAAATGTTTCATCTTTCCACTGTTCCAACAATCACCCTTACCAACAGCTAATCCTTAATTCATTGCATTAGATTTGAAAATGTCACAAGAGGACTGAGACCATATACCACATAATAAATGTGAAAAACATTTTCAAATTTAGTAAGAACATGAAACAAGATAAAGTACATGCAGAGAGCTGTTGAGCTGTTAACTCGTGTAAATGTTCAACTAAAAACATTCTCACCCTGTTACTATCACATCTGTCTTTTCAGTTTCAGATACCCCTCTATACTTGATAGCTGACCCAGAAAGTTTCTAGTATCATCCTTCAAGGAGAACACCAGCTGTGGTCAGCTTGAATTCATGATGGCTGCAACAGATTCCTTTAGTGATGAGTGTAGTCCTAATTTTGTTTTGTTTGAGGTTTTTTTTTTTTAAATAATATGATTGGCCGTTTTCCTTGATCGTCCTTCTCTCCTCTCCTCCTCCTCTCCTCTCCTCTCTTCATCTCCTATCTCTCCTCTCCTCTCCTCTCTTGAATAGGCCATATTCTCCTCCTTCCAGAGCCATATCAGAGCAACATGTCCCTTCCATCGTCTTTTTCCTGTCAACCCCCATCCACACCCACTTGTCTTATATTACAACATTTGCACTCAATGATTTAATGAGTATACATACAGTATGCATCAATACAAATTGTTCATCCATATGATATGCTTCCTACCCCCATTCTACTATGGTTTCATTTTAAACGTCTTTTACATTTCCCTTCTTCCATCCATTATTTTCCTCTCATCTCCTTTCTTGTCTCTGTCCCTCTCCCTCCCTCTTGTTTTCTCTGTCCCTTATCCCTCTTTCCTGCCTTCATCTGCTCAGTTTCAGCCCCACAGACTGGCTGTTATGTAACGGTCAGGTGATGTGTTGGCCCGCTGAAGGGCCTTAAAGGCCTACTGTCCTGACAAACACTGCTTCTTCCTGCTTGTAACTGTTAGGCTCTGCTTCATCAGTGTCTGACTGTCATATAACAAGAACAAGATTATGCTTACACATTTATTGTAATCTGTATGTTCAAATAAAAAAAGACTAACAATAACTGACAGCTACACATTGATCTGACTGACATCAGCACAATTGACTAGGAGTGCAAATAATCACTGCTAGTGTTGATTTCATTCTTGTTGGACTACTGACACTGGATCTGCTGCCATTTTTAGTTGAAGCACTTAAAAGGTAACTTTGGTATAATTTTAACCTGGACCCTATTTAGCATATTTTTTGTGTCTATGTGAGTACTGGGGACAACAATTTTTGTAATTGGTCCTGTACAGAGGGAGAGTGCTGCAGCTGTCAGCCATAAAAATGGCTGCAATGTAATCCTTATGGGCAATTGTACATTGAAACTCAACAGAAGCAAAATAAAACTCACCAAACATGTCTTGGCTTATCTTTCCACTGTTCCAACAGTCACCTTTACCAACAGTTATCTTTAATTCATCGCATTAGATTTGAAAATATCAAGAGCGGATTGAGAGGGAGGCTGGCCATCAGAGAAGCAGCGGGGAGAAATGACATATAGAAGCAGAATATTTTCACATCATCCTCAGTGCATTAAGGGGTTGTTTCAAGCAAACAATCAGAGTAGGTGATTATTGGAACAGTGGAAGAAGAGACAGTTTTGGTGAGGTTTTTTTCTTTTGTAGACTTTAAATGAAGATAACAATTATGAAATGACTGTCTCTACGATAAAGCAGCTGTTTTCTTAAACAAAAAGATCCATCTCTGTAGGGAGAGAGAGAGAAAAATTTGAGCCTGTCAGTTGCACACTTTTGGTGGACACACTTTGACGGTGATCGATTACCTGTAAGGATTTCATTGTTTCAATGCTACAGGGGTTTAGCTCAATACTGGACCACTTTCAAAAGTTGTTGTCCTCAGTAGTCGCTTGCACACAAAAATATGAGAAAGTAGGGTCCAGGTTGAAAAATGCTGAAGTTACTGTTTATGCAGTTTGTAATTGACCCTTTGCTGAGCACTGCCCTCCTTTGTTACTGTTGCTACGCCTGCCAAACTTTCCATTCACACACTGCATTTATGCAGTTTATGTTGATAATAGTGGCAGATTTAACATCAAAATTGGGAGTAATTGTTGAAACACAACATCTGTGACTCCTTAGAGATGTAAACAAAAGCAGACTCTCATTTCTTGGTGACTACCATGGATTTTGTCAGCTAAAATAATGACTCACGAGTAGATTTCATTAGTGTAGCTGGCTGATGTAAGCTACTGCTAACTTGACTTGTCAGCTGAGAAGTCCCCAGCTGACATTTTAATGTTTCCATCTGACAAAGTATTTATGTTAAGTTACCTAACAGCTGCATAAATGTTCTAACGTTAATGGTAAAAGACTGAGGCTAAAGCTAGTTCACATCCCAGCAAACATTGGTCAGATGGTGAAATGCGGCAGGTGTATCTACATGATAGATGATTGAAATATGCTCATTAACGCGGGAAAAGGAAGCGCAGAGACTCAATTAGTGCAGCGGACATTGAGAAGGGTCACCAAGCCAGACCAGCCGGTTGGCGATCGTGAAAGACAGCTGGGATAAGAGCTATGCTAACTCGGCTTAGACCTGAGACAGCGAGCCAGAGAGAGCTGCATCATCATCGCCCATGTTTATTCTGCATTAGCCCACATCCTCCTTCTCAACCCCCAACAGTACACATTCAGATGCAGTGGTATCTAACAAGTTTGGGTGGAGGTAAAGTTACTGTAGTTAGTAAGCTAGTGTTAGATAGCTGGACATGCTAATGTTTGCAGTTTACTTAGAGCAGATAAAGACAAAATTTAATCAATCCCCCACATGTGCTGTTGTGTTTCACATATTTGAGAGACTACAAAAAGGATACCACCGTCCAGACTCATGAAACGCCGAGTGTTGTTCTTCTCAGAGCCTCCTGCACACTGCTTCAACATGTAGAGAAATGGAAAGTTTGACAGCTCTAGTTTCGGTTGCTACCCTATGATTGGACAGGTACTGTTTAGAGGCGGGGCTTAGCGAAGGGTCAATTCTTGAATCCAAGAAGAGAAATAGAATCTCTACCTCATAACATTAACGCCACCAGTCACCAGGGTTGGAGGGGTTACTTTAAAAATCATACAATTACTAATTACATGTTCAAAAAAGTAGTCAGTAACCAAGTATCACAATATAAAAGTAATGTAACTTGATTACTTTCTGTTACTTTTGGATTACCTCAGTCCCAAATATGGTGAAATTGTTTAGCCTAATATAATGTTTTATATTCATTGTTGGTTTATTGATTGTTTGTCCAGATATTCCTTCCTTTGTTAAGCATGAATGCATAATGCATATTTGGATTAATACTGGTAATTATGTGCTTTTAAATGTACTTTGTATGTATGGTACTCACACTCAAACTAGGAGCAGTGTTGACCAGTTGGCTAGGTAACTGAATTTCTTTGAAGCTCATGTTAGTGATTGGTCCTCCCTGTGAATGTAAATGTATTTAAATTAGATATTGACACTTGGATGATGACAGCGTTTTCACAGCTGTAAGGTATACAGTAAATTGCACTGTACAGTGTAGAAAGAACTGTGAAACTTCCACCCAGTGAAGCATTTTTTTCACTAGAGGCCGTGATAATGGATTGGCAGCTGTAAGACAAGTTTCACTTGAGACTAGAGTGCTGTTGTGAGACTTGTGGGACTCTACTTTACTACCCAAGCATGCAAGTGAGAAACACCATAAAAATCATGACAACGGAAGAAAATCTTGCGTTATAAGCACCTAAAAATTCTCTAGATAGTGTCAGAACTTGCTACGACCACAAAAAACCCACATGTTCACGTGATGTTCAGACAATTAAGTACTTAAGATTTTTTCCTATCTGTAATAATAACTAAGCGTGAGACTTGTAGACATGCTGCAAGTGGGTTGTTAAAATCCCACAAAGATAAACAGTGTTGGGCCAACAAGCTGAGTTTTGTCATCAGTGTCTTGGTAGAAGGTCTCGCAGCATGAGGTGACCATATGGTGAAACTTTATGCCAATGGGTGTTTCATTTTCTTTCCACCTACCTATACTTGAACACAATACTTTTAGGATCATGAAAATATTATCAAGACAATTTGGCTCTTCATGGCTTCTATTAAAGGCCATCAACTTATTTGCCAGAAATGTTCATGAAGTATGAACAGTGTGAATGCCTACATGAATTTCTAACTGAAGTAATTATTGACACCTACTGTTTTCCCACTAGGCCTCCCACATATTGCCTGCAGGCACATTACAATGATACATTGTTTTCATGAGTCATGAGCACACTCCCTGTTTGATTATGCACCATTCAAACAGGTTGTGTACATCTTCAGCACATTAATTCTTTTCTGCTCATAATACTGTGCTTAATAATGCTGTCAAGCTCAGTGAGTAGAGAGAAGGGCACTTTTCAGTGTCAGGGGTGAGGTTTTTAATTTTACACAGTGCACAATTGTACTTGCACTATAGCATCTAGATTAAAAGCATTCTCATCTGCTCTTTTTGCTCTTCAATAAAGAGATAGATCAGGTAGGATATCTTTGAAATCATAAGCATAAAGTATAAATTCCCAAAGAAATTAACTTAAACGGAGCTCCTTGGCTTTATAACCGTGGATGAATATTATGACAGGCACCTGGTAAGGTAACTGATCTGTATTTGCATTGTTCAAACAGGTCTAGAAACAATTATTACGGTTGCCTTATAATAACTCTAAAGGTTGCTAAACATATAAGGAAATGGGTATCAGAGACAAATATTTCCTAAAAATTTTCATGGCAGCAATCAAGAAGGCAATTAAAAGGTGCTGGACTCTTAAAGAGCCTCACTTGTGTTAAAATTTTGTGAAAGCAAAATTAGTCATCAACATTGTGAGATTTGATTTTGTCCATATTGTCCAGCCTTGTTTCTGACATAAGTCCCGATTAATTTAGATTAATTTGGACTAAAATGCCCTCTCTTTCTTTCTCTCCTCTTTTCATTCTCTAGGTGCTGATATTTGCTGAAGATGAGTAGTGGCGGGGGGAACACCCCGGAGCCCCCCAGAGGGTGGGAGTCTCTGAAGAGGAAAGACTGTCCATCAGACCTCCTGGGCCCCAGGTGAAGACCTTCAACTTCAGTCCACAGTCTTAGTACATCTTCACTATAACACTACTTAGGGCTGGGTATTGTTTAAAAAATTACAATACCAGTACCCTTAAAGTTTTTGCCTTTATTTGATAGTACAGCTAAAGAGTAGACAGGAAAGGGGGCAGAGAGAGGGGCTGACACACAGCAAAGGGCCACAGGCGGGAGTCGAACCAGCAGCTACTGCAGAGGACTAACAGCCTCCATACATGGGTCAGACGCTCTACCAACTGAGCTAAACATCCGCCCCAGTAATGATCATTTTCATTATCAGTTATCAGTATTATCAGTATACTATCAATATTTCATTATTTTAAGATTAAGATTAATCGATTAATCTTTTAATCTTTAAAATTGTGAAAAATGCTCATCACAATTTTCAGGAGCCCAAAGCGACGTTTTCTTTTGTCCAGCCAACAGTCCAAAACCCAGACATTCTTCATTTACTATCATAAATGTCAAAGAAAAGCAGCAAATCTTTACATTTTAGACACTGGAACCAGCAAATGTTTTGCTTGAAAAATCACTGAAACAATTAATAATTAAATTGTTCCAACTCCACCAAATACTTTGTAATAAATTCAGGATAGTTAATAACCTCACCAGGTTCTTCGGTACAGTGCGGTATTCAATCAATTAATTACCCACATCCTCATTATAGCCATACAGGGTAGGGTGTCACTTATTGGTTCCTGTTCTGACTGACTCCTCTTTTTGATTCTTGTCCCACCATTTGAGTGTGAAAACAACGACAATATGCCACAAGTCAAATAATCTTTTATTTCAAACAGTTGATGAAAACAGATAATTAGTTATAAATGATTTCTATGGCTCTTCTTTGTAACAGGTAATATGAAGAATGTACTTTTATTCAGGGAGTGAGAGAAAAAGTGGGGGAGGGGGGAGACAGAGGTTGGTGAAATGAGTCGATGCTCTCGCAGGTCGATGAAAAAAATGCTACCGCAGCATTTTTACAGACGACAGTTTATATAAAGGCTAACAAGTCATTGTACTTTCAGCGTCCGAGAGGATGTATGAAGGTTGTCGTGACGATGTACTGAGTTGCACTCCACTGAGGTTATAATGAGGACACAAGGATGTTGTAGCTCAGGTTGTAGTGAGGTTGTTAGGATGTTGACTTGCAGTTAGAGTGAGGATATCTGTGTTTGTCCATCAAACATGAAGCATTTTCATGATCTAAGCCCAGTTGTACCCATAATAACATATAATTAGCTAATGCACATCCAACTGAAGTGCAAACAAATGTAAAAGAGCAAATGTTCAGCTTGTACTCAGCATTGAGATATTCTGCTTTTCTTTTTTTTCACTTTGCCAGAGTATTTTAGCACTTGAAAGGCGCTTCATTTAACCACTATATTTGAAATTCATATATTTAATGGTATTTAATGGCATCTTCCTTTCCATTCTGTAAACATTTCATTTATTTTCCATGTAAATTTTGACATCTTTGTTTCTGTCCTGGTCCTCTAGCCCCAAGAGGAACACTGAGAAGAGAAACCGGGAGCAGGAGAATAAGTACATCGAGGAGCTGGCCGAGCTGATCTTTGCCAACATCAACGACATGGACGACCTCAACGTCAAGCCGGACAAATGTGCTATCCTCAAAGAGACAGTGAAGCAGATCAGGCAGATCAAGGAGCAAGGTGAGGATCCACTCTGCTTCACTCTGTGTCCTCTTGCTTTTGCCCTGCTATGGCTCCTTCTATTACAGTTTTGGTTCCATATACTGTACACATATGAATGTGTATTTGACGCACCAGAAGATGTGTGTTAATGTGTGAACACGGCCTAATTTTACGTGTGAACCAAAACAAACCAAAATTAGAAATACCACTGACCAAACAGAGCAAGCCTCTTTCAACACAGAGTACACAGAACAGACAGGAAAGCTCACAAAATTCAAACTCCTTCCAGTGATTGGTCTAAACTCTTGCTCTGTCCTGTATATCAGTTTCCACAGAAAGCTAAAGTGAATGTAAATAAACTGGATTGTAATGTGGAAATATACAGCATGTGAGTGGTAACACACTGTGTAATGATAATGAGTGTGATGGTGAGACAGACTGAGGCGGAGATGTTATGTAACACTGACCAACATGATGTAAGTCTGTAAAGGAGAGCAGGCAGATCTGCCCTCAGCTCGGTCTCTCAACCTCCCTGTCTCCCACTATTCCTCTCCTTTCCTTCACCTTTCTTTCTTTTTTACCTCCCTCATTCCTTGTCTTTGTCTTTTTACTGTTATCTACACACCCCTTTACTTTTCTTATCCCTCTCTCGTCCTTCCACAAATATTCTTTGTTATTTTATTTTCCTGTATTTTCTATACTTTCCTTTTTCCTGTCCTTTATATCCCTTTCCTTTTTTCGTGGTCGTCTTTCATTTTTCATTAACCATCTATGTCTTTGCCTTTTCTGTCCTTTACCTTGTCTTTTAATTCCTTCCTTTTCTTTTCCTTCCATTACTTTCATGTCATTTAGTTCCTTTCCTTTCCTTTCCTTTTTTTATTTGTTCCTTTTCCCTTTTCCTTTCTTGTCCTTCCTCTGTTCTCTCCTGTCTCTTTCATCCTCCCTCAGTCTCCTTTGTTTTTTCCTCTCCTCTCCTACCTGTCCCTTTGTCCCTCATTTCTTTCCTATCCATCCTCCATATTTTCATTTTTCCTTTCCTTTCCTTTCCTTTTTTATATCTTCCTTTTCCCTTTTCCTTCTTTTCCTTTCTTGTCCTTCCCTTCTCTTTTCTCTCCTGTCTCTTTCATCCTTCCTCAACCTTACCTCCTTTGTACCTTGTTACTTCTTCCCTCCTCTTTTCCTTCCTGTACCTTTTTCCTCATTTCTTTCCTATCCATCTTCCTCTTTTCCTTTCCTTTCCTTTCCTTTCCTTCAGTTTTTCCTTCTTATGTGTTTTCTTTCACTCTCTCCTTTTCCTTTTTCCTATTCATCTTTGATCCTTGTCATCAATCATCCTTTTCCTTATTTTCTTTCCTCTTCCTCTTCATATTCCTCTCCCTCTCTTCCATCCTCCTTCTCCTTTTTCTCCTTTCTCCTCTCCATCGCTCATTTTCTCATCCTCCTCCTCATTTTGTTCCTGTGGTCAGCCAGTCAGTGTCCACGTGTTTTAGCACTGTTTGTGTCTGAAAACAACAGCTGAATAAGCACATGCACACACGGATGATACACAAGTCACACAGCTGCTTGGCCGACTTCAGAACCCACTGTTGTCCTGCAGCCTCAATATTTAACGAATGAGGTAGAATTATCTGACACAAAATGTAGTTATATGAAACACAAGTTTTACAAAAGTAACATAAAAAATGAGAAAGTCCATATAATTAAACCAGCAGAAACATGTGAACCATTACTACTTAATGAGGAGTAGTTAAAATAAATCAGCAGCTTTGTTTAGTGCAGCAAAAAGGTCACCTGCTGAAAAGAGGGAACATATACATTGACAAAAATAATGGTATTGTGCCTCCTTGTGTGTGTGTGTACATGTGCGTTCATGCGTGCATGTGTGTCAGATGACTTACTTAGCAGGGTGTGTGTTTGGCCCACAAGTCCCATTTAATTGCAGGGTCATATTATAGATGGAAGATGTGTGTGTGTGTGTGTGCGCTTCCATTTCTGTCAACTCAGCAGTTGTCCGTATGCTCAGACTGCTGAAAAAACAGCAGTATCTAATAATAAATGGCATATGTATACTGTATTCTCTTTGTGTGTGTAGCCAGAAAGCTTACTTGAGAATGCTGCCAAGTGTAAGGGGTGTGTGTATTACATATGCAGTTACATATTACAGAATGTACGCAGGAAAACTGAATAAGAGGATTACAAAATTATGCATGAAACCCATTTTGGTTATATAACTATAACCAAACGTTAAATGAAAACATTACTATTTATTCAGTTAGTTTTCTGGCAATCAGCTAATTTAGGTCATTAACAAGGAGACATGTGAAATAGCAACTCTCTTTTTGTTGTTTTAAAGTTGTTGCAACTGTGAGCATACAAGGTTGGGAGCTGGTCACAACGTGGAATCTCTTGATGTTTTTTAGAGCGAATGAGCAGTGGACTTATTGACAGTTGTCAAGTTAGATTGTGTTGCACCACCAAAGACTAATTTAGTCTAAGATTAGTTGTACTCAGAGTTTGCATAACCAGATTTTAAATTAAACAGAGCTCAGTTAAACAATTAAAAACTCATCTCCATTTAGTAGATCCAAGTTTATTAATGTAAACAGAAATTAAATCAAGTTAAATCAATATGCAGATGCTTTCTTACCCAAATTTAAATAAAAAAAATAGTTGCTGTCAGGACCTTGTAATTATAAAAAAGAGTGGAAACTGTTAACTTCAGGTTGCTCTGCATTCCCTGACAAAATGCTACATTGTTTGCCAGCTAGCTAAAAAGTTAATTAGCCTGGTTAGCCTACTCATGATGGCTTTGCAGAGACTTTCTCTTGTTTTTGAGAAAATCTTGTTGGCCAAATTAGAGGTCTTTGGCCAAATACCAGAAGATTAAAAAACAGACAACAGCACAGCGAGGAAAAATAGACTGCCTGACAGCAACTGGCAGTTTTAATGGATTGAGTGGAGTGAAAGAAAGAAGAGACACATCATAAAACTAAACTGGGTTGAGTTTGTCCCTTGACTTCCATCTCAAAAATCCTCCAGTGTAAGTTTAAAGATACTTTTGAATCGAATCATTCTTAACTTTAATCTAGTTTTAAAGTTTGGTGCAACATCATTTAATGATAAGCCACGATTTAATTGATGTGCAAAGCTTGAGCTTATTCAGACCAACACTTGTGCTCATCATGTTTCTGTATATCAGTTCCACTCCTCTACATTTTTTCTGTCTTTCCTCTGATGATGTTTTTGATGCGATGTGTGTCAACTTTGTGTCAGCTCTCCTCAGCTTGATACATGGTCGTTGTGAACTCACTGGTCATCACACTAATCAGACACATCCGCAGAAAGTGTTACACAAAATCACTCAATAACATATTTGGCAGACACTGGGGTTTAGGCTGTCAACCTGAACACACAGACTGATCATGTGCAATACAGTATATCATATTTATTGATATAAAAAAAATATGTACTGCAACTTTAATACCCTCCAACCTGCCTGATGGCCACTGCAGGCTGTACAGTGACAGGGTTTAAGGGCTGATGACTCTGTACAGCTCTGGTCCCACAACAGGAATGTCAGCTATGTGGCCTAATGGGGCCATGGGAGGCTTAACAGTCCAGTGGTACAGCCAGGGAGGAGAGTGCAGACTGGCCTCTAATATGACTAAATGTGTGTAATGTACCGCACATTAGCGTAGTGATACCTGCACTCTATGGTATTCCAGGCACTCAAACCTGCAGACTTGACCGTGTATCATCACATTGTTGGAGGACTTCGGTAATAGTTTACACTAGCAGTAGTTGTAACTTAGGGTAAGCGCAGGACTAGCCAGTGAATGTAATCAGTAAAAGGTCCTCAGATATGTACAAACACAGTGTGTGAGTGGGTGTGTGTTGGCCTGAGGGAGACATCATCACAGAAACAACACTCTCAGTGTTTTCTGGGGAAAGAAAATACCCGTCAAGAGGCAGAGCAGAAGAAAAAGCTTCAGTCTGACAAAATGTTTTTCCCAAGAAAACAAACATGCTGTGTGGTAAACATACAGTCAGTTATTTCATTTGATCCCAGCCTTCCTTTTGATGTTCACATTTGACATGCAGTTTCCACATCATCATTACCACATCAACAGTGAGTCATGCATTCACTAAATTCCTTTAAAATGCACCGTGAAGTCCTCAGCAACGGGATAGATAGAGCATTTTACTGACTAAACTCATTTTTTGCTTATTTAGGGCGCTTTCACACCTGTAGTTTGGTTCATATGGTCTGGACCAAGGGAAAGAAATGACAAGCCACGTTTCCACCTAAAGTTCCCAGGAGCTACTTTTCAAGGAACTAAAAATTCCCTTCAACCTACTGTTGTCTGTATTGCCATCATGATCTGAAGATCTGTAAAGATTAGGCAAATTAGTGTGCTTTGGTCCAGTACGTGTTCACACTGACTTTTTAAAAATAAGCCAAGAGGAGTAAACATGAAGTTATACAGATGGAGAGGTAACTCATTGATTGGACAGATTTGGCAGTTGTTTTTTTGTTTTGCAGCACTTTAATGCTTCTAATGCGTATATTTCTGTCATTTAGTTTCACAAAGAACTCATGAATAAATAACTGATTTAAGCCTTATTACTATTATCAGACTGCAAATCGGCCGCATATTATGAATAAAGACTAACCAGTAGAGACCGGACAAAAAAGTCCTCCGGTAATGATTTGGGGTTTGTTGCTGTGGGATCGCTGTCACACACACACAAAGAAATTCATTTTAAAAATGGTCAATGAAAGGTTGTAAACTCCGAAACGGGAGACATTTCAAGTGTTTTAACCCCCTCTTTTCCTGTTAATCATTGTCTTTTACAGAAAAAGCTCCAGTAGCTGATGCTGAGGAGGTGCAGAAGGCCGATGTCTCCTCCACAGGACAGGGTGTCATTGATAAAGACGCCCTTGGGCCCATGATGCTGGAGGTATGTTCACCCAAACTTTGGTCCACCCCTGTCATTATGTTCTGAGAAAAAAATGATTCTAAAGGTCAAAGCGATAGTGACACAAAACAGAACATTACCTGGAGCTGCAATGATGATGATGGCACCAAGAATGATTATTCAAACAGGAATTTCTTGCTTGTCTTCTATTGACAACAGTGGCCTGTAATTGACCTTTGGGTACTACAGAGTAGTCACATTTTCACAACAACAGAGGGGAAGAAGTATAGCAGTTTGAATTAAATAATCTTAATTTTACACACCATAATGTTCTATAATGTGAGAATTATCGTAGGAGCTCCTGTTTTGCTCCAAATGCCACCATTATAGCTGTGCAATGTGGGAAAGAGTGCAAAAGCCTGCATGTTTTTGTATGCATGCTGTTGTCACTTAGGGCTGGTGGAGCATCTTTCTCACTTTAAATGGTGTTGCACCCTACAGTGACGCAGACAGATAAGAGTTCCTCTGGCTAGCGGCAATGCTGTCATCAAGCCCGCTCTAGTGTGTGTGTCTGTCTGTGTCTGAGTGTGCACGTGTGTGTGGTGACGTATAACATGGGACCCAATGAGGTATAAATACCTTTTCTGAAAAGCCAGATTAGAAAGGAGGGGAGGAGCTTGACCACACACACACTCAGGCTATATATAGCTTTCACCAGCTGCAACATTGGCTGAGGTGTCATCCTAGCCAAGACCCTTTCTATTCTATTGTATTCTATTCCATTTTATTCTACACTACTTTTAGGAATATAAACAGGCAGACACACAGTAGGAGGCTTGTGTAGACATGTAGCAGGCTAAAGGACAAATCACAGTCTGTACATATAGGTGGAAATTACTGAGTTAACAGGAATGAAAGAATGGAAAAATACACACACAGTGCAAGACAGGCCAATTCAATACCTTGAATGATACTGCTTGTTTTTTTGAGTCATAATTAAGGAGTTTTGTTTTAATTTGTGTCAAATTTAACAAAAAAATGCTTTTTTTTTGCTAGATTTATTTTAAGAGGAGCAGACATTTTGAAACATACACTTCATGTTCACAGAGATCCAAAATTGATGCATCTGTTCATGCAAGAAAACACTTAATTTACTGTAGTTTACAGTAAACAAGGCTCTTGGTTGGCAAGAATACCTCAGAATACACTTCTGGTAATAGAAAATGAAGCCAAAAAGTGCCAATTTGCTCACACAAAATGACAATATATGGTTAAACTTTGCAGCCAAACCCAAACTGGAGGAATTAAAACCTCAAGTTTCTCATTTACTTCTGTTAATTGAGTCTAATCAGCTTTGGGTGGAAAGTTCAGATGAACTTTAATTAACATCCAGTCTCCCCTCTTTATCCCTCTTACCTTCTTCTGTCTTCATTCTTTTTCTTTCCTTCCTGCTGGCCTTATGCGTTTGTTTCTTCCTCTAATCTCCCTCTACTTTGTCTCCTTCCTTCTTTCCTTCACTCTGCTTCTCACCTTGTCTTCTTCCTTTTCCCTCCCTTCAAACTTCCCCACTATCTCACCTATCTCTACTTTCCACCTCTTCTGTCTGTCCAACCATCTTGTCTTTCTGCTCCTCACTCCCTCCCTTCATCTCCTCCCTGTCTCCTCTGCCCTCCCACTGTTTCCTCACCTCTCAGGCCCTGGACGGCTTCTTTTTTGTGGTCAACATGGAGGGCAACATAGTGTTCGTGTCAGAGAACGTCAGCCAGTATTTGCGCTACCAGCAGGAGGAGCTGATGAACACCAGCGTCTACAGCGTGCTCCATGTTGGAGATCATGCCGAGTTCGTCAAGAACCTCCTGCCCAAGAGCCTGGGTAAGAACCGCAGTCAGTTTTACAATCCATTATTCTGAAATCCCAAAAGTCCAAAAATGTTCCATTGGACTGAAAGCCCATTTGTCCCACAGCCCATTTTTCTGAAAAATACACACACTGGAATTTTTTGTTCTAATGTCCTCTTGTATTTTGATGGGCAAACATCAGGGGACCTTTGTAAGGTGACCGTTGTCATGGTGGCAAGAGTCAGGTGTCCTTCACTGTCATAGTCAGGTGACTTATATTGTAATTGTAACAGCAATAAACATATGGTAAACATTGTGAAATACTCATAGTTTAGTTGTAAAAGGATATATTGATTTTGATTTGTTGACATTCTTTTATTTCATGACAAAATTGTGACCGTGACATAAATAAAAAAAAATATTGACAACAAAAACGGTGACAAAATCTCTGTCAATTAAAAATGAAAATGATGACTAAGATGACTAAGATTATGACTAAAACATTGATTAAAACTATGACATTGGTGGACATTTAGCTCAGTTGGTAGAGCGTCCGACCCATGTATAGAGGCTGTTAGTCCTCTGCAGCGGCCGCTGGTTCGACTCCCGCCTTCGGCCCTTTGCTGCGTGTCATCCCTCTCTCTCTGCTCCCTTTCCTGTCTCCACTTCAGCTGTACTATCAAATAAAGGCAAAAATGGCCAAAAAAATAACTTAAAAAAAAATAAAACTATGACATTGACTAAAATTATGACTACAATTGAAATTGAGTTCCACTGACTAAATCTTGACTAAAGCAAAACATAAACAAAAGACTAAAATGTGATTTTAATTAAAAACAATTTCAAGTATGTTATGTTATGTTAGTTACATCAGTTAAGTTATGTAAGTTTGTAGTAATGGGTCTTTGTTTTGTTGGTTCGTTCAAAATAACCCTGGCCCTGCCAGCATGACAGAACCTGGTCACCCTACTTTTGTTAGTTCACAACACTAAAAAAATTGGAACGGTTGTCCTTAGCTTGATGATCAAGATCAAACAGCTGTGCACATTACTGTGAAACTGTCTTGTCTTTAGAGCTTTTCTCTTTTCTAAACCACTGTAAAGTTTTAGCTTGAGATGAGTGTTAAGCTAGCTGTCCACAGCTGTCGGCTGTGTATTAGGTAACACTTGGCAGCACAATCGGTGTCGGAAGCTAAGCAATGTAGTGCTATGGAAAGGGTTAGCAGCAAAGCATATTTTTGCTAACTAAAAAAAGACCCACCCCCAAAAATTAATATCAGTTTAAGAGTTTGCTAGATTTACAATATTTTCTGGTCTCACAATGCCTTGATTAATTAGTTTGTTTTTTGAATTGTGTGACTTTAATGTTTTAAAAGTTTATTTTGGATTCACTGATGTCACACGATAACACAAACAAACTAACCGATCGAGGCAGCAGTAGACCAGCAACTCTTGTGTTCTGCAAGGTAAAATTACTGCTTTTGTTAATGGAGTCTGGTTGCTTCGGAGAGAGCAATAGAGGGGAGAACATCTACTGCAGATAATACACCGACTGTGGAAGTACCTCACACAACCCAACTTCAAAAACACAAAGTATCCATTAAGTTTTAGCTTGAGATGAGCCGCCTCAATTAACCTGAACAAAGTGTTAGCTGGCTATCAAACCAGACAGTTTATTTTGCTGAGAAGGTCAATATTTTGTTAAAGGGATAGTTTGGAGTAGATAACGGTTAGTACCACTCCAATTTGCAGTAGCAAGACAGGAGTACAGGTAAAGGAAGCTAAACAGTGTGCTGCTGTGGACAGGGTCAGCAGCACACTAAAAAATCTATGAGTTTAAGTGTGTGCTATATTTTCACTGCTTTATCTTGCCATCAGATGCCTTTTCCAACCAGAAACAGCTGTTATATAAGCTAAATATCACTCTCTCCAAAGCAACCAGACCCCTTTGGCAGCAACAGTCATTTTAGTTGGTAGTTCAACCACTGCATGTGTACAGTTGAAGAGCGTATTGCTGTATTTAATGCAGTTTACTAGGACCGCCATCTACTGTAGGTAATGCACTGACTTGAAAGTACTCATACAACCACTTCAAAACCTGAACTGCAATAAGTTTAGCTTGGTATACCTAAATACCTGAACAAAGTGTTAGCTAGCGTCAGTCATTTGTTTAACTGAGCAGATAATGTCAATATAATGTTAATCTTATATTGACAACCTCTGTCTCCACAAGCTTGCAGAGATCTAAAGAGCAAGGAAAAATTTAGAAGAAAAATTTAAGAACACAGTTGGTTGCAGGTTTACTAAAAACCTACTATATTATGCTACAGATAATTTCCCGCCAGTGTTGCTGTTTCCAGAGGAGGGCAATTTTAAAAACATTGCTAACTGAATGGCCACAAAAGTATTTCTGTCTGCTGTTTTTGAGGTATAGGACATAGCAGTTTGGTGTTGCAGTGTGTATGTTGGCACTTTGAACGTCAAATATGATCTCTAGCATTTTACTTAACATGTTTAGGTTGACTCTTATTTTTGTGTTGTTGTCTCCCATGTAGTCAATCATCGCAGCGGTGATTCGTCCAACAGGAACAGCCACACCTTCAACTGTCGTATGCTGATCAACCCTCATGCCGACGGTGAAGCCCAGCCTGTGTGTGACCAGCAGGACGCGTCACAGCAGAAGTACGAGACCATGCAGTGTTTTGCTGTCTCCGAACCCAAGTCTATCAAGGAGGAGGGCGAAGGTATTGTCTCTAACTAAATTTTCCCTCTCTAAATGTCTTTTTTATTGCTTCCCTTTCGTACCCTTTTTTTAATCTTTTGTTCTGTCTCACTTGATTTGGTCCCTCTTTTGTTATTTCCATGTCTCTCTTTTTGTTTTTCTGTCTTCTTAGTTCTGTCCTGCCATTCCTACATGTTCTTTATTGCTGTTACTTTCTTTCTGCGTCTTTCCATGTCTGTTTTGACTTTTTGTCCTCTTGCCATCACTTTTTACATCCCAGCTCTCCCAGTCTCTTGTGTCCTGTCCTCCTTTCATCACCACTCCTGTCTGCTTGTCCTCCCATCCACCGGGAGAGACTAATTAGTGCGTGGCACTTTGTCATCTTCCCATCTTATCTTATCACACACAAACACACTAGGGAAAAGAATCTGTCTGGCACTCTAATTTTAGATGTCTGACAACCAGATATTGTGCCAATCTGTCCCCCGACAGACGGAGGATGTCTGGTGGACAGACAGATGGCTGCAAGGTTGAGACTGAGGTTTAGGCTGATGTGAAAACTCAAGCTTAGTCTCAGATTGGGGTTCTTGACATCAGTTTTGAGGCTGAGATTGGTGCTCTTGATGAAATTGTCAAGCAAATTTAAAACAAACTTTTTAAATGCTGCAAAAAAAGGAGAAGGGTTGTTTCCATCAACTGATTTGGAGTGAATAAACCAGGCCACACAAAGCATAGTTTCATCAGAAGCAGCAGTATAGACTACTTTTGTAAACGGTTAAAAATAAGGAGAGGTTGCAAACTGAAAACAAAACCATTTGAGTGCCAACTGCCAATAAACCTAGAGGAAAAAGAAAAAAAAGAGGAAGAAACAAGACCAGTCGCTTTGTCCAGCTATGAGAGAAAAGTTTTTTTTCAATTCAGCAAGCTGTAATTATTCTTTCATGGAACTGTCGACACCAACAGCAGAAACTGCTTCTTCTTGTCTTGGAGCAGAAACAGTCATGACTTAAACGTTAAAAGTAAAAGTACAGGTGCTAAATGCAAAAGTAAGAGATAAGCAGAGCGCCACTGGGTTCATTTTAAGATTGAAACTGGGGTTGAGGTTCAAAGTGCAGAAGTACTGACTTTTTTAATGAGAATAAAGCTTCAGTTGTATTGATGCTAGGGTTTATGTTGGACTGATATGAGGTTGAGGTTGCTATTGGGAGTGGGACTGTATTCAGTTTGAAGGAACAGACAGAAAGACAGACAACATTATTAATACCTATTGCTTTGTGTTTTTAATGAGGGAATCTGTAATGCTATAATGGGTGAGGAGCCAGAACAAGATCACCCAGGGAGGGAGAGTAAGGTCACACTTACCTACAAACACACACACCTAGACACACACACACACACACACAGAATGGGAGGCTTTTAGGGTTTTAACTCCAGCCTCTCTCTTATTCTTATATACTGTTCATGCTATATACTTTTGCATTAGTTAAAATGTAATTTTGAGCCATACTTTTTTCAAACATGCAGATTTCCAGTCATGTCTCATCTGTGTGGCAAGAAGAGTCCCCGTCAAAGAGAGACCTGTGATGCCCTCATACGAGAGCTTCACCACGCGTCAGGATCTTCAAGGTAAGACTGGGAGAGGAGGTTTTACTGTTAATATATTGTATGATCTATATACTGAATGATCAGTGTTGTGTTGTGCCAATATATAAATGTGCTGTCTACAAGCCAATAGATAAGTATGTTGTGGGACGGATGAAGCAGTGTGTTTGGAGCTGATAGAATTGTTGGTTCCTTGCTCAAATGAACTTGGATGTGGATGCTTGCTGGAACTCTAGGGGCAGTTACACTTCAGAGTAATAACCCCGCTGCTCCATAACATCTAAAACATGACGGCCATCTGTTAATATCAAGTGTTTTACCTGTTCAGGTAAGATCACGTCCCTGGACACCAGTCTGCTTCGTGCGTCCATGAAACCAGGCTGGGAGGACCTGGTCCGGCGGTGTATTCAGAGGTTTCACCTGCAGAATGACGGAGAGATGTCATTTGCCAAGAAACACCAGCAAGACGGTGAGTCAGACAATCCGGGGCTCACCCTGCAGCCTGCAACTGATTAACTAAACTGAAAGATTATTTTCATGAGCAGAAAAGATGAACTTATTAAAAAATAGACAAATTGTTACCAGGTTTTGTTATTCACTATATCTCTTAATTTCTTTATCATTTTTCAGCAATCAATTTGTAGGAAGGATATCATGTTCTGTCTCGCCCTCTGGCTCTGTCATGTTTTATGATGTGAATGTGTTTTATTTTGTAATAAGTGTGATTTCTTGTCTCTCTTTGCAGTATTGAGGAATGGCCACGCACTGAGCCCTCTGTACAGATTCTCACTGGCAGACGGCACCATCGTCTCAGCTCACACCAAGAGCAAGCTGGTCCGGTCTGCCACCAACGAACCACAGCTCTACATGTCCCTGCACATCCTGCAGAGGTATCACCAACCACTCTCTACTCTCTATCTCTGTCTTTCCCTACAATGTACGTAGTCTTACAGAGGTGGAACAGAGCAGCGTAAAGTTGACTGCAATAATTTATTATGTAAGTTTGTTAAATAAGATCTGGTTCTTGGTTTCCTCTCCAACAGAAGCAACTTCAAGCTACTTAAAAATCCTTTATATGTTGTCGGTCTAGTCTCGACCACTTTTTAAGACATTTTGAATGTGATTCTTTATGTCTTTAGAATAAGAGCCTCCCAGGATAATAGACTTGTTTGAACTGAATCTTATCTCAGTTCAGTTAGGTTGTAGCTGTAAGGGAAGCAGGATTTTTTTTTTTTTTTATATTAAAGATATGTAGGTAATTATATGAACTTGATGTGCAGTCAGTGTACATTATTAAAAACAGGTAATGAATCAAAATAATTCTTTTAATAGGCCTTTATTTATTTATTCTTGATATGCTTATAGTATAGCTTAGGAGTAGTAGTACAGCATAGCTTTGAATTAGTGATTTGTATAAGAGCAATACATACAGTTTGTATTTATGCAAACATACAGTTGAAAATAGGAAAAGTATTTCTAGCACAGATATAGAGTCAGACATGAAACAGAAAAAAAACAAAATAAAAACACATCAGTTTTTTCTTGTACATAAGTGCCTAAAAAAGGAATATTGCAAATTAGTTTTAATATATTGCAACTTCAGTTAAAATCTAGACAACATGGAAATGAAGTTAAGAATTAAAAAAATAAATAAATAAAAAGGAAATAATGAAGAAGAAAATAAAAAATATTTCTTAAAAAACCTTAAGTGGATGTCGAATATGTCGTTTCTGCTTTCATGACTTAAACTAAGCTAGGTTGTGGAACACTAGTTTGTAGCGCACTGTTATTGAAGCCATTCATAAAGAGCTGCCAGATCCAGAAGAATTTGTCTTCATGCCTTCTCAATGAGTATTTTATTTTTTTCTAGATGCAGGTGCTGCATAGCATCTTTCATAAGGGCAGAGTGGGTAAAAGTGACATTGAAGGACTTTTTAAATTTGAATTATTTATCCTTTATTTAGCCAGGAAGGTCCATTTGAGATTTTAGATCTCATCTGTCAACGAGTCCTGGAACTTGCACGGAGCCAGTTCAGAAAAAGTGAAAAGCTTTACACCAGTCAGCAGACACATTGAAAAGCTTAAGGTTTGATGAGTTGAGTTTTATGACTTCTTGATAATGAAGCTCCAGTTTGGCCCTGTAGCTGCCACTTAAGGCCAGCTAAGTTAACCTTTCATAAAACTGGCTTTTCACTCATGACTTTAATAGCATAACAAGATAGATATTATTTCCTCCTCTTTCTCCTGTCAGTCTGTGTGTCTATCACATGTTTTCTCTCAGTGTTTCCTCTTGATTTGGACAAAGGGGGGGATACAGCAATGTAGATTAACAACAAAGAGCCTGTTATTCAGAACCGCTGCCACATGTATAGACCAAAACTGACACAAGCACCACCAGTCAGTCCAGTCTACAGTATCTCCATCCCTCCCTCCCACCACCGTGAGCAACTGCGACTCAACCCGCATCCAGCCTTTGGTATGACCATTCAGAGTCAGCATTTGGACAGCAGTCAGAAAACAATGCCAGGACTGTTACCCAGAGCATTCGGGGATCAATGGCGAGAACTTGGCCTTTTTACTTCCACAAGTTTCACATTCAAAATTATCGCTCCAGCTTTCAGCACAATCAGAGCTTTGTGTGTTTGCTGTGGGTCTGAAGCTGATCCATGTTTCAAGCTCTCTCTCTCTGTTACAGCTTTAGGCCTCGTTACAAACTTGTTTTCTCAGTTGTGTACACTGTTTCAGAGCCGCTATCTGTTCAAGTCCTTCATGACATGACTGATTGGAGCTGAACGAAAAGGAGTTATTTAACCTCTTCATGGTGTGCTTTGTACTGAATCCAAAATCACAGTTTGTGTTAATAGTGGATAATGCTTTTTTACAAGCTGGTCATGTTTTTTTTTAAGGGCAGATATAAAAAGTTTGAAAATAAATACGTTTTATATCAATTACTAGACTTGGTCAAGAATCGTGAGTAAATGTTCTTGACCTTGGAAACAGTAGCTTGACCAAAAAACAACAACAACAATAATTCCAATTCTTAATTCTAAAAAGAATAAAAAGAAAAAGAATTGCCAACGTCTGAGTGGGAGTTCCCATTTGAAAAACCTGGAAAAGATGAAATTGTCCTTTAAGTAAAAGTCAAGATTGTGTGCACACTAGATTATATCTATAACTACCATGACCAGTAGATTTTAGACTGAACCAGCATCATTTTGACCCCACCCAGCCTTCTTTCTGTAAATGGTAACATGGCACGTGTGTGTATAGATCTATTAGTTTACTCAGGGAACATTTAAGGGAAAATTCACTTCACTTCACTTTTCATGTGGATGTTCAGTCAGTGCTGATGGTAAATATAGTCCATTAAAGCACTAAATTCCATGCTACATGCTGTCTTGGCCAAGAAAACTAAGTTCTCCTGACACCCATGCCTAGGCTTATGTTGTCGTGTATCACCACCCTAATTTATAACTATTACATCATTGGCCAGGCAACAAAAATACTCAACTAGCACATCACCCTGGCAGCCCAAAGACGGAGATTAGAAATCGACAGTGAAGTAACCTGTAGTTCTTCTTAAACACAAAGTATATGACAGTGACATCACAGGATGCAGGAAGAACAACAGATTTTAAAGGAGAACTCAACTTTCTTGGTCAGTCTAGCAGTACTGAGGAATTAATTGCTTCAATTGACTACATTTACCATCAACGCTGAGTGGACATTGACATAAATAGTGGTGAATTCTCCCTTTAATTAACCATAACGTCATTCTGAAAATTCATACATATGCACATTTTCACACATACAGTCTACCCATATACAACCAGCACTCATCTGGAGCAGATCTGATTCTTGTGTGTGTTTTCTTTGCCTTCCAGGGAGAACATGGGTGGCATGACTGCAGACCAGGGCATGGCCAAACCAATAACCCCAACCAGTGTGAGTGGTCCCTCCCCTTCTCCTGATGCCAGCGTCACCAGCAACACGCACCACTCCACCATGGCCTCCAGTACCCCTGGACGTGCTTTTGGGGCTGTGTCAGGTCGGGCGCCCACGCCTCAGGGAAACAGCCACGCACTTAAGGTGGGCAGTCCCTCGGCCCAAGGCAGCCCCAGCGTCACCTCAGGGGCCCAGGGTGCCATGTTGTCTCCTCGTCATCGCCAGAGCCCCAGCATGGCGGCCAGCAGCAGCAGCTGTGGCAGCCCTCATCTTCCCCAACATCCGCCTGGTTCTTTCTCTCCTGCAGCCGGCCTCCACTCTCCAGCATCCGTATGCAGCAGCACAGGTAACAGCCAGGGGTTCAACTCCCTCAGTGCACTGCAGGCCCTCTCCCAGGGCCACAGGGTTTCCCAGGGACTCACAGAGGGGCAACATCCAGAGTCACCTGACAGAAAGCCAGGTGGCCAAGAACTAGCCAAAAACAATCCGAGCTTAGAGGCCGACTTATTTGGAAGTTTTGGGGAGCAGCACGAATTATCATCACAGAATCAGGAGGGTGAGCAGGAGGAGGGCAAAGACGGTGACCTGGACAGCTTAGGAGGTGATGGAAGCTTAGGGGAGCTTGGTGACGCCCCAAATCGCCTTCTGAACACAAAGGGGCACACAAAGCTGCTCCAGCTCCTCACCACCAAACTAGAACCCTCCGATCCCTGCTCACCACTGCGGCCCATGGGGGACGAGCAGGACTGTAAGGACCAGTTGGGTGGGGGTGTGGGTGGGGCTGGGCATAACAACCACTCCACCTCGTTAAAAGAGAAACACAAAATTCTCCACAGGTTGCTGCAGAACAGCACCTCACCCGTGGAGTTGGCCAAGCTGACAGCTGAGGCTACTGGAAAGGACCCTGTTGGTCCAGAGTCAGCTTCAGGGGACAACATGGCCGCCCTTGGTGAACTCTGCACGAAACAGGAGCCAGGGAGCCCCAAAAAGAAGGACAATGCTTTGCTTCGATATCTGTTGGATAGGGATGATAACAGCATCCTGGATAAAGCCATTAAGATGGAACCTGGTGATGGACCGAAGCTGTCCAACGTGAAGACAGAGAAACAGGAAGCCGGTTTCAACATGGCGGACCAGGTGAGTGTTGTTGACAGTAATATTCATTGTTTGTGCTGTAATGATATTAAACTCAGTGTCACCTAGATCAGACAATCAAACAAAGTTATAGAGTTGTGTTTTG
The DNA here is from genome assembly GCA_034769285.1 of Lutjanus argentimaculatus. Taxonomy (NCBI): domain Eukaryota; kingdom Metazoa; phylum Chordata; class Actinopteri; order Lutjaniformes; family Lutjanidae; genus Lutjanus; species Lutjanus argentimaculatus. Next base: position 33,619,228 of record JAWZSL010000011.1, on the reverse strand, counting down.
AAATGCTTGACCCCCAAATACACTTTGCTCTGATGGCCTCATAAGAAAGAAACTGAGAAACCATTGCATTGGATGCTAAATTAGGATATGCTCCACGGGGTGGGATGACATTTTCTAGTGTTCCCAGGTTCCCAAATAACAAACTCTAAGGCTAAAATACCATTATGAATACCAAAGAATACCTACAAAATGACTTTTTTTCATGTCATTGTTGGGCCAAATACTGACATATAGTGTGAGATGTATGTGATAAAAACACTAAAACATCCATTTTGACTTTTAAAGTCACAGTTAAAGTCAAAATTGTTTTTAAGTAAATTTATAATTACCAATTGCTGTTTTGCTGGTTCCAGCTTCCTGAATTGATTTGCTGATTCTCTCTGTTTGGTATAATTGAAAGTTATATCTTTACATTTTGGACAGTTGGTAAAACATTTCCAGCAGAGAGAGATGGATAACAAATAGTAGACAGTCGGCCATGATCACAGTCAGAGCCCCTTAGCCTCCTTACATCTGAGGAGTTCTGTTAAATGCACAGAAATGTTCAGTATGTCACAGTGATTTTGATGCAGTAACTGATATAATGGTACAGAGACAGTACGATGTGAGTTGCAGTTCAAAATTAGACTTTGGCTCTTTCCACTTACTCCATCTGTTAAAATGTTCAAAATGAGGTTTGTTAGTGTCAGAGCTTTTGCAAATGTGTATTATTTTTCAAATGAGTTCTGGACCCAAAATGTTACTTGCTATTGAAACCCAATCCTGTAAAACATGCTTAAGTCTAGATTAATAATGTAAGCCTGCTAATAATTGTAGCTAAGTACAGTGTCGGCCAAAGCTTTGGAGCTTCTGTTATATACACTGAGGTTGAAATTTTGACCAGGTCACAGTGCTGCATGAAAAATCATGGGATTCTCAATGACTTTTGGATTCATCATCTGTGGACTTTTAATGTCAGTACTAAATTTAACTAGCATGGCTAAAAAATTGCATCATAAAGATTCTGGGGTGCATCTTCCAGGTTACATAAAAATTGTTCTTGTAGTGTCCAATATGTCTTGTTTGATGGGTACATGAACTAAGCAACACATGATGGTAACTGTGTTCTGAGTAAAAAAAAAAAAAGTAATCTGTTTACTTAACATATGACCTATAGAAGTATTTATCAGCTCTTATAAACACTTGTAAGTGAGAGGCACAGCTCTTCTTCACAGCAGACTTCTATCAGAGTTGTGTTAACCTACACTTTGATGGCCGGATGTTAGGAGTTAGTCCTGAAACACAAGATGCTCCGGTAAGAGAGGGAGAGGAGTATTGTTTAAACTTGGGGAAACCAAGAATACATGGGCATGATAATTGAAAAACACCATACATGCTTGTGTATATGATTTACAGAGAGAATGTTTATGTGCTGTATTTGGAATGTAAGAAGCTCTCCACAGGAAGAGCAGAGGAGTTCTGTTTATGTGGCTCAGTATGTAGGTTTGTTTGCATGTGCAGTGGGTCGGGTTTTGTTGTGTGTCTATAAACGTACATGTATGTACAAACCTCCCAGAGGAGTGAAAGATTATGTCTGGCAGTGGCACCAGTCTATAGAAGTTGCTTCCCAGCCAGTGTTTGCCTGTGTAGGAAGACCGTAAGGGAGAAGGAGGAGGATGAGGAGAAGGCTAACATAGAAGCAGTGAAAAGTAAGGAACAAGAGGTGAATAAACTTCAGGGGTCAACCCAGGAGCTATAGAAATCAAAGCAGCTATAAAAAACTGCACAGTGTGGGACTCAAATATATAAAAACAAACATTCAGTTTTGACCCTGCATTGCTAAAGGGGCGGTTCATCCAAATTACAAAATAACAGATTTTTTTTATTTAGCTCTAGTGGTATGTAGTGATGCTGATAGTTTTAGTTTTATCTGTTTAGGTTTTGTGATATCCCTCATAGATATCTTTTTACACCTTTCTCTGTGTGCAATTTTCAATCAGACTATTTTTTTGCCTAAGAAAAGTGGTAGAAATAAATCATCCTTGTAGAAACTGTTGACTCCACAAGTGTGTAGGACTTAATGGTCTTTCGCGTTGAGGTTGCAACAAACTGAATACGGCTTGCCTCCTCACCTTCCCCTTCTAAGCATATAGGAGAAACTACGGTGGCCGCAAAACTTGCAAAAATGTGTGTGTGTGTGTGTGTGTGTGTGTGTGAGTGTGTGTGTGCGTGCGTGCGTGCGTGCGTGTGTGCGTGTGTGTGTGTGTGTGAAAAGCCCTATCTAGAGCCAGTGTTCTGGGCTACTGTAGAAACATGGCCGTGCAACATGGCGGCTTCCATGGAAGAGGACTCACTCGCTCTGTAGATCTAAATGGCCTATTCTAAGGTAACAAAAATACAACAATTCTTACTTTCAGGTGATTATACACTAATGAAAACATACTTATAAATAAAACATTCCATTTCTGCTATATTCTGCCAATAGATAACCCTAAATCTTTCACTCTGGACCCTTAAATGGAGTATGTTCAAGAGTTTGTATGTTTGATTAACAGGTTTCTGATACTTGATTCAGACTGACACAGTTACCCAGGTTCATGTCTCTCCTCTCTAACTGACTTGAATATGGGTCAGATGTAGAGTCCCGCACTGGCCAAAAACTCCAGCCCAAGCCTGGCCCCTGCCCAACAAAGTCTGTAATTTTTCAGCCCAAGCCTGCCTAAGCCCAAATCTGACACCAGGCTCAGTCTATTAAAAGAAGAAATGGCCTGAACCCGGCCCTAATGGACTTGTAGACTTCAATAGATGATGCCCAGCTTTGGTGAACATGTGTCTTCTCAAGATTTAAATGAATTTGATGATAATGACATATAAAAATCATTTAACCTAGTTAATGGCTTAGCAATGAGATGTATAAAACTACACTGCAGACTGGAGTCTCAACTAACAGTGACCACCAGAGATGAACTTGTGACAACAGTTACGCATTAGTGGGTCCACTGCGCCATATGTGCATCTTTTGTTTGAAAGGAGTTTTTGAGTGATAAACCAAAGCAGTGGTTTTAGCAGCACCAACATTCTACAGTGTAGCACTTTCTCTCTCTTACAGTTATTGCTTTGTTTAAACACAGGGAAGTGTAGCCACTCCAGTTGTTGAGTCTCATTACCAGGTCGTCAAACATAGACGTTTGGGTTGGTGGCTCGACCTCAGTCAGAGTCTGAGTATTTGACAACCTGCTAATGAGACTCAGCTATCAACTAACTTGCTCCAGAATTGCTTGCAGCAGCTTTAAAGTGCAGGTGCGTTGGCATAGTTGAAGTTCTTTCCAGGAAGGGGCTGAAGGCCGCCGACGGAGGTTCAAAAGTCTGGCATCCTCAGAAACAAAGGCAACACTCCAATCAGCAGTTGTGCCTCCGGACAGCGGAGGCTGCTGCCGGAGGGGAGGTAACCGTTCTGTGGCGGATGGATTGGTTTGTAGTTTGTAGATTAAGGTGCTGCCACGTTGAACTGGTCCTAATGGTGCCAGGAACATGCTTTTTAAGCGAAGGTGAGGGCTGTTGATATTGATGATATTCCAGTTTACCAGAACAAGGAACAGAACAGGAAGAATTTTAAGTTGAATTTAGTTGAGCTTGGCCTCTAAACCTGGCAGAAAATCAAACCAGTACAAGCCCCTATGGTAACTGCTTTAGAGAGCAACAGTAAACTCTGCTGAAAATAATGGCCTTTGTCTGCACAATGTTATACTTAGCCATTTGGTGTTAAATTTAAGGTACCACCATTAAGGGATGGCATTTTGCTAACATATCATGGCTGCTGTGGGAAAATACAACAAAGTTAGCCAACTATAATTATCCACTAATGCAAATTTCAAGCTCGCTACCTGTTAGCTAACTGCATCAGACATGACTCCTGAGTCTGCATATCAAAGTGACTTTTAGTATATAACCACTGTTATTGTATGTAAGTACATTGACAGGAAGTAAAGGCAAGACAGAGTGACAGGATGCCACACTGCTTGGACTAGCAGTGAAAGCTAATGTTAGTATGCTCATTTTTAAGGTTTTATCTGTGTGTCTGATTTTATGTGCAAACTCACAGGTAGCTACTTGAGGCACAATGTGAGAACTGTTTTCCACATACCGTGGAAAATATTGGCCGTCAGCAGTGCTGTGGCCGACTGACTTTCAATATACTACGTAAACAAAGACATTAGCTCTACATATTACGATTTAGTTACATCATGTTTTCTTCACCTGTCCAACAACAACTATAGGCCTGTTTTAAAAAGTTGGGGGAATGTGTCCCTCGCATCCCCATTTAAAATTATGCCCTTGTATCCATGTGGCCATGCTGTGTTCACTGTGTGTGTTTTTGTGCATGTGTATTTGTGTGTGCACTTTTGTATACACTGGCTAAACAGAGCTGTGACTGTGTCTTACTGTACATCACACATGACCTCATTAGTGCCGGCAGTTTATTTTTAGCTCCTCCTCTATTCATCAGCCAAACGGCCGGAGGAAACCGTTCTGTCAGTGGGGTGTGTGTGTGTGTGTGTGTGTGTGTGTGTGTGTGTGTGTGTGTGTGTGTGTGTGTGTGTGTGTGTGTGTGTGTGTGTGTGTGTGTGTGTGTGTGTGTGTGTGTCTTTGTGGCAGATTAAATTACACTGTAATACTGAGGGGGGTTTTCAGTTTCTTTCAAAGTTGTCATCAAAAATGAATATCAGATTTCATGTTTTCATGTTCTAAAAAATACTTCTCACATTTTTTTTAATCTTTGTTGTCTTGCTCCAACAAAACAAAGACAAAGAATACCTTATCCTACATTTAATGTATCTTTTATATGATATTAACATCAAGAATGCACCTGAGCTGAATACTTCCCTCTTTCTTTGTTGGCAAAACCAGATTCATCACCGTTATGTAAGAGAACTTGTATGTAATCCTAGATGTAAGGTTGTCTCTTGCAGTAAATTAGAAAGCAGGGCTGCAAAATGTAAGCACACAGTCATTGAAACTTCAATGATCTTTTATAATTTAAAATGATGATATGATATACATGAAACACATGAAATAAGACCCAATATGGGAGACCCTGTTACACAAATTTTCAAAAATAACCTAAGGAGCCCAAAATCCAGCCATTGTCATGTCTTTCTCTGAAACATGGAGATATTTAGTCCTTGAATTTCAGCAGAAAAGTCCTTAAATGTCATTGAGACGTCCGTGGAATTGATATCAAATTATACATGGGGACCCAGTGGAAAAGAAATGCTATCCCAGGATGATGCCTTTTAAACATTTTGGTTAGACAAATGTGGCACATTGGTGCTGATGTCAGGTGGTTTTAAATTGTGTTCTTGATGGAACAAAACAAAATATTTTTAATGAAAAGTGTTCACATTTTTGTAATGTTTTGCACTAGTTAGGTCATTTTATGCAGGGAAATACCTTATCTTCTAATCCTGTTTTTTGCTGTTGGTGATGTCAGACCAGTGAGCTGGAGGACCTGTTGGAGGACCTGCAGAGTGGCGGCCAGCAGCAGCTCTTCGGGGCGCAGCCACCAGTCAGAAGACCAGCCTCCTCTTCGTCCTCCTCTACCTCTGCACCGCCTGGTTCCTCTGTGGACAAACAGACCATTATCAGCAACATCCTGCAGATGACAGACAGCAGCAGCAGCAGCAGCAGCCCCCCCAACCAGCACAGAGCCTTCCCTGCTATCGGCCCTGCAAGTACGTCGGGATATTTCTGACTCTTAAAGCTTTCATATCTATATGAGAGACTTTTTTACTCGGAACATGCACAATATGTATGGAATAATGTACAATGAGTGGGTCATTATTGCTCTGATGTGACGCAAAGGCTCTTAAATCGCCCTGAATGTGTTCAGAAATAGCAGACCTTACAATGCTGAAATTGACCAGTTAGAATCAAGTATTTAACAAAGCCATGTAGTAATAAATAAATAAGAAGAAAATCTTGTCTTCTGCCTAGCAGGCTTTAATGCTGCCAGGCCAGGCCAGCCGGGTCGAGGTGCTCCTCCAGTCAGGAGCGGGTCTCTGGACAGTGGTATGGGCCCCAACCCCAAACTGGCAGACCATTTCCTCCACAGCAAAGGAACAATGGCCCTTACTCCTTATTCCAGCAGCAACAGCAGCAAGGCATGATGGGAACCCATGGAGGCATGGCCAACCAAGCAGCGATGGCCAATCCAGGTCAGGCAGGAAAAAAGCTAAGCTAAGCTAAGATAAGATAAGATAAGAATAAGAAAAACAACACGAATCTCAAAACCTGATTATTTCTGTTTCCCCCCAAATCAGGTATGATGAGTAATGGGTCGATGCGGGGCTCCATGCAGCAGGGCTGGGGTCCCCAGGGGCCCATAGGGGGTGCTTCAGGGCCAATGATGGGCCAAGGGGTTGGTCCTGGTCGCATGGTCCCCAACATGAACACTGCAATGCCCACAAGAGGCCCGCCTGCACCCAGAGCTATGGTCAACATGCAGATGATGAGCAATGGTGAGAAGAAAAATAAAGAAAGAAACTGGCATCAACTCTCGTCAATACCTGAACAGATTCTTACATTTTTTGCGCATTTTTTCCCTTCAGAGATGGAGATGGCAAACCCCACCTACCCTCAGCAACATGCTCCGCCCAATCAGACCGCGCCATGGCCAGACCGAATGATAGCTATGGATCACTATGGAAACCAAAGCAGGTATGGCATTAAATCCATCCTGAAGCATAAAAGGAGAGTCATTCAATAGAAATGAGCATCAGATGTGGGCTTTGTCTGGTCCCTTGACTCTAGTGTGACCTTAACATCATGTTACTTTCCAGGCCACCGTACGGCGTCCCACAGGGGGACGGGATGGGGTGCTGCAGCACAGGGCCTGAGGGCCAGCCAGATGAAGGAGCCCTGCTGAGCCAGCTGTGCTCAGTGCTGAAGGACTACGAGGGTCTGGAGGAGATCGACAAGATGCTAGGAATCCCAACGCTGGCTGGACAGGTGAGCCCCCACAAACTGACCTTGAGAATCACCTGGCTGAAGAACAATAAGAAATCAACTACTAAAAGAAGTATTTTAACCAATTTTTATTGAGTATTGAGTTTTTTGTTGTTTTTTTCTTGCTAGGGTTGCAAGAGTATGGCCAAAATTATTAAAGTAAAAATAAATACTTTCACTTCCATGTTGTGCTGCTTTTCATCCAGTGTACAAATTTGTGCATCAAAATAATACTGTTCCTTATCCACAGTGCATAGAAACAAACTTTAATATATATGCTTTCATTTGAAGGGGGAAAATCCGGTAATTATACTGAAAATTTGCACAGAAAACAACTCGGAAACAACCTGTCTTCCCAACCCACAGGGCCCTCTGTCAGACCAGGACCAGTATCTCGGTTCCTCAGACCCAGCGACCGGTATGAAGCCGCCTCTCATGTACAGTCAACACTACGGTGGCCAGCCAGGTTACAGCAGCATGCCTCCTGATGGTGGGTTCCCCGGCCCCTCTATGAGCGGCCACATGGGGCCACAGAGGATGCCGCCTGCTGGTTACCCCCCGATGATGAGGATGCCTGGAAGCGCGGGGCCCAGACCGGTAGGGATGAGGCCAGGGGGGCCTAATCCAGGAGTGCCACCTCAGCCCAACAACCTGAGGCTACAGCTGCAGCACCGACTCCAGGCCCAGCTGGTATGTGGAACCAAATATTTTGTATCACTTTTCCTCCTATTTTGTGACATTTATTGACCACAGACCAGGAATGTTGTGGTTAACAGAAGGGACAGATTATCACACAAACCCCAATTACACCAAAAAGTAGCCATAATACTGTAGATGGTGCATAGCTTGGTGATTACTTGCAGGTCGTGCCATGGCTAAAATTAGTTGTTGCAAGTATCTTTCATAGCAAATTGGATACAAAAAGGAAACTCTATTTTTATAACTTCCTATCCAGCAGAGGAGGGTTTTATAAAATTGGAAGGTTCACAGCTAACATGATATAGCTTGATACATTTTTCACTCTCTGATACTGTCAAGGCCGTTTGCAAACTATGTGCAGACTCAGTGTGGATTTACTTTAGCTCAGTGAGCTGATTCACTCATTGCGACGATTTCATTACAGCAAACCAATTTTGGTCCAAAACTTTGCGGTTGTAGATGCTGGTATGGCTGAGTCCTTAAATAAACAGCCAACAAGCTTGAGAGTAAATCAGTGGTTTCTTTAGGCAGGTATTCATTTATTTTCAAGTATTAACTGATTAAAGAAAACATCGCCTTTTCAAACTTTGCTCAAACATTTAATAAATGTTTGAAGAACCTCACATCTCTATTAATGGAGTGCCTACCCGTTGTTTAGAAAAGATTCAACTTTTCTTGTATTAAGATTTCCCTGCTAATGATAGCATTTAATATATGGTATTACATTTTGGTTAACAGAATATTGAGTAGGGATGCATGTTTTTCTTTGTGACAGTCACAAATCTGTTAGCTGGGAAACCAGCATGTAGGTGGGTTTAACTTTCCCAGCATCCCTCCCACAAACATTTCAGCACAAAGCTGATGTAAACTTGTAGCTTGTAATCCAGCTTTGTAATAATAATGTTGAGTCAAACTAACAAGCGTGCACCCTTAGGGCATACTTGCCAACTTTGAGACCTTGAGACTTTGTTTCCTGCATTGTGGTGACTTTTTTTTAGGATGAAAATAACAAAATGATAAGTTCACATTTTTTATGCAAACAGATGCCTGCAGATGAACTATATAACTGACATTTATAAGCTGGAAAATATAATGAGACTGCAGCATGTAGCCTTACTTCCTCCAATTTCAAGTTTGGATACAAAAACCTTTAAAACTTTAAGTAAGAAACAGGATTTTTTCTCTCCAGGACATCTGAAATTGGCTTGGGTATTATCTCTCTGCCTCTCACTCACTGAGGAGGATGAGGTGTGAGCATAGATGTATTAAGGAGAACTAAATAAGATACACCTTTATTTTGAAATGCTCATGGCAGGTCTGTGTCACAAATGTCTGGAAGAGTTCAGTCATAAAATTGTTGAATCATCATCGAATCAACTTTTTTTTATATCGGCAAGTATCGTATCATTCTTAAAACAATCAGTATATCATATCATGATGAAACTTGTTATTCACACCCGTACTAGATACATGCACAAGCAGCTGTATTGTCGTCCAGGTGGAAATAGTAGACATGCTGCACAGTGCCAGAAACAAAATGTGATAACGAAAAGTAAAAAAGTGTGAAAATGAAGTTGTCATAAATTGGGAAATTACGGGAGAATTTTGAACCAGAAGGAACCTGGAAGAGGTCAATGAAAAACAAAGTTTCCCCGTGAAATCTGGAGGGTTGGTAAATGTGTCAGTGGTGGGAAACCTGATGGAATACTGAAAATCTAAAAACACATGCAGCGCAAATTAGGGAGAAGCATTTTTCTTTTGCACTGAGTGCTGTGATCTGTGAGGTAAATCAGTCAGTAAATCAGATATTTATGATTAGGCCCTTGTCTTATTAATACCTGAGTGCAATCACAAAAGCACATATGTGTAAATGTAAATATAGACATTACTAAGTGAATGTCATGGATGGTGAAAATCCTTGTTTCATCCTCACACGAGTGCCAAACCTCATACCCATTAAAAGATATAATTGTTTTATCAGATGCAGCCTCCTTTTTTGTTTTTTTTCTTGCTACATGTGATGCAACAGAAGCGGCCGTCATGCTAACAGGGTTCACTGAGTTTATACTGCAGCAGCTATAAAGGAACAAATGTGTTTCAGCCTTCTGTATTCATCAGCAGGTCCCTGCTGCTGAGACACTTAACAATGAACACATATGACATGTACACACACATACACACAAAAAGATGATTGCATAGACAGACTGTACCCTGTGTGACTGACTGGCTGACTGTTGTTAACACACTTGTTGGTCTCCTCCAATTGACTGTGTATACAGTGTTATGTGCTAATACTGCATTTCTTTCCAAGTGGATTTAAATTAATGCATACATATTGTCTTGTTAACCATGAGGAACTTACTCTGAACATCCAAACCTGACATATTTAATTACAACATATCCAAGTCTAGACTGCCACCTGGTGGAGATGTGAAGGAAAACAGCTTGTGTATATCAACTAAAATAGCACCAATGATTTAGCAGTGTATTCATACGTGAGACACGACTCTTGCACCTCCATCTTAACATTCTTCTTGGCGCCAGTGGGGAAAACGGTTAAAGTCTGAAAGAAACTTCCTAATGAACCATCTGCCATCTGCCAACACATAAATGAGCCAATTCAGGTGAAGGTTTCAACACTGAAATAAACACTTGACAGGAAAGAGTTCAGCATGCGGGATTTTCTTTGAAAAGTTAAGCAATTAAGAAAATTCTCTTATATTGTCCAAATTTAAAATATGCTACACCATGGTAATTGCGATACAAAATTTCTTTCATTATTGCAAACATTTGTAGCATTAGTAGCCCCACAGAGTGTTTCAAGCGTGGAATATACAGGGACTTACTTTCAATTAATTTTGAGGCTGTGGAGGAGCAGTTAGGTTACCTTAACTTTACGAGCATGATAAATTATTACCCCTTATAAGCAAACTATCAGTTTAAAAAAGGTTAATTGTGCTGCTCATTTGAGCAACCTACAGGTATTTTTGACATTCATAGGCATGTAATGGTGCTGTTTTGAAACTAATTGTATTTTTATGTCTCAGTTGTTGTTGTTGTCTCCTATAAATTTCCACTGAAATTAATGAAGACCTCTATTTATGCCCCACGCAGAACCGTCAGCCAGTGGTGAACCAGATGAGTGGAGTGTCCAATATGAATCTACCTCTAAGGTCTAATGTACCAAACCAGGTCAGTCTATATACTTCTTACTTGTTATGACCATTCAAAAATCCTCCATCATCACTTCAGTGACACCCCTGTGAGGCAACCATCAGTGTTGAAGGAAATATTTTTCAATGGTCCTAAGTGGAGAAGATTAAGGATCAAAATTATGTGTTTTTACATAATTTTGTGTGTTGCCTCCTGAAAAGAATTCAGATAATCAGATTCACTCCATATTTAGGCCTTTGCATAGAAGACAGATCAATGCATACTGTAACTAATTTTAATCATACAAGTGTTATGTTATTATAAGTATGTTTTTTGAAGTCTGTGGGTTTTTGGTAAGATGTCTGAAATAAAGTCTGTGATCAGCACAAGCTTAAGAGATTTTCACATATTGTTCTGAAACTCAGTTAATACCCCACTCATGAATTTTGACGATTTTACGTGTCTTAAAAAAGGCGGTTGCTAACAAGTGGCTGCATGAGATGACAGAAGTTGTCAGGGACATTAAACGTCATCACACCAAACACTAGTCAGTCAGTGGTGGTGACTTGAAGTCACATGACTTGTGACAACTACATGTGGTGTAGTGTCGGTATCTTAACGTTACATTTTTTACTTCTTCTTCTTTGTATTATGCTGAAAAATCATTGTCAAGAAATTGCTGAACAAAATATACAAGTAAACTTTTGTTCCCCACAGAGCTCATTTTCTGCACTAATCCAAAATCAAATAAAATGGAAAAATCCCATTGGCTTTTTGTGAAGGAACCAGAGCAATGGTAACTGTCTACAAATATGTCAGCCCTACAGCACTGTATTATGCAACTGGTTTGTTGGTTGCTTGATTGTTTTCTTGCAGCCATTTACAAGGAAAAGACATCATCTCCTCTTCCTATGTCTTCTCCTAAAGTCATCACAAATTGTTGCACTTTCACTGTGTGGAAATAGAATTTAAATTAATGTTGTTGTTTTTTTTAGATTTAACATTTCTACGCTCAGAAGTAAAATACTTGTTGAGATTTAAAATCTTTTTCAAAAATGCCCTGGGCAAGACAGGCAGCAGCACAGATAACACAGTTGCAGACATTAGACAAACAAAACAACAATATAAAATCAAAATAAAGAACAGATTATAGAATCTACATCCTACAGCCAGATGTTCCTTTTTCCAAGGAATTTAGAATCACTTTAAAAGCGTCCAATGAGACAAGGTCCCAACTATTTAGGTGATTTTAAAACAAATTCCACGCTGAGGGATCAACATGCTTAAAAGCCCTTTTTGACAGTTCCATGCTGACTTTTGGGATAGAGAGTAGAAATAAGTCCTGGGAGCAAAAACATAACTTCTCATAGTTTTTTGTAGGGTGTAGATCCGAGGCTTATAAATACATATAAGTAAGTTAATATAAGTAAAGAAATATTAAAATAAAATAACAATAATAAAGTTCAGTGGCTTAGGAGACTTTATTTTGACGTGCGAAATGTGTCTTAAACAGCCTCTTATTCAAACTGCAGCACAGTTTGTTTGAGTTACATATTAACTGTCAATAAATACTCCTTAAGAATCTTGTTTCCACTCTGTTTACATCCTGTTTAATTTCACCTAAACGTCACCTCACTGTGTTTCTTTCTGCAGGGAACCCTCAACGCCCAGATGCTGGCCCAGCGTCAGCGCGAGTACCTCAACAACCATCTACGCCAACGCCAACAGCACGTGCACCAGCAGCGTGCCATGATGATGCGGACTCAGGGCATCAACATGCCGCCTAATATGCCCAGCGGGGGCACCGCTCCCACGCCGATGCCCATGGGCGGCACCAACCCGCGGCTCCCGCAGGGCAACCCGCAGCAATTCCCCTACCCGGCCTCCAGCTATGGTACCGGCCTGCCCTCTCCTCCTCCACCTCCTCCTCATCCTGGCTCCTCCAGCCCCTTCTCCTCCCCACTCTCCCCCAGCCATCATCTGGCTAGCCAGGGCATGATGGGAAATGTGGGCGGGCAGTACAGCGGGGTAATGAGTCCGCCATCACAGCACAGTGCCTTCCAGTTCAGCGGTTCAGGTATATGATTAGACCAACCCAGTGACATCACATTAGTGCGTGCTTCATGAGCGGTGTAGTTGCTTTTTCTGTCATGGTGGCGGTAAATCAAATATAATCATCTTTGTTCAGACTGTTTTAATCATTTCAAGTCCTTTTTTAACTTGATTGGGTGTGATTGGAGGTTGCATGATTAAAATGTTTTGTTGCGCAAGATTTGTTTTTGTGCTGCGCAGGATTTTCTTCTCTTAAACTCAGATTAACACTTTGTCTGTGATTCTAACCCTGTCATACAACAATCAGAAGACTACATGTAGTAATTCTGTTCGGGTGAAAAGCTCTGGTGGCGGCACTGGTGAACCAAAAATCTTCTTTTTCTACTTTGTTGGCTTCATGTGTCCTCTGTCAGTGTTTTAGATTGGTTGTGAATGCACTCTGAACCTCATTTGAACAGAATAGAACCAGTTACAATGTTTTCTTTTTTTCATGATTTTATTTCAAAGTGTATACATCTCATTCATTTAAAATTACTGTTTTATGCTTTCATATCGCATTAATAAACAACTCCTTCATTAATGTTAGGTTGGAGACTAAAGAAAATGACATGAACAACACAGTACATGAAATAAGCAAAGCAGGAACATCAGATAGGTCAGACCACATCTATATATCAACTATATATCTTAAAACACTGTTATCTTCAGGTTTTTGGTTGGTCTTTCAATTGTAGTGTCACCTTCACTAAAGACCTGGTTGTTAAAGGTGGGGTATGCAATTTTGGAGTAAGACTGTTGATATTTGAACTAGGGCTGTCAAAGTTAACGTGTTAACGCATGAGATTAATCTGGAAACAATAACTCATTAAAAAAAATTAACACACAATTAATCGCGTCACGTGACTTAGGTAGAGTCTGTCTGTGTATACAGTCTGTGGTCTGTGTCGCCACTGGAGTTGTCACCCGACCGCTGAAATACGGAATTGTCTCGTATTTGAGGATTAAATAGCGCGTCCCATTTTGAATCAGTGCGGGACGGGGTTTGTCTCATATTTCCGTCTTGAATGCAGCTTCATCCCACCCGCTGCCCGGTGAAGAGCCGTCCGACTCTGCCCGTGATCGGGTAAAACTCGCTGCAATCGGTGGTTTGATCACACACGAGAGTGGAAAACACTGTTAAACTCTTGGTTTGACAGTGTCAGTGACAATCAGACTAATTGTAACTCTGCGAGTGTTTCCTATGACAGACGGTGGCCTGTCAGATGTACGGCAGCTTCAGGGGGACAATATTCTCTGTTTATTAAAGTTGAGATGTGCAGACGGATACATAGCCATTTATTTAATACACTAATCAAAATGTAGTGCTGATGTGAAAAAATAAACAACTATGATGTTATTATTTTTCACTAATCTGTAAAATTGCATCCTTAAATTGTAATGGATTAACTGTATTGCATCCTTCAATACTATATAAGAAAGAATAGAAGAAAGTACAAGTAATATTAGTATATATAATATGTAGTATTTTAACTGCGATTAATCATGATTAATCACAGAGTAGTATTGTGATTAATTAAGTAAATTTTTTTAATCGTTTGACAGCCCTAATTTGAACTCAACAGCCAAACAAATATACTCTTCCCTTGTGCTCCTTCAGAAGATTTACTGTCCCTCTCACTCCCCCATCTCCTCTCCCTCCTCATCCTCCCTCCTCACTCCCCTCCCCTCCTCTTGTCCTGTGCACAAACATGAACGCAACCTGTTGCTGATCGAACTGGAATACCGATTATGTTTGGACAGCTAGGGGACCGTGAGGAGAGATTTGCTAAATTTGACAATAACTAATAACAATAAGAAAATATTTTGAAGATTGTTTAAATGTCAGCACTGACATTATGTCTTCTGACTTAGAGGCAAGATCATTCCCATTTGTCTTGTCTGTATTTTTTTTTTAATTTTTTTTGTAAAACCTCCAAATAATCTCTGATTTCTTGCCAAGGATATAAGAGTCAGGTAGAGGTAAGGTAACTTACTAACAAAATAAGTTGTTAGACAATAGTGTCCGGCTGATTCCACCTTGGTTACCATACCCATAGATGCAGCTTCTTACCCTTTTAACTTCTCCAATCTGCAGGAATGAGCCAGCAGCAGCAACACCAGGACCCGGTGTCAGGTTTTCCATGTGGGGCTGCAACTCCGCAGAGCCCCCTGCTGTCCCCTAGGATGGGGCAGGGTCAAAGCCCCATGCTGCAGCAGAACCAGGGCCAAACCCAGCCCCAGGGCCCAAACCAGGGAGGAGCACCGGGCTACCAGGCGAGCACTGACCTCAACGGGTGGCCCCAACCTGCCAACATCTCCACCAGCAACAGGTAACAACAGATTAAACAACAGATTAAAATTTATTTACCAAATCTTATGATACATGATCTGAGTCTTACTGTCATTATTTCTTTATCTTCACCTTCTTTCAGTGTGTACCCCCAGCAGTCCCAGTCGCAATACTCCACACAGCCCAGTGGAGGAATGTACAACAGCAACAACAACATGAACCTGGGAGTCATGGCCAACAGTGGGGGCAACATGAACCAGATGTCAGGACAGATGAGCTCCATGACCCCCATGAATACAGAGCAGGTGAGAGATGCAAAAGTTCAGATGAGCTGCTATTTACTATTTTATGTCAAACCATAAATTTAAGGTGGGAGGCCATGATTAATGTTCATTTTTATCATTTGATTTATATTTATTGTGTTGTCCTCATCATTACAGGATGGCAGCCTGATCCTGGAGCGGCTGGCAGGGATTGACATGTTGACACAAGAGAGTGAAGCCAATTCTGTAAGTAAAAGTGTAAAGTGTATACAGTTGTTTTTATTAAGCCTGACACTAGTTGGTCAGTGGAGAATAACTAAAGCCTATATTTAGAGACAGAAACAACTGCTCTGTGATATGCATTGTCATTAGTACATGATATACTTGATATATTTATCATAAGACTGTTGCCCACAGGATCACCTTGATATGTTTCTCACCTCACCTGTCAGAGTGCTTTGTTTCATTTTGACAGCCTGTAGGTTAGTTCTCAATCTACACGCAACAACTTGGCCAGCTAATTCACAGCACTGACAACTGCTACTATGCTGATGATACTACAATTAATCATTTATAGAACACACACTCGTAATGACACTTCATGCCCTTAAAGTGAAATTTACTTTATTGTTCTTGGTTCTCTAAGAGCTGGGAATGCATACAGAGTGTATCATCTGAAGTTGAATGTAAAAACATGAACACTGCTGTCAGGTGTCAGGGCTAAATAAATACTTTGTTACCCTTAAAGAGAAAGTTTGTGTTTTAGGAGTGGAAAAGAATCAATTCACTTGAGTATCATAAATCTTTTTAAATGATCTTTTCATAGATTTTCTGACTCCTGAATCAATTTTTCTGGCCTAACATCTTATTTTATTTATCATTTTCTTATGGCACTAGCTTGCTGAGCAGGAACAGCTAAATGTAGCAGTTTACTTCAAAATTGTATTTTATTTACCACTTTTATATGTATTATAGCAATTATGCTGCTAAAATAAAACTCAGAGACTGGCTTTTGGAAATATGACTCTTGATATACAGTCTCTAGAAGTGTATGATTCAACTTTTTCCCCATTGTCTAGTAGAAAAAAAATAATAAAATAAATTGCAATATTAGAATTCTTAAACTTTTACAACTAGTGCAATATACTCTGTAGCAATTACATCATTTACAAAGATTCACTCTAGGACAACCACATAATAGTATGGGAAACCAATTCTTTTGATTTACTGTAACATGTTTTAAATAAAAGAACATAATTTAAGTCAGTGAAGACAAACATTTCAACCCAATGAGTCATCATCGTGTTTCCTTGGTGATTAATATGCTTGATTTTCTGTCTTACATAGAATTTCTGCTGACCCCAGCTGTGGCTGAGACAAGATAACACAGGAGTTCATGCAAAAACACTGATACCTACTCAGCTCAGCTCATGGAGAAACATCAAGGAGTCGGGGACACTGGAACTGTTCACTCTGTCACACCAGCCGACTCAGAGCCACTAAAGAGAGGAGACATGTAAAACATTCTGAACTGCATTCACTTCAGCGTGGCTCACTTCACACTGATTTAACATTTTATGCAAAAAGTCAGAATTCATGGGGAGAAAGCCATCTGAACCATCTTCTCAGCAACAATAGGAGGATACAACAATCACAAAAAAGGATATTGTTTCAGTGCTGATTCAGGGTTTTGTGGGAAATCCTGTATTTTATCTATTAGCTGTGGGTTATGGTTTGAGCCTTAGTAATTAAACAATACACGATATATTTATCTGTATAGTGTACTCTATAAATTCTCACATAAAACCTGGTATTCAGAACATCAAATTAAGACTGCTCCTAAAACAAAATTACCAGTATCTGTACTGTAACAGTGTACCTGATAAATTAAACATCATCTGCATTTCCACAATTATTTCATCAGTGCAACATTCTGTCTCTCTGAGTTCCTCTTTCGGACAGAGAAGCTGTTTGTCTTTCAAGAAAGGAAAGGATTATGCCCCCTGATCTGATTGGAAGGCTATTAATATGAAAAAGAAACCGGAAGTGTTTTCATTGCAAACTAATTAGACAAATAGGAGCAGAACAGTAAACAGGGAGAAGTCTTTAGGTAAATAAAGACCCAGGCCACTATTTGAGGATTTACAGAGCAGTTTAGAAATCCTGTACACTGGTTCACACATCCTCAAACATATAATTTAAATTTAAGTTATGTGGGTTTGAACAATGCTTGCTCCTGCAACAATTTGTTTGTAATCATGGACTCGCAGCAGTAAAACCTACCCATTGGTTATTGGTGTCACGTTGCTATACATGGACCCACACACGCAGTGTTTGCTGATGGTCAGATGAATGTATCCCTAAAAGTGTAATCTCCTTCAAGTCTCTGGAGCAGCGTGTGAAATGTGTGTGAAACTGAAACTAATGACGTCACAGTTTGGCACTGGAGAGGTGGATGGTTGATGAGTGTAAACGGCACCTCTGGATTTTATCTTTTTATGGTTCTATTTTAGAGCCTGACTGAAAAACAAGAAGGTTTATGACATATATTTTACAAGTATTTATAGTTTTGAAGAAGTTTTAGAGATTCTTTGTATGACACAAAAATCAAGGATATCTTTCTTTAAGAAAATCTCGCAAAATGGTACATTTTGATGTCGATTTTAAAAATTAATATATTTCAACTGCTGTAGTTGCAGGGAAGCTGTATCCCTATTTAATTACTTTTTGAATGAAGGTGAATGTGTATAGATAGTGTACATACTTAGATTTATAATGCCCTTTCCCCCTTAAGTGATATTGTAAAACAACATTTTGGAGTTTTAGTCCAGTAAACATTTCTTAGAGAGCAGAAATGTTTCATTGGTTAAATGAAACCTCAGTGTCAGGAGCTAATGAACCACAAGAGACCATAAGAGTACAAGTCTGTTAATTGGCTTACTTCAATGGAGGAGAGGGTTCTCTCAAAACAAAATGGTTAAATGCTGTCATAGCTGGTCAGCATGCAAGCTCACAGACTTTCCTAACTAGATATCAGCTAGCTAGTTTCCGCATAGCTATTTTGAATTGGACAGTTCAGCTGAGCTTACTAACTAACATAGTATCAGGAGCTCAGAGCTTTCTGGTTAAGTTGAAAAATGCTGTGCGTTTCATTTTATTTCTTTTCCTGGCACTTAGCTCTTGCTTTTTAACCAATCTGGCAATGGCAGGATGGCAATGTTAGTCCGCCATCTTGTCCCCTCCATGAAATGTAACAACTTTGATGCCCCTCACTTTTCATCTAGGGATTAGTAATTGAAAAAAAGTTAGTTGCCCACTATTCTGATAATCAATCAATCAATCGTTTCAGTCATTTTTTCAAGCAAAAATGTCAAACCTATGCCGGTTCCAGCCTCTTAAACGTGAGGATTTGCTGCTTTTCTTTGTCATTTATGGCAGTAAATGAAGAGTATTTGGGTTTAAGTCTTGATTGGACATCACTTTGGGCTCTGGGAAATTGTGATGAGCATTTTTCACAATTTTTCGATTAATCACAAGTAATCAGCAGGTTAATAGATAATAAAAATAATTTTAAGTTGCAGCCCTAGCACCATCATCACCTGTAAAACTAATGACATTCCCATTAGCCTCATCTGTACTGTTCACCCCTTAGCATGCTAACATGTTAAACTAGATGGTGAGTGTGGTGGACATTATACCTGTTAAACATCAGCATGTTGAAGTTATTGTGAGCGTGGCAGAACGTCTCTGTGTTAGGCATGTTAGACTGACTTTCAGTCCAAACTTACTTAGCCAGAACTCTTTGTTTTCTCCGCCAACTGAGATTTGACCAATGAAATTATTTCTGCCTCCGAAGCAGCTTTGCCTCTAAAACAATATGTGTAGCTACAACTGATAAAACTCCACGCTACTGCGATTTATTTTAAAATTACACTTGATGGTTGCGATGTACTGGCCTGCAGGAGTCACTCTTGCATTACAGGTGTTTAGCTGAAGCTCTCCGTCACACTGAAGTTTGAAAGTGTGTCGTTTGTTGTGTTGAGTTTTTCCGTGGGTGAAGCTGTGACCTTTGAATGACAAGAAACCAGTCTCAGAGGGATGTTAATTATTGCTCCAAGGATAACGTCTGACCTGGTGCTTATTAACAGATTAATAATGCTAATAATGCTAAACTTTTCTATTTAACAAAGGAGAGCAAGTGACCCAGAACCTTTTATAGTCCACAGTAATTGGACTTTAACAGACTGGACCTCTAGCATTTTGGGAATTGTTTGATGAAATCAAATTGAAAGGTGCTCTCTTTATTCATTAGGTGCTGTCTCATATTATAAGCTTGTAATTGTGAGCAAAACTGACTGTAACTGGCAACTTTCTCCTCTTCAGATGGTCTAGAAATCTGTTAAGCACATACTGTAACGATGATAACTTTTCTTCCCAAAAGAAGAATGTGAAAATGCAAACTGACTGCAAAATGAAACACTGAAAAAAGTTTTTTTTTTCTTTTTTTAAAGAACATTTTGCATCGATCCCATTTTTCCCTTCATGTCCTTTCAGCTTTCAGTCAATTTACTCCAGTGTGCTAGCATATTGTAAAACCTCAAACAGAAAATGTAAGCCATGCAAATGTTCTGAATGTCAAACTCTCTGCAAAGGTTTAAGGCAATCAAAGAGCGGATGTAAACGCTCATGTACAGTAACTCCTGATGTTTTAGATGAATTATTTTCTCTTGATTTTGACTGATACAGTATACATACAGTATATATTGAAGAATAATCTTAATTCATAGATGGATATTTTATCAATTGCAAAATACTGTAATTCATGTAAGTACCTTAAGATGCTAAAGACAAAGCATAATGCCTTAGATCTGTGATTCTCTGTCTGGTGTGTAACTGTAAGGTTTACAGGTGTATTATATGTGTCACAAACTGCTGAGTTAGTGTTTGACCACTTCATACTGTAGGTGTAATAATTAGACAACCAGGACTTTTGTATTTTCTCCCAGGAAGTGACACTGAACAAGCTGTGTTAACCTGTGTATCAACTCATGGAAGTTGCTATAATATTGTGTTAGCATTTGTAATCAAAGTGCAAAAATTGCTAATTATTTTGTTTATAGTTATACTGTATTGTTGCAACAGCTAACTTTTTTTAAAGGGGCATTATGTAATCTGATCTTTGCTGATGTCTGTTGGTGACTAGCAGGGACTGCAGCAACATCACTGGATGGCATTTGAGCACTTTGAGCTACGGTGGCCTGTAAATGGCATTAATAACATGGCAAGAAATGCAAGTAGTGATGTAACGCTAATGCAGGGCCATACTGCTACTAAAACTAAGCACCCATTTCTATTGTTAAATGCATAGAAAGCTCAAAATTTGACAAAATTCAGATAGCAAAATCACACAGTACAGTAGTTCAGGAGATTCCGATTCAGTATCAACACCAAAAGCTTTTTTTCAGCTTTTTTCATTTAACAAAAGAAGCTCTCAAATGGCCTGAAATAGCCCAAACTTTGTCTTACAATGATTGAATGTACACAACAAAGAAATTATACTAAATAGAATGAATGTAAAAATGAAGGCGACATATACTGTGTTTTTTTTCTTTGCTCACCGACTGGAGTGACGTCACTGGGCTGTTTAAATTATATTTCACTGAGATCTTTGTCAATATTGTTAACTTTCTAGTTTTGATTTTTTTTTTTCAGTTTCTTCCTATTTAAAGCCACTTTGTGTAGATTTTTTTTTAACGTGATGAGCAGCTTAAAATTATTCTTATGGCTGAAGTTGTTGTTTGAAGGAAACTGCAACAATCCATCCAAACCCAACAACAACAACAACACAGGCAGGAAATTAAAAATAGAAGAAAAAAAAAAGTCTTTGCAAGGATCATCTTTCTAAGTTACTTTCTCTTCATCTGTGAAAACATGGCAGGTGATTTTTTTGTCAAAATCATTTTTAAAGCAGTAGAACACAAACACTCAAACACACAGTACTATAAACGTACTATACATGTACGTTGTGTTTAGACTGCATGGAGAAATTCAAACTCACCTGGACAAAAACTGAATGCCTTTAATCCTATTTAGAACATGGTGTAGTAGTGCACTTCAGCCTCTTGTGATGGAAATGAGTCTTCCGCAAAACAAAAAAAACAAAATTCACTTGCCAAAATTTGTTCCCCTGTTCCTCAGATGGAAAAAAATTAAGGAACTTACAAAGATGATCCTACAACATTTTTCCCACCTGTTTTTAAGGCATAAACACACAGAAAAAATTTATATCAGACTTAGAAAATTGATGGCCAGACTTCTCAGGGCTTCCATATTACTGCCAGCAGTCATCAGGAAATTTAAAGCTGAGCTGCAACAGAAACATCCGGTCCTGAGCAAATATGTCACCAAGCTTTTTGCAGCTTTACAGGGAAACTTTAAAGCCTTTTTAGCTGAGATGTTTCAGTCTACAACAGTGAACAAGGAGTTATTGTTTAAAACAACTAGTGCAGGTCAAAAGGTTTAGATTTAAAATGACAGGAATCATAGAAACTGTTGAAATATTCCTGAAGTAACAACATGGATTTTTGATGTAGTAGAAAATATCCTTACTCCCCCTTTTAGAATGATTTCGGGGGATAAAACATCAGGATTAGGCCACTCTAAAAGGCCACTCTTAATGAGCGCTGTAAGTTGTGTTTAATATCTGGAAGTATTTCACAGTACAAAGGAAAATCAGAGCAATATGTCAAAATCTGTTGTTCACGATGCCCTAATGTTCATATTAAATATCTCAGCGGTGACACAGTCCAGTACTTTCAATTTATTCAGAGCGTGAGTGTGTTATTATGCAAAAGTCCAGACGTTCACACCACTTTATGCAAGCTGTCGACTCCAATGTTGCTTTTGCCAATGCTGCTCGTTAATTTATGATTCATGCCACTGTAAATAAATTATTTTTATTGAATCGGACTGCTTCTGTCCTTTTATTTCATCCACTAGGAAACAAATTGCCTCTTCTTCTGTATAGATCATAAATATGTGAACAATAATGTACTTTTTTCTAACACTGTACTGGTAAAATGCATTAGACAGTGTGTGAGCAGCTCTCCCTGTATGTGCAGTGCTCTCTTTGCACCAGCAGGGGACGACATTTTCCAGAAATTCGTAATGAACATATGATCGTACTGCAGCATTTGTTGAGTGAATTTTTGATGAAAAGTTTCCATCACTGCCCTCCTGATTGTTTTTATCTTATTAATGTAATGTCCCATCAATATTCTTACAGGAAATTTCAGTTGCAAAATGATAATAATTATACTTCTAGTCACATTGGGTGATTCAGTCTGGACTTATGGCTTCATGCGTCTGTGTAGCTATAAATACTCTCTACATGATGCACAGAAAAAAAGAAAATTTTGCTTTTTGTTGTGAGCCACTTCTGTCTGGTGCAGACTCCTGTATCATCTCATCAGGGCTGGATCAAGTTACTTTTAAATGTTGTCAGTAACTGAACACAAATTACATACAATCTTTACAATTACTAACACAAGATAGTGGATTTCAAAAAGATTTTTAAAAAAATCATCCTTACTTTATCTGAATACTTTTGGATTACTTCAAAATCAGTCATGGAAAATATGCACCTGCCAAATCAAAACATGAAATAAAAGTTCCCCTAAAAAATGGATGCAAACATAAATAAAATGCATTTTTGCAGGAGCACTTGTTTAAGAATCCCTTTACATCAGACTCGGTTTTCATGAGTTAATTGGTAATCATGGGAAAAAAAGTTTTACAATAAGTTTCTATATTTTAAAGCAGTGATCAAAAATATAACAAAGTAATCCTTGACAATGTAACAGTAATCTAAATGCAAACTAATTTCAATCACATTTTTTTTTAACTTGTTTATATTTTTTTTCCAGCAATTTAAATATTAATGGACTGAAAAACCCTAGTGACAATTAGTTGGGAATATAAGTAATATGATAAAACACCTCAACAAGCATGGGGAAAACTTCAGGGTGGACAGCTGCACCATGTAAAAAAGGTACTGAATGGAGTGCTATATCGGTATCACTATCAATTTAAGGGTATTACTGGTACTGTGATCTTTTAAATGATACTCAGCTCTATGATCCACCAATTTCACACTTACACCAGGGTTATCTCAGCTTGACCACCCATTTTTAAACAGAAAGTCAATGTTACAAGCTGGGACCTGAAGTTTGAAAGATGTGGGAATTTACCTGACAAGCAGGATGTCATAAAATTATGGGAAATTTAAATTTTAAAACATCTGTCTATTACAAGTCTTCCAGCTTTATGGAGGCAACACTAAATCACTGCCTCTTTAATTTTCAGCTAAAATTGAACTTAGACTAGCCTCAAAATGTATATATATTTATATGTGTAGTCTATTTGCTTGTTTCAGTGCTTTATTGAACCTATATTCACATATTCACATTCACAATATACCATAGTTGAACCATTTCATTAGCTGGAAAAATTCATCTTTTTAAAAACAAGTTTATAAATATTTCCATTATCCATCCTCACATGTTGATATTAATCTCGGACGTAAAATAAGAAACACCATTTGGTCATGTAACTATTTTTAATGACACGCCCAGATTCATGTGGTGCTCAACAAGTTCCTGATTTCAAATGTTAAGTTTGCATTTGGAGAAGTGAGGAGCGGCCAAAGTGTTTTTAGTCAGGACGACTCAGGAGACCACACAGTCTATAATACAAGTGCAAATCTGTAGTACACACTATGTTGCCTTGCCACAGACAGAAACTTGAAACTGGTCCAGAAACAGACGTCCTCTGCATGGCCCTTCCAATCTAATCACACGGCAGAATTGTTCCAACTTAATCTGTATAAAGCTTTTTGTCATGAATACATTATTATGAAATATATTCACTGGCGATACAAGTGAGATGTTTTATTGTGCTTGAACAGATATAGTCACTGAGATAAAGCTTGCAGCATGCAAACAATAGTTCAAGGTCATGAACTTCAGGAGAGGTAATGAATTCTGTCTA
The DNA here is from genome assembly GCA_034769285.1 of Lutjanus argentimaculatus. Classification (NCBI taxonomy): domain Eukaryota; kingdom Metazoa; phylum Chordata; class Actinopteri; order Lutjaniformes; family Lutjanidae; genus Lutjanus; species Lutjanus argentimaculatus. Next base: position 33,594,700 of record JAWZSL010000011.1, on the reverse strand, counting down.
ACTTATGGTTTATAGAGCTAAAACAGCCATGTAATAATTGTAACATTGAGAGTGGTTCCATACAAATATAGGAACCTTAGGAAATAATATAAGAAATACAAATTAGCAGAGATACTGTCAGTCCCCATACAAATATTTTAGAAATATCTGAGATTTTTGTACCTGTGATCAATTCTTTGTTGCTGCCATTACAAAATTCATCCAGTAATCTAATCTCTTTGTGCTGCAGTTTGTCAACTCTTCATGCTGTTACAACACTCACTTATTTAATATTTGTATTCCAGAGAAGCTTGTGAATTGTTAGTGAGATGTATTATTTCCTGACTGTCTCTGTTGCAATTGGTTGTAATATTTTTCCACGCTACGTGATCTGGACGCTCATTGGGCTCAGCTTCAGCACCACAGTCATTGGCTCTGTGCCTCTGGCTCAGAAAGAGTCGTGACAGCCAAAGAGGGGCAGAAAGAGTAAGAGCTCTCACTCTGGAACTGTTTCGTAAACTGGGCTAAAAAATGAACAGAACACGGTTTCACATTACAGATAGGCCTATTCTTATTCTTTAAAACATCATAGGCTGCTGATGAACTTTAATAGAATTAAAGGTATGTTAATTTGGTAAAAACCAAAAATAATCATTTTATTTTAAAAATTGTTACAACTATTGATATTTTGATGCTTTTACAAAAATTTATTTAGTTTTCTGTATAAACTTTAACCTTAACCTTGTAACCTACCTCAATTGTAACATCCTAATAATTGGACTATAACTTTAAACATTTAGAATTTTAAAATCAGCTCTATCTAAGACAAGGTTATCATAGACCTATGTGTTTGTTTTCTTCAAAAAAAGCGAATATCCTGCATTTCCTCTATTTCAAAATGCATAAATATGTGGAAAAAATCAAATCACTGCTGCAAGTCAAAAAGCATAAATTATTGGTAAAAAGGAAATGTTAGGTAATGTGGAAAAAGGTCATGTGCCCCAACATCATTACCATTAGTGTCCTCAACCTCCAGCTAAGGCCAGCTCACATAAACACCAAAAAATACAAACAAAAAGTTAAAAATGTAGTTTAAAAAACTGTAGCAGTTAGGAAACGATGGCCTAGTGAGTTAATTTTGTGACAAACTAACCTGAAAGTGAGACTGGGAGACTCAGTAGTCTGTCAAGAATCTCCAAGGTGGATCAGTATATAGTACACTTTGTGTTGAACAGTGGCCAAAGTTATTTGTTGGTAAATCAACAGTAAAACTAGAATTACTGCATTGCGGTTGTTTGCCTCCACCAACCAGTCAACTTGCACTTGATATCCATGTCTGTCCAGACTCAGATAGTATATGAAGTGGAGACTTTGAAGGAGTTTCTAAAAGGTATTGAATGTATTTTTTGGCAAAATGGATATTATCACTATTGACATGTGTGATTCTGATGAGTAATTGAGAAACATGCTGTCTTAGAAACTATTTTTACAGAGGAGTACAGAGGACTGATAAAGAGCTTCAAGTGACCTTTAACTTTTTGGATATAAAATGTCATCACCTCATTATTTAGACATTTGTGTGTAATTTTGTCATAATGGATATATAAATTCTTTAGTTGTGGCCAAAAACAGTCTGTAAAAGTGCACACATTCTTTACTCAAGTAGAAGTACAGATGCTTATGTACAAAACAAAAACTCTGGTAAAAGTAGAAGTACTGATTCACAGTTCAGGCTCTGAAATGTAGGCTACTCAAATTATGACAGTAAAAAGTAGCTGTCTTTCACATTGTTTTTTTGTCTTGTCAGGTCTTTTACATTTTTCATCTTGTTGCTTTTTTGTATAGAGGCGTTGTTTTTCATCTTGTTACGTCATCTTTCGTCTTCTTACGTCTTTTTGTTTTGTTTTTTTTACCTAATTTTTCATTTCATTTCTTCTTTTTCATTTTGTTGCATTGCTTTTATCTTGCTACGTTGTTTTCATCTTCTTACATCTGTTGTCCTGCACTGATGGATACATCAAGGAATCATCTTTTTTTTTATAAAAAATGTCTTTTATTCCCATCCCATTACTGTGAAATCAGTGTTGATGTTGGAAAGGCAGCATGCAATGATGCAAAATAAAAATAATCAATAATCCCTCAAATGCCTCAAAACTGAAGCAACATGCCCGTTTTTTAAAATGTCAGGAGTTCAAAGTTCAGATATTTGTGTTACTAAGTACAGTAACAAAGTATTTGTTCTTAGTTACATCCCACCTTTGCATTTTGTTACGTTGTATTTTTTGGGCTGTGCTCTACAAACCTGACAAGTCTGTGCAGAACCACACTTAAGTATTAATTAATATTATTTAACTTCCAGTACATTGGACCATGTACTTCACACGAGTGAAAGTGGTCATGGTTGTCCTAGTTAAGAATGGAGTGGGTCATCATACGTAATGTACGATCTTTGTTGAAGGGGTGTGTGCGCGAAGGTGGAGGGCGGTAACCACTGCAGTCCTACTACAGTATCTCTTCTGCCTCAGACACCGACCCTCCTATACTCGCCACCGCAGGCTGGTTGAACTGTGCATTTTCACTTGACGGCAGGTGACAGGGACCCGGGACAGACATGGCTGGAGTGGTGGCACCGAAGAGGCAGGACACTCGGAAATTTTTTGAAAATCTTTCCGGGGAGGGTAAAGCCATCGCGGTGCTGACCAGCGGAGGAGATGCCCAAGGTAACGATGGACAGCCCGAGTTCCTTTCTCGGACAGGCTCCTGCTAGTCTGAATATTATCCGCTCGTTTTTCCCCTCTTGCTGTTGGCAAACTATGGGTGACATTTCCCACAGTCACGTGGATGTTTTAGTGAATGTTTGCTGAAAGTAACTGTCCTGGTTTAATGAGAGAATTGACAGAAGCGCATGCGTGAGCCGTCACGTTACAGTTGAGTTCTCCTGTGGCGCGTGCGGTTACCTCAGTGTGCACACGAGAAAAAGTTGTTTATTTCAATACAGCTGTATCATTTCTTATGGTGCTGCTACTTTATTATTTACGGTATCTTAAATGAATCTGAATGGCGGTTATGCAACAGCTGACGCTCCCATTCACGCGTCTGTCACACATTTCTACGAGGATGCTGCAACATTTATCAGCTGTTTAGTATTTTTTTTTTAAGCCATATTGATAATTCATTTTCCACTGCTAAAAAAAAAAAGTCCAGTTTGGAACAGACTGTGCTTTTTAATAAAGAAAAAGCAGCAATATCAACAAGTGATGAGTAAATTATTAAAGACATCTCTGTCTCCGTAATGTACATGCCCTTATTGGCTCCAGCATCCTGCACCATGACATTTATAAGGGCTGTGTTACCCTGCACAGCGCATGTCTGTGTGTCCGTGCATGCACCTGCGTCCCTGTGCGCAGAGACGGTGCCACCAGGAATAATCTCAAAATGAATCATCACTCTAATATTCCTACATTATTCCCACAGGGAGTTCAGCCAGGATGCAATGACCTTGCTTTAGGAGTAGATGATACGTTTTAAAATCTATTTCATGTCTGATTTAGGATTGCCCTGTGTTTGCCCCTCATGGTGTAGTCTTTAGGTTTCCTGCTGTATCAAGAACCATTAGATCAGCCCTGTGATGCTCTTTTGCAAATGTGGCTGCGCTAAAAGTTGGCCTCATAAAGTTAATAAATAGTCTACCATCTCATAAGACATAAGACACTTTGTCATTGTAGGCATGCAAGGAAAATATTTTTGTAACTGTCAGACACCAGCAGAAAACAAGATAGAAGGATAAAAAACAAGAATAAGAGAATAAAAGCAAGAATTAAAGGATAAAAGCAAACATCAGGAATAAAAGGATACAAAGAGTTGACAAGATAATAGATAAAAGCACTTGGATGAGACAGCTCAGTTGTTTGGATAAGTAATTGTAAAATAGTAAAAACGTCAACTTCCAGGATACAGGCTCATATAGCATCACAGAGGACCAGTATCAAGTTATTCAAACAAAAACACGCTAACTTTCAGTGAACCTTTCACAGTAAATATATTATGTTCCAGTTTGAGGTGCAGTGCTTTTATTTTGAAGGCAGACTCTCTTGCTTTCTTGTCTGTTTGTAAGCTGCTTTACTTGTGCCGCCTACGTGAGGAGCAGCGAGTATGCAATGTGATGGTGGTGAATGGAAGGAAAAGGGAATTAATGCAAATAAACAAAACATTCTATCCTTAAATGTAAGGATTTAATGTTGTAAAATTGTCATCTTTATGTGATATTAATAGTTGATATCCATGCCACATCTCTGAAGAGATGTCTTTTGTGCTCAAATACCGATCTTGTTTCACTTTATGGTGTTTTTTTTTGTCACTTATGCATCCCTGTCGTGCTCATATAATGTTCCTAAAGTATCATCACTATATATATATATATTTGCTCTGACACAAATTCAACAGTAAATAGTCTTTCTTTGGTTCTGTGTATGTTGTGCTGTGCTCTGCCTGTGCTGTAGGTTAACCATGTATTGTTGGCTTCCAGGGTGTTACATAACACTGTGTGCCTATAGGCTGCTATGGAAATGATGTGATACGTTGTTACTCAGTGTCACTGCAGCGTATTGTAACACTTCAGTCTTGATAACAACGTATTTTCTTCCTGGCAACAACTTTAATACTAAATCAAATTGACCAAGCCTAAAAAGGATGTGTAATATGTGACAGATGCTCATAAATAGACTAGATGCCAGTTAATTTTAGAGACTTTAGGAGCTTTAACCCTAACTTTGCCCAAAATTTTCTGACCAACGTGGGGAAAATATGTGCACATATACACACTCACACAACTGGAAATGTTTAGTCATTGCAGAAGGTCGGAGGGAAATACTCACAGTATTTGAGTTATTCCAAGAGCTCAGCTGGAACACACACAGAAATGAGATGTATTTGTGTTGTTTATTAGCATTATACATTATTCAGTGAAATCACATAATTACTGAATTGTATTCATGTTTGCTGTTTAACACATTAAACATTTTGTCCAATTCAAACCCAGTTCACATGCCTGCACAGGTCCCTTCAGCCAATCAGCACAGTCCTCCTGGTCTCTTAGCAACACTAGCTCATCCCATCAGGCCTTGTTAGTGTACAGCACTGCCTGAAAACAGATCCAGGGTCGCATACTGTGTTTCTGCTGTGAAGGAAACCCCCTCTGTGTGCATCCTGCATGTAACCTGCATTTGAATTGCTACTGTTTCCATATCAGCAGTACTTACAGAAATGGGCTATTTATTAAATTCTTTAAAATAAGAAAGAAGATATACATATTATCAGAAACTACAAACAAAAACATACAAATACAAAAAATAACTCTAAGATCAAAAGGATAGCACATTCATTTGTTTTGAGCAATTAATTGCCCAATTGATTAGTCCATTGACAGAAAACAACTTTTTTGATGTTTGATTAAACATTTAAGTTATTTTTCATAAAAAAGTACCAAATGTTCCCAAGTTCCAGCTTCTCATTTGTGAGGATTCCCTGCATGTTTTGTCTTAAATAATTGCCAGATCAATTGATTACAAAAAATAATCACTAGTTGTCTTTGTTCAGTGCAGACACAAATCAATTATGTCTGCACACAAGTTTTATGACATCCTGGGTTGTTATGAAACCTTTTCACAACCCTGCACCCAACGCTGTTCATCTGAGTTTTTGAAAAGTAAGTTATTTGAGATTATAATTTTTTTGCACAGTAGCAAATGCTGAGTCTGTTGAATGTGACAGCATCTAGAACTATTGCTGACCCCCCACTGTATAGCTTATCATCATTTGTCATAGTAGAAATACTGCACATTGCTCATGTTGCAAAGTAGTTCATAATTTGCTATGAAGCATTTGTCTTGTGATAAAAGTGGAGGGAAGTTCAACTTGTTTGCCAGACGACTAGGCTACGTTCTGTGCTGATGTTTGTTTGAATATAGTCTAAAACGTAACATTGTCATCCAAGGAGTAGTCACATCCCGTGCACATTCTGCAGACAAGGGTCATGAATGGGATGACTTGTTTACAGCATGTGGTGTGGGAGGATATTTGGCCCTGTGCTTAGTGCTCAGCTACCCTCAGACTGCCACAGAGACTGGGCTCCAAAAGATCTAACGTAGGGGCGATTATGGACACAATCAAGTGTAATTGTTTTGAGCAGACACCATGATAACGATATTGCCATATTATTGTAGGGATGACTGTTGGTGCTTTCTTAAAATATTAACACAATGGAATTTTTGAAAAATGATCATCAGTTATGTGGATATAATCATATAATGATAAGTGGTGAAAGGAAAATAATAGAACAGCTAGAACAGTCTTCTCCTACAACCACAGTAATAATCTGGCGAGCATTCTTTCTCTATATTCTCAATGTTTATTCATGGCAGCTACATAGATAAATAAATAAATATATATACAGCCAAACACTTCACAAACAGCATGTGAGCAAACAGGAATTAAAACTATCTTGGTGTCCTCCCTGATATTATAAAATATGCAGCACGCTGCTCTCCAGTAATGTTAAATTATTAAATTGAAATGAAAATGTTTCAGTGGATTCACTGAGAAGAGGGGTTGATCGTACCTCACACTCACAATGTAGGGCTGGGCGATAAGGCTTATAAATAATAACTTGATATTTGAGGCTATGCTGCAATATACAATATATTTCTCCACATACACAATTTCTCTAAAATAATGTAAATAAATTCTCAAATAGTGATGATCTTATAGAATATGATGCATTGTTGTAGATTAAACTACTCAAAAGTAAAAAAAAAAGTAGGGCTAGGTGATATGGACAAAATTAAATATCGCAACATTTTGACCAAATACCTCCATCGATATTGCAACAATAATGTAGGTGCTTTCAAAAAATGTTAAGTATTACATCAGTAATGTGGATGTAACGACTGTAGGTAAAGGCAAATAATAGAACAGCTAGAACAGTCTGGTAAGTTCAGAAAATTACATCACTTTATTGTAACACAGCCTTTAAAAACAGGAAAACACTTACACTATATTACAATATAATGATATCCAAAATCACAGACAGCATCTAGTTGATATGTCTATGATAAATCTATTGATATAATATTAATTGCCCAGCCGTAGTAAAAAGTTTTAGTCAGGTTTTTTACAAAACATGAAATCTGATAATGTCACCTAGGGGTTTGGGATCTAATTGGACATTTAATTTTGTAGACTTGACAGATAATCTGTTATTTGAAAAATGACTTCTATATTAACTGGTAATGAAAATAATCATTATTTGCAGCTGTTATTCTCATTTGTTGTCTATTTTCCTCTGCAGTGATCTTTTATTATTGCCTTTCTTCATCAGGCTCATTAAAGTTTCATCACAGCTCTCAATCTGCATGCAGGTTGTAGCACTGAAGCAAAATGTCAACAAGACGTCAACGAGATGCAGCGTCTCTCAGCCAGTTGTACATCAGATACTTTTTAAAACCAATCACTACCGATCGGGGTGTCAGCCCTTCTCTGCTTGTGTAAACCAGTACAATCAATATTCATCAGATCTGAGATTTACAGACTGTCCTGTTTCTAATCTCACTAAGTGCTCCAGCAGACGCTTTTGTATTTTGGCACAAGATCCTCAAGGGCACTCTCGTCTCCCCTCTTTCTGTCTCTCTCTTTTTTTGACCTCTTTAGCTTCTGTTGTCTGCTGGTCTGTCTGGCTTCTGCAGCTTTCTGCCCTATACTCTCTATGTATAGGGCAGCCCCCGACCAAAGATTTTCCTAGTTGACTTGTAGTCATTAGTTCAAGCCATTAGTCAACTAGTTGTCGCACGTTTGAAATTAATTTAATTATTTCAATATATATATGTATTAGGGAGTTCCAGGTCTGAGTAAGAATGTTAACACTCTACTACATCACAGAGAAAAACAAAGCCTTAAAAATAACAATTTTACACGCACAAAGTGAGCCACCTGTTAACAATTCTAATGGCTGTAATGATCCTGAATGCGTCGGATAGGGGTGTTGTAACAATCGATCAAGGCAAAATGTGTCTCAAAAAACTTAATAATCACAAGCTGCTGAATGGAGTTTGTTTTTTGTGTTTTTTTTCTGCGACTAAGTGACCAATGAAAACTTGACTGACTTAGACTCTTCTCATCGACTAATGTTTGGTCAGTTATTTTGGGGCAGCCCTACTATTTCTCCATCTTGGTCAGTTTTCTTAAGTGGAAGAAGGAAGCTTTGCTAATATTTACTTGAATTCACAATAATGTTTTCATGCTCACATAGTAACACTTTTCTCTTTTTCCAATGACAGATTTCAGAGACAAGTATAGATGTATAATAGTATAATAGAAAAACAGTGACCTGGGTATATTTCTACTGTCAAGGGTTTGGCTGTAGATGTAAAATATTCACCATGACCTCCAGGGAAGTCAAACTGTAGCCAGTGATTGCATTGAAAGTCTATTACACATGTTTGTTTTGTTTAATCATTAAAAACAGTTTTTGTGAAGTTATTCTGATGTTCTATTCTTGTCTAATGTATAGCAAATACTCCTGATCTGAATTTAAGAACATCTCTAAAAATAGTTTTAGGTTCACTTGACTGTTGGATACACACACATGTTATTTATTTGTGTTCTTGTGAAAATGATCTTCTCAGGTTGTCTTGGAGGGAAAAATTCTCAAGAAAACTGAGATCCATCCTCAGAATTTAAGACAGGTTGTGAAATGATGTTAAATGTGGTTTATTTCTCCACATACTGACTGCATTATAGGCTAATGCACTACTTGGAGGTGAGAGTGAAACATGCAATAAATCCTTTGTCCCTTGTGTTGCATTCTGAGTTTATCCGTTTCCATCGTTTGGCTATACCATGTCAAACATATAATGAAAGATTGCCTGTTTCCGTGACAACCACTAACTCTTCTCTGTTCATTTCCAGGTATGAATGCAGCAGTGCGGGCTGTCGTTCGAATGGGCATCTACGTTGGAGCAAAGGTCTACTTTATCCACGAGGTGAGACATGAGTCATGACTCAGGCTCTAGACGAGGCCGCCGGGGAGTCTGCAGTCTCTGTCACATTCAACAGTGAAACAAATCAGTACTGACGATTTGGGCGGCTGTGGCTGTCTTCAAGAGATCCAGCAGGACTCAAAGACTTGATATTACCCTGCATTTGGTAACAGAGTTGGAATCTGGATTTGACCTTAATAAGTTGAATCCAGATATGTTTAATAATGCTTTGAGGCGGAAAATATGGATTCCATTAAACAAAAATTAGTTTAAATTAAAATAACACTTAAACAAGCAATTCAAATTGCTTGTTTGCTGCATGCTGGGTTTAGCTCTGCCCAAGACATTTGTGATTGGCTTAAAGAAATGCTTAGAAGGGATGTTTTTTTTCCCGTATACCAGAATGTGCATGTGTGGAGTCAGACCTTTCTCCAGCGCTGTGGAGAGAGAGAATTTTTCACTGCTTTTCCGATAGCATCAAAAGGATTATTCCTCCAACACATAGTGTATATACAGTGTTGCATACATATAACTAGGAGTTAAATTTACCAAACACAGAAGCTATAGTTAGATTTACCAAGTGGAAGGCAAACACGTCACAGACGAGTCAGTTTGCCCTCATCACAGCAAACGTTCTGATGAAAGTTGATTAAGGACCCTGATGAAGAGCTGATACACGTCGGTTTGTTTGTTTGCCTTTGCTTGAAGAATAAATTATAGTGTCATTTGACCAGAAGACAGAGTGCTTTTTTTTTTCCTCGTGGTTATCTGCATAACTCAAGCAAGATTTCCTGGATTTTGTCTTGTTGATTAAAGGAGTTTATTGTTTTTTAACACCATTCAAGATTCTTAACCACCAAAGTCTAGCCACCAAAATAGATGTTGTACGTGATCAAAGATGTACATGTACAGCTGTGACTCAGGTGGTAGAGTGGGTCGGCCGCTTGATCTCCACCTTCCCCCTGGCACATGTCCAAGTGTCCTTGGGCAAGACACTGTACCCTAGCTCAAGGACAAGCCAATGCATTCCCAAATTGCCAGTCCCAAGCCTGGATAAATGGACAGGGTTGCGTCAGGACAGCCATGCGGCCCATGGCAAATCTAATATGCATGTCCATACTGAAGGAAATTGTACTTCCTGCTCATTGCTGAAACAATTTAAACTCCCTATAGGATCCATCTATATTCATAAGTTGTTGATAGCAAGGCAAATATTTGCATAAAGTATAATCTTAGGATCTTAGGATGGTTGACACTGTCTTGTTCAAAGTGAATGACTGAATTTACAAATGCTTATATTTTCAGATGAAGCAACTAGCCTTTAAGTCCAGTGTGTTATATTTCAGCATTTTCTTTGTTTGATTTGCCCCAAATAAAATTCGTAAGCTCAAAGAGCACATTTTGTAAAATCCTAATTGTGCTAATTCTCATATATTTAGCCATTTCAGGATGAAAAATTGAAAAAAAGGGGATTTTTGCATCAGCAGCTTTTGTGTTGTGACCAATGTGCTCAAATGCAAAATGTTAAAACAGATCAAAGGTATTTTTTTGCATCTTTGACCAGGTCTACATGGCTTTCCCATCATGCATGACACCTAACTTTACCTGCTTCTCATATACAGTAGGTCTACTGTGAATGGAGAACTGATTGCCTTGTTTACTATTTGATGTGCAACCATTCTGCACTCTCTGTACTGTGGGTATAGAATAATTTGCCAAGAATTATAAATCAGAGTAATTTAATATCCAAAAATAAAAGCAACCATATGTCCTTGTTTCCTGAGTATCTTAGAGTTGATCGATATTGAATGTCTGAGGATATGTTTACATTTTGAATGGGCATGACGCCACTGATGGCAGTGACGTTGGGATAGAGAGACGATCTGGTCTCAGTCGGGATATAATTGGATTACCAGGGGCAGACTTCATCCTTCACTGTCTGCACTGTCATCCCCATCAGCTGGAATAACCACTGAGCTGTGAGTAATGACAGCAGAGTGCCATGATGCCTTTATTTTGGTTTGGACTCTGGAGGTTTAAGCAAAAAGTGCAACCTAAAAAGCGTCAAACTGTGATACGTGTACCACTGGTGGTACATGAGTTCCCTCTAGTGGTAAGTGAAGGAATGTCAGAAATATATATATTTTTAATGAATTAAATTAATTTAAAAACATAAAATAGTATTGAAATGCTACAAAATTTGTAATGAAAATACATAAAATATCTCATTACTGAAATGTTAAATAGTCACAATCATTCACGTAAGCATAGCCCATCCACTTGGCTAGTTACAAGCATCATGCAATGGCTAGAGAGTAAGCAGCAGAGGCAAATAAAGAGAATGAAAATAGAAGGAGTGCAGCTCAAGGAGGAGAATATTTGAATATTTAGAGCGGCAGTGTTGAAAATTAAGTGGATGCCTGTCAGAGATGGCAGAAGTCAACAGTCTTTACTCAAGTAGAAGTACAGATACTTGTGTAACAAATAAAACTACTGATTCAACTTCTTTACTGCAGTAAAAGTGTAAAAGTACAGGCTCTGAAATATATTCAAAGTATAAAAGTAAAACATAGCAGTCTTTACGTTGTTTTTTCGTCTTTGTTGCATCTTTTTTTTGTCCTGTTATGTCTATTTTGTCTTGTTACGTCTTTTTCATCCTGTTGTCTCTTTTGTCTTGTGACATATTTTACATGTTTCTTCATCTTCTTACATCTTTTTGTGTTCTTTTGTCTTGTTGATCTTTTACATTGTTTTGTGTCTTGTTATGTCTTTTTCATCTTATGTCTCTTTTGTCTTGTTAGCGTCTTTAATGCTGTTTGTCTTGTTACTTCTTTTTTACTTCCCACCTCTGACAACAGTGAAAGAGCTAGTGGCTACTTTAAGATGCGCCAGTGAAGTGTTCACTAAACCTGCTGGCACCAAACTGTGCAGAACAGTTAAGTGGTACATGGAAAGCTCAATATTTTCTGAGGTGGTATGTGGTATAATAAGTTTAACACTGAGCTACAACAAACAATTTTATTTAAGTTCTCAATCTGTTTTGATTATGGTTTTCACATATATTTAGTCCTGAAACTGTGTAATGATTAATCTATTGTTTGACTGACAGAAAATGCACAGCAGACAATTGATTTATTGCGCAAGTCATCTACCAATTAAAAATGCCAAACCTTTATTGGCTTCTCAAATGTGAGGATTTCGCTGCATTTATCTGTTGGATGATGTCATTCCAAACTGAATTTGGGTTTTTTTATGTCATTAAGGATCCAGCGAACATTCATCATGTTTGTTTCTCCTCTCAGGGGTACCAGGGGATGGTGGACGGTGGAAACAACATCAAAGAGGCGACATGGGAAAGTGTCTCCAGCATGTTGCAAGTGGTGAGCAAACTTTCAGCTGCTGTGTCAGGTCACACATTCAAAGTTGCATCATGTTGAAATAAAAGTGACCATATTTCCTCTTATGTGCTGTATAGAATTTAACTAAAACTTTTTAATTTGGCTGCCATCAAAAGATTGTGTTACTCGTGTTAATTTTGCTGTATATTTTAGCACCATTAAATACTATTTGTAAATGCTTTCTGACAGAGCAGCAGCAGTATTTGTGCTTGGACCAACACAGTTGAATGTCTCCTGCGTTGGTCAACACAGCTGTGATGATCATTATAAGTGACAGGCCACAGGGCCTTTGAGCCAAATGAGTCTGATTGAATTGGACCTTATAGCTGTTTGTCATAGTCAGACTTTCCTTGTCTAAAGTGAATTACATTCAGTACAACAGAGAAAAAAGATCTTGTAAATTAGCAATATTACAAACAGCCAGGAGTATAAGGAGCCATGTTACCTATAACTCAATAGAACTCAATAGAATATTACCACAAATTATGGTTGGGCTGATCGACAATGGCGGACAGTCATTGATCACTGTGCTCTCTACTGTCATAACATCATGATTTTAAATGACTGCGAAACTCTTTATTGTCACATCTTGGCTGTTAAAATCTTAATTTTTTGAATTGCATTGCATTTGAAGTGGTCTTAGCTGGGGCTGATTACCTGACCGTACTTCAGTGACTTCAAATAATTACTATTTTTTTTCTGACCAGGTAATAATAGTCATAAAAGACAAGTAAAATGTTATTATAAATCAAAATAAAAACATAAAGTTGTTCCTGGCTTAGAAAAAAACAGAACAAGAGCACCCATTATTGGAAAAAACTGGATTTCCATTTTACACTCAGAGAGAGGAGTAATGTGATTTAAAGGGACAGTTCACTCCAAAATCAAAAATACATATTTTTCCTCTGGCCTGTAGTGCTGTTTATCCATCTAGAATGTTTTGGTGTGAGTTGCAGAGTTGTGAAGATATCGGCCATAGAGACGTCTGCCTTGTCTTCAATATGAAGGAACTACTTTCTTTTTACAGTAAAATTGACTGGAACTGGTAGTTCCTACAGGAAACTGCTCACAACAAGGTCTGTGGATTATTTAAGTAAGTGGATCATGATTTTGGAAAGAAACATTGCTGTTGAGTTTTTCAAATGTATTTCTTGGCACTTTGAGCACCACAACCGAGTGTTATTTAGTTCCATTAGATTCGAAAGAGGACAAACATCTCTACAGCTGATATCTCCAAAATTGCTGCTCACAATAAAACAATTCAAATAGATATGTAGCCATGTAGCCAGATGAGGAAAATGTATTTTTGATTTTGGGTTGAACTGTCCCTATAACAGTTAAGATTTTGCTATGCAAAATAAATGCAAAGCAAATTATGCGACTATCTTTATCTTCTTCGAATTACACAAGGTCTTAACCTAATGACACAAATTATACAAAAACAACAACAAAATGGAAATAGTAATTAATATCCAACATACTTACATATGAAAAGTACAACAGTCTATAAGAAATTATAGCATCCATCATCCTGTTGCATTCTGGATGTTGTCATATGCCAGTTTGTTAGACATCACCCAAACCTACAACAAAGAATAGCTGTTTTAAAAGAATTAAAATGTAGTCCTTCACTTTTAGACTACAGCACAATAGAGCCAGTAGAAGAGCAATTCAAGGAGAGAATAATGTGATTACAGATTGTAATTTGTGTTTCCCTCAGGGTGGCACAGTCATCGGCAGCGCCCGCTGTAAAGAGTTTCGTACCCATGAGGGCCGCTTGAAAGCCGCACACAACCTTGTGCAGCGCGGCATCACCAACCTGTGTGTGATTGGTGGAGACGGCAGCTTGACTGGAGCCAACCTGTTCAGAGAGGAGTGGAGCGGCCTGTTGGATGAGCTCCTCCAGCAAGGTGATTGCTCACTGATGAGCAATTCAGTTGACCTTACACACCATACAACTCTAACTTTGCGGGTGTAAAGAGAACTTCTCTCCCTCTTGCTCATGTTTTTCAGGTCTGATCGATGAGGCTGCAGTCCACAGTAACTCGGTGCTCCACATTGTTGGCATGGTCGGCTCCATCGACAATGACTTCTGCGGCACTGACATGACCATTGGCACCGACTCAGCACTGCACAGGATCATCGAGGTGGTGGACGCCATCATGACCACCGCTCAGAGGTGAACAAATCCTCAGAGGACACAAGACGAGGAGAGATGTGACAAGACGAGGAAAAAAAGCTCAGAATCCATACAAACCTTGAAGACATGTCCTCCTTAGACATGGTTAGGTTTAGGGTGGAGGTTTCAGTGAGACAGTCTCTATCATTGATGAGGCTTTTTCTTGTTTCTGACATTCCTTTTGTTTTTCACTGTTTTTTCCAGCCACCAGAGGACATTTGTGCTGGAGGTCATGGGCAGACACTGTGGGTAGGCACTCTTCTTTGTGTCGGAGTAGATCACATAAAAACACCATAAACATAAGACATATGAATACATAGCAATATGTATGGTATTTAAGTTAAATATGCTACTGCACAAGTCTTAAAAAACATACCCGGATCTATGCAGACAAATTTTTGAATATAACAAGTCAAAAATAAAAATCTATATTTTAAAAATCTATACTTTAATATTTTGCAATTTTGGGAATATTTACAAGTGAGGCATGCTTGTGTGTGTTGGGCAATAATCTGTCAATGAAATATTTAAAAAAAATATTGGTTACAGGGAGATAAAGATCAAAAGCTATTATTGAAGTACGTGTGTGTGTGTGTATTTATGTGTGTGTAGATACTTGGCCATGGTCAGTGCCCTGGCATGTGGAGCAGACTGGGTTTTTATCCCAGAAATGCCTCCTGAAGACGGCTGGGAGGAAAGCATGTGTCAGAAACTGTCTGAGGTAACACACACACACTCACACGCTCACACAGTATTATAACAGTGTTACATCTCTAGTCATTATTATTCCCACAAGCGTGTAGTTGCTATAACGCCTTTGATAACACTGGATACATCATATATGTTGGAAACATCAGTTACATGAAAATGAGGAAGGAACTTGGTGAACGTGAATAAATGTAATGTGAACTTAAATAAAACTTTAACACATTACCTCGTCCGTGAACATGACTTCTTCTAAGTCATGTCAGATAGATTTTCATCATCAATTGCGGTTGTTTAACTGAAGGTTTAACAATGAAGGTAGCGACTCCATAATTCCATGCCACGTCTTATAGTTTTGTTTCACTGTGAGAGAGAGTTGTAGTAGCAGAATTTGTATATCATAATTTTACATGGATATGCATACAGTACTCAGACAAATATACATAGCAATACACTTCTATGTACCACAGCTGCCATTTTAGCTGTTTTCTGTTCAAAAATGGTACAAAAGCGACTCTGGTGGGACTCGAACCCACAACCTTTGAATTACATCTCAAGTGCTCGACTAGAAGTCCAATGCGCTATCCATTGCGCCACAGAGCCTGTTGACCTTATGGTGACCTCGACTTTATACTCTGTCACCACAACCACATTAAGGCACCATTCAAACAAATGTCAACAAGACTTTTCTGTCTAAGAACTCATCTCAACTTTCATTGTAAACACTATTAAGTAGGAGTGTCACAAATACTTATTTTTACTCGTTGCAAGATTTTGCAAAAATATTACGTTGACTAGTCACTGGTCTACACTCATTTATCATGTTCTTTTCAGGGACAAATAATTAACTGTGTCGTCCGTTCAAATTTTCAACTAGTGCTGAAAATTTTAATAAACTTTTCTGAGTAATGAAAAGTGGATGAATATTATAACTAGGGCTGCACAATTAATTGCAATTTTATTGAAATCGCAATATGGCCAAGTTCCAATATCCAAATTGCATAACCAAACTGCAATTTTTTGAAAAACCCGTTAAACTTTACGTTTTTACACAGTACACTTAGTCAGTTATGACAACCAATTTATTTGGTTGGTGATCCCAGTTTTGCCTGTAAGCATTCCTTTATCACATATTTTTCGGACATGTACTGAGAAATATCTATTTTTATTATATGTTTCTGTGTGAGAAGACGTCTCCTCAGGGGACTGGATGAGGAGCCACTACCCAGTCTCTAAAAATCTGCGACTCTGGTGGGACTCGAACCCACAACCTTTGAATCACTTCTCAAGTGCTTGACTAGAAGTCCAATGCGCTATCCATTGCGCCACAGAGCCTGTTGACCTTATGGTGACCTCGACTTTATATTCTGTCACCACAACCACATTAAAGGCACCATTCAAACAAATGTCAACAAGACTTTTCTGTCTAAGAACTCAACTCAGCTTTCATTGTAAACACTATTAACTAGGAGTGTCACAAATACTTATTTTTACTCGTTGCAAGATTTTGCAAAATATTAGTTGACTAGTCACTGGTCTACACCCATTTATCATGTTCTTTTCAGGGACAAATAATTAACTGTGTCGTCCGTTCAAATTTTCAACTAGTGCTGAAAATTTTAATAAACTTTTCTGAGTAGTGAAACGTGGATGAATATTATAACTAGGGCTGCACAATTAATTGCAATTTTATTGAAATCGCAATATGGCCAAGTTCCAATATCCAAATTGCAAAACCAAATTGCAATTTTTTGAAAAACCGTAAACTTTACGTTTTTACACAGTACACTTAGTCAGTTATGACAACCAATTTATTTGGTTGGTGATCCCAGTTTTACCTGTAAGCATTCCTTTATCATGTATTTTTCAGACAAGTGCTGAGAAGTATCTATTTTTATTATGTTTCTGTGTGAGAAGACGTCTCCTCAGGGGACTGGATGAGAAGCCACTACCCAATCTCTAAAAATCTGCGACTCTGGTGGGACTCGAACCCACAACCTTTGAATCACTTCTCAAGTGCTTGACTAGAAGTCCAATGCGCTATCCATTGCGCCACAGAGCCAGTTGATGTGTATGACTAACACTCAGTCTATACAAGCATGTCCAGTTGTCAAACAAACTAAACTGTCAGGCTTATATTAGCCTACAGCGTTATTTGAAATTTGACTCCTGATGCTCTGTGCTGAGACTCTGCTGCTGCTGCTGCTGCTGCTGCACAGAACAGACACTTTCAGTTTATAATTGTAGCATCTAACTACATGCTTGACTCAAACTTTGACTACAGGTTCAATGTGTTATCAATTGTGCTACAGAAATCAAACTCACAAGGTTGTTGTTTCCACAGAATGCCCTCTTATTGCTACAGAGAATTGTTAATCATCTGACCCTTCTTGTAAATTCTGTTAACTTGTTTATTTCTTTGTGTAAAAAACATTGCATGTTGGCTGCTACTGATTGACCGTCAGTTAAAAACAACAATGCATCTGGTCTTTGCAAATTTTGTAGTTAGTTTAGGTGTTGTATAGAGATCAGGGAAATGAGATCGGCTCACAGGGGGTCAATAGGGACACATGTACAGATGCATGGTGTAATGCCAGGTGTGAACTATCATACTTACAATGACAGATGCATGTTTCAAAGACTGTCTCTATAAAGCAGCGACTCTGGTGGGACTCGAACCCACAACCTTTGAATCACATCTCAAGTGTTTGACTAGAAGTCCAATGCGCTATCCATTGCGCCACAGAGCTCTTGTGCCAACTAAAGGATGTCAAACCCACTACATAGATTTTTTTCACTGGCTATGAAACAGTCTCATTTTGACCTACAATAGTTAACAAGACCATCAGAGAAGAAGCTTTTTCTATATAGTTGTTAATGCCTGCCAACTGGTCAGATTCTCTGTGAAATCAGATGAAATAAGCCTGTGTTTACATTTTTCCAGGGAGATTTACAGTGAGTATTCAGTTCATCAGTTAAAAAAGAAGCAGAAAGTGATTTTTATTTAGATAATTTTATTTATACGTTATATGTTATGGTTATTATTGTGGTTATTATTATGGTTCAGTGCTTTATCCACTGACTTGTAGAGCCAGTTGAGCTATAGAGAGCAAACTCAATAACTTTCCATTTTCACACAATCCCCTTACAGGCATGACAACCACTTTAGCTGGTTGCTCGTCTCAGCTTTACGTATAATCATAGTTGATTGTCGCTATAAATCTATCATCTATCATCTATTGTGTTTTTCAGACATGTAATAATAAATGGTTTCACTAAGCGTGTCACATTGTCTTGTCGACATCAAGTGCTGAGAAATATCTATTTTTATTTTATTTTTTTTTAAGGTGCCACTACCCGCTGTCAGTCGATCAAAACAAGCGACTCTGGTGGGACTCGAACCCACAACCTTTGAATTACATCTCAAGTGCTTGACTAGAAGTCCAATGCGCTATCCATTGCGCCACAGAGCCTGTTGGTTTGTGGTTGTCACACTGTCTATACAAGCATGTCCAGTTGTCAAATAAACACTAAACTGTCAGTCTTATATTAGCCTACAGCGTTGTCTGAAATTTGACTCCTGCTGCTGCTGCTGCTGCTGCACACAACAGATGCTCTCAGTTTATAGTTATAGCATCTGTCATCCAACTAATAATTGATAGACTGATTAGTAATAGATAATTGATGTACCCAACATCATGTAACTCTGGTGTACTGGCATACAACAGTTGTTGAGTTAGATAAACTTGTAAATTTTGTGAAACACTGTCTACAGCAAATTCCCAATTATTTTAGCCTTATTGTAAATTCAGCAAATGTTCTGCATGAAGTTTTTTTGTGTATACATTGGTACCAGTATGTTGGTTCAGTTACTACTGTTGCTAGTTAAAAACAACAATATGATCTTTTCAGATGGAGATTGTGTAGCTTTGTATTTATTTTTGTAAAGAGTGAAGTGAGATCCAACCATAAGTGGTCACTTAAGACGCCTTTTAAGACTAGATGTAAATTGAAGTACTTGTGATCTGATCACCCAAGATGCATGTGAATGCCAGGCGTAAACAGCCTCAAAGACTCTACAAGTCCCTCCCTCTACATCTTCAGACTTCCTGCCAAACTGGCAACTTTTGAGTTGTTGAGTTAGGAGAAACTTTATAAATTTTGTGAAAGTTCAGTGCACTATCCATTGCACCACAGTCTGGTTTTATTAGATGTAGTCACACATACTCAAGCAAACACACACACTATTACTTATGTTTTTTTTTCATTGACTATTTGAAGAGCAACATTTTTAAAATGTAAAACATTGTTATACTATGCCAGTACTCAATGGTAAGTGTGTTTGTTATCATCCAGAACCGATCTCGAGGTTCCAGGTTGAACATTATCATAGTTGCAGAAGGAGCCATTGACAGAGAAGGACAACCCATTACCTCTGATTTTGTGAAGGATGTGAGTAGAGCTCAGTTTCAGACTGATGCAGAGGGGAAACCAGAAGCTGGACCAACTGGTGGATATCAATAAGTCTGAAAAACAGACATTGGTGACAGAGTGACAAATATAAAAAGTGACAGAGTTACAGTACAGGGGTTTTCTCCTTAGTGTTTTTCCACACTTGCTCAGGCACTTGCCACATTTTGAAAGAAGATTTCTCTAAAATATTTTTGCAAAACATAAGTTCAGGTTTTAGTGTTAGCGTGGTTTCATTCTGCACCAGTGTTTAGGTATTATATTCGAAGAAATCTATTGCACAAGAAACAGCATCTATAACAGAAAATACATCAGAATGCACTACAACCACTGCAAAATTTG
Organism: Lutjanus argentimaculatus; assembly: GCA_034769285.1. Lineage (NCBI taxonomy): Eukaryota > Metazoa > Chordata > Actinopteri > Lutjaniformes > Lutjanidae > Lutjanus > Lutjanus argentimaculatus. Next base: position 33,574,595 of record JAWZSL010000011.1, on the reverse strand, counting down.
AGAAAATTTATTTGACATGTAAACCTCACAGGTGAATGATCATTCTTTAAATTTGTTCATTTTGAATTATGTTCATCTTTGACTGAAAGCAGCAACTTCATCTTTATCTCTGGACCGTCAAAAGGTATCCTTGTAAATGTAGGCTATCACCAACTACAGTGGAAGTAGACCTACCCTACTTTGTGGAGTTATTGAACATATGTATGCATAAGGACACATGTGATGTAAAAAGGGGTAATTCAGTTGTATTGTGTCCAGTTAGGGGTGGCACGGCGGCGCAGTGGTTAGCACTGCTGTCTCACAGCAGAACCTGAGTTCGAATCCCCCATCTGGCTGCGGCAAGGCCTTTCTGTGTGGAGTTTGCACGTTCTCTCTCCTCGTGTCTGCATGGGTTCTCTCCAGGTACTCTGGCTTCCTCCCACAGTCCAAAGACATGCAGCATAATAGGTTAATTGGTGACTCTAAATTGGCCATAGGAGTGAATGGTTATTTGTCTCTATATGTCAGCCCTGCGATGAACTGGTGACTTGTCCAGGGTGTACCCTTCAAGAATAAGCGGTTACAGACAATGAATGAACGTATCCAGTTAGGTTGGTACATCAAAGTTAGCTAACATTTTACCTCAGATAGAAAGATCTCACCAATTTCTAACTGGCTACCACACATCAAATTGGTCCGTCACTGGCCTGTCTGTTAATGAGGCTGTATGATGTCCCTCAGTCTCATGCAGTTCCACTGGCTGACAGTTGGTGGCAGTAATGTGTGCAATAATCTCTAACTTTCATGGAAAATAAAGAAGAAGATTGCTAGCAAGCAAGCAGGAATTCTCTTCTGATTTAGTCAGCTGTTTGTTTGAAATGAAACTCCTCAGGACCAGCAGAAGTAGGTACTGGAATTTGTTTTAATGTTGTGCTGTCAGTCATTCTCTGCAAAAGGTTAATTGTTGTGTATGCAATTTTAAGTAAATTCATTGTTCTCTGCATTGCTAGCATGCCTCATTGACCAATGTACCACTGTGCACCACTGTGCTAGCTGCATCAGTTGTTCCAGCTAGCTGTACATGAAACTTCTTCTACAATGTGGCAAGTGCCTGGTGAAGTAAGATAACTGACTAAATGGGTTCTTACAAGACATGAAGATTTATCAGTAGAATATCTGTGTTTATCCTCCATTACCGGATCCAGCTTTTGGCAGTGCAAAATATTTTCTGTCATGTTTTCAAATGCTTTTGCTTCTGTATATCCCTCTAGAACCGTGCTGATAAGAAAAGGCTGAACATTATTATTGTAGCTGAGGGTGCCATAGATTGCCACAACAAGGCAATCACTCCTGATTATATCAAGGATGTAAGTACGGTGGAGAAGCCTGGTGGAGTCATGGACCGACAAACTCTCCTTCAGAAGCATGGATTCTTTTTTCCTTCACGGTTTGCCTTTGGTTGTATGTCCTGTTTGATGTGGTGTTGACTTTTCACACTTTTTATATGCTTTCACACAAGTTATTTTTTGTAGTCCTTTACTAAAATACCCACTTCTTTATATTTCCTGATTCCACGTATCCTGCAGCCGTTTAAAAATGTTTTATTCAATTCCCACCACATCCCTTGCACCCTTATTTTTACTTCTGCCAGTGCACGTCTGCATGCACGTTATTTGGTTAACATGACAGGAGATGTTTTGCATGATTTCTCCTTCTGTTTTTATTTTCAATGTTTGACACTTGCATGGTTCATTATATTTCTGCATTTTCATAAAATTGTTTCACTATGACATCTTATAAAGACTGACTGTTATATTAGTGCTATATTAGTTAGCTGTGCTGCTTTTTTATGTTTTAAACATAGTTAACTGTATTAGTGCTATATGAGTTAGCTGTGCTGCTTTTTTATGTGTTAAAACGTAGTAAACTGTAAGAATATGTGCTTATGTTTTCACCAGTAAAACACGTAAAATTCATATTATAGCTCTTTTGTTTAATTGTACTGAAATGTGATAAGATACAATAATGTATATTAGATTATAGAGGACATTACTGAATGCATTTTCTATATTTAGCACTTTATCCTCACTTCACTCTCCCTCTATATCCAGCTAGTAGTGCGCAACCTGGGTTTTGACACCAGGGTCACCATCCTGGGCCACGTGCAGAGAGGTGGGACCCCCTCTGCCTTTGACAGGATTCTGGTAAGTCACAGTATCGTTAATCCGTCTTAGTGGAAACATTGATGATGAATTTGTTAGCAAGTCAAAAAGACATCCTCCTCAACTGATGTTCCAAGTCCCCAAAAAACTCGGAGAACATGGAATGGATATTTATACCACAGATGTTGACCTCTAAATAACCTTTGACCTTTGCAGGCCAGTCGTATGGGTGTGGAGGCAGTGCTGGCGTTATTGGAGGCCTCTCCCAACACGCCGGCCTGCGTTGTGTCTCTGGTTGGGAACCAGGCTGTTCGACTACCGCTTATGGAATGTGTTCAGATGGTAAGACTGTGTGTGTGCATGTTGGAAAGACAAGTCATGCAGAGACGTGTACTGTGCAGAACAGACAGTGAGATTGCTCCACTACATATCAGCCTTAAAACAGTAGTTCAGATGTTTTGAACTGGGGTTGTATAAGGTACTTATTCATAATCAGTATTTTAACAACAGGGCATTGCAATCGACATGCCCTCAGTTTGCAGAAGCAGAGAGGAGTACAAGCACAATAGCTAGGCAAAGGCAGTATACTGACATGGACAGGGGTCAGTAGCAAAATGTATTTTAGCCACTTAAAATAAAGCCCACTTTAAAAAATCAATATCAGTTTAAATGTATGCTATGTTTAGAATGTTTAAACCACTTAACCTTGCCAGCAGACCGCCTTTTCCGATGGGAAACTGCTGTTATACAAGCCAAATATCGCTCTGTCTCACTCAGCAGGACTCCTTCTGTTAGTTTGTTTGTGTTATTTTGTGACATCAATGAATCTGAACTAACCTTTTAAAACACAGAAGTCTCACAATAACACAAACGCACTAACCAGTCGATGTGGTGGTAGACCAGCAGCTCCTGTGTTCTTGCAATGTAAAATTACTGATTTTGTTAAGAGAGTCTGCTTGGATTGGAGAGAGTGATATGTGGCTTGTATAACAGCAGTTTTCTGTTGAGAAAAGGTGTCTGGCGGAAAAGTAAAGCAGTGAAAATATTCAAAATATAGCACTTACACTGATATAGATTTTTTTAGGTGGCTGAAATACATTTTGCTGCTTGATTCTGTCCACAACAGTACATTGCTTAGTGTCTGTGCCGGCACTTCTGCTGCTCTACGCTGACTATCGACATGTACCTCATACAACCCCACTCCAAAGAATCCAGACTGTCCCTTTAAGAGGAGTGAGGTGGAGTAAATGATTGGGATCATTGGGCCCAATTTGACAAAACCCCACCCACCACTTACCTGCAAGACAGACAGGTCAACAAGCATGCCACAGACACACTCAAGCAGAACCAGAAGCCTGTCACAACAGAAATGATGAGCACATGGCAAATTTTGGCACGAATATTGAAGAACGTCTTTTATGTTTTGTCATCAGACCCAAGAGGTACAGAAGGCCATGGATGAAAAGAAATTTGAAGAAGCAGTGAAACTGCGTGGCAGGTATTCTTTAACTTCATATTTGTAATGTGTGTGTAACAAAGATTCAGCTGCTACAGACAACTTTATAGAGACAACATATAGAGTTAATAGAGAATGAGCATCACTGAATAATTTCATTACAGAAAGTGCAAGAACTCACTTACTTTTCCCACCAGTTTAATCAGAGGTCCAGTATGATATACAAGATTTATTTTTAGTGTGCCCTGGTGTAGCTGTGTTTGCATTGATTTTACTTTAACAGTAAAATCTTTCTTTAAAGCCGCATAGAGCTGACATCCATTGTGGATTTTCTACATTGACTAACTTTGTTTTTCACATTTGTTATCTGCAGGAGCTTTGAAAACAATCTGGTCACCTACAGACTCCTCTCTCACCGGAAAGCAGATTCTGAACTTCCAAATGTAAGCACCCTTAAAGCCAAATAATATAAAAGAAAACAACCATTATATCAAATCAATATGATGATCACAATTTTAATTCTTGTAATGCATCTTTCCCCCAGCGGCTCTGAGATTTGTACGGTAGCATAAGGTACTTCCTGGTCAGGTGCCTCGTGGGTGCTGGAGTCTTTTTGTGACACTAACAGTCTGTTTTTCTGTGACTGTCTCTGTCCTGAGGGTGAGGAGAAGGCGGGTGATGAAGAGCAGTTCAATGTAGGTGATGGGTAATGAGGCTGCAGCTGAACGGCGCTAGTTCAGCTTCTGAAGCTTCCGCAGGCATAGTTCACAGAGCAGAGGAGCTTTTCTGCAACTAGTGTCCACCTTTTTTGATCCTTCTTCTTATTCACTTCACTGAAATAAATATATAGCATAGAGTGTAGTATATGGACATAAGTAGAGCTAAAATTAGATCTTAGTATCTAGTTTAGTGACTTTTACAGGGCTATACTTCTAAGTGGCATTTCTTTTTTTTACAGAGACAAAATCTATACCTGCATATGTTTATATAATAATGCGGTGCCACAAAACGACAGTGCTCATTATCTACCGCTCTGTTTGTCACTGCTTATTTCTTCATGGCTCTGCTTAGATGTAGAAGTCATGCAAAGAGTTGCTTTAATGCTGCAATGAAGGTGTCCCACCAGCTACGCTGTCAAGGACACATCACAGCGTCATCTCTGATCTGCTTCAAAAGTACCTGAAGTAGCCGTCCTTACAGTTTAATCTTAAGTCTGTGGAGACCGTGGCCAGAAGTGTCTTTGTTTACTCACAACTCAAACTGGACAGGCACCATGCTCCCTCTGTTTAGAATACTTGGTGGCTGTTGAAATTAGAGCTCAAGAACAAGTTTAGGGAACTTTAAATATGATCAATTTACATATATGATACTGGATTTAGTTGTGAACCCGTTGTGAAGATGCTGCCGACACAAATTATATTACTGTAGAAATACTACACATCAGAGTGATTTTAATGTGTTAACTTAAGTCAAAACCCTGCTCACATGGGACTTGTATTACTAAAAGACCTCATGTGATTTAATTAGTATTTTACTCAGATTTACTGACATTATGCCTGGATATGATGTCATGGCTCTGTGTAACATCAAACTTGTAACATCACAGAAACAGAGCACCTGTTCTTCAGCATGCACATTAGTAATATAGTTTACAGTCACTCTGCACACTTTCTGCACGTGTTTGAAGCATAAATACACATTAGCAGCTCATTTAGATCAAGTAATAGATGTTATGTCTGTTTTAGAATATGATTCTAAAACAGACATGGTGGTTGTTGAACAGGATTAAGATCACAGACACCCTCTGCAGTTCTTAAAAATTACTAGATGTCCCCAGGTTAATACTAGTCTTGCTTTAGATGATCCTTAGTTGATATTGAAAATTTTTATCACATTTGATTTGTGCCCTTTCTCAAAAAACTTTGGAAAAATGTACAAAAAAAAAAAAGGTTATCATGCTGAGAATGCAGTTAATTTTCAGGAATTGCGAAACATTTATTTAGACTTTGGAGATGCACGGCTTACACTGGACATGTTTTGCTGTGAAGAATAGTGTTTATCTTTGATGGTGATTAGAACTGGGTATTGTTTCAAATTTTGTGGTGATATATTGCTAATGTTAAACCATGGTAGACATCTCAGTAAATTGTCTAATGCTGTTTTTGAATACAAGTTATAAAGTTATAGTTTAGAAAGGGTTTGATCCAGGAGTTAGTCGGCAACACCAAGAAACAGATACTCAAACCTACTAACCCAAATGTACTAACTAAACCAGACAGGAATTTTAAAATAAGTATTGATAAACTATGTTATGCTCTGAGTTAGTCAGCAGCTGAGAGTTTGATGCCTGTCCATTTTGAGAGTTCTTAACCCAGTATATGTCCTCAATTATCCTGTTAAAGACACACAGAGTTACACACCAAATACTGATAAGGCCTTTGTGGTTGAGTGCATGAGGCTAAACTCGAATGTGGGTTTTGTACTCACAACTTCATTGGCTTTAGCTGAAATGAAGTTGAAAGCTGCTTTGGACTGTGCCCTAAAATATTTTACACTCAGCAACAAGTGGCATAGGTGATTTGAGTTTAGTAGCAAGAAAACTTTGGATAGGTAGTGAAAGTTTGCATTTGACTGTCAACATTTTCAGTTGTTGTCATGAGAAAGCAGCTGCTGCTTCACTGCGTCTTTTAGCAGCATGTGGCTTCTTGCATGCAAGGTAATCTTTGTCTGCTGCTGCTCTGCTCTGAGGCAAAGTCTTGCCTGGCTCCTCAGCAGTTAATGAGACATGGATGATATTATCAGGCAGTGGAGACAAACTGTCCTGTCAAAACAATTATTCTTAATTTGCAAGTAAAAAGAAAAAGTAGTGAGTCACCTACAGGGAGTTTTGTAAAATTTACCATCTTCATGACTGCAAAAGAAATCACTGCTTGTCTTCATTGCCTCTAATAGTTGCTGATATACCATCTTCTCCAAAAGAAGCATCGTACATGCTGTGATTGTATGCTGAATGTAAGACTGATGCCTGAGGTTGGATAAAGCTTGAGGGTGTGAGAGCATATGGCTGTACTGTCTACAGGTGCCAAGTTTTGCTCTCTTCCCTGTGTGTTTATTGTGTTTGTGTGTGACTGCTGCTCTCTGTCACCCACAGAGCTCCTTTAACGTTGCAGTGTTGAACGTTGGCGCCCCGGCGGCAGGCATGAACGCCGCAGTGCGTTCTGCTGTCAGAGTGGGAATCACTGAAGGCCACAAAATGTTTGCTGTCAACGATGGCTTCGAGGGATTCTACAAGGGACAGGTAAGAGAAAACCTGATGTGTCCTGTTTATATTTATTTACAGTATCTTTGTCTAGGCTGCATCACATGTTCTGTTATTTATTTAATTCCATTACTAGACGTGTTGCCTGTAAAATGTCAAAAAATAGCAAAAAATGCTCATTATAGTTTCTCAGAGCACAAAGATGGCTTCTTCGAATGACTTGTTTTATCTGACCAGTAGTCAAAGATATCCAATTTACAGTGATATGAAAGAGGAAAAACCAGCAAATTCTTAGTTTAAAAGCTGCTACAAAAGAAGGTTTTACATTTTTACTGTAAAGCCTCTGGAGTCTGAGCCACTTTTGAGGTAGTTTGGCATGCTTTGACATTTTTATGTTTCACCCATCTAAAAAACATTGATCCCAAAGTGTTTCATATTCTTATATTCAGCACAACTTCAGCTTTTTTTAATCAATGCTAAACACACACTTTTCAAAAACCTATTTTCAGACATACTGAGATATTGTAAAAAAAAAAAAAAAAAAAAAAAAAAAAAGCGCTAACATTTCTGGCCAAGATGTTGGCTACAAATAGGTAATTAAATCATTCAGACACTTCATGTGGTATGTTTCCTAAAGTGTTAGAACTACACAATGAATATTGATGAAGTCTGCTAATAGTGCCCCTCCACACTGTCTGTCCCCGTCTACTGCTTGTTTATAGGCGTCAAATTGGGCATTTTCACACATTTTGTTCCCTCATAATGACCCAATAATGACTGCTGAATCACTCTCCCATTATCATATGAACAGCTCTATCTGTAAATGGATGGGCCATCAAGAGCTGCTTTCTAACTCTGAGACTGAAATGTGCAGGGTTTTCTCTTTATTCCCCTCACATAGTTCTACAAAATAAATTAACTTGTTATTAGGACTAATACGCAACTAATGATTATTTTCATAGTTAATTAATCGCTCATTTATTTTCTGGATTGATCAATTAGTTGTTTGGTCCATAAAATGTCAGGAAATGGTTAAAAATATAGATCAGTGTTTCCCAAAGTCTGCATGGCCAAATATGTTTTGTTTTCTCCTCAACCCAAATATATTCAGTTTACTGTCATAGACAAGTAAAGAAACTAGAACAGAATCACATTTCACATTTAATTGATTATCATTGTTGTTGTTGATTCCTTTTCTGTCTATCAACTTGTTATTTTAGCGCCCCATTTGTCCAAAATGTATGGTATTTCAGAAACTAAATAATATAAAAATAATATAGTGATTTTTGTTACAGCAGTCAGCAAAGGTTCGCCTGCAGCAGTTCTGGCACAATAATGAACTTTTACCATATATTGAAAATGAAATATCTGCATCCCTTACTCTTAAGCTGGGGTTCCTGAACTTTTCAGCTTCAGGCCCTGGGACATAAACGTATAAAAATGAGCTGAACAGACCAGCGTAGCAAAAGAATGAGTTGTGACTGGATGTAACTCCAGTTCTATGAGTATGTGCGTAGCCTCCTTCTTTGTTAATTAGGAAAATTACGTCATTTTACATGTTTCAACATGGCGACTTTTCTTCAGTTGAAATATTTTTGGCAGTTAGCAACAAATGTACAGTACAATTCAATAATGAAGTCTGTACTGGTTTGTTCTTGCTTAATAATCTCAGTATTGTGAAAACCTGAATGCAAGAGAAGCTTATCCAGCCTAAATAAATAATACAGTCATGCTGTGTACACTGTTGCTCTGTGCAGTCACGTTACTCAGGCACGTGCAGAACAATATTCACCTGAACTTGGCTCCACTGACAAGTTAACATATCTGAAAACGTGATCGGTCACACTGTTCTGCTTTTTCCCTGTGACTCTCTATCATAAGTGTCTTTTATTACACCTGATGTCTGAAAGTTGTGACTTTGGCTCCTGCATTCCTCAGTGATCCAGGAGCAAATTCTACTCTCGGTCCATGAATACGACCATAAACTTGCTTAAAACTATGATTACTCATTATTATAATAGGCAGCATTCCTTGGAGGTCATAGCGACTTGAGTGACCAGTAGCAGGGAGCAGGAAGTGGCGGTGCAATCACTCTCCTCGCTGCTCGCTGCAGTGATAAGACTAAAGGGTGTTCAGATAAATAGTGCTACTTACTGCAAGCCAATTACTCCACTCCCACCGCAGCTATACCATGTTCACATGCACACACACAGTCTTTGTCTTGGTCGTGCTTCTGTGATTACATGCATGCTTTCCAAAAAACACACACACACCTTTTCCGCTGTGCAGAGAGAAGCAGTGTTGCAAGCGATGATGCCCTGAGGCGAGTTGTCACACTGAGGGATTAGACTTGATTGAAAAGTGAAGCCGTGATCCCGAGCTAAAACCCCAACTAAGTAGGACACTGATTATAATGTGAGCTGTTGGTTAAATGTAGCCACACTGGCACACACAATGTAGGCTAATGGATTTTAGTTATGGTTTACGGTCAACGCATTGAATAATTTGATTATAGAAAAATTTAGCCAAAAATTCCAAAATCAGTGTCCCTGTTAGTCCGGATAATTCTCTTTTGTAGAAAGTAGATAAATCATATCTGTTAACAGTGAGGTCTGTGAATCTGTACAATCAACAAAACTAAATATTAAAGTTTATTACTGGCAAAGTAAAGTAGTTTTATAAGAAAAATAAGCAAAATTGTGAATAATTGTAACATATCTGTTTTTTTAATCAGATCAAGGAGATCAAATGGGGAGATGTCGGTGGTTGGACTGGCCAAGGGGGGTCCCTGCTGGGGACAAAACGGTAAGTTGAGATGTAAAAAGTGTATATGTGTAATCTGAACATAACTGAACATTTCTATGGCAACTTTCATACAGACATGCAGCCCAGAGTGCTTCACATAGCAAAACTAAAATAAATAATACAAACAAAAACAACAATATACTGTATATACTTTTTGCAAGACTGAAAATTACAATATGTTTAATCTGTTGAATTATTTCCTTTCTATATCCCAGAACTCTTCCAGGCAAACATCTGGACAAGATTGCTGAACAGATGAGGATCCATAACATCAACGCTCTGCTTGTCATTGGAGGATTTGAGGTATGGAACTTTACCTCTTCTTTATCACCATATTGTTATTATTATTGTCAGAATGGCATTTTTTTAAAAATCTTACTTTCACAATATTTTATCTTTCTGAACATGTTTTATCACTTAGGAAAAAAAAAAAAACAAGCTTACACAACCCTCTTTTTGCCTGTTTTACTTCTGACAAAAGCAGAATTCTTGAGTAATCTGAAAAGATAAATCTGATATATTTTGTCTTATTGTACATATATACATTATTATTAAGCACTCTCTTTCCTGTATTTTATATTCACTGTGTATTGTATTGTTTAACATTGAGTCCATTTCATTTTCACTGTTTTGCCTATATGACATTTCAATTAGCAAAAAATGTCTTTACATCCAAATAGCAAATTTTTTAAAACAGATATTTAAAACACATTTTAAATGTTATAGGCTCTCTCCTTGTCTGTCCATATGATTAGTACTTTATGGCCAAGCTATCAAGCCAGACCTTGGGGTGAATTGTTTGTAAAACTTCAGTTTGAGTCAAAAAATTACCTTGAAGGGCCACTTTGTAGGATTTACTGGCATCAAGTGGTGAGCTTGTAGATTGCAAACACGTTGTCCCACTCTATCCTTCCAAGTGTGTTGGAGAACCTATGGTGGCTGCGAAGAATGTGAAAGGCTCTATCTAGAGCAAGTTTTTGGTTTGTACGCCCTAGCCTTTGGTAGAAACATAGTGTGACTACTACATTATCCATCTTCCAAATTCTGCCAATAAATTCCTCTAAATTGTACGCACTGGACCTTTAATCAAAAGATGGATTTCATATTCAGCAGAAGACTGAAGCAGATGTCTTATATTAATAATTTCAATCACTAATTGAGACAAATTTTAGTTTTCTATATAAAACAAAAAATAACAACAGAATGATAGATAAATAAAAATAAGAAATTAATTTTGCAAAAAGTAGTTTTTGACTTGGCAGCTTGACCAGAACATAAACACTGTCTCTCTCCCTGTCTGTCTGTGTGTGGAGCTACAATGTCCTCTGTCTCACTGTCCGTCGTGATTGGTCTGGCTCTCTCCTCTTGGCTTCTCCCTCGTGTACACACCTCCAGACCTCTGTCTGTCCCATTCACCCCTCATTGCTGTCTTTGATCCTCCTACTGCATCTCCCACCAACAGGCCCCACCCAACTCAGGCTCCTCCCACTTTGATTTTTTTCCCCATAAAATGTCCTCACTGTGTTTGTGTAAAGACCTTGGCAGTGGGACTCTTCACTTTCCTCCCACACCTCATTCTTTTGTCTGTACATCCTCAACGACAAACAATTAAGACGCTGGCTCTCACTACTGCAGGCCTACGTGGGATTACTGGAACTTTCTGGTGCACGGGACAAATATGACGAGTTCTGTGTGCCCATGGTTATGGTCCCTGCCACCGTGTCCAACAATATACCTGGTTCAGACCTCAGCATTGGCTCAGACACTGCTCTGAATGCCATTACTGATGTAAGTGTGGCTGGATTTAGAGAGCGTATGTGTGTGTTTGTAGTCAGACTCAACACACACACACCGTCCAGCCTGTTGGAGTTTGGGACTTCGCTGATCGACAGCTCGCGTCCTCACATTAACAATTGTTGAGAAACGAAAGGGCCACACATTCTTTTTTTTTTTTTTTTGGCATTTTGGCCCTTATTTTTGATAGTGACAGCCGAGGATATGACAGGAAAGAGGGTAGAGAAAGAGAGGGGAAGACATGCAGCAAATGAGCTGCAGGTGGGAGTTGAACCAGCGACCACTGCAGAGAACTGGAAGGCTCAATATGTGGGGCACATGCTCTACCAACAGAGCTACAATATTGTTGTTATTATTATTATTATTATTATTATTATTATTATTATATATTATAATAGGAGAAAAATAGCATAAAAAAGAATAAATCTGTGAAAGAAAATGTGGAAATATAAACAAAAACAACAAAATATAAAAGATTAAATGTAAGTATTTTCATTTTTGCACCTATCAGTTTTACTTTTACACCACAGTAGAATTCATGTGTGCAGGAACTGGCTACTCAGCCTGGACCTGCCTAAAGTCAGGTGATTAAAAGCTTGGCCCCTTATATGAAAATATTACATGGTTTTATATAAAAATACATATAGAAAATAGTAGAATAGTTTATATGCAAAAATAATATATATTTTGTGAAATATATAAATAAATATATACAGAAATGAAAATATTTATAATTATTTTTCACAAGTCTCCCCAGTTTTGTTAACTTTTGCTAAAATTCTAAAGGGATTCACAACACTTGTGTTTGAGAACCTCTGCTGAAAAGTGTCAGTGGGCTGTAATATTTTCTGTGTAAACACAGGCACCTGACACTCAACCAAACCTGCAGTATAGTAGGATTTCCATAGACTTTAGTGGAATGTACACGCTTTAACCTTCTGTTTTCACAGAAACAAAACCATATCATAATGGTAGTAAATAGTGGTACAGAATCCTACACAATAAAAGTATGAAAACAAAGACTCAAACACACAAATTCAGACAGGTGACCCGCTCTCTGATAGTTTCCCATACTGCCCCCAAGACAGTTTTTGAAAATATAATGAATTACATTTTAGTTGGTTATAGTTTAGTTTACCACAGGTCAGAGGTCTTATCAGACAGAAGAAATTTAATCACAATTATGACAGGAGCTAAAAAAAGCAGGAAACACAGAGCAGAAAACTGTTGTTTCTGGTTGTTGCTGGAGGCGAGCTGGTCAGCGAAGGTCCCAGGTAAGTGTTTGGGCATGCAGTGACGTGTTGTGGCATGTTTTTGGCACGTGACCATGGCGTGTTCATGCAGCCTTCTCTGTGTTTGTTTCCGAAACAGCAGTTGACCGGACGGTGGTCCGGTTCAATGCAACAGGGAGACTCTGCTTGAAATGGCACAGTGTTGGTGTGTTTAGAGAGTAAGTCTGCATGTTGTGTGGTCACGAAGTCCAGCATCACTGAATGAGCTTTACATTTTAGTCTTAAGGTCCTGTGCCTGATTTCAACCTCTCTGCGTGCCGGATTTAAAAAAAGAAAAAAAAAGCCCTTCGCCTCTTGTACATAAAAGGAAACATCGCTCAGAGCCTTTGGAGTCCCACCCCCCAATCTTTATCTTGTCGCGTCAACACCGTTACTTGTCAGCCAGGGTGAACCACCCCAGTCCCCTTTTCACCCATCCCATCTCCTCTCAGCTAATGGGAAGCCAAATCCTCGGTCACCTGGAGAGAGCCAACCAGTAGAACACACACTGCAGACAATTCACATGTTACAGAGCTTCTTCATGGTCTCAGTTCAATCAAAAGGACTCCCTTTGCTTGTGTCCTTCAGGCACCAGAAACCACATCAAAATGTCTCAGATGGAACTCAGAAAAAAACAACTTTCTACATGACTCAAACTTCAGTCTCCTGGGTGAGAGTCTGTTTGTTTAATCCATTCATCCATTCAGACCAAATACCACCCAGTTTTTCGTTTGAATAAATGTTGAAATCCCAATTAGTGCTCACTGGGTAGTGTTATTTTCAAGATTAGAAAAGTTCCTGAAATAGCATTTAGATAATCATTCACCTGCTCCTCCATCGATTGAAAGTTCACCACGTAACCCTTTGTTCAACTTATGTATTTAATTAGTTATGTCAAAATATAAGTGGTTCACACTCAAAACTTAACTTTTCAAAGCTTAAAGAGTTCTCATTTGTTGTGTATATACAAGATGTTGCAGATGTTAGTGAAGTTATTAAATTTGGAATTTTGCTTTGACAGTAGCATTTCAAAATTAGATGTCCGTTGCTGCACACGTTATGGGAAAAAATTCGAAAAGCACATTAAGAAAAACATTGATTTCTTGCTTAGTGCCTTCAAAAATAGTGTAAATAGTATACTAAATATGAAAATTAATACATATAACATACTGTAAAAGTATTACTATGACAAAGTACCAAAGAATACAAGCCAGGAGAGCCACTGTGCACCATGAAGCAGCTTGTAAAAACACTTCAGTCTCTACACAAAGACACACTGACAGGGTCTCAGGTATGCAGTGTGCCCCCCAGTGGTCTAACATCATATTACGGCCACCACCATCAGGCTTTTGAGTCCCTGCTGGAGCTGTACGAGGCCCGGGCCGACTACGAGGAGTTTTGCGTTCCGATGTGCATGCTGCCTGCCACCATTAGTAACAATGTGCCCGGCACTGACCTCAGCCTTGGTGCTGACACAGCCATCAACGCCATCGTGGAGGTAAGAGCCCAGAAAAACATTACCAGGGAATAATAGCGGGTGGTATTCTACAGTGTCACTTGCTAAATAATGATGACTGTTGATGTGAAGAAGAACCTGCTCAGCCATCACACCATCCCTGGTGTGATTTTCAAAGGTTTAGCCCAGCATTTCTCAGTTCAGGTCTGGATTGAAGGAGGTAAATGGTTCATGGGAGATTTAAAAACCTGTTGTACTGATGCATTTGTCCTCCCCAAAGGATATGTGGGAAAAAGTTACATCTTGATCATTTTTGATAATTTTATTCACAGCTGATAAACTGACAAATCTGCTGTCATGTTTTGGTTTGAAGCCTTAGCCAATCAGTAAGTTCTTTTTTAAACTACATTTACACCTGCAAGACAAATAGAAGGTCCACAGACCAACAACTAAATGCGACAAAAAATGAAGGAATAAGGTTATTACATAAACGAAAAGGAAACTGTAAAGAAAACAAACATAAAATGTAGAAATTGTCAGCAGAATTTTTCTAAATATCCATTGGGAGCAACAAACACATTAAAGTTGTTTTTTAGTACACAACTTAAATTCAGTGCAGGAAAAGCACACCTGCTTCCTCTTCTGAAGCAGATGTACAAATTTTCATAACTTTTGAATGTTTAATTTCTGGGATCATGAGACATTTGGTAGCTACATGGGCTAAAGAAGGCAGAGAAAGTGTTCATTTGTTATGATCCCAGTTCATAACAACTCCGCTTTGATCTGACTCTTCTTGTAGCATGGACTGTCAACAGGTATCTGTGTCTGCATGTTTATTTACTATTTTATCTATTACATTTTATCTGCCAAAGTAGAGCTGCAGCTGATCATGATCATGAATTATGTTTATTCACAACTGTTTTGATTTATTATTTAGTTTATAGGTATAAAGGTAAATTACCATCACACAGCTTAAAGTGATGTCTTCAGATTGTTTATTCAGACTGACCATTAACCAAAAAGCCAAAAGTAAGCTGAAAATCCCCACATTTGAGAAACTGAAGCCGATGTGTGCAGTGTTTCCCTCACTTAATAGTTAATTTGATTAATTCACTCTCTAAAATGTTTTTCTGTTGATTGAATAACAGATGAATTTTCTGATCATCCCAGCTTTACTTTGATTGTCTTTTGCTGTTGCATGTGGTGAACAAATCTACCATTTTGTTTGGTAATAACTGAATCATCTGTGTGTGATCCAGACATGTGATCGCATCAAGCAGTCAGCCAGCGGCACCAAGCGGCGGGTTTTCATCATTGAGACCATGGGGGGCTACTGTGGCTACCTGGCCACTGTGGGCGGTCTGGCTGCAGGCGCTGACACCGTCTACATCTATGAGGAACCGTTTGACATCCGGGACCTGCAGGTCAGAGATGGCCCGCCTATTGCAACTACATGTTGTGTAACTGTTTATTAAAAGCAAGTGAGTAGGATTTATTGGCATCTAGCAGTGAGGTTGCAGATTGATACCAGCAGAATACTGCTTGCCTCTTCCTCCCCTTCCAAGCGTGTAGGAGAACCTATGGTGGCTGTGAAACTTGCGAAAATTGCAAAAGGTCCGAACTAGAGTAGATGGATATGGATATTGTATTCAATTTCTGTCATATGCTACCAATCAATCCTCTGTAAAATATTTTGTAAAGTTGTTTAATAAGGCATGTGAAACTTAAAGGACCATGAGCCTTGATTCTTCTTCTGTGTCTGATGAAGCAGCACAGATCACACTTCACTGTTCACGTGAGCGTTGCAACAGGAGCTTCCAACAGTTCATCACTGCCTCTGTCTGGAGGTTTCAGGAGTTTGCAGGTGACCCAGATTATGCGGACAAAGCAACTTATTAATAATCTTGAGCTGCATCACTCATTCCATGATAGATGGATCCCATCAACACAGATCAGGACGGGGCGATAAGGGACGTCATCATGTTTACACTTTTCACATTTACACCTGCAAGAAAAATAGAAGGTCCACAAGAGCGGCAACTAAATGAGACAAAAAGTGTAAAAATACTGTATTATAAGTAAAAGCCCTGCATTCAAAATATTAAGTAAACATACTTAAGCATTAAAAGCATTAAAATATAATTTAAGTATCAGCAGTAAAAGTACTCATGCAGAATTGCTCACTTCAGAATAAAATGTATTTTATATTACAAGATTATAATGATGATTCCTTTAGGTCTTTCATGTCACAGCTGGTAAAGGCGGAGCTAATTTCAGCTAAGGGCTGCTTGGTAGATAGATCTATAATAAGACATGTTTTATTAGTAGATTTGTATTTTGCATTAATAATCAAAATCTGAAAGGTAACTAGTAACTAAGATTGTCACATGTTGTGGAGTAAAAAGTATAAAGTAACATACAATTTAAATACTGAAGTACAAATTTGAGGTTCTTGTACAAATACTAAGTACAATACTACTTTCATAATAATTGTTTTTGACTTTGGTGCCTTGTGTGAGCCACTTTGTGCTCTACAGATAATGGTACATCATTAGGCAGCAACAGAAGATTAATATTGATTTAATTTAATTTGGTTGTTTGTAAAATAATTCTTCTCCCATTTTATTAATAGAGCCCAAAATCACAGTATTACACATTAGACAAGATAAAAATAAATTGTGGCAGATACTGTTTTAAAGTTGTTCCATCGCACCACACTCGTGCTGAAAAGTGTGTTAGAGAAGTATTGTAATTTAAAGTAAAATGCTTTTTTTTACCCAATGTTCTGAAAATTGCAAAAATGATGACAAAATGAAAACAAAAAATACACTATACTAGTACTATAGATGGAAGGAACCCTTTAACACCAAAACAAAACTTTCTTTTGCATTAAAACCCCTCATGGTGTCATCAGATGGGTAGAAACTGAAAAATATGGTGCCCCCTGGTGGTGTAAATGTCACCCTGCACATCTCCATCTGTGGGGAGTGATGAGACAGAGCGGAGGCGTGTGATTTGTGGCTGGATCGGCTGCTTGTGCAGATTGCAGGCGGCCGTTGTTCCAGTTTAATGTGAGGCTTCGTTCTGTGTTTTCAGGCCAACGTGGAACATCTGACACAGAAGATGAAGACAAGCATCCAGAGGGGCATCGTGCTCAGGTGAGCCTCAATACTCAAACACCTGTCAGTTTGTGCTTTTATCTAATGTTTAATGTTACATTTCTAGTCCGCCGCTGTTTCCATGGCATTACCTTGCTACACACTGTTTAGAGACTGTATGGTGTGTGTGTGTGTGTGTGTGTGTGTGTGTGTGTGTGTGTGTGTGTGGTACTGAGGGAGAGAACACAACAAAAGGAGTGTAAAAATGTTTCTTCTATTTTTTTAATGATAAATCAGTTACATTATGAGACGCGTTACTGTGAATATTTATTTGTGTATGATTAATTACACAAAAACTACCTGTCTTAAACTACCTATGACTGCTAATCGACCTTACAGACTTCACTTCATGTCATCTATTGTGGCTATTTTGGTCCACTGCACCCTCACACTGTTTAAATTGCTCCCAGCAGGAGGACGGAGGTCTGTGGAAATAGGACGAGTGTAGTATTTTGGACAGTGTGTAGGTGACATTGTGTGCTGAGGTTTGCACCTGCGTAATTTCATTATTACGAGACACACTCAAGTGCAGTGGTGCATTGCAAGTGGCTCTGCAGGTTGCTGTGGACAGCAGATTGATGCCTGGCTCAAGGGCACTTGAGCACTGCAGGTATAGAGAACGGACCACTTGAGGGCACTTGCAGCTCTTTTCCACCAAATGAGCTCTGGTTCTTGAAACAGTTGCAATCGAGATTCTTGAAACCTTGGATTCTTGGTGTTATCTGGTGAACCAGCTTGCAGTTTTGAGCTGAACCATTGTAATCAAGGATATTTTCATAAGTGGGCATTGCTCAATGCATTATGACTTGTGGAATAGGACACGCCCACTTTGGTTCCCAAGAAAATCCTATTTTTTTGTTCCAGCTGGGAACCACCTTTTTAGGTTCCGAATTAAATTACTAGAACGTTTCAAAATTAGGTGTGCACACCAGAGTGTGGCCAGTTCCATGTTGTTGGAAATGGCTCAGTAGTGAAGCCATATTTCCATCCAAAGTACCTGTAATGTTTAGTCCCAGAGACTACTTTTCAAGGAACTTAAAGGGTCCTTCAGCCCATTGTTGTCTGTGTTTCCACTGCGGGCTAAAGACACGCAAAGATTTGGCAAATTAGTCCACTGAGGTATGAAAGAGCAATGACTCGCAGGTTCCGCTTCCTGCTGGATTTTATCCTCAGCATAAATGCTCAATAATGTCTGGACTCCATCGGTCATGTTTTCTTCTGTAACTCCATGTTGATGTGCCGAAGCACAAAAAATAAACCAGTTTGTGGCAGATTTTTAAAAATGGTGGCTTAAATGAAATGCTGCAAGTACTGGGAACAATTAGAAATGTTCAAAGCTGCAAGCCCCACCCCCAAAGCACCTGTAGTTTTGGAGGTAAAATAATGTCCCCAGAACTTAATTTAAACCCTGATCCCTCCAGTGGAAACCACCGAGGGGTGGTTTTACATGCCTCTGGTGGTATTTAGTCATGCAGATAGTTTTGTTTTTATTTGAAGGTGATTTGTCTGTCTGTGAGATTTTTCTTCCTCAGAACAATGGAGATGAATGAATTTTGTGGTGATTATTTCTTGGACAGGAAGTAGATGCAAAGAAAACAGTTTATAGCTGGTTATGTCGGAATAAATTTTGTTATTTCAGTGAACCAGCCCCTTTAGTGACCTGCAGCTCTTTTGCAAGTGTGTGTTTTAGAAATGAGAACTGCAATGAGAACTTCACCACTGACTTCATCTACCAGCTGTACACTGAGGAGGGACGAGGAGTGTTTGACTGCAGGAAGAACATCCTCGGTCATATGCAGCAGGTTGGAGACACACACACACAAACACTTTACTGTACATTAGGGGTGAAACTAACAATATTTTCATTGTCCAGTTAAACTGGCAATCATTTTTTCAATGAATCGCTAGTGTTATTTTGTCCATAACTCAAAGATATAGTTTACTGTCATAGAGGAATAAAGAAATCAGAAAATAATTCACATTTGAAAAGCTGAAATCAGAGATTTTGGGCATTTTCTCTTTAAGAAATGACTCAGTGATTTATCAAGTATCAAAATAGTTGGCAATTAATAAATGCAGCTCTACTCTACATGCTTTCTCCTTTTTTTAAGTTGTACTTGCAATTTTCACCACCTGAAGAAATTAGTGCAGTTGTGATGTCGTGAGCAAGCTGTGTTATTGTATCACAGAATTGTGTTGTCTAAATTCATGATTCTAAGCAAACTGTAATCAGTAACTAAGAAAATGAGATACACAGTTCACTGCATTAAACATAATATCACAACATTAAACATGGGTATTTGTATATTATACGTAAAATGATCTAAATTATATTTCCCAGCCTTATTTTGAATAGAATATTTTCTCTCCTTTTCACAGGGAGGTGCTCCATCACCATTTGATAGAAACTTTAGCACCAAAATTGCTGCTAAAGCCATTCAGTGGATCACACGGACGCTCAAGGACTCTTACAAAGGAGGTAAAACAAACTCAACAACCAGATTTGATGCGGGTATTATATTTGCTTTTGGTTCATTGTTTTTCTGTCTTTAATCAGGGCTGTGTCAATGTCAGTGTCTCTGTGCAGTTTGTGTTGGCTCAGACCTGTTGTGGTTCTAAAGGCAGTTTATCTTCAATGCAGGACGAGTGTTTGCTAACTCAGAGGACACTGTCTGTCTGCTGGGGATGCGTCGCAGAGCGATGGTGTTTCAGCCTGTGTCACAGCTCCGGGACGAGACCGACTTTGTGTAAGAAACATTTTCAGTTTTAATCTCTGTAGCAATATAGCTCATTAATTTATATTCAGTAAAAGCCTGAGAAAAACTTAAACAATGTTCCAACAATTATTGAAATGACTTACTGTACATTATTTACTTTAGTCTGCTGGATACAGTTTAAATGTAGAAACTGAAATCTAAAAAGTTGTAGCAAAATATATAGAAAACTAAGAGTGTCTGACCGTTATTGGCTGATATTTGTTCTAAGTAGTTTGACTGGTGTTTTTTTATAAGAGCCAATCAGAAGAGCTGATTAGTTGACGAAGCAGCAGGGTCCAAAATGAACATCTGCTGAGCACCAGGAAGATTTTCTGTTTGGCGACAAAATCTCAGAAGACTGTCTGCCACACTGCTTGACAAATATTTAAACCAAAGTCATCTCATAAACAAAGCTGAGAGTCTCTCCCGCATTTTGGTGTCACTTGCTCGTAAAACCAGGAAAAACACTTGAGCCATATCACATTATAGCAATCCAAAATCTAGGATAATACCTAGTTTCATATCACAATATTGATTTAATATTGATATATTGTGCAGCCCTAAGTGTAGGCCTACGTATTTCAATGAAATTCTAAGAATTAAATAGAAACTTTCTCGTTCTAAACAACCTTCATGTCCATGAGATGCTTGAGAAGTGTTCATTCTGGACAATGCCCTTTGTCATCTGATCGACATTTATAGAGACCATCGATCAAGCTATTCAGAATGAATATCGGCTGATAGATCAATTGGAACACCCTTAAATTATTTGTTTAAAGCTTATGGTATATTCAGATTTTGTACCATCCAACCAGCAAGTATGAGACCAAACTCTTATCTGAATATTGCTTTAATTAACACTGTTCAGTACTGATCTGCAACAAGATTCTTTTAAAATTTTGTTTAGTCTGTGGTTGTAATAAAAATAAATAAATAAATAAAAGATTTTTTTTTGTGTCTAGATTTCAAATAATCTCTTCAAGATAGAGAAGATTTCCAAGTGATCGCACCCAAAACTCAAAGCTCAAATGACTCTCCAGCGTGTAGTTTCATATGAAAATCTCGTGTTTGTCTCCGCAGCCACAGGATCCCTAAGGAGCAGTGGTGGCTGAAGCTCCGCCCACTCATGAAAATCCTGGCCAAGTACAAGACGAGCTACGACGTGTCTGACTCCGGCCAGCTGGAGCACGTGACCCGGTTCCGACCCAAAGAGAGCAACACGTCTGCCACCATCTGAACCACCACACTGCTGCCAGAGGAGCGCTTCACTCCAACAGGAAACCAGCTTCACAAAACAGTGACAGCTACTCACACAATGACTGATCCACCGCTGATTGACTGCACATAAATTAAGGTAGATTTTAAGATAGGTTATATTGTACGGTAAAGTGGTATGGTAAAGTCATGGCACTTTTCAGAAGGGATCTTCTATATTTAAACAATAGATTTAAATTTGAGGGTAATTCATTTGGAATAGAGCTCTTTACGTAGCTTCAACAAGCTAGCAGAGCTGAAATTGTATTTTATAGATCCCCAATCAAATTATTATACACTTAATATATATCTATATCTAAGCAATCCTCATTATGTACTGTAAATGTATTCAAGTTTTAGTCATGAAAATGTAGCTTTATCTAATTGTTTAAGCTACCTAGCTGAGCAAACATCTGTGTTGTGTAAACACAGCCAGGCTGAGGTGGGCGATGCATTTAAAGTCCAGCTTTTGTCATTTTCTTTATTTTCTACAGCACTTTGAGCCCAATAATTCATGTAATTCCCTAAAGCTGCTCATAAAGAGAGAATATATGGAGGAGGAGCCAGGAGGATCACACACCTGTTCACACCTTGAAAAATGTCCAACATCTTGATTGTAATATGCTTTGAGATGAAAACTTGAAGGAAAATGTGACCTACAGGAGGTTTAGTGAGCTGAGCTGGCCGTGTGCGTGTCCCATCACCTGCTAAATGTGTGTCTGAGTGTGTGTGTGTGCGCTGTGGTGTTGCCTTCGCCGTTTGTATCCACCCTGGTCTTTGTACGTGGCATCTTGTAGTGGTATTTGTGAGTAGGGTCCTGCTGTTGCTGTAGTTTGGCGGTGAAGTGGAGGATGTGTAAAAGCTTGTACGCAACATTACCTTTATGTGATTATGGCAGCGTGACGTGAGTGTTGTGTCACAGAGTAATAAAGCATTTATTGTGTGGAAAGTTATTAAACTGTGTCTGTCAGTGACATTTATCAGTAACTTCTTTTCGATTAAGGGGCCAAAGTTCATCCAGATGGTATGTAGCAGTGTTTTGATTTTCAGCGGATTGAAAAATCTATTCTGTTTAAAGGAAAAAATGGACACTGTGGAAAATGTGCTTGCTTTTTTCTTGAAGAGAGTAAAGCCCAGACAAAATGAGTTGAAACTTACAATACAACAACGTTCTGTTTTTTGCCAGTTTACACCAATGCGACTAAACGAGACCATGTATCATCTCAATCACAGTGACTCTGTGCTCCCACTCTTAAATGCAGGCCTTTCTTTTTTTTTTTGTAGCTGCATATAATTTGTAGCATCTCTTATTTTATTTTTATAAGAGCATAGTGATAGTGACGTCATTGCTACAGTTGTATTTCTAGTATTGATTTAATGGCGAAAACATAATAGATGAGTGCGTCAGGAGGGTGGTTTAGCAGAGAGACGGTGAACACGAGCGGAGTTGAGGAAGAAGTGAGCAGTCACTTGATCAGTAAAGCCTTGTGTCTTACGGATACTGCTGTCTCTCAAACAAACTCCAAAAACCTGCCATTACTGACAGTTTGCAACTGACTTGACCAGCTGACTTTGCTGTGAGCTGATAGGCTGCTGCAACTTTTTCGTCTCGTCATGAATCTTTGGTCTGGGCTGGGCTTTAAATGACAAGATTGATACCACTCTTATGATTGTATGCTAAACCAGCGGGTAGTTAGCTTAGCTAAAGACTATAATGGTAGATGCTTAGCCTGTCACCATCCACGTAAGGCAACAAAATCCATTTAACAATTAGAGGTGTAAATCACAAGTTGATTCAATTCAGGGGTCTGTGATTGATAACAGATGAAAATTCCTAGAAAGACTTTGCAGGGACTTTTAAGGTGTTCCACTAAAGACGCTGTGAATTATTTAGAGACAGTTTGTAGGAAAAGATGATTCACCTCTCTAGATTCTGTAACTAATAATGACCAAAAAACAAAAACATACGTAATACTAAGAGTAAGAAAACATCATTTAATGAAATTATTTCTGGTGTTTTTTTACATAGTGACATTTACAGTAATATCCTGTTATAGTGTTGCACTGGTGATTTGTTACTTATACACTGATGAGGATAGTTCTTCTCATTATCCTGTGCTCTCAATCGTGCCACAGAGGAAACAAACTTTCCTCATACTGCAGAGAAAACACAATCAACCAATTAAAGTCACGAGCGCTGGCAGCTCCCTGATCACAAAGATATCACTAAATAAAGACTGACTCAGGTTTTGTATTTCAATATGATAATGTAATCACATTTTCATAAATATTTACATAACGGAATATATTCAAAGAAGAGTAACAATCTGAAGAATCAGATTACGACTAAAAGCACTTTTCAGTCCACAGTCCGTCTCTTGATGTTGTGCACTTAAGCTTTTTTGCAACCATTTTAAAGCCTAACAAGAAAGAGTTTTTGGATTTTCAGCACATTGTAGTCCTCCCTCTGTTCTGCATCAGTAGTTCAGTTAATTTTTCAACTAGTGGGATTACTTTACAATCCAAGAGGGGTCTTTTTTAATCGTTTCGTTCTCTGGGCCCAGGATAGCAACACCACACGTCCTCTGACCAACACCGAGGTACCTACAGGAAAACAAGACCAACACCACTTGTTTTATACTATAATGTTTTGAAGTTTTTTGACTGTTACATGCAGAATTGTTAGTTCCTCATTTCTTTCTAAAGTTACATGAGAGTTACAAGATTTTACCTTTCAGCCACTTCCACCAGACTTTTATGAGTTACGGCAAAGAGTCTTTCTCTGTGATTCTGCTTCATCTCATCTGTGACTCCACTGAGGAAGCGACCCATTCCTGCAACACAAAGACACGATCAACAAAGCTAGTGTCAGAAGCCAAACAACTTCCATGAAAGTTAAGCAATGTACTGCTGTGGACAGGGTCAGCAGCAAAACTCTACTCATTACTTTAAGGGGCATTTTTCAACATATTTTAGACCAAACAAAGTGACATCTTTAATAGCCAAAGGTCGAAAAGCTACCACTTTTAGCAGACTAAAAAAGAAACTTCTCCACATAAACCTCAGAAAAATATGTTGCAGTTTGACTGCTGTGCAAAACATCAACACTGAAATCTTAGTAACAATGATGGAGACAAAACTCATTTCATAAAATGTCTAAAAATCTGAACTCAGGTATTGCAACATTCCACAGTTTATCTAATCATTATAAAGCCATTTGGAAGACTAAAGAATGTTTTTTAACATGTAATGTTGCCAGTAATGAACTCAAATGTAAATGCTCATCTGATGATCTGATGTGAATTGAGATAACTGTTCCAGCCAGCTGCTGTCAGGATGCGTCATTTTCTTTCAGTTGATCTGCTGAAGTGGGAGTGTCTCACCTTTGTCTGCAGGGGCCACAGGTGAGTCAACAGCCGAGAAGACGGACAGTTTGGCTTCATCGATGTCCTGCTGGGTGAACTGTCCCGACTTTGCCCAGTCCGCACCTTTACGGAATGCAGACAAGGTCTGCACTGAGTTTGGATCCCTTACAGATAAAAAGAGAAACAAATATGAGGTCAACACACATTTTAGATGTTTTTATTAGGGCTGCAGCTAATGGCTATTTTCATTTACTGATTGATCTGTTGATTCTTTTCTCAATTCATCAATGGAGTCAATTGATTGGTTGGTTTTGGACTATTTTTAACATTTTCTGAAAATTCAGTAGCAAATTTCACCCCTTTCTCCACTTTCAAGTTCCCAAAGCACAAGGTGACTTCTTAAAATGTCTCGTTTTGCCCAAACAGACAGCCCATAACCCCAAACCAGAAACGCTCTACAACTAGAGAATTTAGTTTTTTTTTTTGTTTTGTTTTTTAAAAACTACCTAAAAACGATTAAATAATAATCAAAATAATTTCCATTACTTTCGACTAATAGCTGCAGCTGTAGTTTTTATATATCATGTCATGTCTCAAACACTGACTTCCAGCCCTTACAACACTATTTCAGTCTGTCCCTTTTACAACGTCTGCCTCTCCTTCTCATGACTGTGGTGGAATATTTTGTTATGAGATTGGCAGCAGAGAGATGACAGTTAAGAGAGATGCCAAAAACTGTCCCTGGCTCATGTTTTTTAACAGACCCAGAGTGCTCAAACTGAGGTAGATGTCATAAATACAACCAGTGAGAGATAATAGCTTTCATTTGGTCCCTAAATGAAATAAAATGTCTCATGTAGATATGAATTATTAAAACTGTAATCAAGAAATGCAATAATATATTTTTTTTACATTGAAACTGATCAGTCATGAACTCCTGCACACCTGTATGAGTAAAAGGAGAAAAGACCTCCTGCCATCCTGGCCCCGCCCCCGTAGGCTCCCCCCTTCTCACGGATCTCCCCGTGAAGATATTTTGCCGTCATCATCCTCGCCAAGATGCGCAAACTGTCAAAGAGACAAAATTAAGAGAAAGAAAAGTGGTTATTAGACTGAAGATGTGAACCCAGTCAGTACACTAAAAAGTAATTTAGAGAGAATCATAAGGAGTAGAAAATGAGAAACTGAATTACAAAATGAACAGAAAAATTTGGATATAAAATAGGTGATCATCAGTGTCAAGTCAACGTTTTTTGCTGTTTGATGGTGTGATTACCTGGCATAATCCTCGTGGGAGAACGGTACGTACGAATACTCTCACTGACAAAGTTGACAGTGAAGGGCAGCTGGAAGAAAGTTTTCATCTGACATGGATGAAAATTCAGCTCCTGGAAGGGGAAGTAAAAGAAGTTTGACATATGACTCAAAACCATTTCTCCATCCTTTTTTCATTTCTTTAATTATCTTCCATTATTCTGTTTTTGGTAGCAAAACAGTATGAACAGTAAACAAATGCAATATGTAAGACCTAGAAATGTTAATCAGTGGACTATGAAATGAAAGAGACTGTCAATAGTGAACTTACAGAGATGAGTTTCCTTCTCGGTCCGGAGTCATCCAAAGGGTCTAGTGGCCTCTGATAAAGGAATTAAAAAAAACATTGAAGAACGCAAAATATTATATTTTAATCTAAATGACAAGTCAATATGACTAATATTCTGACTGGTGGATTGGTCCAGTGTGCATGTTGATATCTTACCTCAATTATATTACTTCTGACAGGTTTGCGTTCCTTTCTGTTTTCAGCGACGTCCTTCATAAAACTCTCCAACTGTGCTGTTGTGTCCGACATTTTCTGTGGAGTTGTGTTGATTGCGCACCTGTAAGGAACAGACATGTTAATTTGAGGTGAGAAAAATAAAAGTTTCAGCAAATACACCAACATAAACAGCACAAACACATTCTCAAAAAAAGATGAGATTTGTCTGGCTCAAAAATACCCAGACAAATATTAAGTGCCTGAATACTGGACATATGAACAACTGCCAGCAGCAGTAATATGACCCACCTCATGTTGTCAGGGTTGAGAAGGTGTTTTTTGATCCTGGGTAGTGCTCGGATGACTTGGCTGAGGTCTGGCATCTCAGCTACCCTCTTCATAAACTTTACCTAATGTTCAAATAACACAAAACACAATACGCTGTTTGACAAACTGCTGACACTGAGATACAACAGGGAGAATGAAAACAACATATTTTACAATAATGAAAATGTGTTCAAAATCAATCATAACTTATGATTTAACAAGTTTCCATTTTATGTGTTACATCAGGCATAAGTGTTCAAATGTATCAAATAGAACCTTTAACAAATGTTTTACTTTTTTAACAATTTGCTTGAAATGATTAATTATGACAGCTGAATTTTCTAAAACAGCAACATGATATGCTCATAACATCACAATATGACTCGAACGAAAGTCAATAAACAATATTTTATCATCATGCTGCCATAATTGTTTCCCAGTGGAACAGTGAATTGTTAATGAGGATTTCAGCAGTGACCTGGATTGAGAATGAAAAGTAAAGTCGAGTTCTCAGTCTGCTCATATTTACAACATTACAGCTACTATGTGTTAACTTCTGCAGTGACTGTACCTTTAGTATCTCTCATATCAATTTATACTGATGTTAGTAGGAAAAAGATTAAGTTTAGACATTTTTAAATCCTACACATAATGGTTTTCAATTAATATTTGATTTCTTTCAGAATTTTATCAAACTATGAATGACTCATTCTCTTATTTTGTGTATTTTACAGCCTTTCATTTGTTAGATTTTTATTAGAATGTTATTATATTATGTGTATACAAATACATTAATATATATCTTATATCTTAATTTTTCATTACAGTTTTGTTTGTATCTTTGCCTTTATGACTATGGACAGGAACAAAATGTTACATGGCATGTGTCAGACCACTAGATTACCAGAACACTCAAACACATATTTTCCCCATTTCTGGTTTGTCTCTTAATTTCTGGTTGCTTTGCTGGCTACAGTAAATACATATAAAAAGCTGTTGTCCTGATGCTGCACACAGCCTGCAATTCATTTCTCAAAGCCTGGAACGAGCCAACACCACTACACCCACCATATCCACCACAGATATAAGATTAAAAACACTAAAGTTTGGTTTAGTGGCACTAGCTAGCTTACAACAAGCTCAACTAACCTGCTTTGTGTTGCTTTTTCTACGGTGATGCCAACTTATAATGTGTGGGCTATAAACACTACATTTACATTCCTTTACTGTGTTACTTAACTATGTAATAAAATATATTGTATATTTTATTGATGGATTAATAAGCTCATGTCACAGAAAAGTGGACTGTGGAGTGTAACAGTGTAAGTAACCAGA
Source organism: Lutjanus argentimaculatus (assembly GCA_034769285.1). Taxonomy (NCBI): domain Eukaryota; kingdom Metazoa; phylum Chordata; class Actinopteri; order Lutjaniformes; family Lutjanidae; genus Lutjanus; species Lutjanus argentimaculatus. The sequence goes on along the minus strand of JAWZSL010000011.1, from coordinate 33,546,459 downwards.
TGAGTCTTCACTCTGACCATGTTTTGGATGAAGAAATATTGTATTTGCGTTTTAAAACGAGAACAGCCACATCAGACACCCTCTGTTACAGTATGATATCATAGTGTTATAGTCGTAATAGAAACAGTACATTCTTATCAGTCCCCATATTGTTTTAACAGTAAGCAGCATAGGTCAGTCTGCACAAAGTGACACATTCCCAATTCCAGTATAGACAGAAGTTAAAAGACAAGATAACTTTCTTCTTGCTGAACTGCAGTAAGTCTATCATCTCAGAATGATCACCACTACTCATGCGTGTACTGTACAGTACCTGTTCCATCCCACCAAAAGCCTCCTGGAGGTCTCCTGCTGGACTCAGGTGACGGCCTGAACGGGTCATTGCATACATGTGACCAGAATAAGAATCCCATTAGCCAACTCCTGGCAGCCATCATCACCAGCACTCTCAGGCGCTCCTCATCATCAAAGTGGGGGCTGGAAGAAAACATTTGCTCATTTATGACTTGTATGAGTAGGTGTCTCTAGCTGCTGGTGATATGAAGCGTTGGGGTACAAACCTGTTGAATATGTCGCTCCACAGCTGAAACATGTGAGGGAGGTTCCTCTCCAGGCAGGAGGAGAACAGGAGGATGCCCTGAAACAGAGAGCACAGGCCGATGAAAAACACTTGTCACAGTGGTGAATACTTGGATTGGAGAGGCTGAATGCCACAGAAAATGAACATTGTACATTCTAGACAGTAGACATTTTCCAAAAAAAGGCTATTTGGACACCACAAAAAACCCTGCTTTATAATGACTGAGGCGCACATTGCACATACATTATATTGCTTTTTCCCTTCTTGAAACTATACCTTATGATATAAAAGTGTGCACAATCTGCTGTGAACAGGACATGGAATCTCCAACTGGCTCAAGTAAGGTGTCAATCAAATGTCTGAGCGCAGCTGCCATTTTGATACTGACATATCACTAATGATAACTCAATTTATGATGGATGATAATTGGAAGATCTGCTAATTTGAAATGATGCAACAACACTTCATGGGTATTCATTGAAGAAACATTGTGTTTTTGACTAAAAATTTTACTGGATTGAATCGACTAGACCTGCCAGTGTAACAAGACCATTTATTTTAAGAATTTTATTGATCTGTAGAGTCACAGAGAAGCTTTAAAGGTGAATTACCTACATACATACAGGGAGCCAAACTGGAATGCTCCGTGCAATATTTTTGATTTATATTTGTTTGATTTGCACATTTTAACTGTCTGCTGCTCTACTAATCTGTTTTGTCAAAATACACAAATTTCCTTTTTACTTTATAGTCTTCAGTGTGATGTTTCCGATGTACTGACCTGCTCGTACATGTCCAAGTGGGTGGAGTCAGGGATAACCTGGGTGGAGACAGACATGCCACCTGTCCTCAGCTCCATCTGCTGGGCCTGTTGCCTGTAGTCCAGACCTCCACAGCCCATCCTGATCAAACACACAGAACCAACACATCCATTTCTGTCTCCAGCTCATATTTTAATAACAGTACACAGACAGTTCCTACCAAATGGTAAAATCTTCCACTTGCAATTCGATGCATCTCACCGTCGTACACAAAGAGTTTCTCATATCATCAGTGCATTCAGTGTACTGTATGCAACATGAGCACAATCGGAGAAACAAAACATTTTTGTTAAAATAAACTAACTTTAAACTTTATCTGCACAGGTCAAATCTTGTTCTGATCTTACGGACTCATAGATGAACTCACCTGGTAATAACACTGCAGAAGAGGGGAACATAAAGCCTGAGGTCCTCTGGCAGCGTGTTGAGACTGCACATGGCTCTGAAGTAAACCAAGCCGTTGGTGGGCTGCTCACAGTACTGAACTGGAACACCAACTGTGGACATCAGGGAAAGAGAGCTTTTAAGAGTTTCAGCAAACGCTCTTGACTTGGGTAATGATGACAAAACTACAATGTTACAATGACTGTGTAAATGTGATATGAACTGTGATATAGTGGACACTGTGATGTACCTGCAGTGCTGTTCTGAACAGGTGTGACGGGTATCGTGGGCTCAATGTCGGACACTTTGAGTGCAGGCAAACACGACGCATCCTGGGTTTTACTCTGCACAGCCAGCAGCTCCAGACCTTTATAAAAAGAAAAACACAACACTGTATTATCTAACAGATGCTTGAATCAGAAGTGCTTACGTCCTGTCTCAGTCAAACACTCACAGGGTACTTAGAAAATCCTTGTCTGCTAATACCGGTTATATTGGATACTTTGAAAATAATTTAATTTAATTTTAAACAGGCAACAGTTTGATCACATCAAGAGACTCAATTTAACGGACCAGAAATCTCATACTGTGTTCTACAGCAACAAAGTCTTGTGTTCACTTGTGTCTTTGATTAAGACTTTGTGAACTGATCTTAATACAAACATTATGAGAGATTCTCCACATTGGGCAGTGAGATTACTGTTACCTTTCTCATAGATCTCTTTTCTGTCACTGTCAGACAGAGCCTGGATCTTTTTCTGGAGCTTCTCCTCCTCAGCCTTGGCCTGTTTCTCCCTGTAGGCTTCATCTGGGCTCATAGACAAGGTCAGTCTGTGTGTGTTCTCCTGCAGGGCCGGTTAACAGGGGGTGGGGGATGTGAAGAGGGACAGAAAAGTACAAATTAGCATTAAATTCTAAAATTTTACTACATGACCTGAGGTAAAGCCACTGCTGACAGCAAGTATTTGTGCCACTGCCATGAACTTTCGAAAGGGACTAAAAACCCAAATAGGACCAGGGCTGCTGAAGCTGACCTTTGACCTCTGACCTGAAGAACAAGAGGAAAGAGAGATTTTCTACCAGCAGAGAATCTGGTCTGAGGCAAATTGATCAGTTTAAGCTGATGAATATTATAACCCAATTTTTGTTTACCTTTTTTTTCTCCAAATTACCATCTTAAAAAGATATTTAGGGGCTCTTTAGCCTTTAATTGATAGGACAGATTTAGACTGACAGGAAGTGTGATAATGAGTCGGGGGAATGCCTGCAGCAAAGAGTGGCAGGCTGGAATCACACTCATGTCCACAAACAATGATTGTTTAAGTCACCTTAAAGTAGTGCTTGACTTTTTCCTGGAGGAAGCAAGGGTTTTCCTTCAGGGCTTGTCTGAACTTTCTAACGCTTTCGTTGATCTGCAGCAGCTCCACAGGGTCCCCATCATGATTCCATGATGATGCTATGTACTACAAACACACAAACAAAGTGTCAAGAGTGAGGTCACCGAAATATACAAACTGCAGCTCTGAAAAAAACTGAATCACCTAACAATTAATGAAGTACTAAAACAACTGATTAAATTGTTTTATTCTCACTTCTTATTTCGGAGAGCAATTTCATAACATGATTTATACTTTACAACACAAAGACAAGTTGTCTAGTGTCCTGATTAATTCATTTTAAATATCAATGTACATTAACTGTTAAACACTGTACTTTTTTTGTGATTTGATGATTTTGGAAAAAGAGGAAGCTTTTTACAATTACAGTTACACATCCAACAGGAGGAAATCAGCAAATAAAGTTCTCAATAAAGTTCATGTTTACATTCTTGACTTGTATAGAAATACACTAAAAATAGAAAACACAGAGAAACCAAGGATTTCAAGCACAGAGAACTTAAACTAACATCTGTAGTATTGCTAGCATACCTCCCACATGGAGGTTTATAAATACATGTAGTGTCCTTGTGGCTGTGGAAACAGAATGCAGTTTACAGATAAACAGCAGTGAACTCACCGAGGCCAGAGACAGGCCGAAGTTGGTGGACTGGTGCTTCATCTGAATCTCAATCTTATGGAGGAGAGCCTCGATTCTTTCCTCCTCAAAGCCATTCCTGTAAACAATGATAATGAGTAAGGAGTCAAGTTTATCTTACATACTGAGGAAATCTTTTCCGTATTCTGTTTAGTTGCTGGTTTGGAAACCTAGATTTGTCTAATAAGAATGGACTTGAAGTTAGTCTTCAAGGAGGAGCCAGGCCAAACCTCTGGTCATTTGTCACACACACGTTTTTAGGAGGGCTAACGCTATATTCATCTGCCAGGACCATGTACTCCAGAGGGAGTTTGAGCTATTACTCTGAGGCCACTGTTTCAGGGGACCTGTTTGGAGGACTTCAGTCTCCATGTCTATTTCATCCTAAATGCTATTGATGTGCTTAATAGCAATTCTGGCTGAGTTCCTCACACTAGCCTGGCACATTTCCACTCTTGCATACTTGTACTTGGTATAAATTCCCATTTCCCTGCACTCATTATGTGATTTGTTGCTGATGTTGTCCTTTTGTATTCTGTCATTTTGTGAATCCTTGTAAAACAAAGTTACTCTGCTGGGACAATAAATATAACCTTCAAACCTTCCTGCTGGCTCATTTACCAAGCATTTCTTAATCCTACTGGTACATATACTAGAGCTGCATGATTACAGCCAAAATATTAACCACTATTATTTTGATAAATATTGAGATCACGATTATTCATTGATTTTAGGGACAAAACATTTTATTGCACTTTGACATTTAAATAAACAGCACTGGTTTCACTTTCAGCTGTGCTACATTTCTGCTAAAGTACAAATCAGTGCATCAAGATAAGACTCATCCTTATTCACAGTGCATCTCCTGGAAGCAAAACAAATAAAATTGTACCAAAACATTTTACCCAAAATAAAATCAACATGGCTCTGATTCAGTGAGGGAACGTTAGCAACGTTACTCTTCTTGGCCTTCATTCACAGTACTGCAGTCTGCTCTGTTTTTCATATAGTCAAACAAGTTAGGTGTGTTGTTTTGCAGCACAGACACAAGTCTCACGCACTCTTTGCTTAGGATTTGTCCTTGCTTAACATCACTTACTCTAAATCCGAAATACTTCCAAACAATGGTTAATGATCCATTTCGAGGGACTAGCTCATCGCCTTCTGCTTCAGACATTTGATTTTCATTTTGCCTGTCTGCTCTCTGTTGTATATTTATCTTCTGCTGTGGACTGTAGCTACAACAGCCAAGAATTTTGCACAGGCCGCCGCTACATGGTGGCTGGCTGTTAGTTTAGGAAGCACTTGCTTTGATATGCAGGAGTTTTGTATGAGCAAACATTTTAAAAATCAATATCACATAATCATGTTCATTTAATTGTGGGAAGCCAAAATTGTGATTTTGATTAATATTTGATTATTTGTGCAGCCAGAACAAATACTGACCATACTGTAAAGATCTGGCAGTATTTTGTGGGTCACTCTGGACTTCAAATAAAATAAAATGCATGGAGTGTAAATTTAACATAAAAGTTTTGCAGCTGTCACCTTCTAAAGCGTGTGGCAGCAGTGGCCTTACCTCTGTGTGTGTACGTTTTGAAGTTAGTCTACTCATAAATTAAGTAGATTAGACCAGTTTTTCTATATGTAAACAGTTTAAACTTTCTTGCACTACCAGTGCAACTTGAATAATAGACAGGGAACAGAGATGAGACGAATGATGAAGCGCCTTTATAAAACCAAGCCTGTTTTATCAAAACAAGTTAAAAGTTTAAGAGCACATCTGTCAAATAAATTATGCTCGTATCCACAGCAGAGTTGTGCCCATTTATATTGAGCCATGAAATGAAAACCAGAATACCCCACTGGGACTGCTGAACTTACTCTATAATGTCATCGATGGTTTGGTTGATGATTTGTTTCACCCTCTCTATGTCCTCCTCAGCCATTCCCTGCAGGCCGATGCTGAATGATGCCTCTTTGGTGCTGCCATCATACCTGCATAACATGACAATTCAACATGCTCTCAACAATTACAGAGACAAAAGATAATTTGTTTCATCCCAGATATGAACTGAATAAGTAGGTACTCTCACATAAATATGCAATTAATTAATTGCTTTCCAACCAAACCAGATAAATCAAACTCACTGATCCGTGCTCAGTATAATACAGATTTATTGTTCTTATCTTAAGGCTATTTACACACCCTACGGCGGAAGAGAAGTCGGTTCCGATCTTGGGTTCAATGAGAGACTTGTAGAAGGGAGAGTTTGGTCCAGAGATCATTAGAGAGGACAGCAGGCTGAGAGTGAATCCTTCAAATGTGTCAGTGATGCTGCACAGAGAAACCAGACAGGAGATCAGATGTTACTGAACAAACAGGGCAGGCCTGAGCTTCACTTTTAAAGAGATCTGTTGAACGATGTCTTGTTGTATTGAGCAGGACACTGCTTGAAAAACTGTCAGCATGAGTTGTACTAGCCACTATAAATAAAAGGTCAAACAAGATCAGGAGAAACAGAAGACGCAGTACCTGTGGCTTCAGACTTTTATAAATGCCATCTGACTTAAAAATGAGTGTGAGTACAAATGTCTCTGTGAAACACAGCAGGAAATAAAAAAAGAGATGATGTGATCTTACTCTCCCAGCAGGTAGCTCACACACAGCGTGTTCTGCCTGGCTGGATCTGGAGCCAGAGCGTCGGGGCTGCAGGTCACATGGTCCTCTCTCTGAGGAAACCCGTTAGATTCACAGTGAGATCAGGCTGGCATCGTTCATACATTTATCATGCCATAATTAAATACATGATTTAGGTTAAATAATTCAAACTGAACTGAACATCTTGGATAATACCGAAAACCATTTTCCCAGAAGAATCAAATGTAAGATGTGACTTGTGTTGCTTAACAATTTTGTATTTTTCCTAAGCTAAAATTTTTTCAAGGCTTTTCCAGATAAAATAGCCTTTCTTTGTCAGATGCTGCAGGAAATCTTTGAGTTTGACAGCCGTTGGGATTGTTAGAGTAGCTTTGTAATCTCAAATAGCTTTTAGATATTACATGTCTAAATTATGAACTTACAGGGCTGCTCCAGTGTGGCTGTGAGGGGACCTCGGTGTTCGGGTTTATACGGTCAAACTTGCAAAGAGCTTCCTCTTCAATCTGCTTCAGATGCTGCTCCAAGGGCAAATCTCCATATGTAAAGAACCTGACGAACATATTTAAGACATTCTCAAGGGTGCATATGTGTTTGCTTTATACATTTTTATAAGTTTCTTTTGGGAAATACAGTATATACAATATACATTTTAAACAGCCACTTGCTTTCTGTCCTGTGATGGTGGTTTCTTTGTAAGAATTTATCAGATGGATGGAGACAAAATGACAAACAGGTCTGTTTCAAATGTTAGACGTTTTCAGGCATAAACCCGAGTCAGAGTGTCAGTCAATGTGAATTTCAACTAGCCTGCATCAGAAAATGACTCTTCATAACAGCAAATACCAGAATGAGTGACCTGTGGGAGTTAGTACCTGCTCGGTTCTAATTTCAAGCAGAATAAAACATTTTCCTGGCTCTGTAAGTGTGTGTGCCCCTCTACCTGGCGTTGCTGGGGTGGTAGTGTGTGGCATGGAACTGTCTGAGTTGCTCCCAGGTGAGGTCGGGATAGCGAGAGGCTCTCCTCCAGACACTACAGAGTAGGTGTGGTCTGGAAACAGCTTGTTCTGGAGGTGCTGGGCATACACACGCTCGTTGTCTGACTGTAAGATTACACATGCACACATACACACACACAAATTATTATGTCAAATTCTGCCACTGCTGACATGGTGAAAGCATTAGAAATTTCATGATGAATTATATTGTTTTTGTATTTGTTTTTTTTTTTTTTTTTGACAATATTGAAAAAGGCTAAATGTGAAAAAGAAAAGGAATTGGACTAAGACAGATTTTACATATTCTACAGCATCAACCAGCCCAGACAGACTCAGCAGCAGCCAAGATTCGAGCACACGCCGTCGGGTGACTGAAATCATTAAAATAAATTTGAAGTAGTCATTAGCATTCAAGGAAACAAATAGATTATTTGGTTAATTTTCATTTTGAACAATCAGTGGTTGCAATGGAACCAGCAATATGAGGTTTTATTCACTTACAGCAGGATCCTACACAGTGTCATGTCCCACAGCTCCTCACCTGGAGACAGTGTGTGGGTGTATGTTAATTATAAAGGTGAAATCTTTTTGTTTTTTATTTTTCCAACCACATTAGTTTGTTGGTTTACTCTAACACACACTCTTTCACTCCTCATTTCAATACCCAAAATTGTACTTGCATCTTTTCTTGCTGAAGTCCTTTATAAACTTTGGTCAAGAAAGGTTTAACTGCAACTTTCCTTCATTATTTTTGTCTGGCTTATAATTTTGTATTGTATTGTGCATTACACATTATACTGTTTGTACCATGAAAGCACCTGGATAGCCTGCATGTATTTGAAACAACCTAAAAGAACAATATGTTGAGGTTTTTTTTTTTTTTTTTGCACTGTTTAAAACAGATCTCTGCTATGCATATGAAACATTCATCATAGTAAGTGGGAAAGTGTTGACTTACAAAAACCCCTTTCATTTCATTGAACACCACTCCTTTAAACACCAGAGGGGTGTTGGGATCTGTGGGGTTTTCATTCTCCAGCCTCCAGCCCTCCTGCCTGGAAAATCAAGACATATATAGAATCAAACCAGGTAATGCTGTTTTCATCTGTATGACTCTTACCTGCCAAATGATATTTGCAAATTTTTGGTCTAGTTTAGCCTAGTGTTGGATGATACAGTGAGAAACTGACTGTTAAGACACAACTAAGTCTAAAATTATGAATCTTATAGTTAACTTGGGCTACATTTTAGCATATATACTGTAACTGTGCAACAATAGCCAGAACTCACCAGAAATCCTGCTCTCGCAAACAAGGGAAGAAAACTGCATCCAGATAGACCGACAGAAGATTCTGGAAGTCCTTCCCATTTTGGGTTGAGAATGGATACATAGTGTAGTCACTGGCTGTTCAAGAGGAAGCAAACACACAAAACAAGCCCATGCCAAAAGCTCATTAGCTGTTTAAGAATTAATCAACCATCATTTGGATGTCCAACTGAACCACAAAAATTTGGGACAAATAAACACCTCTGGTAAACTAATAAACCCTTGATTATTTCTGTGTACATGCATTAAACTATAAAACTCCAACTGACATTAATCAAAGTTATTGTTCTGTACCTGTGAAAGCGTTCATGAAGGTGGACAGGGACCTGTTGAGCATCTTGAAGAAAGGATCTCTGCAGGGATACTTCTCAGATCCACACAGCACTGTGTGCTCCAGGATGTGTGGGACCCCTGTGCTGTCCATGGGGGTCGTTCTGAACTGGACACTAAAAGACAGGGGAGGATTTTTTGGGACAAAGATGTTCTGTGATTTGGCTGGAGAAAAAAGATGCTGCTGTTACATAAACAAATACATTTTAAGGTCAAGTTGTAAATGTGTGACAACAGAGACAAAGTTATAATTTGTTGTCAACCATGACAACTATAAATAGGTGATACTTCAACAGATTAAAACCAACCTGAAGAGGTTATTGGAGTCATCTCTGGCTGCATGGAGGTACTGAGCTCCAGTTTTTATCATGGGTCAACTTCACTGCTGTGAGAAACAAGTCAGGTACCGCTACAACCTGTGACAAACACAATTAGCAGCTTAAATGACCATTTAGGTTTAGTCTCAGCCATTGAACTAAACCTTGTAGAAATGGTGGTACAAGAAGGTCAATGAAATGGTAATGAGACATAAATTCATAAATAAAACAAAATTCACTGTACAAAAAAGGCTGATTTTGACCACTACAGTGTTCATGCAAGATCACTTTCTAAGACATAAATAATGCTTCTTTGAGTAAAGCTTAGTTTACCAACATTAACAGTTTTAAACTGATGTCTTATCACTTTTCCAAGCTTAGCCATAAAAGTTAGCAGACTTAAAATGTACCAATGTCAGCTACAGTAAGGATAAAGCTTTAAATCAAAGTGTAGGCTACCATTACACCTACCTCTCTGACTGTAAAGCCATGAATTTTCTGTCCTGGGTGGTACTGAATAGCCCTCTCTCTTGCTGAAGTGCTGTTAAGCCTCCATGTATGCTGCTGTCCATTGAAACTAGGAGGCAAGAAAAGTTAACAGTACAAAGAATAATTCACTGATCTTTGCACAAAAATGCAGATCTTATAGGCCTGTCTAAATATTTTTTAATACTAGTGTTGAGCATCCCACATTTCCACTGAAGGGCACAGCTGGTTCTATTATAAACTATTCTCCACAAAAATAAGTTCAGAATTTCAAGAAAATCATCAGACTTGGTCCATCCATGGGTTCACGTGTGGAGAACATAAGAAAATACAATTTTTCCTCATTCTCTTTGCCTCAGTATTGGCTACAGCATTGACTTTTGCCTTGTAAACTTTTACTTACTGTTGAATTCTGAATCTAAAAAGAACAGCATGATACACAATAGTATTCAGGTAGATCACCGGTCTTCAAACTGGGGGTCTTGGGGGAGTTATAGCGGGTGCCCATCAAAAGGAGGAATAGTTTATCTCAAGTTATATGACTGACTATTGGCTATTTTGATTGACTGTATTTATAGTGATCCTAGTTTGACCTCTGATTTCATCTTCAAATTAGGGGTCCGTGGTCTAATGTCCATCTATTGTGGGGGCACCTGACATGAAAACCCCTAAGCCAGCCAAAAACAAAACTGACATAACACCTAGTTTGAATGAAATGTTTTGAGTGAATATAAAACATGCAATAAAGTTGAGATGTCATATGATACAACTGTGACAATCGCACATACAGTTTAAGTTTTAAGACAGTTTCAAAAACTGCAAAAGAATAGTTCACATTAAACAATAGTGTTAGATAACTCCAAAAGGACGTGTTCACGTTGAGTTGCATCAGCTGTTTCGTCAGCTTTAACTGCTGTGTCACACTTGGACAAAGTCAAAGCGTTTTTTCGTCTACAATATCGAGTCACACCGTCACAGTCGGTGACTGTTGTCATGACACCACAAAGTCAACAGTACACAGGCGCAGCATTCAACCTAATTAATTAATTAACAGCCAGGTGTGTTCAGTTCACTTGCTGTACCGTTATCTAACTTACTTCACATGTCGAAGTTTCTGGAGCACCGTCTTCGTTTGCCGAAACATGATGGTTTTGTCGGTTGATAAATTATTCAAATATGTCAAATATCTTCGGCTATACAATTACACAATTATTACGGTGGAGCATCTTAGCTGTGTCCGTGTCCTCTCTCATGCCTTGTGGTTGACACATGAGTTCAGTCGCGCACATAAAAAATGTCCGTCGCGCCTGCGCAGATGATAGATCTGACAACCGGTTTTTTGCTCACTTACAGTGGAGTTTAGACCCATCCGTCTGCATTGAAACTCCACGCGCTGAGCAATTTTCAACACCCGTATGCTGAACTTCCACCTAGAAACAAGTTCGTTTTCGATTGGTCGAGCTGTATTAAAGAGCAGATATGATTGGCTTACGTCATATCACTAAGGTGACCAAACCGTGACTGGGTAGGTCTAGAAGGCATCCCCAGACCCGCGAAAGATCCCGTGAGAGTGACCATTTTAACCCAAAGCATTAACATTCCCCAGCACTAAGTAAGTGTTTTCTGTCCCTAAGCCACAAAGATTTTAATTACAGCGTTGCTATATTATCAAAGTATTTTGTTGTGAGAAAGTGTTGTACAAGGTACACGACTACTCGTACAAATCTCGCGAGAGTATCGCAAATCAAGGGTTCCTTTTTCTCTCTGTTACTGATATGGGGAGCGTTTGGAGGGCAGCAATATTGTAGCTGTTAACACAGATTTAACACAAAATAATATCAGACTTTAACTTGATTACAACTTCAGAAGTAACGTCAATTAATTTTAAACTATCTACGAAGGTTTCATCCTCCATTTTTCCCTTTTGATGTAATTCAATCGCCCTGCCAGCAGATGTCGATGTAAGATCACGTTTAAGTGGTCAGAGAAGTAGCTCAGTTTGTATTTTTTGGTCAAGCGACCCTTTTTCCCTGTTACAATTTGGCATTCCAGAGTAGGAGAAAAGTGGGAAACATATATCATTACAGTGCAACTGAACATCTTTATTGTGAAATTTACATTTACAAAAAAATTAGAAGTTTTGAGATTGTGTTTCAGTGTTGCTTGGCAACAAAAATTATGTTGCAAAGGACGTTTTTTTTAACTGAGAGATTTCTGCATTTGGTTAATTTTAAAATAATTATCAGTGGGGTTTTTTTTCTTTCTTTTTTAATGACTGTTTCATAACTTTCTTTGAGTTTCATTTACCCTGAGTAAGGAGATTAATCATTTGGGCATAAATCTGTGTAAGACAACACCAACGTACATGAGATACATTCTGTCTCCTCATTTAGTGTGACACTGCTTGGCCATACTTGGATTAATCTGTTAAAGAGCCCTGTCACAAAAATGAACTGCTGGGCCCTAGTTATCCCCTCCCACTGTCTGTGCAAAGTGCACAGAGTTCCTGTAGTCCTAGGCCCAGTACTATTTAACAGAAACTATTCTAGAAATATGCACCTTGTAAGAAAAAATGTCAGCTGAAATGATGTAGGTCTTAAACCTAGATCTTGACACAGGAGCCCTCATCAAAGTAGACTCAAGCTCGGGTAATAAAGCAGGACCCACCTTAAGGCCTTCATAAAGTCAGATGACATTGTGTTTTATTGGTCGAGAGTACAACTTCTAAAAAATAAATTTCTGTTTTGGGGAAGCTCCTGGAGGTCTGTGACCCCAAGGCTGTTCCCCACTCTTCTCAGTTGGTAATTCAGCCCTGCGTGTGGTGTATTAAAGCCCAATATACCATTATTATGACTGCACCATTAAATCGAGACCAATTCTCCACTTGTCCACAATGTAACTGCATGTCATGTTTACTTCCTGTCAACTCTACAATAATTTTACACCTCTAACCTCACTTCACATTGCTTTTTCATTGTTAAGTTAGTTACTTCACTTTTCACAGTTAGCTTTATACTGATAATTGTATTTACCGTTTGTTTTATGTATATTGTGTTTTTCATCCTTTTGATAATCACCTCAGTGTCTTACATTATCATTAGCAACATTAAGCACTCAGTGTAGCACCGACATTAGTCTGTTTTTCACTGCTCAGCCAATGTTAGGTTGCCATTGCTCTTTTTTACACTTAACACTCGGATTTAAATATCAGACTTCCGACACTGACTTTCCCTGACAATTCAGAACAAAAATCCTATAGATTTCACCATACTCTCAAACTGTGCAGCTTCTCATTCTTCTTCATCGATCTAGAGCAACAAGCCCTCAGACTGACTTCCCCTGACAGTTTGTCTTTGTCTGAAAATGTCCAAGCACAAAATAACATGAGTAAAACATTGCTTGAAGCGTTCAAATTGAAAGCCACCACTAATTTGTCAGTGTTCATGTGTACTCTATTCGTAGTAGCTAATGGAACATTGTGGTGAATCTTTAAGTTGTCTTAACGTTAGCTGGCTGCTCACATGGCCTACAATTTAAAGTCCTTATTCAGCAGTGAGGTTGGAGCATTACTGCTCGCTTTCACAAGACCAGTTAGTGGTTAGGTTTAGGGGGAGAAAATCATGTTTCGGGTTAACATATCCAGTACAGAGATACATTACATTGTAAAAGTAGAGAATTAGGAGGTCATCAAGGCTGTTTCTTTCAAAAAGCAGCCTTCTTCAACATCCCCAAATCAGTCACTGGTCTCCAATAGGGATGTTCCTGGCAACTAATTTCCCTGCCGACTAATTTTCATTCAGACTAGTCACCTAGTCAAATAGTAAGAAAACACTCAGAAAGCAGTTAAAATTGAGCACAATTTATTAACTGATAATGTTAAACACTGTCTGAAGAAATGCTGTGTTTATTAAGAGCCATTAGAAGCCTTTAATCACAGTCTACAATCGCCAAATCGTATTGTAAATACTGCTGAAATGTGTGGCACTTTGTGATGTGCAATGCAAACATTGCACATTAACCTACAAAACATCACAACAACTCACTACATACTTAATTTTTTCAGACCAGAAAGGATCACAGTGTGTGAGGGTAAACGACATTGTTTACCCAGAGCTGATGTTAGCTGCCACAGAGTGTGGCTAACGTTAGCAGTGCTCGCAGCAGCAGCCTGATCTGCTTGCAGGTTAATGTCTGTGTCTGTGCTGAATGTGGTTACACATTGCCCCAGTTGAGTGGTTATATATCAGTTTATTCTGGCACAGCCTACGTTCAACCTTTTTTAAAAATTTTCTAGATTAAAATCCTGCCAAACCATGCTGGTTTTACAAGCTGTCGTCTGACCAACTTTCCTGAGAGCAACATCTGGGGTTGGGTGGGCCATTGGGGGCATGAAAGGGGCTGCCCTCTGACTGTGCCGCGGCCCCGACAAATGGTGGGCAGCTGCATAACACCTTAGAGGCAACAGTTAACTGGCATTGTACATGAATAAAATGTTAATAAATAGTTCAACCGACTAGTTTTTCCGGTGCTGACTAGCGAGGGTGGCAACGTTTAATGTATAGTCGACTAATCACGCACATCCCTAGTCTCCAGAGGTGGTAGAAGTAGACATTTTGTACTCCAGTAGAAGTACAGATACTTGAGTTAAAAGAAGACTCTGGTAAATGTAGAAGTACTGATTCAACTTCTTTACTGCAGTAAAAGTGAAAAAGTAAGCTCACTCAACACACACTTTTCTCCACGGTCTCATTGTCTGTCTGTTTCATCTTGGTACGTCTTTTACATTGTTTTTGTCTTGTTTATGTACTTTAAGACAATTTCATCTTGTTACAATCGTAATTACGTTGTTTTCATCCTTAAATCATTTTCGTCTTATTTCATCTTTTATGTAATTTTTGTCTGTTGGGTATTGTTACGTTATTTTCGTCTTGCTACATCATTTTAACTTTTAACATCTGTCAACTGTCATTTTTTGTCTTGTTACGTTCTATGACATCTTTTATCTTGTTTTTGTCTTGTTATGTCATTTTTGTCCTGTTACACTGTTTTCATCTTGTTAAGTATTTTATGTTGTTTTCAACTTGTTATGTGATTTTTCGTCTCTATTGTTACATTGTTTTCACCTTTACATTGTTTTCGTATGTCACATCTTTTATGTCATTTTTGTCTTGTTGCATCTTTTTCATCTTGTTACGTCGTATTTGTCTTGTTACACTTTTTATGTGGTTTTTATTCTGTCTTTTACATAGGGTCTGTTTTGAAAACAAGGAGTAGGAAGCACAGATATTTCTGTTCAAATGTAGCGAGTAACAAAAGTCATTAGAAAATTATATACTCAAGTAAAGATACCTGAAAAATCTAGTTAAGTACAGTAACAAAGTATTTACCATCTCTCCTGGCCTCTGTGAGGCAAGGAGCAGGAATTAACTGAAGATGATGGTAAGTGAATGTTTTGTAGATGGGGAGATGGGAGATGCAGGTTTAACCTTCAGTTCTTCTTTGCCTGTTCAAGTAATAACTGCAAGTATGGGAGAAACAGCACAAAGGATATCAGAGAATTTACAAAGATATGATATAGTTGCTGTCAACATACACCAGAGTACCACACAGTCACAATGAGATCCTATGGGATTAGAAAAGGAACAGCGTAGTTAGTTCTCATTATATGGACACTCCAGCACCATGAAAAACTTATCTTTTGCCCACAAAAATCACTCTGCCTGTATTGACAGCGACAGACTGCCTTTTCTCTCCCTTTTTTTGAATATCTTTTGAGGCACCCACGGTCATCCCTTGTGTTTCCACTGACAGCATGTGGGAGATTTTCCAGCAGCATGAATAGAAGGCCTTGGTGAGGAGGCAGGAGGGTTTTTGACAGAGGCAGGAGCGTCCTCCAACATGGGAGCTGCTTCCAGTCTGCCACTGCATGTTCATTATCAGCGAAAACCTTGATCACAAAAAGTGGTGAAACAGACATGCTGCAAAAATGTTCATCTTAAAAACCTGATTGCATGAAAAGCAAAACGTGGCCATGAGGTGACATAATTCCAGTGGAATTTAACTTGTTTCAAGGATTTTTGACAGTCAAATTGAGACAGTGGGTTTCAGTGGTTTCATAACATTGCTGCTTGTAGTGATTTATTAATATCTCCTCTGCATGCAGTTGATCATGTGGGTGCATGTGTGTGTGCGTGATCAATGGGGCTGGAGTTTGTCCCTCACTAATCTTGCATGGACCCATCAGCCTAATATTGTGTGTGCATCTATGACTGTATGCTCAAATACCTCTAATGGTTGCTGTGATTTCCAGTTTTTGAAAAAGACAAGACTTATCTAGTCTATTGCAGGCAACATTTTGGCTCAAAAACTGACATCCATAGAAAAGTTTTTTGTTTAATTTTAAACCAGAGCATCTGCAGAATATCCATACCTGATACGTTATGATCCACTAAAGTTAGCAACAATACCAGATAAATAAATTCCCGCCATCTTGACTGTGCCTCATTGGCCGCTGCAGAATGTCGCCGCTATGCGTCTGCCCAGTCACCATATTTGAGGACTCAAGGTTTGCTAGTAACAAATGAGGGATGCAAATTTCATCACAAAATCAACTGTAACTCACTCATTTCTAAACCTATTTTAATACCCTTTGAGTAGGCAACATTACGTGTAAATAATTCAGCTTTTGTGAGTTTCTCAAAATTGTAGATTTCTGTATCTTTCATATCGTTGTAAAGCCACCTGGTTTCTTCTAATGTTCTAAAAAAAAGTTTAAGTGGGGAAGTTTGGACTTATCGCCCTATTTATTTTTTCCTTATTAAGTTTATACAGTTAGGCGAACCCAGGATGCTTGCTTACAATATGTTTCTGCGCATCGTAAATGGAAACTGTGACTATACCACACAAAAACATTACAAAAGAACTTTGCAAATCCTTAATCATTTCATCAGGGAGTTGTGGTGGCATTGCAGTGTGCTCCTCTAGTTCTTTGTCTTTTTTCTTTCATAATATCACATAATGTTATGTGCAAACCAGAAGGCACCGCACTTCACTGGGGTTGGGGGGTGCTGTAGCCATGTCACAAATCTATGTAGCTCCCACAAGCATTTTAGTATTTTTTATTTTTAAATAAAGAAATATATAAAAGTTAATATTCTGGTTCCAATCTTATCAACGCCTCGTGCTGTGTGTGTACCCTGTGACGAGTATGTGTGTGTGAGCTGGTGCCTAGTGTGTGTGAGGTTATGTTGTGTTACAATGGACCGTTTCTGATTAAGAGAGGAGTGTGGGCAGAAATATAATAGTAATAAAAAATATAATAATAAAGATTGTGATGATAGCCAGGCCATTTTACGCCATGTTTGCATAGTTAACAGGCATAAGCTAAATCCATTGCACTTATGGCTGCAGTTTGGATATTATAAATTTCATTTCTGATGTTGACGCTGTAAGATGGTGTTTTTCAAGTTTGCATGTGAAAGATGTTTGTCTTTTGTGTCATTGCCTTGCAGTCACTTTTATTAGGTTCAACTATTTTGTTGAATATTGCTCAGCCAAATTAATTAAAAACTACATTTATATTGAATGTACTGTGTGGCATATATGCTTTTATTGAAAAAATAGAACTTCCTCATGAAGTAACTCTGAAGTCATGAAAATCAACTATTTTCTTTGCACCCCATGTACTGTTCAAGCCCCCCTTAGCACCATGAAAGAAAATTTCCTGGCACTGGGCATGCAAGCCACATATCTTCAATCTACAGGAGGTGAAAAAGCATTTTGGCAGTGTGTATCTTGCCTCGTTAATTTGATGTGCTCCTGTTGTTGAAGCAGGACACAGGATAATCAATCAAAAGTATAACATTATGTGATTTCAAAGAAATAAAAACAGTTTATTTGCTGGGTCTTTTATTTCCACAGATTTAGTAAAGCATGAACTCACTGCAGTTTTACAGGAAAGACTGATATGAAAGACAGTTTCTTGTTTTTTAGGGTATAAAAACATGCATATGCACACATACTGTATTTCGCTACTTGTTGTTGCATATAATTATATGTTGTGAAAAAATTAGCTAGCAACTTGAAAAGACAACTTTTTCATTTCATGGTGACTTTAAGGTCAACTGAAGGATTACATACGCCTCTATAAAGGTTGAACGAACTCTAGACCCTCTGTTCGTAAAGCCCTTATTTGAATAAAGTAATAAACACATGGTGGTCAAGCTGTAAACACGGCTGTTTTTTGTGTGTTCCTTAAAGCTGGATTGTTTTTTATGCAACAATATGGCACACAAGCAACAAATCCTCAAAAGTAATGCAAATATAATGTCTGAAACGTACTTTACATAATAGGAAATTCTACATACAGTATATATTGTCTTTTCAGGGATGTGAGTGACTGGTGGTGTGTCGGCATTGATGTGCTCTTTCCTCCAGGTAATCCACGGGATTTCATAAAGGTCTGGACTGTCCAGACGCAGGTTCATCCAGGCTTAAGCTATCCATCAGTGTCAAATGGAAAACAAAACCCTGGCTTCTCGCGCTCTTCCTCACGTCTGTCTTTTTACAGCTTTGTTATACTGCGACAGTTTGCTGAGTGTGGAAGTTTCTTCTCCCCAGCAACACCTTTCTACATATTCTTACAGTTATTTAAACAAGATGGCAAAAAGTCAATCCTGTCCACATTGCTCTGCGGCTGTTTTTCAAGGTTTAGGCTAAACTCCATAGTTCCATAAAGTGAAAATCTTATTGCTGCAGCATGTAATGGTATTTAAGAAAATACTGTGCTTCTAACTTTGTGTTTGTCCCTTTTACTGTCTCAATATAAGAATGCTCCCATGCCCCCATCAAAATCTGGTCCAAATGTTTACGAGTTTGGTGTGGAACTTGACTGACCCTGACCTTGAACACATCAAACACTTTTGGGATAAACTCAAATGATGACTGTGTGAGCCAGATCTTATTATCATTATTATTTTCCAAAATCACAAATGCTCTTGTCGCGAAATAGGAGCAAATCCCCGCAGTCAGGTTCAACATCTGGTGTAAAGCCTGAAACCAGAAGAGTGGAGGCTGTTGTAGCAGCAGATCAATGCCCACAGTTTTGTAGTAAGATGTACAACAATCACATATAGATGTAATGCTTGGGTTCTCATGCAAGTTTGTTCTTAGGTTTGTGTCTACACCTGCAGCTGGAGAGTACTGACTCGCACAAAAGCAAACACCATATTTTTAAGGATCTTCAGAAATCTAAAATATATATAATCTGCAACAATAACCCTCATTACATCTTTAATCTAGTATTTCATTTGGCAGCTTTTGCCCAAAGCTAGTGAAGTACAATCCTAGTATATCAAGGAGAAACCAGCTAAATTAAGTGCCTGTACAGTATAGGCACAATGTAAGGGAGGGATTCTAACTACATTTGTCATGATTACCTAATCTAATTTCAATTAGCCCTTGATCCATTTCCTTATCCTCAACTCATTTCACCTCAACCTTTATTATGACAATGTGTTAACCTCCAAATAATATATATCAATGTAAAAAATATTTAAATTTTTGCATCTTTTGCACACCGAACTGATGAGTTTCAGAACGCGGCATCCTAAAATTCAACAAGGCTAAGAGTCTACAGCCACCTTAGCACACTAGCTCTGTGAGACAAGTGATGCATGATGCTAAATGCTAGCATGCTCATAATAAAAATGCTAACATGGTGATGCAGTGGCGGGTAGAGCACTGAAAATCTGTACTCATGAAAAAGTACAATTACTCCAATGAACATGATTCAAGTAAAAGTGAAAATTACCATCTGAGAAAACTATTAAGTAAAGGTAAAAAGGTATCTGCATTATCTACATTAACTTTGAAGTTGGCATTACGTTTGTCCAACCAGTCAGGATTTCCATCCCTTCAGTCATGCAGAAAGTGTGGCTAAAACACATGAATGTACCAATAACTGCTTGCAGATATAATAGTGAATTTCAGTGTTTTATCACTGAAATAATGCAGTCATTATATTTCTACCTTTGCTTGACATTATGGCTTCTGCAGTAACCACATTTGATGCACATGATGCAAACACAATCAGACATTGTGGCATTTTAGCTTGCAGTGGTCAGTCACCTGCCCTATCAGTGCTAAAGTTTATCACATAACGCCCTCGCCGTCCCTTTATCACTCCCCTCACAAAGGGCAAATAAAGGTTGGGTATTTGATAAAATAAATTATCATGGGCTGTTTACTTTAAGCTCAGTCCATCTTGGGAAGGCAGAGCTGTGCTCTTTCCCTCAATTCAGCCATATAACACCAAGCCTTCTTTTGCACCAGGTAATAAAAGCAAGCAGGGTGGGATGTTTGTATATGAAATCTTATATTTTAAAGAATGAAATGAGCTGTAATTTTGAGATACTGAACAATAACCAGCTACATTTTTCTCTCTGAAACCGGATTTATTTGGGAAACATGTTTTGGAATGGAGCCATTTCAGATTGTATAGCAACATGGGTTAAAGGTATGATGCCATTTGATGCCAGCCATTAGTGCATGTACTGCTTTTATGAAAAAAAAAAAAAAAACATTAAGGCAGCAACAAGGGATTTAAATGTTCAACCTGACGCCTGGTGCCTCTCTCAATGTGTGTCCTCATCACAGTTACTCTTGCAGGATGAAAGGAGTTTCACAGACACTGCATATGAGCAACAGAGGTCAAATTCTGTGTCTGGACATATTTTGTGATAAAAGGTGAAAATCTGCTATGCGGAGTCTAATTAATACCTATATGATATGAAATATTGAGTTGCTTTCAGAGTGCAGGTCCCACAGGGCTCCTTGTTTGGCCACTCGCCAATCTGACACGGCTTTGCTCTTTTTGCACTGAAATGTCAATTTCTCCCCAGACCGTTTCATTAGCACACATTTTAGATGGATAGTTGGCCCTGGGTCTGCGCTCCCATCCCATCCACTTTCCTCCTCACCTCTGGGGCCAATTAGGGCGCTGGAGCTGAAAATAAATGAAACGCGGTGGCAAAACAGCGTTTACTTCAAAACCTCGCACTTAATTTGAAGATCTCTCTCTGATCTGAAGTTGAATTAGCAGGGTGATATTCCCTTTGATCTAGCAGGTTTTGCATTTGTTGCCAACTTATTGAGTGAAGACTCCAGAGGAACAGTCAGTGCTAAATGTGTGGATTCATGGGGTGCACACATAACGAGAGAGATACACAAAGAGAGTGCATTTACAGTGCAGACAGTCTAACACAGACACGTAATGTCTTCACTCCTTTTACTTCGACACACACACACACACACACAACACTCTTATAATATAAAATAAGCCCAAAGACAACGCATCATGTACACAATCAGACATACAGTGAATGAGACACATTTTTACTTCTACATTGGCCCATCACTGACACCCACCGTAGCCCCAAACCCTAACCTTTCTCTCATGTCTCAAATTATAAAAGTAAGTCAAGCCAAATTTCTTCTTCAAAGCAATTCTCATCACTTTGAATAGCATTTGCCCACACTCCTGTAGGCTTTAAGGTTGTGAAAAGTTTATGCCATAAGTCATACCTGCCAACCCTCCTGGAGACTCCTGTTTTCCATTGCCTTCTCACTGTTTTCCTCCCGGGGTCACAATTCTCCCGTATTTCTCCCTGTTTATGACAAATTTTCACAAGTTTGTATCTTACATAAACTTTTAAAAGGAAAGGAGCCCATTTTTCTAAGAGCAACCGAATAACCTCAAGAAAAAAACATTTGTAAAATACAAATTTTCTGTGTTATTGTAATCCAGTTTAAAATTGGAGCACTACGTAAGACTTAATTCCATGGTGCCATTGAGTTTTCCAGCTAAATGCATTATCTGTTTGCAAAAAATGCCTACATGTATTATTTTATACATTTATTATGTTATTTTCTTCTTTAACTGGAATGCAGGAAACACGAAACTCTTTTTTTTCAGGGGAAGAACCCCAATACTCTCCTGCTTTGGTTTTAAAATCCTCACTGTTATTAAAAATAAAAAATACACATACTAACTTAAATAAACTAATCTTCATATGGAACCATATGGAATGTCATTGGTAGTCACTCCAAAAGTGTTTCGAGATCTCAGACTAACAGAAACCAGCCAGATAGCCATAGCTGTTAAAACTAAACATGAGTTTCTATAAACAATTAAAGGAGCTGCAGACATCTATGGCTATAGCTACTAGCTGCTGCTAGCTAGTTAGCTCAGTTCGCATAGTTAGCTGTGCAGTCTGCCCAGACTGGGACAAAGACAACCTGAGATTGAGGGAGGCAAGTTAAATGACTGGCTTTATGGTATCGAGGTGATTTACTGTTGCCTCTGTCTCTGGGAAATTCACTGTAACAGCTTTGAATCAAAGTTGAGCATTAAAGTTAATTCGGGATCTTGGACACAGTAGTTCAACAAACAAATCTTGACTGAAGGTCCATTTACAAGCGCATTCTGAACTTTCAACAATATCTTACAGTTTTCCTCAGTGGATGAAGTTTGCTCATTTGCCATGGAGATAAGGGCTAATGAGGGCTAATGCTATACACTTTTAAGAGCCACTTTTAAAAATGATTTGTATTTGATCATTGAAACACAAATTTCTGGTGTAGTAACATACTTTAAACTAAGCTTAAAGGCCCAATGTGTAAGATTTATAGGGATTTATTGGCAGAAATGGAATATAATATTTGTAAGTATGTTTTCATCAGTGTATAAATACCTGTAAATTAAATTTTTTGTGTTTTAATGATCTGAGCATGAGCCATTCTACAGAGGGCACCATTCCTCTTCCATGGATGCCACCATGTTGCACCACCATGTCTCAACAATAGCCCTGACGGGACAAACCAAACACTGGCTCTAGATACAGACTTTTGTGTTTTGTGAGAATTTTGCAGTCACCTTAGTTGCTCTCCTATGTGCTTAGAAGGAGAGAGTGAGAAGAGGTGTTTGCAATCTGAACCCTAAAATCAAGACTTAACCCTCAAAGTGAAAACTGGCTACAATTTTCAAAAATGCTCTAACTCTCAAGTTGCCTTGACATTCTTCTGACCGCCCATTATTCTGAAACCCCAACAGTCTGAAAAATAACTCATAGGAGTGAAAGCACATTTTCCTGATGCCTGTTATCCCAAAAACAAACACCCTTTGCTCTGAAGGCCCATTACTCTGAAAATAGACTCTCCATGTAGTTGCTAACCCAAACCCTCCTGTTGACTCTGATGCACACAACCTGAAGTGCAACATATTCCAACAATAGAAATTTGTTTGTAAAATAGCTGGACATGTTGTTTGATATAAGGCCAGAAAGATCAGTCTCAGGGGCAGGACTGGCAGTCACTGAACTAACAACTGCAAGGAGGGTATGGGACACTGGGCCATCAGAACATGTCCCACTGGACCACTTTCAGACATTTTTCAAGCTATTGGGGTTGTGGAATAATGGGACTTAAGGACAACATGCAGTCACCACTCTTAAGGTCTAATACTCATACTGGTCCTTGATAAGATAGAAGTAAAAGAGTGCAGACAAAGACACAGATCAATAAAAGTTCCTGAGTTTATATTATATGTATCTTGATGTACACTGGTTCTTCAGTTTACACACACTCCCCAGACATACACACTCCCCTGATACACACACACACCGCAGACAGACAGTCACCTATGTCCGCCTGGTTAAATCCGGAGCATCGGTCGAGTGTTTGACACTAATCTGGACGAATCATCTGGACGGATGCTCGCCTGCGTACCTCAGACTCAGATGGCTCTCCTGACACACAGCCTCAGGCTCTGCTGCTTTTGTTTTGACTGTGGTAAATTTTAAAAAAGTAAAACATCACACAGACACACACACACACCACACACACACACACACACACACACACACACACACACAATGTAGCCATCTGAGTGTCAGTGAACCACAGATTGTGTGTACATGGAAGGGGAAATCAATAACACGTGAGGCCACTGGGTTTAAAACATTATTGGCTGTGAATTCTCTTGTTCAGGTGTTGTGGCTTTTGTATTGAGCTGTTTGCTGGCTGCTAATAGTCCCTCAGTGTGTGTATGTGTGTACTGCCACTGTGAATGTGATTGATTCATGTTTCCAAGCCAGAATATCTACCGAAAAAAAAACAAAACCCAAAACACTTGAAGTACTGTTAACTGATCAAAATTTGACTTATGATTACAATTAACACCCATCAGATGTCTAAACTGTGTGTAATGTAGTTACCTGAGAGTATATCACTTACACTACCATTTAATCCAGTCTCCCAGAAGTCAATGTTCTATATTATATTGAACAGCGAATGTACTGAAGTTTGTTCAGTTTATACAGTATGTCACATGTACTGTTAGTGTAGTGGCAAAATAAAACCCATTGGAGAAACACACATCTCCACTTCTTTTCACTTTGGCAGAGTGTTATGATTTTTTTTTTTGTGATTTCAAATGAAGTGATAGAGTCATGTTAAGAAACTGTTTGAATGCATTCTTTGTATGCAGGTTGTTAAAGGTGGAATCATTTAATACAGTTTTTCTCAAACTCTGTACACCATTTACCACCTCAGAATATTAGGATCCACAAATACCATCATTGTAATCGACGGTAAAATACAACTGTATTAGGTCGAACCTGTTAATCGAAGGACAGTTCATGCAGGAGGCAGGTTTATTCCTAAAGGTCCCCTTCAAATGAATCCTAATTTGAAAAAAAAATCTCCTGCTCTGCACTTGTAATAGCTCCAGTTTAGAGCACATGATTGCATGTTTTTGAATCATTCATTTCAGTCTGCATTTTACTTCCGCTTGCTCACCATCACAGATAATCTTGAAACTAATCAAGGATGACATTACAGGCGCTATGTGCACAATCGTGATCGTGCACATAGCACGCAAAAACACAGATGCAAAAGGACTCCCGCAAAACTTATTCTAAACTACATCTCAATTATCTTTTATGCATTTACACTTGAAAGTTGTAGTATGAAAGTTGTATATAGTGAATGCTAGTTACCAGTTATTAAGTAAACACGCACACACGTACTGGTAGGTGTATATATATTTTACCGGTCATGTGTTTGCACGTTATAGTCAAATGAGTTAGTCAGTCTTGACAGATTTTGTGTCTAAACTAGTGAATATCTCAACACATGACCAAAGACCTGACAATGTCAATATATGATGAAAATACACAGAAAAGAAGAAATTATTCACTTCTTACACAGCAGCTATGATCAGGACTCCAGGGACGATGAGGACATGGACAGGGAAAATGTGAAGCAGCACAGGAGCGAGAGCAAGGTTGGGCATCAGCAATGTAGATATCTTCCCATCTAACTCTGTGAATTATGTGTTTATTTCAATCAAACCAGAGTTGGTGAGCTGTTGAAAGACAAATCAAGACCGTTTGGAGACTTTTCCTTTTATCTGTTTGAGAACAGTTTGAATGAAGTGTGTTTTATGATGAGTTATTAACAATACAATAAAGGAGATAAACTTTAATTCAGAAGGTGTACAGTGGTAATAGGATAATGGGAGTAATACTATTTTCTTTCTTGATATTCTGTGCATTTATTTTGTTTATTTATTATATTAGAAAAGCAAAGGAAGGCCTGAGCTATACTGACTAACGCCTCTTAAGGTAAAAATGACAGGCCAGGACTAGCTGGTTAGCATGCTAACTTCAGTAGATATCTCTGCAACACAATACACACATGTCTTTGACATAACAAAACTGTTTTTTTTAAACATTCTGAATATTACTTCACTTTTAAATATTTTAAACTAAAATTCTGGCCATATCTAGAATCTGAAAATGATGGAATAAAATATTTAGGTCCTATCCATCTATTTAGGTTAGGTTCTATCTATCTATCTATAGGACATTTTCTCTGAGGTCTGTGGAATAAGTGAAGGCTCATATCGTGCTCTCTGAGTTCAGTATGTGGGAGGGTTTTTTTCCTGTTTGAGGAGCCTTCCCAGCAGCCTTGGCTGTGACCTCTAGAGAGGACGGATAATAACTTCACTGCAATGAATGTTCAAAGTTAGTTTGCCCTCCACCCACAGCAATATCTCCAATTTCTGCATTTGCTTTCATGCTCGCACTCTCCGACTGCCTCAGACGTTCTCACACACACATACACACTCTATCTCTGCATCTTTGTGTGTGCGCATCCAGTCTGTCTCATTCTCCATATCTGTGTAGCTATATAAGATTCAGTCTAATCCTACATAGGACCATGTATATCTTTCCTTTCTGCATCTGTTCTCATAGCAGAAATATCAAGCCTGAAGAGGAATTAATTTAATGTATTTCACTTTTATCTCTCTAATTCAACTAAATTTCACTGAAATTATGTCATATCAGTTATTTTTTTAAGAATTAAAGAATATGAATGAGGCTATTTTTAAAGCTGCACTGATAAACATTTTTATAGTAACAATGAATCAAAAGTGAGAGGAATTTTTTTTGCAGTGCCAAGACTGAGGATAATTTTTACCCTGTTCTGTACTGGTTTTAAAGCAATCCTAATAAACCCACTATACACTACCTGCCCAGGACCAAGGAGCGGACAGACAAAATGAACAAATAGCTAGTTAAGAGAGTGGAACATGTAGCAGGTAAAGAGTCAGATATTTTTCCTTAGCTATAAGAAGCTATAACAAGAATGAATATTGGACTTCTATTCATCAGATGGACAGAAACAAGGCTCAAAATGAATAATGTTGCCTCACTTGTGCTGGATGTGTATTTAGGCAACTGATGCAAACACCTGCGCAGCAGCTTCATATGCTGATGACACACTGTGGTTTTCCTCTGTCCTGTAAAACTCAAAAATGTAGTTAATGCAGATTTTAACACTTACTGTCAACGCTGTCTCCAAAATTTTAAGTTTACATACAACTCACAGCCTCTCAGTGCCTCTCAGGAATTAACCAAAAATAACAGTCACACCTCCAACTGGTTCAGAACGCAGCAGCGAGGTTTCTTGCTGGTTTTAACAGACAACATCACATTACTGCTTCTCTCTCCACTGGCTCCCTGTGCATTTTAGAATTCATTTTAAGATTTTACTGATCACTTTTACAGCCTGTCTGGGTCTGGCCCCAAGCTCCACATGACCCTGAGCCATTTTGCAGCCTTAGATCCTCAGGCAGGTCCTTTCTGGTTGTTCCAAAGTCGAGGCTTAAATCCAAAGGTGACTGTGCTTTTGCCATCAGGGCCCCTCCACTTTGGAATGACCTGCCTGAGGAGATAAGGCTTGCAGAATCAGTGACATCCTTTAAATCACTTCTTGAAACCCATTTTTATAAACTTGCATGTCATCTTCTAATCCCTTTTAAACTTTTGATTTATTTATATTGACAGGCCCCTGCATTCTTTTACCTTTATTTCT
This sequence comes from Lutjanus argentimaculatus, assembly GCA_034769285.1. NCBI lineage: Eukaryota > Metazoa > Chordata > Actinopteri > Lutjaniformes > Lutjanidae > Lutjanus > Lutjanus argentimaculatus. The sequence continues at coordinate 33,519,084 of JAWZSL010000011.1, read as the reverse complement.
ATTTATTTTTATTTACATGTTTTCCATTTTTTTTTACTCCTTTGTCTTATTTTAGTATCTTTTGCTTGTGTTTAGCTTTACTTCAATTTTAGCTTAATTTTGTTTTGTTTTAGCTTTCTGTTGTTTTTTGTCATCTGAGTATCCTGCTCCTTTGCTTTGTCTGTCAAAGCACTTGGTATACTCTGATTTATTATTATTATTATTTATTAATTAATTTGCAGCAGTTGGTATGTTTTGAAAGAAATGGAATGTTGCTCAGATAACCTTTTTTATCAAAACATAAATTTAACATTTTTATTGATTTTATCTTGAATGTCACAAAGTGTCCTATAACAATGTGAACTCATGGGATGGCGTATAAATAGTACACCACTTTTAAGGACACTTCGGGTGTAATGTCTATGTATTTTAAGCCTTTCATGTGTCATTTGACACTGTTTAGTTTGGCGCCTTACAGGAGTTTTGGATGTGGTAAAAATAGTGATGGGACGTTCATCATAGTGATCTTCATCATGGTTAAGGTTGCAAAACAGTCGCAATTTCATTTGGTTTAGGCAACAAAACTACTTTGTTAGGTTGAGGAAAACATCACAGTTGGGTTAATATACAGTAAGCATGTTATGTACAGTATGTTCCTATACGTAGGTTAAATACATTATGTAAATTAAAATAAGTCAACATTGGCTTTACATGCAGCCTCCTGGGTAAAAGTCCTGTTTGTCTGCCCCATCCGTCCACCTCAGCTTCCTCCATATGCTGTCTTATTCCATCGCTTTTTCCTTTATGACATTTGCACGTGAAATGACATGTCATGTTTACATAAACAAGTATAACAAAAGGCATGAAATAACATGCAAAAAGCAAAAAAGAAGATGTGATAGCACTCAGAAAACTTGAGACATTGGTATGTTATTCATTTTGGCGAAACCAGGCTGGCAATGAGAACTTTTTTTTGTTTGCTGTCCCTCCAATGTCCTTGTAACAAGAAGCATAATTAAAATTTTTATTTAATGTTTCAGCAACTCACTCTCACAACACAACACTTTGTTAACTGGAAAAAAAAGTATCAGTGAACATAATCCATGTTGCAATTATGTTCCCTCCAAAATGTATTAGGTGAAACTATTTTGGTTGTCATTCTGGAAAGAAGCAATACATTTATTAAACTCAGCAACATTAATAAACAACTCTCGAAACAGAGATTTATGATTTGTCATTCCTTCAGGGTTTGTTCTTTCCACCAATTCTCCTTTCATTCAGTTTCAGTATGTACGTTGCATTCTTTATCTTTTACATGTATATCATGCTTTCTATTGTCTTTGATCTTTGTCTCTTTGTTCTGCTGGAGTTTTTAGACAGTGCAAACACAGAGGATACTTTCAATTTCATGTTTGATACAAAGCAGCATTATTTCATCCAAGGTTCATCTGCTGTCACTGTCAAACTCCACACGTGCACGCCACTGAGTGTGAATGTGTGGTTTAAACCTGTGTTTTTGTTTGTTAAAATGTAGCCTGCATTGTGCACTTGGCAGAATTGTTTCTGTACAACTGTCATGCCGATAAAGTCATTGACTCGAATTAAACTGTATGAAACGACCGCAGATTGACAGGTGTTTGCCAACACAACAGTGTGCTTCCACCTGCCGCAGCCTTGCTGTAACCTTGCTAAATATTTCATATCTGCCAATATGTTTCTGTGTCACACTTTTGAAGTCGTGGCGTTGAATTTCACAGGGGTGAAATTTTTAACGGATTGTTTTTTCTTTTATTGTTTTGCTTCGCCTTTTTTCCACCACAACAATGTCAATTTAGCATGCATCGCTCATCAAAAGCAACCTTGTCTGCCAGCTGCTGAGCAGAAACCTTCTCTTTCAGAGCCTGGCTGTTGTCATACATTTAAATTATTCATCCGAATTTTAATAGACAGGAATATGATTATATAGTTTGACAATGAAGAGGAGGGGGCAGGAGAAGGGGGAAAAATCCTCCAAAATTCATTTCAAACATTCATGCATATTTAATAGGCTGGGTGCCAAGACTTCACACAGCAGTATAATCCCAATATGCGGCAAGTCGTTATCACCATCATAGGCAATATGCAATAATTCTGCCACTGTGCACCTCTTTGGAAGACCAAACAGTCTGGTGCTGGTGTTCAACAACCAAAAAAACAGCTTCCAAAGTCAAAACCCACAGCTTCCCTCAACCGCATCCACACACAAATATACACCCTCCTCTCAGGTTTTTTTTTTTTTTTTTGATTCCTTCACTTCCTTACTTTGTACTTAACAGCACTCCAGTCCTCACTGTTGCCATCTCTGCTCTCTGATGGGTGTAAATGGGTGGTGGTTGGGCGAGGTGTCCCATCTGGTTTAGGGTGTGTTTTTGTCCCTCCCTCCAACCTCTTGACAACCCCAGCACTTCAGAGAGTGGTGACTAACAAAGTACAAATGAGGTTTTATTCACTACTTTTTCCAAACTCTTGAGAGTCTCGGTCTCAGAAGGGAAATATTAATCAAATAACACAATGGTAAGAAGAAGAAATACTTTTTTATGTCTCTCCCTTGTGGAAATTTTTAATTGCCGGCTCTCCCGATCCCCAGATTGTAGAGGTGATCAGAAAATATGTCAGAGAAAGCATTCAATAATGAAGTAGTGCCAGGAGAGCTGTTATAATACAAACACATGAAGATAGGGTGGGAGTGGAGGTGTTGGTGGTGGTACTGAGGAGGGGTGGGTGGGATGATGTAAAGTCTCATGGGCTTTACCCAATGGGGCCATGAAAAAGACTGTCATAAAAAAAAGAGTGGTGATAGAGGAAGAGCCAGACACAGCAATGACTTTATTTGCATTTGCACTTTAAAAAGGTGCCTCTCTTCCAACATTGTGTGCACTGTATGTGTGTGAGGAGGTCATGTGTTGTGGTCAGGCTTGGGGTGTAATGGATTACATACAATGGGATTATGTATTCAGGATACCAAAAAAGGTAACAGAATTCTATTACAGATACAGAAAAAAAAAATGTAATCGGACAACACACACACAATTAATATATTTTTAATCAACTATTCAATTATTCTGCATCTATTTTACAAACACAAAAGCTACCAGTACTTCATGTGTGGTGGTTGTGCTGTTGACATAATTGAGTAGCCTGATGTGCAATGGAGAGACCTCCCACCACCCCACCACACCCACCACCCTCCAATCAAATAAAGGCAAAAGCCAACAAAACAGAAAAAACATACAGCAGTTGAGAGACTTGTCGCAGACATTGATATTAAAGTTTACAGTAGCCAATAGTTCTGAGTGTGGGTTACGCACCCTGCCATGCAGCTATAGCAGTCCATGGATATAGGAAGAAAGCTGCTTGCTCACACTTCAGTACTGCCCTATTCTTCGAAGGAGCTACACTACACTAATGACAGTATGCTTCATTAAAGTCCAATAAAACATAATTATTAAGGCAGTCACAGTAAACCACCATCGTTGCTTTATAACTGCTGAAAAAATCTATACTGTCACAGCCCTAGTTGTTACAAATTAGTTGTATATAAACTTAATTTCTGGGAGGTAGGGCTGATCTGGAAAAAATTGTTTGCATGGAAAGGAGAACAAAACAAATATTTTTATGCAGCTATGAATCTGATTGAACAGCCTTGTGCTCAGAATAAAAGCGGATAATGGACGACTAGATTCAGTGTTTCAGGAAATGGTGCAAAAATGTACAGTAAACCGTCAGAGATAATTCAATTGGTCAAGTGATACCCTAACAGTGTGTGCAGACATTTGCAGCTAAAATGCATCATAAAACACAAGCATCAACTGTCATTTGAAAGCAAAAAAACATGATGGCTCACTTCTTGGCAATACAAAGCTCAGCTGCTTAGATTTGAGTTTATGAAAACAGATTTGAGTTGTACTTTTTCCTTATGTATTGCACTGCAGCTTTGCAGCTAATCTACTAAGGCCCACCCTTAAATAAAACTATGGGCTGTTTCTGATGGTTGAATGCTTTGATGTTTTGTTTGCGATGCATTTTGGCCACAAATTTCCACATGTAACTCCAGATTTATTTTTAATCCACCATCAGCATCACTGCTAAAGAATATATTTCAAACTTGCTGCAAGGTACAGTATAGACTTCTCATTTGCTGCAATAAAAAGTGTGCTGCAGTTTTTACAGTTTGACTCCAATTAACGTTCACATTTACAGCTCTGACATATCTGACTTTTCTTCCGTTTATAGATTCTGTGGGTCAGAGTAAGCTGGGAGCAGATCACACCCAGCACTTTTTAAATAACAAGGCAGAAAATTACCCTTTTCATACTCTACTGAACAAAGTAATGGTGAAATGACAAGTGGTTACCAGCCAAAGTGGTTCACTCAGAGAATATACTGTACCAGCTGTGGTTGTAATGTGATAAAACTGCAAATTCATCCACGTCAAAGTCAGAAAATACAGATGACTTAAAACTCTGGAACATGTTCAATTTGTTATCCTCCCCCCTAAAAAGTTCCAGTTTCTTTCAGAGTTCAGGTGTGCTGTATGGCGATGAAATTCCTGGACATACCTACCTGACCATTTCAAAATGCTGCTGAGTTTGAACAAGCCCCCTGTCACCCGTTGTAGAGCCAGTGTCCAGCAGCCACCTGCTTCCCATGAGCCTCTGGTGGGCTGTTGGCCTCCATTCATAAACGTCGGGGAAATTACACATGTCGGCTCTGACCTGGACGGCCAGGTAATGGGTAGCATGCATAATTAACCCAGAGAAGGTTTATTAGCCCCGATGGCACTGTATGCATGGTGTGGAGGTGCGTGGGGAAATATGTATGTGTATGTGTGTGTGACAGAGAGAAGTGTGTGTGCATGTGTGGGAAAGGAGACATTTTAAGTGTGTTGTGTGGTGCTTGAGAGTACGAAAGAAAGCAGGGGGCATGTGTGTGCTCCTGCACCGCCCTCTTGGTGAGGACTTAGTGTTAGACCTGGAACGTGAGGACATTTTGGAAAGAGGGGACATTGTTAATAAGTGGGGATAATTCTGAAAAAGTGAGGAAATTTTGAGATTGTAAAGACTTTTTTGAAAAGTGGGGACATGTTTATGTTTTGTCATGTGGTGGAATTTTTTTTAAATCCATTTACAAAGTGTGTAAAATGTAGCCAGTCTGGCTTGGAGCAATAACTAATTTTTGTTTTCGTTTGTCCATAAATTATCTGCATGCCAATCATATCCCAAGCCATCAGAAACTATACTTACCAAGACAAGCCATACTTAAATGGAAAATTGTAAAATATCATTATTCAATACTGTCCCTATGTGTGAGTTTTTCAGCATCTCTCAAACATGTCCTCACACCTAAACGACAGAATAGAACTGCCCATGATTCCCAAAACAACATGACCATTGTCAGAGGGTACCTGTGAATCTGATCATAGTTGTGTCAGGTTTAGACACAAAAACTACTTGGTTAGGTTTAGGAAAAGATCATGGTTTGGGTTAAAATAAGTAACGTAAGTTACATATGTAAGTAAAGTATGTAAATTTACAGGGATTTACTGGTAGAATAAAGTAGATATTAAGTATAATATTCCTCAGTATGTCTTCATTCATGCATAATCTCTTGAAAATAAGAATAGTTGTGTTTTTGTTATTAGAATGAGCTTTTTATAACTACTTGATTGTTCTGCAACAATACAGCCTACTGTGCTGTGATTAGCTGTGAGCGTAAATATAGACTGGCACTTGGGAGAAGTATAGATTGTATTCACAATCAACAATATAAACAATTACATGTTTTGATTAAATTCTTGAACTCTTAAATCAAGCTTATATGGTACTATTAAAATAAAACAGAACTCAATGAGAGGAACTGTCTGCCAGCACAATAAGGAATTGAAATATAGTGGAAAAAAGTTTGATAAGTCTCTGAATAAAATATGAAATAACTCTTTCAACCTTGTCATTTTTTTGTCGTATGTAACAGTATGATGCCAGTGTGAAGACATACGCTGATGTGTACCACTGGAGAGTGCTTGCTCAACAAGCCCTCACATAGCGAGTAGAAATGGCTGTTAATATGAAATTCACCCTCCAGTCCGTGGTGAAACCTCTCATTCAAATTCAGCATCACTCATTGCTTAGTTCTATCAATCATCTGCTTTTTTTTTTTTGTCCACACTGACAACAAAGTAAATCTCGTTTGGAAGCAAAACAATTACTCGGGCTCTGTCACAGATAGGTCTGCCGAGTGCCTCAGTTCCTGTGAAAGTATGCCAGGTTTTTGATGCGTCTCTCCCTGCTCTCCCCCACCACCACCACCACCCCCACCTCCCCCGTCTCATGGAGACGTTGGCTGGCTATCGCTGTTGGCCAGTCGTCCCGCTGTTTGAGATGTGCTCCCTGTGCTTCAGTCTGGAGGGAAACGGTGACAGGCTTATCTCCCCTGACGCTCACTCACCTGGAAAAAAGGGGAGAAAAAAGAAGAAAAAAAAAGAGGCTGAAGGGCTTCCCGGCTTCACTGAGCACCTTCCTCCAGAGCTGAAACCCACACTGGGAAAAAACTGTCCATTTCAAGAATTTGTTTCATTGGGAATTAAATCTGTACACTGAGAGGTGTTTGGCATGAGCGAAGGCAGACAAGAGATATATCAAAGACGGATAAATATTACAAAATACAAATATCTCCCCTGGTTTTGAAAACTCAACAAGCTTCACTTACAGAGAAAGTGTGTTAAGGAAAAGATGCAGAAGGACACTTTGGCAGCTGAGATGTAACATTTAAGTTCTTCATTTCGAAATACACCAACTGACTTTCTTATCTAGTGACATTGCTACAGCAGGCACCAATCCATCGCAGGGTAGCTGTGGGGACTGATCATTGACACCTACATGAACCACAGTGCAATAAATATAGCTAATTCAAATCTGAGGACACAACTTCATCACCCTAAACACCATTTGAAGTGCTTTACATGTGATCACAAAACATCAAAACAATAGGGTGTAGAAAAAAGTTTTTAAAAGTTTTGCTGCTGCTATCTGTACATGGTTACAATGGTTAGGTAGTTATGTCAGACGTCTTACATAGTTGGGTAAGTTTCACCAAAGGTTGTAGAAAGTTGGACAATGTATGTATCTACAACATACCCACTTGGTAGTGATTTTTGCGTTGGCCTTTGTTTTGTCTTTCAAATAAATTTGTTCAAACTGGGGATTCATGATTGTATTACCACTCGTGTTCCTAAGACCTGTTATAAGGGCTGTCCCTGACTAAGATTTTCTTCAGTCGAATCAGATTTGGCTGTCCTATATAAATATTCATTGATCTGTCGCTTTTTTTTACAGTGCAGCGTGCTACAGTAAATTCCTATATGAGGCTTCATGAGTAGAGTCGCATTTTAATTCCTTTCCTGTGTCCTCCTTAAGTTAAATAAAATCAGCAGACCTGCTGAGGCTGCAGCCATTGTCCAGCTTCACCTGCATGCTCCGCGTTCCTTTACGCTGTGAATTAAGGATTTATTTAAACCAAACCAGAGTTGGTATTGTTGGGAAAGATGGACCAAGATGTTTTTGGTGAGTTTTATGTGGTTTCTGTAAAGTTTGATTGAAGCTGATGATGATGCAAAAGGATTCTGCTGAGTTTGGCAATAGCAAATAATCAGTCGTTTCCGGGTGAACAAAAAATATCTTGCTCTTTAAAATAAGGTCTCTCACTGTTATGATCTGTACCAAAATGTCAGACCCTAACAATAAAGATCTGAAAAAAAAAAAAAAAAAAAGCTTGACTGGAAGAATCTCAGGCGATTATGGGGGCTCACTGAATTGTCGAATTTCAAGCGGTACCTGTTATAAGGCTTTTTTTTTTGGCTACTTTGTCACAATTTGGGAACGCAATATTATATTTATTTACACATTCAGCCATTATAGACCGACATGATCACACCTGATGAATGTAAGTCCAATTTTCACTCTCTTTTAGCTCTGTTTTTGGTCTCCACCGACTCTAGAGGGCAATATCACTCAGTAGCTGCTAAGTGCTCCATTATGTTCAACATCTAGTCTTTAAATCTGTTTGTATGCTATTTGATGCAGTGGAGGTTGTGTACTGTGGATGTCAAGAGCTTTTCACTGATAACACTAACTTTCACTAATAATCACTGCCTGCTGCAGGTGAAAACAACGCTGTGAGAGCTGTGAGAGTCAACCAAAACAGTTAGGTTGCAGCTGTGTTGCTAAACAATGAGCTGAGCAGGTAATAATTCTCTGTAGCTTCACCAATACAAAAAACAGTTTTCACATTGTCACATTAAAATGAAAAAAAAAAAAATTCAAGATGGACCCACGTCACAATTCTGCTGCTCTTTGCAATCCTAGCAGCACATACTTCTACTGCAATATTTAATGGGGGAGAGTGCAAGAGGACCGTAACAGCTCATCAAGAAGTATAGAAGTGTACACTTTGTGTCCCCTCCTCTGCCAAAGACCAGGAAACAGTGGATGAAGGTCTGGTGCAAAGACTGGTCAGAGAGAGTGCAAAAAGAATTCATTCCAACCAAAGAAAAATGATCAGATTACTGTTTCCATGGTTATTTGGTGCTAATATTTTCCTATTGAACGGATTATCAAGGGTTTACACCATCCCTCTAAACCCAATTAATAACTCCTACTGATCAGGCTGGATTGGACCAGTCTCTTCTGATTGAGGTGGTTACATGAGGCATTTTTTATTCTAATTGGCCTAGTATTCTGTTTATTAGTGGAATAGAGGGTTAATGTAAACACTAACCTGACACTCCAGATGCTTTGTTGCACGGAACCATGTGGGAAGTTGTCACTGGACACTGTTTGGAAAAGGGCTGGAAGTTTCAAAAAACACTGGGCAGGTGATTGGATGAACCATCTGTCTATCATGTCTAACACAGGCTAACTCCAACCAATCAGATCAAACTCTTGCCAAAGAAGAGTCAGAAGAAGAGTGAAAACATCTCTTTCATCGAGAAAAGTTCTTTACTCTTCTTTCAATGAAAAAATACTCTCCAGTTCTGATGCAACTAATGCTATTGGAGTACCCTCGCTAACCTCTTCAGGATCCACCATTGTTTGTTCAATACGAGTTGCTGCCATGGACACTTCTTGCTATCATCACACCTAAAACCACGCCCACAGCTGCCAGTAGTCCCTCCTAGGACACTGATTGGCTGCACCACTTTTGGTGCAGACACAAATGGATAACTTGAAGCCTGGAAAGATGGATTCTTGAGTGATCTTGTGAATACAGATGCCTTACAAGGAAATGTAAACACTGCTATTGTTACAAAAATATTGATATAGGCTCTTTAAGTTTGTGAGTAAAATGTTCAGCAATGATGTGCAACACTACAAAGTGAAAAACCTGGATGTAAAAAAGCTGAATTTTCCTGTAAAATAAGTCAAAATCTGCTGATAGAACTTCACTTTTTCTCTTGAAACAAATTTTGCCTTGCGGGAAAGGAAAAAACAAAAACCAGAGGACATCCATTCACCCATCATCCATCAAGTGTCTTCACTTACTGTGAAACTACCGAATTTCAAAATCCACAGTAACTGAATGTGTGAGTTGTCACTTGTAGCCACAGTGGCTGCTGTTCAGCAAAAGTCACATAAACCTGCTTTGGTGAGCTGGACTAAAGAGAGTATTTGTTGCTTACTTTATTTGTTATTAATTTGCACCAATGTGGTTTATGAAGCACTCCTGGTATAATTGTTTTTTTTTTTTTACTGTTTATCATTAACATATAAATACAGATTCAGCTGTAGTTTGTTTGCACTGGAACAGCTCATGCACTTAAAAAAAAAAACTGTTGTTCATTGTGTTGCTGTGGATGCAGGTACAGGTGAACATTTCACGATGGTTGCACAATCACACAGTCTTTCATTAACACCTTGCCCCTCAGGTTTCCATGGAAACAAGCTTGGCAACTGCACACATGTGAATGTCTTGGAGAGAGGATGGTCTGTCTTCTCACTCTGTGAGTGTATGTGTGTGTGAGAGAGAGATAGCATATGGCAGCGGCAGCATGTGCAGGAGTGTGTCACTGAGTAAATATATCTGTGTGTGACTACATTTTGTGTATGGCTGCACATGCTTTTTCAGTGATGCCCTCATGCAGGCTGCTGGGCTGCATATGAGCATGTGTTCACTTTATGTATGTGTGTGCTTGTGTGTGACAGTTTGGGTGATTGCTTATGCATTTGCATCCGTGCATGAATTTGCATACTAAGTTATGTTTATGCAAGTAAGCAAACGTACAAACTGCAGGAGTGTGTTTGTGTTTATCTTCATGTGTCCACAGTTGTTTATATTAAGTATGCATACATGCGGCTGTTTGCTGACATGTCACTGTGTGTGTGTGTGTGTGTGTGTGTGTGTGTTATGAAAGAGAAACAAAGAGTGCAATTCTGAACATGAATTTTCATGTGTGTATTTGTGTGTTGCTATCAGAGTGATTCGAGTAGTATATTCAGTGTTAATTTTGCTGACTAATAATTTTCATCACAGTTTCGTCAATGGCATTTTTTCACTGCCGAAAACAAGATGATAACTAAATAAAAATAATTTATCATAACAAAAACTATGACAAAATATTGACACTTAAATAAATGAGAATAAAATAACATGAATAAAAAATGGGATTTTACAGAGGGACGAGTTGGGGTACGATCCAATCTCTTTTTGTGGTGGGGAGCATGCACTTGCTACATATCTCATAAACTATATATATATAAATTACACAGATTCAAATGGGATTGTTACATGTTTCTTTTGTCTTACTTGAAAGCAGCAGACAACTGCAGAGGACAGCAGATGTAGCAGACAAACACAGCCTCTTCCCCGATCTATGGTCTGACGTCACCTGACTTTTAAGGTGACCAGGTGTCCCTCTTTAAGATGGATAAAATATGATCAAAATTAAATGGTATTAGTCAAAAGACTATGACTAAAACTAAATCAAAATTGCTGCCAAAATGATCACTCCCTATAATGACACATTGCAGTTTTCAAAGTAAAAGTGTGCGTGTCGTCATTATTTCCACTGGGAAAGAAAGAAGTATTCTTTGCAAACATGTCTTGATTCTTGAGTGTGTGTGTACATGGGTTAATGCATATACAAAAGTGTGTATTCATGTGCAAATGCGTGTGTGAAGTGAGGCAGTCTGATGGGTAAACATGCCAAGAAAAAAGTAAACCAGTTTGAATATGGACAAAGATATTCACTTGATCTTCTTCTCTTCTTTCTCTGCTCATCACCTTCCTTTTCTCCCTCACAAAAGCACACACATACACAGACACACACACATTTCTGTCCTTTTTCGTTGCATTGAGCGTCGAAGTGCTCGTCACCAGTCAGCAGCTGGCGGCGCCATCCTGCACTATCTCACCCAGCAGACACAAATTACTCTCCTGTGACATTTCAGTGCTTAAAAAGAGAAATTTCATTTGACCAATTTGACTCTGCTGGACAGCCGTTCAACACACATGCAAACACATACACTAACACTATTAACTCCACAGTCCAGCGCTGCCTTGAGGGAAAGAAAGAAAAAAAAAAAAACAAAACCCAGGGGCTAATGGGGACCTGAGGCGAGTCGGAGGACTTTTACATACACGTCCATTTGTGCCAGCTTTGATCTCAGTGGTATTATTAATTGAAGTCCACTCCATCTCCACGCATGCTCACACACACACACACACACCACACACACACACACACACACACACACACACCTTCCTGTCTGCATTTCTGTCTCAAATTCTTACTTTCTTTTTAGATTTCTTACTCTCACTGCCATTCAGTTCTTTTTCTCTCTTTTGATGCCATTTTCACATTGTATCTCTCATTTTTATTGACAATGTCGCTCTCTCTCCTTGTCCTCCTCTTGATATTAAACTAAATTTATACGTTGTCTCTCTTTCTGTATGCCTCTTTCCCTCACATTTTTATTTTGTATGTTGAAATCTTGGATTTTAAGTCTGGTTTGGGTTAGGGATGTGCGTGATTAGTTGACTAAATGTTTAAACGTCGCTACTCTTCCTAGTCAGCACCAGAAATACTATTTGGTTCAACAAATTATTAATATTTTATTAACGTATAACGCCAATTAACTGTTACCTCTAAGATATTACGAAGCCCTACACTGATGGCCGGATGTTGTCAACCAGATATGTGTAAAGTGAAACGTGGGACAGATGACATCTCGCCTTGGCAGTATTTGATGGAAAACGTAACTATAAATGTAAGGCTGTATGTAGGCTGTGTCAGAGTAAACTGAAACAAACAAACGACTCAAAACAAGCACAGGACCCAAGATAGTGGGGTTCCACATGAAACCAAAATGTTAAAAGTTGTAAGGCACATAACATTTCATGCTTTGTGTGACTTTCATTTTGTGAGTCGCTTCAGTGATATTATGTGACATGCCTAAAGGAAGGTAGTTATGGTGACCCCAAACTTTTAATCCCTAAATCTATCAAAACTGTGACTGTTTCATGGCATTCCTTAATACATTTATTTATTTGCTGTATTTATTTATTATGACCTGCTGTTTAATTGATTGCAATTGTCTATATTAATTGTCCAGGAATGTTTAAAATTTGTTTTTATTATGCTTTAAATAGTATAATCAGGTCTCTCTTGCAAATGAGACTCTGTCTCAATGGGACTTACCTGATTAAATATTAAATAAATAATTAATGATGTCTTAAAAATGGCTTTTTGGCTGTGTCAGCTAAAGCCGCAAAAGATACCTTCTACTTCAGTATCAGACACCGAGAGACGGTGACAAATCGTCAGTATGTGACAAGTTTGGATGAAAACGTGTTGGAATTGTTGTCATGTTTTATAGGAGAACACACAAAGTTCATAATGCACAGCGCAAAGTACAACATATTTCAGCAGCATTTAGAATATGATTTGGTTATTGAATAATGTGAGCAGTGAACAGTTTGAAAGGACTCCTGATACACGTGTGATTTTTTCTGACAATAAATCATACGTGTACTCTCTTTTAATAGTAAGAGCTGTAGAAGTCTGACAATGATTATATAGTGCTCAATTTCGACTGTTTTCTGAGTGTTTTCTCTTTTTTACACTAGTTGTCTAGTCTAAAAGTGAATCACGTTTTGATAATCTGGTCATTCATATCCTTTTACACGAGTCTAACATTAATTTCCTGTCATTCTGCAGCCATATCTTTGCACCTCCATGTGCCAAATCTGTCATTTCAGTACCAACTGAGAATGGAAGGCATCTGAATTTAACACTTTCATCCTTGCATCATCATTGCTGGAGACATACCTGCACACATGGCTCACAGTGATCAGAAACCTGAATAAGCATGTCATGGTTTCATGGTATTAATGAGTGACCTTTATTGCCCATAAGGGAATTTGCAAAAGAGCATAAAAGAACATCAAAAGAACACCAACAACAATACATGCCAGCACATAATATAACATAAAACATAAACATTGTAAAAACATCATAAAATGCATTATTTTGGAAAATCCATAAAGGACCAAAGTGCCAGATTCAGACCATGTGATCAGAGCTTGTTAAGCAGCTGAATGGTGCATGGGACAAAGGATGTGATGCCTCTTTTAGTCTGCATCTTGGGAATGTTATACCTTCTCCCTGAAGAAAGAAGTGCATATTCAGTTCATAGAGGGTGTAGTGGATCTGCTATAATCTTGTCTGCTAAATTCATGGTGTATTGGATTACTCCAGCTACAGCAGCATATTCACATTTCTCAAAACCAGAACAGGAGCTTAAACAGGTTTCTGAAACCAGGATGCACTTTTCATAACTCATAGATAGTATGTAAACACTCATTCTTTCTTCCTTACGTGGTCTCTTTTTCTATTGCCTGTCTATCACACTCATCACTTCTTTTTTCACTTTCTTTTTCACTCTCTCTCCCTTATTATTGTGTTCCTTTGTTGCTTTTTCTGTTTGTCTTTCACTTCTACCCCCTTACATTTTGTCCCAGGATATCAAAATCAATCATCTCCATTCTTCCGGTCTCTATCTCTCTTTGCCTCTTCCCTGTTTTATTCCCTCTCTCCTATTCTTGGTGTGTCTGTGTTCTCTTGTTATTTTTCTCTCTCACATTCTTTCTTTCACTTCACACTCTGGGTTTCTGTCTCTCACTTCCATTCAATTCAGTTCACTCTCTTTTCATCTCTATTATTAGTTTCTTTCATTTTCACTCTCTGTCTTATTGAGACCCATTCATTTTTTGCATAGACAATGCTGGAGTTGGAGCACTTCAAATGCTTGGAGGGATGTGTGAACTCACCATCTGCATTAGAACATATCTTGTTCTTTAAAGTAAAAATTACAAATGTGTCTCTATACAAATGTATAAAGAGAGAAGTCATCTGTGACTCCAAAAGTTGCATTTCAGTGTGAAACATTGAATCACTGTGCTTAAAAGTCTGCTGCATGCGCCGCTAACTTTGAGCTGAGACCTGAAAATATTTTTAGCAGCTTGAATTCTGGGTCGATTTGGGAAGAATTCAACAACTATGGGGCTGTGTTTTGTTTCCAGTTTACAACAATAAAATGTTTTGAATTTGCCTCTTGTCAATTGAAACGTGAGCTGAGACTGATGGGTACTATAGTTGTTAGAGCTCAGTATCACAACACGCAAATGTTTGAGGGGGAGAAAAGGAGGCTTATCAGGGTTTGGCCGTGAACTTGTCGAACATGTTAAAATCAATAAAAAAGATTTACAAAAGAGATTATATTTTTTAACAGCCTCCACCAAACTTTCACAGAAGCTGAATTAGTACAAATCTTTAAAAAACATCTTAAAACCCTTCTTCCCCCTCGGGCTGGCTGTGCTTCTTTGCATATATTTTAATCGTATGAGTGGTAATACTTAAGTCTTAAATTGTATTAGTTTGTCTTTACTCTGTGTTTTTATTCCGTATTGCTGCAAGATGAATTTCCTCTTGTGGGACAATAAAAATCTGAACCAATCTGCTCTTTCTCCTTGTCTGCCTTTTTTAACACTCACACCATTTATACCTTCATTTTCATTCTCGCCATCTCCCCTCTTCCCCTTCCTTTCTTTATCCTCTCTCTTTTACTTTCTGTCTCAGAGTCTCTGTCTCTCTTTTCATCTGATTGCCTCTTTCTCCCTCTCCTCTATTCAGTTTTTATTCTCTCCCTGACTGTCCTTGTCTTGCTATCTTTTTCTCTTTCACTTTCTCTCTCTGTTTGACTCATTCTCCGTATGTTTCACTCCTTTTCTCCGTCTCTATTTGTCTTTATCTTTGTGACTCAGTCTTTCCTCCGGTCTTTCTTTCCATGTCTGACTCATTCATTCTCTATTTTAATCCCTCCTTCCGTCTACTCTCCCACTCTTTCTTTTTCAGTCTCAATGTCCAAATCTCTCTGTTTGTCTGTCCTTCATTCCCTGTTTTACCTCTCTAACTCTCCTCCTATCTGTCTGACTCTACCAGGCGCTTTTTTTTTCTCCCCTCTGTGTCTCTCTCTTGCACTCTCTTTCGTGCTGTACATCTCCTTTCGTTGCCCCTTTCCCTCTCTAAACAGGTCTCCCTTCAATAGACGTCTCTCTGTACTCGCACCGAATATGGGCGCAAATCCTCCTCAGCCTTTTCTGTCTATCATCCTTCTCCCTCTGTGTACAACCTGATTGACTTAGAGCCCACCCCCCGCCTACACACACACACTTCCCCCTCCCCGACACGCACGTTCCTCCGAAAGCACTCGTTCCACACATATGTATCCGAATTAGCCTTGGTTGCCTGCGGCGACTTCCATCTTAATAAGTGCGTTGTTTATGGGCCTATAAGCAAAATGTTGCCTGCACAGCTCATTACTGCTGAGTGGGGAGGGAAACTCCCAGGAGGCAGTGTGTGCACACATACACACACACACACACACACACACACACCCCACCTCAATCTCAGACTCTCCTGCCTGCAACTGACTGGTTTCACTCCTGCATCCTTCATGTATTTATCCTATGTGCAATTCTTACAATATAATAATAATTTCATGTTTTCTTTTCTCTTTTCTAATAAGGCATAATTTATAAATGGTTTGTGGACGGTTGGTAATGTCTTATTAATAGTTATGAAATCATTTAATGTTGCTTTATACATAATTTATAAGCAATTAAAAGGGACAACTTTTGGGTTGCCAGGTTGCTTTGCTGGAGGAAAACTCCTCCAATGGACCGTTAGAACACCGTCTGGAAATGTGCTGTGGAACATCTGGACAAAACTCAATTTATTACTTCATAGTTGACAACTTATGAACATTTTCAACTGCAGACAGCTTGTTGTGACATCCCCTTATTAATGACTTATTAGCATTTGTAACCGCTAACGACTTACTCATTTTGCTGATGGCTTTTTAGAAAGTGACAAACCCATGAGCATTAATGACTTTCTAAAATGACTTAATGGCTTGTTAGGAAGTGTGAACAACCCAAAAGTTGCTCTTATAAATGGCTCACAGGACCAGAGTGTAAGATTTATGAGGATTTATTGGCATAATATGGCAGAAACTGCATATTCATCTGTGTATTTTCATTAGTGCACAATTACCTGAAAATAAGAATCACTGTGTTTTCGGTATCTTAGAATGATCCCTTTATATTAACAGAAGAATCAGATACTCTTACATGGAGGCTGCCATATTTTGACTGCCATGTTTCTATAGTAATCCAGAATGGACAAATCAAAGAGGGGCTTTTCTCAGGTTTTGTGCCGACCGTAGTTTCTCCTACGTGCTTGTAAAGAGAGGGTCGGGCGAGCAATGTCCAGTTAGTTGCAGTTTAAAACCTCATCACTAGATGCCACTAAATTCTGCAGACTGGTCCTTTAACTAGTATATTTATGTCTATTTTGATGTTTGTATATAGCACAATCTAAATATTGCACACCTCAACCTACCAAGTATAACACAATACAATTCAACAGCACAGCAAACTACATCCTCCAAAATGACCAGCAAACACCTTTTGAAAACATTATTACTTTCATGAAGGTAGGATTTAGTACACAACTGTTGTATTATAATGCATGAGTCTACAAATGTCTCATCAGGAAGGGATACCAATATTTTTGAAGAGGAGGAAACTCTACTTTCAGCTCATCCATCTATCCAGTTCTTTTTTTGTAACCTCACTTGGCTTAAAAGAGAGAAAAGCTTTTTTTCTCACTCAATCTGCTCCTCTTGGCAGTGCAGAGAGAGTGAAGCAGTCAGCACAAATCAAGTCTGACTTCCACCAAAGCAACATGTATGCATTTTTTTGTCCATATGATTACACATGAAATTTGTATGATTATGCCTGGAATAAAGGTTATTGCGTCCTTTAAATATTATGCACTCAATTAGAAAAGGTCTCAAAGGTGCACATGTAGTGATTTAACAGGACAACAACACATCACTAGAGTAGCCTTTTTTAGCCTTTTTGAGGGCCTTGGTGTAATTTTGCTCAAGGGACCCCCTTCACTTCATCTTAACCCACTTTTCGCCAACTTTACCTGTATACTGTTTTGTTGCTGAAGTTACTTAGTTTTTGAGTTGTTAATACATTTGAAAGCACGGAGCACTCTGCTAATTCTAATC
This sequence comes from Lutjanus argentimaculatus, assembly GCA_034769285.1. Classification (NCBI taxonomy): domain Eukaryota; kingdom Metazoa; phylum Chordata; class Actinopteri; order Lutjaniformes; family Lutjanidae; genus Lutjanus; species Lutjanus argentimaculatus. The sequence continues at coordinate 33,501,433 of JAWZSL010000011.1, read as the reverse complement.
CTGGTGGTGCTTTCACACGCTCAAGAGGTTTGATGATAGAGCTTTGCCATTCAGCAACCATGTAGCGCTTCCATTAAAAATCATGCTACTCAGAAATGGAAAAACAATTAAATGCTAATGTAGTAAAAATGTTTCACAAGGGTAGAAGTGATTTGCATTTGCACAGCCAATGAAAATGATTTTTGCAGCCACCATAGGTTCTCCTGCTTGCTTGGAAGGGGGGTGTGAAGTAAGTTAGTTGCAGTCTGAAACCTCACCACTAGATGCCACCAAATCCTGCACACTGGTCCTTTAAATATCATGTGTTCAGTCCATTTATGCTACACACACACCACAAACATAACATAAAACTATTCATTTTGATGGAGCAATGGGGATGAATTTAGAAGTCTCAGTCTGAGGAAAGATGCTGTTCTGTATTCTGGCAAGAGATACAGCGGTATCCACCGCCATACCACCAAATGACAGCAGCGTGAACAGGCTGAGGCTGGGGTGGGCATTGTCTTTTAGTGTCCTTTGGGCTCTGTGCAGGCACCTCATGCACATCTCATGCCAGTTTTATGATGTTTCCAACCAGGATGCTTTCTCTTGCTCCTCTGTAAAAGGATTTTGAGGCACTGGTTCAAACACCACAAGCAGACAAGACTGTAAGAACTGAGAAGATTGGCAGATAATTTATGGACCTCAACATTTGGTGGGAAAACAGGTGGAGTAATAAGTAAGTAAAGTTAATTTGTATAGCACCTTGCACAGACAGAAAACCACAGAGGGCTTTAAATTGCTAAAAAAAAAAATAGACTATAACAAAACAACAAACACTTAGGGACAGAGGCACAGACACAAATACAAAATACAGAACGCAGACGAGGATAACGCCAATAAATACCATCTCTAAAAGTTAGCACCTGTATTTTAAAATGAATGCAGAGGTTTATTGGGTGCCAGTGAAGAGGATTAAAGTTATGTGATCTCATGTTAGTCTAGTTAAAAGCCAAGCAGCTGCATTTTGGACAGTTTAGAGGCAGTTCACAGAAGTTGGATTCGAAGAGTGTTATAATAATCAAAACAAGAAGAAAAAGAGCATGAATAATCATCTCCATCTGATCTTTCGTCACCACAAATCTTAATTTCACTTTGTTCTTCAACTGGGAAAAACATGAGCATGTAAATTGGCTGGCGTGACTATCAAAAGACAGAGACTGATAAAAGGTGACACCTGAGTTACAAAGGTTGTACACGAACACTTAATGACCCTAAATTCTGTTTGATGGTTGGAATCAGAGTTTCAGGAGAAATTATAAGAGCTTCTGTCTTATTTGTATTTAACTTCAGGCAGTTGTCAGGCATCCAAATCTTGATAGCATCCCAACTTTCATTTAAAGTGGACAATTGATTATTCTCTTCAGGTTTAAAAGAGAAATACAACTGATTATCATCAGCATAGATGATAAGAGATGCTGAGAGCAGAGGGAGTTGCTCTTCTACCACAAATAGAATAGAACTAAGCTTTCAGAGTTTCTGCTGATGGCAAATGCTGGAAAGGACTGAAAGGTTGAGTGGGGGAGAGACATTAAATAATCAAACTATGTAGTCTTTCTTGGGAGAAACAATAGCATTACTGGCATGAAATTGAAATGATCAGTTTTCTCCAACATGTCACTATGGCAACTACACCATAATTTAACAGTTCTTGTTTAAGTAATAAAAGCTGAAAAAATATTTTCATCACCAGAATGTCTCATTATAATAAGTGATAGTGAAATATTTTTGAAAATCTACAAATAGATTATCTCCAAAGAAACCGAGTAACAGTGAACTTGAATTTTAAAACCACCAATTATTTGAACAGGTGTCACATTTTTACAGATATCTCAGAGCAACTCATCTAGTTCATATCCAGTGCTTATTGTCATATCTTCCACACTGCTTCCTGCACAGACTGGGGAGTTGGGAGACATTGTGACTGCAGGAGCGACAGTATGTGACACTTGAACACATGTCGACACTGGGAGCGAGTTGGGGAAACAGATGGCGGTGCAGTGCAGCAGGAAAGACTTAATGCCCGAACTGTGTGTGACAGAAGCGCTTCTCCGTGCTGCCTAAGTGTGAGATCAGGCATGCAGAGACAAACATACAAATTAATAGATACAGAAAACACACAAACAAGCAGGCACACACTTATTCACATAGACACACACAGATACAGTGTGACAGCTGCAACATCACACTCGTTATTACCGACTTTAGTCCCTCTGGAGCAGAGCTGATGGAGATGTGTTGTCAAGAGATGCAGGTCAAACGAGTCAAGAGTCATCAGACATGAAACACACGAAGAAGAGATAATCTGGGCCCATTTTCACCTTTTACATTTGTGCCTTTCTGAAGCGATGATTATATTCAAGCCACGGATACAAGCTAGTGTTTGTCCAAACTAAATTGAAGTCAAACTTTATGAAATCCAGCAGGTTGTTTGAGGATTTCAAAAAATGGTTACATTACATTACATTTATTTAGCTGACACTTTCTATCCATAGCAACTTACAATATGTGCATTCAGCTACGTAGATACAACCCAAAAATGGAAAGAATCACATAAGTACATCAAACTTCTTCAAATATGTTGAACTGCCTCAAGTGGTATTTTTTGACCTTGCTTAAAAAATTGGGTCAGGGTGAGGTCTGAAAAGATGAGTTGTCAGTCTGCCTTCATCAGGGAGGTCATATCAATGTGTTGTTGGAGACCAACAATAGGGTCCAACAATAAAGTTGCTCTATAAACTGCAAGTGTTGTTCTTTGATAGGCAGACAGTATCCAGTATTTTACAACCAAAACAAGGAGCTGAATAAGGCTCTAAAGACTCTCTGAATGAGTTTATAGAGTTGGGTGGGAGATAGACTTAGGAACAACATCTTTTCTAAATGATAATTGGTGCTCAAAGAGCTTAAAACTATCTTTAAAATCTGTTGTCACTGCTGTAACAAAACAATGATTACATGACAGAGGCAAACTGGGACATGGGTAATCCACAGTCAACAACATTTGCAACCTCATTTCATACATCTACTCCCAATCTCTCCAAACGCACACGCAGACACACAGACACCCAACAGCAGTAACAGTGTTAGAATGATGCTGAGGAATCTGTTCTTTGTCTAAACTCCCGAGAGACAAAAATAATTACTTTTCCAGGAAATTCACACATTGTGAATTTTGTTTTCCTCTATAATTTTGTAGATAATTGAATTCAATACCCCAGAGGTGTTATATTGCCTCACAAAAACTGAGCAAACACACACAGGCAGAAATCTAAAAATTTGTCTCAGTGTTGACTTATTATATCTGTGCCATTAGACGACTTATCTGAATGCGCTCCGTGTCAGTCTGGATAATGCCAGATTGACTGATGCAGCCAAAAACCAAAATAATTGCCTTAAAAATAACACAAGCAATCACAGCAGATATGTGCAGCCACACATACAAACGCACACTCAGAGGTACACATACAAACACACGGGACAAATACAGGCATGCAGACACATTCAAACACATAGACTCTTGCAGACGATGGACTACAAAGCGCTTGGCAGCTCTGTATTTTGCTTGTTGAGCTTTCATTAAATGTGATGGAGGTGTGAAGGTTTCGTTTGATCACTGTCTTATCCACATCCCAATTACTCCAGCCTGTTAGCTGCCAACGGGACTGAATGGGGAAGCTAAGACAGCCTTGAAGTCCATCTCCACTCGCCCACTTCTTCACTTCAAATTAAGGTTTCTTTACTCCTTCTGTAATGGATTATTTAGCCCAACATATATTTGACTCGGGGCTGGTGAAAGGGGGGAATCTCCTCTTTACAGAGCTTCAGATGAAAGGGATGTGATATCTCCAGTGATCTGATCTTGTGTCAGATTTAAATTCACTTCAGTCAGCAGCAACAGCAAATGTAAACAAATGAACTACAATGTGTTTTGGTGTCATTGCTGCTGAGATGATTAAAAAGTACCAACCCAAGCAGGAACTGCAAGATGACTCACACATTTTTATGTTTTATATTAAATTCAAGTTTTACAGTCTTTTATTGGTGGAAAGTAATATAACTGAGAAATGATGCCATTAATGAATACTGATTGTTATTTCTTGGCTTTAAAAAATATACTCCACAGTCAGAGTCTATAAGGCTTCATGCTGAACTAAAGAAATAAGATTTGAATCTCCCTCTACCCAACAGTGACACGCTATAATGTGGGCCTGTACCTTAGGAAATTAATTTAAAGCTACTACAAGGAACTTGGAGGCTCCCGTGGACAAAAGTGGTTGTCAAAAATAAAAGTGGTTTAGATCATCTGGATAAACTGCTTTCTCAGTCTCACTGCCCTTGCTTCTTGTCCCATCAGACTTCCTTTTAGTCATATCATGTTCCCAGATCTCAGCAATTATTTTGGTTAAGTACAGTGTTTGATTACTGATTGAAATGATGAAAAAAGACCCAAGTTCTAAAAAGAAAGTTCATTCTCCTTTGAACAGCTGAGTAAAACTATACGCTGTACAATTTTAACTGTCAGTCAGCTGAAAACATGGTCATTTGTTGCTTAGGTTCACACTAGAAGTTTGGTCTGTTGATGCAGCTTCGACTTTTTCAACATTTGCTGGGTCTTTATTGCCATATTTTTGTTTTTATGTACTTCAACATTTTGCTGTCCACAACATTACCTTGTTTCTGATGACCTAGTCATACTGCCCACAGCACTAACGGAGAAAAATAATCATAAATAGGTAAAAACATCAGTCCCTGGCGGACTGGTGTAATAACTGCAGTCAGTCATTTTGCATTATATAACAGCTCAGGTACCATGATATGGTACAAGGCTCAGCTGTAGGGAGGTCAGGTGTGCACTGCTATTGACCTCATTCACTATTCTAATCACACACTCACAGGGCTGTGTCTGCTCGGTCTGAAGTCTCCAGCCCCAGGCCACGACAGTGTAAAGAGACAAGTGTTAGGATGTGAAGTGACACAAGGTTGCACACAGGGAGGAACAGTCCTCTGGCTGTCTCTTACACTCTGCAATTACAAGTTAATAATACAAGAGCGGTGTATAGGCTACTACATCCCTTGATGCATTGCTGCAATGCACGGCTAGACCCTCACAGACCCTCTTTCCTTGTATACCACCACCTGCACCATGTTGCCTGAATAACAAGAATAATAACTTCCTCATAATGGTTCTTGTTATTTTTTTCTTTTTTAAATTCTATTCTGAATGCCTTCAATGGCTTATGTAACGAATACCTGATGAATTAGTAATGAGATTAAGTCACACCAATGAAAAAAAGAACTCTGCCAAGTCCAGTAACACCTGCTGCAAGGCTTTATGACAAAATGGTTCATGAGTTATGAAAGGGGGAGTGGCTAAAGTATAGGGGGTGAGGCAAACTGTCACTAATGATAAAGGAATTCTGCTGAGAGCAATGATGCCCCTCACAAACTACAACTAAAGGTTCATGAGTTTGGCCACTGCATATCAATTCTGAATATCTCCCATTGCCACACCCACTTTACGACAATGGATGAAAGCAACCAATCTGTGTGCTTTGCTCCTGCATCAGAATATGTTTTAATCACCATGACTGGTGGTAAATACATATTCTGGGGGCCTTTGCCAGATTAAACAGATAAAATCAGAAAATCATATCGCTTTTTTGCTTTTAGAAGCCCAGATCCTCTGGCTTGTCAGGTGAGCAGTTGTGTTGTGTCTTTGCGGGCTAATAATCACTGTCGTTACGTGGAAAAAAATTAAAGAAATCGGGGTCCTTTCAGTCTGTCTCCATCAAAGTGGACGAACCTGACAGTGAATGAAGTGTGTCTACTCTTTAACAGCTTTCACTCCAGTTTATTTCAAGGGATAATCCCACAAATTTGGGGCTAACACTGCAAGGGCCAGTAAGCATTCTTGTGCTTTTAGTCCTGGACTAAGTGCCGCATGAAAAGCACTTGTGTTTGATGAAATATGTTAGATAAATTGTGATGAAATTTTTACATTACACATTATCGACATGGCAGATTTTGCACAGGATTAAGATCACAGATGACCTCTGCAATCCCTTTCCACATGAACAGGGCTTGATAAGGTGTCGCAAACATTTAACAGTGAAGTTTATTAATGGATGTCCATTTCTGATTCTTTCCCAGCGCTTGCACAAGATCCCTAATTGCAGTCGACCTGTCACTCAGTGTGTTGTCTTCCTTACTAACTCATTTGTTCAGTAAGCACCTCTCTTTGTAAAGACTGAAAAATCTTTGTAGATTGCCGTGTCTTGTCTTCGTAGGTTTTAATAGTCATCGCATCTATGGTTTTAACATTATAGATTAGTTGAAAAAAGCTAATCTGTGGATCCACTGTGCACATGATAATCATACTTTTAATCATGTCTATTGATCATCTTCCCACCCACATATGAGTGCATCTAATTCCAAGATGATTAAAGGTTGGTGCTGCAGCTCATTTTCTCTGTATTTCAATGGTTTCTTCTTCAGGAGTGAATGTTTAAAGAGTTTTATCTTTCTGTGTTGATGTGTGTCAGCTTCACACAAATGACAGAAGGGTTTTCGAGAAAAGTCCTTGATTTTCTGTCCGCACCATTCTGCACTGATGCAAAGAAAAAGAGGAGAACCTCTCTTGTTACAATGAAATGAGCCCGTAAACAAAGGCTGCTGTTCAGTCGTCTGAACACTACAGCTCCAAACAGAAAAGAGATTGTCTTTGTGTGGTTCTGAGCTTTGCTGTCGTCACAAGAGCAACTGTGTGAAGATTCTTAGTCTCATTACGTCTTGTAAAAGCAATAAAATGATAATTGTTTCGTGACTTGAAGCAGCTTAGAAATCTCTGTGAAGTTGGGTTTTTTGTTTGCTGTGTGTACAGAAATATCACAGTGTTAAGTCTTAGTTTCATCATAGCTCATTATGTTGTGAAGAATCAATACAATCATGCTATTATGGGTTTTCTGCCTCTTTTGTTTGAGGAGTTTGCCCTCCTCCTCTCCATCAGCAGCACTGGAACACACACACACCTTTCCCTTTGATGGTGTTTATTTCTGTCATTAAATTGTGGGAGGATAATAAAATGATCAAATCTTTTACTCTTAAACCAAATTTACTGTCTCTCCACAATTTGTCCTCTGTAAGTTGCATCACTACACTGTAAAAAAGCTATTAAACGATGAAATAATTTGTTACAATGACACAGAGACCATGCAGTTATTGCAGAGAAGAGTGCTAGAGCAAGCTAGTAAGAGCAGGAGAGTAAAGGCTCATGTGCTCCCTTTATGTACAAAAATAAACATGTACATTTTAAATGATATAACCGTCACTGCCAACATATTTTCATGCATCCTTTATGTTGGCATGGATGATAAGCAACACATCCACTGGAGGGCATTGCTCAGAGTTAACCCTGAAGAAGAATCAAAAGTTTGACAGCACTGGAGGAGACATATGTCTTGAGAAAGAGGCAAAAGCAGAGGCAGCGATGTAGACAGAGGTGGTTGATGCACCATTAAATACATTACAAAATGTGGACAGAGAATTGTTTTTCACGCCCATTTGATGACGAACATCAATTACAGTATTACTGGATTTTTAAAACGTCTTTGTTGTGTGCTGTGGTTGTGTCTTGCTTTTGGCTATACTGCTACACTGCCCCTATGGCTACAGAAGGTACTGCTCTGTTTGGTTTGTATCTGTAAGCTCTAAGAAAGTGCAGAAGTATGGACAAAATGAACATGGAGTATGGACAGATGGCTCTGTCCGTATCGCTATGCATATATAATGTACAGCATAAATGAGCCTTAAGGGCGTAGTTAGGTGTTTAACACATGTAAGAGACCGGAGGTCACATGACAGACCTGCAATTATTGTTTACCTTTTTATTAACCCTTTAGTAGCCCTGAGCTTTCCCTGACCTTAAAGGTCCAATGTCGTGGCTGCAAAAAATTGTGAAAAAATGAAAGCTCGTAACTAGAGCCAGTGTTAAGTTTGTAATAACCAATGAAACCATACTTCTGAATATTATATTGCATTTCTTCTATATTCTGTTGATAGATCCCTGGACTATTAATCAAGTGTTTTAGAGGCTTAACTTTTACCAGTTTTTTGTCGTAACCACAATCTTTCCTCCAAACTTAAGCCATTTTAGCCACATGAGCAGACGATGAAGAAAAAAGGAATTGAACATAAGGTCATTGAACACAGGTCTTTAGCTCATTTTAGCTGTACTGTACAAAGTTTGAATGAGAAGAGGCACATTTACTTCTCAGAGTCTCACAGCAGTTTGTAAAACAGCCATGCAGTTTTAATATATAGATGTGTGTACACCGACACTCAGCAAGACTTTCAAAGTAATGATTAACCTGCTAACTGCAGAGAGACTATTATCAGGACAGTGGCACTTCAGAGCAATATTTGTGTTTGGGATATGGGCTGTTTGACAAAGGGGCATATGGTCCAATGGGACATTTTTGGGGGACTTCAGAATAATGGGCCATTGGAACAATGGGCGGTCCCCGATCTCCTTTCACTGCAGACTATGACAACATCACATATTTTTCCCTTTGCTCCTCATAGACAAGAGTCATAATATGATATATCTACTAAAGGTCTTGAACTTGAGAGGAAAGTCTCGAATGCTTGATTGTTTACTGCCATATCGGACATCTTTGTAGCGATGTTACCAGATGTCAGCAATAAACCCAACAAAATGACCAAAATTCATCCTTTGTGTTGACCTGCCACCCTACATCTCAATCCCCTAGTAGCAGAGTTGACTCAGGTTTGTGCAACTTAGAATTTTTGGCCCTGACCTGGCTCTGAAATATCAGTTGCCTAAATGGGTTGTATATTGATAAATCCATGGTGTTGGCCGTGGTGCTGAAGTAGCAGATGGATTTGTAATTGCGCCTGTCCTTCAAGACTGTTAGTTTTGTCTTGGATCTGCATATTCTCTAAACTACATACTCTAAATACTCAATTCCATACTATGCTGTAGCTTGTGTACTCTATAGTGTAGTGTCATCTTCATGATCGAAGTGACAAGTAGCAATGTGGAGTTGCAGAAGAGTTGCTATAACATTTCTATGATAATTTGTCTGTGATGCTGGAAATGCACCCCATGACAAAGCCTCTGTAACAAAATATTTTAGGGGAGACATGACTACAGATATAGTTTTACTACAGGGTTAGGACCATCGCCCTGTTAAAAATTAAATCAAAGTGAGAAAGAATGGCCAACATTATGAAAATAAGACAAAAGTTATAATAAAGTGGTACTAGTTTTTTGTCTTTTGATTTAAAGTATTTTTTCATGTCACAAAGCAGTGCATTGTGTAAATGCAAAATGATCAAATATTGATGTAAATTCAAACAACTGTGCTTTTTCTATTGTATTATGTTTTCATCATTAATCATTTACTTTCACAAACATCACATTATTAATTCCAACAACTTAAAATAACCATACCACCCCCACTTTTCCTGCTGTGAGTACTACTGCTTTTGTATAACACACACGCACACACACACAACACACACACACACACACACACACACACACACACACACTTTTTCTTTGACTGTACGCTGTGTTGCTCCCAGTGACAGAGGACTTTTTGATGTTGGCAACAGTGCCGGATCAAAGTCAAACACAAAAGCTCAGTGTGTGTGGAGGAGGGGAGGGGGTGTGGGAGAGACAAGAGAGAGGGCAACCCCCCTCCTTCAACTCCACCCCTCCTCCAACTCCCCCAAGGAGTCACCCAGTCAGTCTGACACACAGACACACACACACACAAAGTCTCCAAGGATATACACCGATGAGATCATTCCTGATGAGATCATCATGTCTCTCTTGTACCTGTCTCTCTTTCTATGTCTCTCGCTTACTGTCTCTTTATATTCATTTCACATAGCATACAGACTTTTAAGAACAAATTTTAGAAAATGGTTTAAGTGTCAAAACCACAAAAAAAATACATGAATTTAATAAATACAAACAAACAAATAAAAAATAAATAAATTACACAATCATTTTATATTCTCACTGTTTCTCTCTTTCATTATTTCTTTGGCACAACGGGAACAGTTAAGGCAGTACATTAAACATTCATGATTAAATAGCTGCATAAAATACAAATAAAGACAGTAAAATGGCATATTCATGTTCAAATTCTCATTGTCTTTACTTTTCATTTCTCTCTCCTGCTTCAATTCCAACAGCTACATTGACATTTAATGATATTTTGTCTTACTGTACTAAAAGAGCCATTGTACTGTCAGAAACACAAACAAATATTATAACTAACTAAACTTTATTGTCTCTGAAGGGAAATTTGTCCTGATGTCAAAGTTAAAGGCATAATCTTGAGTTTTTGCATAGTTATTTATTACAGTTTTTGTAGTTAGGACAGAATGAGTTTTCTCAGTCATTCAGTTGTGTATTTCTGAACTTATAAGGCTATAGCAAAAGTAATTGTCTCTAAAGCTGCACCAACCAGTGTGTAAATGACTTTGTGAAAGTGGTTGCGTGTACTGACAAACTTATTAAAAATTGTGACCAAGCTGCCTGGAGCTTTATTGCCTCTTTTAGCTCCTTGATTTGGTTTGTTTTTGTTATATGGCTTACACAAAAACAAAACAAAACAAAACAAAACAAAACAAAGAAACACTGAAGAAAAAAAAAAAAACAGGCATACCTGTTGAACACCAAACTGCTGATAGACAAAGTTAGCATTTTGCAAGTGAAAAATGAAACATCTAGCAGCTAAAAAAAGTCAAATATTTTTCACAGGAGTTGGTGCAAACCAAAACCAGAGCTAAGAGAAGACTGAGTATAAGGATAGCAGAGACACAAGACTCATGAATGAATGCTAATGTATGAATGAACATGAATGCTAATGTTGGTATTTGTCTGCTGGATGTGTAAATGGGCAGCTGTATGCTAACATGCTAGCCATTAACCAAGCAGCAACCTCTGGGGCTGAAAAATTAAGCCATCGCAGAAGTGCCAAAAACTGCAGTTCCCAGAATGGCCACTTGAGGCTCCAAAAGTGAGTCAATTCCTATAGACTTAAGTATTAAAATGCGGAAGTAAACATGTTTACAACCTAGTACAACCTGTACTCACCCATTTAAATTGTATTGAGGCATAAAATTATGCATAATTAAGGTCGTGCCCCCTCTGATACCATAACAGATGGTTAGTCACTTCATTCCGCCTGCTTCACCTCCACTCACGGTAGAGACACCTACTGTAGCGGGAACTACCATAGTAGCAATTTGGAGTACTTGCCTGTCTGTCAATGCAATAGTGCCACAACCACGCAAGATGAAGTCACAAAACTTTAGTTGGGATCAAAATAAGGCATGTGGTCCAACCCTGAGTGCTCGGAACATCAACGGGACTTAGCCGAGTCAGGCGCTTCTAAAGATGGCGACAGTCAGAGCCACCACACTGTGAGCTTCACAATGGCTTTTCCAAAACCTATGGGTAACATCACTGAGGCTTCCACCACCATTTATTATTCCTTCTCATTAACCTGGGAGGCTAAAGTTGTGTTTTATGGTTTATTGCAGGGGTTATTCTGCTCTGAAGTGGCCCAAAAAAATATCTGAGCTGCAACCAACTGATTTTATCTGACAAAAAGAAACTGTCTACAGCAGCTAGTACAAACGTTCTGGCTGTAGAATGAAGAATTACCTCATTATATTGAGAGACTAGCAAATACTTAAATGTGTCAATATTGCAAATTATTACTTTAATTTTGAATATTAACTCTACGGTTGCAGCTCACAGTGAATTCTGATATATCTTGATGCATTTTCTCATTTATCTCTGAGTTTCTCGTAACTATTTGTCTTTAATCTACTTCACTTATATAACCTGTTTCTCTTCGACTTTCATTCCTGTCCTCTCACCTCTCTTTAAATCTTTCTATTTTACCAGTGTTTCTCTTTGTTATTACATTGTCTTTCCCAGTCCTCTGTCTTTCTCTCACTTCGCTCTTTTTTTCCTGTCTGCTGGTCTTGCTATCACTTTGTTTTGCTGTATTGGCATCATGAGAAATGACACTTCCAAGGCAGTTTACAACATTTCTTGTTCTCTATCTGCCATTCCTTCTACCAGAAAAAAACACCCAAGACCACAGTGAATACACTCGACCCCATCAACACACACATACACACACATACACACACATAGCACAACTTGCTTGCTCCCGGGGTGACACGAATGGAGTAACATCCCTCCAAGGCCACGCAACTTTCTTAATTAAAGGCATAAATTTCCTCTCCCGCTTTTTCTCCGCGACAGAACTACGGGGCGTTCGCTCCGTTTGCCTCAGCTGAGCCTGTATGAAGACAACAGTGATGAAAAAAAGAAATAAATAAACGGCAAACCCTCACGACTCAGATGTGCTACTGTAGCAAGTCCTCAAGGAACCCTATCCTGAGAGTGCCGTCATTTACATATTGCTTTGATGAAAGAATACATTTATTTGGTTTTTATTTGCATCAGTGGGACAAGAGAATCTTTATTTCTCCTTCTCATTCCTCTACTCCCAGCTCAAAAACTGAAAACAGAGGGAGATGTAGAAAAGGAGAAAAAAAAAAAGTATATTTTATTTTCAGGTCACATTGAAATGCCAGGGTTAATATAAAGATATGTTTGAAGCTTTGTTTGTATGTGGAGGCTCCTGTTGCCGAAGGTGTGTTGTGTTTTGTGATCAGATTGTCTAATTTTTCAACTAAAACCAGAATAGCTCAAAGTTATACCTAAGGCCCTATCTTACACTTGACGCAAATCTGTTGCACAGATGGCACAGTTGGCTTTGCCAACTTACACCAGCGCAGTTGCCATTTTTTGCCACATCTGCAAGATAGTAAATGAACTTGTGCCTGGTCTGTGCAGCCATGGGTGGGAAGTCCAAAAATTAAGGCAAAACAAAGGCATTGCCAGGCTCATTTGCTATCTTGTGCTATGTGCACTGGAGTAAAAACCACTTGTAACTTAGACCTGCTAAAATCTGGTCGAACCGCAAAGTCGTGACACATTCAGTCTGTCTGCACAAGATCTCAACCGGCACGTTTGGCTGCAGCAGACACACACGTCTCTGCAATCACAAAACACCTTCATATATGCTGTCTTTTCCCCACACAGGAGAGTGGATCAGTAAAGTGTTATTTGAACATATTTTCTGTCAGCAATAAATATTGAAGTTAATTTTGTGTTGTGTGTGTGTTGTGTGTGTGTGCGCCTCACACTTGGCTGAAGCACACGCACATCTCCACAATCACAAAACACCTTTCATTTCTGTTACACAGCATGCACATGTGTGTCTCTAAAGTTAATTTAATTTATTTTAATAAGGAATAAGGAAATCTCAATAGACCTGCACAATGGGCACGGCATGGGATCACAGCTGTCAGATTGTCTTTAACAGATCAGTCAATATGACAGCTGGAGTGTTTGTGTCTGCGTGTTTATTGGGATCCAGAAAAACAAGGATTAAACAATTATAATCTAAAACATCCAAAATGAACAAGACATTATATCTGACCACAAGACCGGCCAGACCCAGAGAGAAAAAGATATGTCTGCTTCTGTCAGAGCTTGATGCTAAAAGGAAAAGCTGTGTGAAATCAGGCATTTTATGCAGCAAAAGTCCCCAATAATGGTGCAAAATCTTGGAGGACATGGATACATATCTCACAAGGGCACTGATACATATCTCACAAGGGTGAGATACTGTATGTATCCATGCCTTCCAAAGAAACACCCCTCAGACCACTACACAATGCCTGATTCTGTCAGAATGTGGCCCAAGGCCTTGTGCCATATAGACATGGGTGTTCAGACAAATTGATGAGGTGATCCTCTCATTCCTCCATCCAAAACTCTAACATCAGTGACAGTTTACCGACTTTTCTCTGAGTTAATTGGCTGTTGAAACAGGAGACATTCTAAAACCAGCCACTGGCGACTTGACAAGCTGAGTCGCAGGCGATGCCATCAGCCGGCTTGAGTCGAGCTGAGACGGGCCAGTTCACACTGCTGCTATGTTCTAAAATGGTTTCATCTTGTTGTTAATCTTGGTCTGGTCTGAACTGGACTTAAAGCTGGCAAAATCTGGGCTGGATCAAGTGTGCTGACAGTCAGCCACAATGGGCCTGATCCAACGGGATAAATGGGAATTATACTACCTTAGCAAATAGCTAGACCAATTAATCCCTTTCCAGACATGTGTTACATAACATTACTGACTTTGTCTATCTATAAAGACTTATGTGACTTTTATGATGGTATTCCAACATATTTACAGAAATAGTTGCATGTTCATGTGATATTTACGCCAGAGTGCGGGGATAGGGAGAGAGAAGGAGAGCAGAGGTGAGTTAAGGTCATGTTCTATCGACTGAATCACTGATGGATTTTAAAGCTTATTTTGCCATTAAATCAATAAAGTGGTCCTGACATTTTGAAATCATCTAACGTTATGTTAAAACAATTATTCATAATAAAGTTTTAGAACTGCACAATTATGGGAGACACAAAATGGGAGGGTGCAAGGAGATGACCTTGAAATGTGGGAGAAACCCAGAAAAACTGGACCGTTGGCAGATCTGTGAGCATGAAGGATCCTCAACCCCTCTTCCAACCTGTTCTCAACCCAAGTCATCACGAACCTAACCCTAACCCTAACCCTCACTGCATAAAGTACATTATATTATGTACGTCACATGACAAATGTCACCTTTTGAACCAACTGTTTGATGATTATTTATAAATGTTTTCTTTTGTATGTTGCCTATACTTTCAATTTTTTTAAAGTTAATTTACTTTATGGATCATTATACAGCACAGGGTTGTATAATGAGATGTTAGTTATAGCTGCCTTTATGTTACTCACAGAAACAAAGAGCATATACAAAAAAATGTACAGGAAATGTGTGAATAATAAACAATGAAAATAAAACTATTGTTCATGACAGAATGCTAAGGAGAATGAATGCATGTGTATGTGCTTGCGCTTACACATACCTCTTGCCACCACTGCATATGTGCCCCTTGTACCACCCAAGTCACTCAAAAGCCTGGTGCGTGTCTGTATGAGTTGCAGCAGGACTTACTGATCCATTTTCACTTCAATCTCACAATATTGGAGAATGAATTCTGTTGCCTGTTTAACAGCACCGCCAGTGCACAACCATTTAATAAGAGGACATTAAGTTGGAACTCTTCCTGTTCACTCACAAGCTGTTTATAGAGCATTTTTGCTGGATACACATTTATCCATCTATGCAGCTGGCATGAAGAAACATTGAGAATAAAGAGAAAGAATGCTCATAAAATTATTGCTGTGGATGTAGGACTTTTTTTTTTTTCATTAATTTTCTGTTGCTCTGATTGCTTCACACGGGAAAATAGTTTTTATAGACTGATCTGATATTCACAGCTGGATCTCCTTAACAACTAAAAATTGGCTTTTTCACAGTGTTTCCTACTTTATTATACTGATACTGTGGTTATTGAGATAATAAATTACAGTGAAGATGGTACAGTGGTAGTACACAATGCATATTTCTCTCTCTCTGCATTCAGCTCAGTGTACATATCATGTACATATCAGTGATGTGTACATTTTACTCAGTCCAACAGATATTTACTGTTGAAGTGTACTAGCTAGCAGCACTGACATCCAGCTGCAGAATATACCTGAATTACGTGAAACATCTGTCTGTTTCTACAAATGATGGTTGCACTCTAGGCTACTTGTCACTGATTTTAGTCCGATTCTAACCATCTGCATAGTTTCAGTCATATTGGTCAAAAAGTAAGATAAACTTAGTTTGTTTTAAATGTTCTGTTCTAAACGTCAGCTCAGCCTTGATGCTACCGTGTTTTTAATTAATCATGCTCACAAGTGAATAAAAGAATCTGTCTCTATCACCCATCCCTCACACACCCACACACACTCAGCCTTCTTTAGAAGAGTCTGTCATTGTCCTTTTGCCTTTAGACTGTGTAAACATGAATTGCGCTCGTAAAACTGTGTCTGTAAGAGGAGCTTCGCCTTGAGACCAAAACTTTCATTGTCGTTTATTTTACAGACCGTTTCACTGACCTTCATTTGGAGGCAACTTTGTTACTGCTCAACTTGAACTATAGCCGGCTCGATAAACATTGTTTCAGTCACTTTACTGGCTGTGCAGTACAGCCTGATTTTTTTTTAAATTTAATTGCTTTAAACTACACTTACACAAAAAGAAAAATCTTTTTCCCACCATGAAAGGGGTTTTGGTTAAGCGCATTGTGACTGGGATGTGTTTAAGCATTTGCATTGCATTTTTTTCACAATAAGGTTCTTATTCAACATAATGAAAATCCTCCTGAACAGAATTGAAAAAAAAAAAAAAAATCTTGTATAAATCTAACAATTAGTTCACGTTTTCAGCTAGAAAAATGATGCATGTAGCTCATGGGCAGTGAGGATGTTGATCTGGTGGATGTATAGAGGTTTGGGGAAGTTTAGAGCACTAAAAAACATATAAAGAGACAGAGGTTGGTGTCTTTAAAGTATTTTCAATTTTACTATACACATTTTGTAAACAAATATTTAAATAAAGACAGCATTATATAGAGGGGCTTTTATTGGTCCATAGAGAAAACATGACTGAAGGAAACAGCAGCTTTAAATACCTCCTGGTCGAAACCACCTTCATCTTACAAAGGGCAAGCCAAAAAAAAAAAAAAGCTATAAAGTCTGTCAGTGACAATATGTTTTTTTAAATGTAGGGTTTTAACAAAGAATAACTTCACAACATTTGATTCAGACTAGTTTTAATTTTGCTAGTGTTGAAGGGAAATGCAAAAGCGCAAAATACAAAGATAAGAACACATCCACCCCACTTCCTCCCTCCTTTAAATCCTACTTGGTACTGTCCAAATTGCCCACACCTGGTAGAGAACGAGGCGTTTGTGTGTGCATGTTAATGAGAGCACCACCTTCAACCAGGAAGAAGACCTCAAAGAAAGAACAACTTTCAGTCAAGTTAAACAACAAGAAACCTGAGAAATAAATACTGAGATGAAAATATCCTAAATAAAGCAAACATTTAAAGGGACAGTTCACCCCTAAATACACATTTTTCTCTGGGCTTTAGTGCTCTTTATCCATCTAGATCAGGGGTTTTTAAAGTGGGAGGCAGGCCTCTCCGTGGGTGGTCCAAACAGTTTAAGGGAATGCTCAATGAAGCAAGTGAAAAAGCTTAAATGTGTGTGATTTGGTCAAAGATATAGTTCATATAGTTCTATATTCAATTGAATATTGTACAAAGACAAGATATTAATGTTCAAACTGACTGACTGAAGTTGGAACAGGAGCATGTTCACCACTGTGATACATCACCTTTTCTTTTAATTACACTCAGTAAGCATTTGGGAACTGGGGACACTAATTGTTGAAGTTTTGAAAGTGAAATTCTCTCTCATTCTTTCTTGATATACAACTCCAGGTGCTCATCATGCACCACACATCTTCAATAGGAGACAGGTCTGGACTGCAGCCAGGCCAGTCTAGTACGTGAACTCTTTTACGATGAAGCCACGCTGTTGGAACATGTGCAGAATGTGTCTTGAGATTGTCTTGCTGAAATAAGCAGGGATGTCTCTGAAAAAGACATGTGGATGGCAGCATATGTTGCTCCAAATCGTGTATGTACCTTTCACCTTTCAGCATTAATGGGGTCTTGCTGGCTTGTGAAGTGGATGGTCCTTCACCTCTTTAGCCTACGGGACACGATATCCATGATGTACGTAAACATTGTGAAAATTCAGTTTGAAATGTGGACTGTCAGACAACAGCACGCTATTCCACTCTCTGTCAGTCTTTCTCAGATGAGCTCAGAGCCCCAGAGAAGTCTGCAGGATGTTACTGATATATGGCTTTCCCTTTGCATGGTAGAGTCTTAACTTGGATTTGTAGATGCAGCGATAAACAGTTTACTGACAGTGGTTTTTGAGAGTGATCCCAAGCCCATGTAGTATCCTTTATATAATTATGTGTCTTTTTAAATGCAGTTTTTAATGTAGTGCTGCCAGAGGGGTCAAAGGTCACAGGCATTCAATGTTGGTTTTCAGCCTTGCCCCTTACATGCACTGGTGAATCTTGTCCCATCTTGTCCCATCTTTGCTTGTGAATGACTGAGCCTTTCCAGGATGCCCCTTTAATACCCAACCATGATACTGTCACCTGTCACCAATTAACCTGTTTACCTGTCACATGTTCCAAACAGGTGTTTTTTCTATTCCAGTCTTTTGTTGCCCCTTTCCCAACTTTTTTTGAAACATGTTGCCAGCATTGGAATGAGTGTACATTTAGAAAAACCAATAAAGTTTATCAGGTTGAACAATAAATATCTTGTCTTTGTATTGTATTCAATCGAATACAAGTTGAAAAGGGACTGGAGTTGTAAAATAGACATCCAATTTATGTAGAGTTTGGGCTTTTCCTATTAAATTTTATAATCATTGATTTTTTCATTTAATTCTGATCTGTAATTAAATTTTATCGTGCAATATTTATTATTCCACCCAAATATGGGAAATGACTAACACTCTTTTTTAATGCAGACAGCATGACATACATTATATCTGCAACTGCAGAGCCTAAAAACTGTATGGAAGTAGTTCACTGAAACAAAAAACTTCTCATTCTGTCGCCTCCTTGTCACATTTTCACTGAGCCGAGCTCTGCTTTTACTTTCCTCGCTGCGTCGTCTGTCTCTCCTCCAGGAGCCAGCACTCAGTAGTATTTTTGTCTCAGTTTGTGCTGAATAAAGGAGTCATTTCTATTCAGGTTTTGTTAAATGTTCAGTGTCGCATTAAGCAGCAACCCACCGCAGAGCCGCCTGCATGTGAGAGCAGATGAAGAGCTGCACTGTAGATCAGAAGCAAACAAAACAAGACAACATTACACAAAACCACTAGGATGAAATTAAAGTAGAGGTCAAGTTAACAATTACCTTTGAAAGTATTTTTTTTTATGAGGATGAATAATCTTTTGAAATACTAAGAGATGAATTCAGGAAAATGGACAGTTTTGTTTTGGCTCAAAGAGTAAAATCTTTATTCTGCCTGCCAAGTTGGACAAAAACTCCAAACACTACCCCATAATTTTCCTTGAATAGATTTCCCCCAATGAATAAACATTTATTTGCATACTTGACACTAACGACCGATCGGTTATTCCTTAATGGCCTCATATTTCTCTAATTGGATGAGTGTGCAATGCTAATTAATTAGCAATTACCTGCTAATGGTTGCATAGTCATGAGCCCACAGCCTATTAGCTTCCAATAAATACTTATTAAGAGGCCCTGATTGCTAAGTAGCTTATCATCAACATGTTCATCGTCTGATAATTGCAGCGTGTTTACTTTCTTACAGCAGTTTGTGCTGATAAGAATACAGTGAGTCTGACGGGACTGAGGATGGATGGATCAGATTTCCATCAACGCATGAATAACAATGACCTTTACATTTGATTCATCTGTGAATTACTGATCAGAAATTACTCAGCTACAAACCAATGAAAAAGAACTTTATAATCTATGTAAATTAAGCACAGGGTAAAGGCAAAAAACAAACGTCTGCTGTTTATTTAGATAATTCTTGAGTTAGGTACATCCACTTTAAAACCAGAATAAAGCCATAATGAGATACTGTATTTTGTGACTTCTCCTCTTGCACATTTAGAGTACTCTTGCATATTAAGTTCACCCAAAAATGGGCCACTAGTGTTTGCACTTAACTTCTGTTGTTTAAAGGAGTAAGGATCATATGAAATTAACCACAGAGGAGGTGCAGATTCAGCGATCACTGTTGTCCCACAGACAATAGTGTGACTCAGCTACATAATTATGCATTTTAAGTGAACTATTCCTTATTCCTTATGTTTGAGCTACACAGCCTGCTTTTACCGGTGTGTGACAACTACCTTGTTCAACTGCTGCGTCTCACACAACCTGTGGTGTCCCACAGGCAGCTGTTGGTGCCAGCTCTATCTTAAGAAAATACTGCCCTGCTCTGGATTTTTTTTTTTTTTCATATCTGTGACATAGGTGTGAGAGGCGTCAGATCCATTATAAAAATTATAAAAACATTATTTGTCAAAGGATAGTTTGCAAA
This sequence comes from Lutjanus argentimaculatus, assembly GCA_034769285.1. Taxonomy (NCBI): domain Eukaryota; kingdom Metazoa; phylum Chordata; class Actinopteri; order Lutjaniformes; family Lutjanidae; genus Lutjanus; species Lutjanus argentimaculatus. The sequence continues at coordinate 33,481,203 of JAWZSL010000011.1, read as the reverse complement.
CATGACTGGTCCTACGCAGGCCTAATGCATTAACCCAAACCACAATCTTTTTCTCAACCCAACCCAGTAGTTTTTCTGCCAAAACCAAACCAAACTACTGTACAGCAGTTTTACAATTCTCCACCAGTAATATAAGTTGTTGTTTAAAAAATATGCTCAAGCAATCAGATACACAAATTTATTTGAAAGAGAAAAATCCTAAACATTTCAGATGTGCTCGCTTTCAGTTTCACCATTAAATAAAGGGGTTTACATTATGGCTAAACTGTTGAGTTGTTGACTTGTCTTCTGATTGTTAGTTTACATGTTTATTACCCTGTTAGATGTTATGGAGACAATATCCCTGTGGTCCAAGATGCCAGCTCATCGTAATAGATAGAAATCTGGGCCCAAACTAGTAAAATAGAATTCAAGTTCTAATGCATGAATTTCTCAGCAAGAGGAGCACATGAAGTTTTTAAACTTCATAGGAAGGTTGAATTTCTTTACATAATTTAGACTTTTGGAAGAAATTCAAAGAAATGTAGTTTAAACAGAAAACGTATTTATTTGTTTTACCTTCCACAAGGCCAGTGACATCACATAAAGGAGTAAAATTTCACCTTTAAACAATGAAAGCTGGCAAAGGGGCGCAGTAAAGCTTTGCTTCATATTCATGCAGTTACACACATTCACACCTGGAGTCTTCTGCTGTTGGACAATGAGCGGCTCCTCTCATGTCTCGCTCAAGGACAAGTTGACAGCTTGAAAGGACGATGTTTGTCTTTCACTCGACTTGCTCTGATTCGTCTTTGAACCAGAAAACTCCTAGTAAAACCTGCTTCTCGTTGATATATAGCGACTGAAGGCACAAAATTAAAACTAACTCATTCAAAGGGGCTCATGACCCAGGCAATTTTACACATTTACAAACCAAATTCTCTCTTTTAGAAATACTGAATGAAAACTTTTATGTATGTTTCCCCAGAGTGAATTTAAAGCATTTCGCAACAGAACTCTTCAAATACAGCATCCCATGAAATAAAGCACTACAAGGACGCCGCCGCACCTGTGAACAGCCTGACACCATTTTGATCAAAAGAGCCAACTTTTGAAAGTGCATAATCAAATAAAAGGAATTATTCATACAAAATGACACCCGGGCTCCGACATCTCCCCGCTCTGAATGCTGCTTTTGAATTTCCAAATGAAGTGTTGTCATTTTCTGTCCGTGTGCATATGAGTGTGTGTGTTTTCTCCTTCTTTTTTAATCACCACATTGCTCTTTCTCTGTGTAAACACAACATATATCCTCGTGCTTGGAGCCCAGAGACGCCTGTGGCTTATGAGGTTGCGATGGCAACGGCGAGATGCACTCAGGCTTGCTTCCATGCAGCTGGGACCCATGCTGCGCTCTAACCTCAGGGGGAATGCTGGGAAAGTGGAGTGGGGGGTCAGGGGTGGGGCGGGGGGACACAAACTGGGGATTAATTGAGTTGAATCAACTGTCATGACTCAGTACGAGGATGCATCTTTGGCATTTGTTTTGTTTAGGTTTTCATTGGGCTTGGCTTTAGTTAAATGGTGGAAAATCTTTGATGTGATGGATGAAAACAGAATTTAAAAGCATACAAAGCAAAATGAGATGTGTCTAGTCAAAGCAAACAAATAAAAACACAAAATGAAGCAATGAATCTAAGAAAATCTGTTGGAAATAAACCAAATTCAAGTATGATAATGGAGAAAATGGTGTCAGGGAAGAATGTGGTAACGAGTGGGAGGATGTGTGCATGTGTGTGTTCAAAGACAGAGACATGTAAGGATGGAAGGGGAGAGAAATTTATGTGTCAAGCTACTGAGGAAACAGCTTCTAATACCTGTCAAGAAAACATTGAATCAAACCCACTTTACTGCAATGTTCAGGGAACAGTTTGCATTTTTTCCCCAGCAGTTTTATCACCAAACACCGCACAGTAAACTACCATTTCCCACATCAGTGGCAGAAATATTCCTTCAATATGAAGAGTTTCATATTGGAGGACATATTCATGCTCCTAAAATCGGTTTTATGAGGATATTCAAATTGTTTGTATGAACCTTAAAACATATTCTCACATTTCTGTCATTTAAATGTGAATAGTGTTAAATAGAAGTGGCAACAGTTTGAAAAAGAGTTGCATTAGCATAATCTATGATCTGTGACAAATATAAACACTCCCAATCAGATACACTACTGGAAAGGCTCAGTCTTTTACAAGCATGTATGGGGTGAGGTTCACCACTTTGTGGAAAACTGTGTGAGCAAACAGTCCAGCAGTTTAGGTACAATGTTTCTTAACACAAAACTGCGAGAATTTAGGGATTTCACCATCTACAAACCGTATTATTATTAAGATTGAGAGAAACCAGAGAAATCTGTCCAAAAACCAACCTTGAATACCTGTGCTGAATTAAAAACTGTATCAAAACCCCACATACTTGTAAAAAGGATACTACATGGGCTGGCAACACTGCATCAACAAATTCAAGTTAAGACTCTGCCATACAAATAGAAAGCCATGTATCAGCAACATCCAGGAACACTGCAGACTTCTCTGAGCCCATGCTCATCTGAGATGGACTGATGCAAAGTGGAAAAGTGTGCCGTGGTCTGACGAGTCCACATTTCAGTTTTCAGAAATTGTGGAAGTTGTGTCCTCCAGGCTAAAGAGGAAAATGACCATCCAGATTGTTACCAGCGCTAACTTCAAAGCCAGCATCTGTGATGGTATGAGGCTGTGTTGGTGCCCATGGCATCATGGGTAACTCTCACATCTGTGAAGACCCCATGAATTTAAAGGTACATACAGAATTTAGAGCAACATATGCTGCCATCCAGACAATGTTTATTCAGAGACGTCCCTGCTTATTTCAGCAAGACAATGCCAAGACACATTCTGTGCATGTTATAACAGTGTGGCTTTGTAATAAAAGACTTCAGGTGCCTAGAATGACCTGCCTGCAGTCCAGACGTGCCTCCCAATGAAATGTGATTGGGAGAAATGTGGTGGAGAAAAAAAAAATCACTTTCAAAACTTCATTAATTAGTGTCCTCAGTTCTTAAATTCTCACTGAGTGTTGTTAAAAAAAAAAGTGATGTACCACACATTTTTTTCAAAATCAAATTCAGAATGAGTGTATTAAAAATACATACACAAACAAACAAAAAACTCTTATGAGCTTAAACATTAACTTTCTTGTCTTTGTATTGCAGTCAATTGGGAGGCCAAAAAGTTTTTGCAAATCATTGCATTCTATTTTTATTTTTATGTTTTACACAATTTTTCTCATTTTTTTTGGAACTGGGGTTGCACTTGCTGTGTATTGTTTCCACACATGATAATTGTAATATGTATGTTCTATCTATTTTATTTTCTGTTTCAGGAAATGATGCATTATGTATGCATTTTCTTTTGCATATCGACTTTTATGCCATACTTATTTTTGTCACTTTTCCAGAGTGAACACACAAGCCTTCTTAGATTTATTGTATAGTATGGAAATAGGACAGAGCTACAGCTAGTAACTATTTATGGATGGAAAAATCCACCAGCAAACAAAGAATGTTGTGTTTTACATCTCCTGAAACTGAATAAAAGAGTGCCATCAATACAACCCTCCAACAGACAACCTGAAGAAATGTGTGCATGCTGTTACATCTGGTACTACTTTGTGTGCTTTTGTAGCTCTTCCAAACAATACTTTGCTTAACAGGATCCACATAAAAACAGCTCCACACGCAATAATATAAATATTCATTGTGGACCAAAACAAAATCTTCCTTGAGCCTTAACCATATAGTTTTTCTTCCTTCACTAAATTGGATGCACAGCTATGCAGCGAGCTAAACACATTTCCAAAATGGTTGAAGACAGCAGCTGGTCTTTGAGGCTTTTACTGGAAGCAAATGTGAATCTGTGGACAAGAATGAGACTAAAGGTACTGAGAAAACAGTAGCAAGGAAATGAGATCCACAACAGTCTAGTCTGTTACATTAGTTACAGTGTACTCAGCCCAAGTGTCATGTCGGTCTCCATAGGAAGAAAAGTCTAGTCTTACAAATTCACTTTTAACCGCAACCAGGAACACAGAAGTGAACAATAGCTGTGGTTTCCATATAATTGTCAAGCAGATCTGAAGCAAACTTTTGTCTTATTTTGTCAGAAGTTGAGGGTATATTCAATATTTTTTTTTTTTAATTTTGTGTCCAGTTCAGGACACAGTCTCTATACCCATGAATATTTACCATATATTTGCCATATGACATATTAAAAAAATGTCTAAACAGCTTCAGAGCCAAGCCAGCAGGGCTTGCTACTAGCAACAGATGTCCAACAACTGCTAGTGGCAGAACAATGATGGCGGCACAACAAAGCAGGAAGTGACAAATGATGCTCTGTCGCCTGCTGCATCAGATCAGAAAATAAAGCTTAAATGAGTCATTTTGAAAGATGATGAAAAACAACCAGTTGTGTCATTAAGTTTAGAGGACTTTTAGTGAGGAACAAAAACAAAATAAAGTAAAAAAAAAAAAGCTCTCAGTCTCAGATGACATTGATGCTAATCATGTTGCATCTCATCTGACAAAGTGTGTAGATGTCACAGTACCACCCACACTGCTTGACTGACAGGTGAAGAATGCAGTGCAAGAACATCACAGCAAAGAGTGCACAGCAACAAAGTACAAGCAGATTACCAGCTGTGTTTGTGACTTTTTAGAGGGGAAAAAGTCTTATTGAGGTTGAAAATATGCTTTTAAAGTTGAGATGAAATGAAAAATGCCTTTTTAACCCTTTTACATCACATCCCAGTCATACTGTGCACCGATTTAACAACACATGCTGAAAAAAAAATTCAATTTCTTTGTATTTATATATCAAAATCATGGAAAATCCATTTTTTCTTCCTGTAAAACAAAATGTGACACATGCTTTTGTAAGTTAGAACTAACCCAATTCAACCAATAATATATATATCCACCTGTCAATCAATCTTCAACTTTTAGTGGTGCAGAGCTAATATTCATTAGTTAGCTTGTTAACAATGTAGTATGTTGCTGTGTCTTTCTTGGTCACTGTGGTTACGGTGTGCTGGCTAGAATTTATTCATGCTGGTAAAGTGGTATCTATAGCAGGTTATACAAGGCAATTCACAATAGACTGTTTCAGCAACTTAACACAACTTATTGACTGTTGACTGATTTAGGTGAAACCGGATCATTTTCGGAGAAAATACTTTCTGGTTTTCCCTCTGACGTTCTCCAGCTGCTCAGCTTCAACTCTGGGTCAGAGTTTTGGCTAAATTAGCTGTCGTTAGCAGGCAACAGAACAAGGTTCAGCAGCCTCCCAGTAAACACAGACCAGGACTGAACCCAACTCTGAGAGTTAAAGGGAATACAGCATTAAGGTTGTTTACTGAGTTTCGTGATGCTTTCCTAAGCATCCTGATAGCTTTACTTTCACTGAAGTAGGTAATTTCTAACTGCCATCAGTTCAGGTAGCTATGCAACTAAGTTAGCTGACTCAGACTTGTGGTGTCAGTTGATTAACTGACCAAAGTCTGCAGCTGTATGGCCGAGGGAGCATTTACGTTGATGCTCGTTCAACGCTACTGGCTACTACGACACCCTTGTTTCCGTTTGATATGGACTTTAATGCTGTGGTACAGAGTGGCAACACTGTTGATCACTGGAAAAATCTGAAATAAAACTAAATTTGAATCACACAAAAGCAATTGTAAGTGGCACCTTAAAGACAATATTAAATCAAACAAAAGATACTCAACACATCCAGACTGTAAAATACTATAGCAATATACTATAAATCTATCAAAGAGATGTCACAGAAATGGATCCAGCTGCAGTGGTTATGCATGATATGGAGTCATACGGAAACATTAGCGGTTCAGGTTTTTGGCTTGACTCTACAGAACAGCACTCTGAACCTTGATGCAATGAGGTACATTTTTAAATGAGAAAAAGAATGAATATTTGCTTACTGACGCCTACTTCTCCACACAATATGAGGCTCTTTTAATTAAGACAAAAATAACAAATGCAGCAAAGTCACTCCTCCACAGCAGTATGAAGTGTCTCTTACTCCTAAAACTACAATATTCAACTTTTCCGCTTCAGATAGGGAGTGTATCGTTAGTCCCACACTTTCACACACTTGTCAGTCATCTTGATGAGCTGTCATCCAGCCTGAGGCTGAGGTAACCGGCATCCACAGAGCCTCCACAGGCGTCAAGGAAGCAGGCGCTGAACCCAGTCGATCTGCCATAACAAAAGGCAACACTGATGTTTACTGTTTTTGAACATTTGGCGTTGCTGGCCTTTCATCTGCTGCTTCCGTGGTGCACAACCAGCTCACTGCAGGTCCCAGGAAGTGGTTTATACAAAACAAAACATCTGTAATATCACTGAGGCACCAGCAAAAAGGAAAAGACAAGATTTAGGCATCAAGAAAGGGTCACAGATAAACTGTGAGGGATGATTTATGGTATTTTCTATTCATTTAATAGCCTTTTAATATGAAAAACTTTCAGAATGGAGCTTGAGCTCCACAAAATCTATAATGTCATTTTGGAAAATGTCAGCAACATATATGAAGCACTGCGTCTGTTAACTGGTACAGGAGCTTGTATCGATCCTAACAGGTAACTAAATCTACCTGTCAAAATAGCGCCTTGAGCTCAGAGCTAATATATTTTAGCGAGCAAATATATAGCCGCCGCTATGAGCTAGCGAGGCGGGTGCGTTGGGGGTAACAAGCCCGTTGTTTAGCCGACATGTCACATGAATCAGGCCAATTGTATGATGGCCTTTTCTGCCGTGGCGGCCTCGTAAACACCAAGGTCAGCTGCAACAGTGGATGGAGACATAAATGGGTCATATATATTGTAACAAGGCCGCGGGGGTCAGTGCAGACATGACCTTGAGTACAACCTCGCTTGCACTCCCCCCCAGAGGACTCATTCTCCCAGACTCCTTTATAGCTCATTTCTATGGCAACGGTCTGCTCAGCGGACTGGCCTCTTAATAGTTAATAGCCAGCTTGCTCTTATGGATGCAGAAAAAAGAAAAAGAGAAGCCAGGGCCTCGCTTCATGATGTTTTTATGGTGACTGCAGCGCTGCTGATTTTTTCCCAGGGGCGTTTGATTCTCTGCTCTGAGCAACCCCAACACCCCCCTACTCAACCAACACATACACATCGCCATATACCCATTTCCACCCCTCGCCCATCTCAGCTCCCAGGTCGGGCAGGCCCACTGGGGCCCCTGAGGCGGAGAGACAAAGATAATAATTGGCTCTAGTTTATCGTTGACTCATTGTGTGCATCCCACATTTGATCTATGCTTTGGTGGCAGGCAGCAACAGCCCAGAGAGGCTCCTTCTTGGCCGAGAGCAGTAAAGTCATCCATGAAACATCCTCTAAAGGCCTGGGGGGCATCAGGACAAGCAGCAACAGCTTCATCAGGTGTAGGAGGGACCAGTGAAAGACAGTGATATTGATTTGATCAGTGTTTGTGTATTACATTAGTGTATTATCAAAAAATTTTGGATGACACAACACAGAAATTAGATCACTTTACTGTGGTGACTAGTACCCTAAAGCAGCCATTTTCCACTGGGCTGTAACCAACTGGTAGTCCTCACAGCGTCATCTAGTGGGCTGCTGGGAGCACTGACATGGTTATATTATTATTACTTTTTTTGTGTAATTTATTTTTCCATTTAAATGTGCTCAACAATTCGCATGAATAATAACCAACAATAATCATTGACCAGTTGCTTTTAAATATTATTTTCTGAACAGTGTTTTGCTACTGTTAGCTAACTAACGTTCCCTTGGATGCAGTGACAGCTCCAATGCATATGGCAAAGAAATATGACCCTGAATACATTAAATTTGGATTCATGATGGCAAACAGTGATGCAGTGATGATGAAAGCACAATCGGCCTCATGCAACAACCATTCGTATGAACAGATTTGTTCTTAAGTGGTGTGCACGAGTGATTTGAGAGAACTTGCTGCGTTCACCAATTTTCTCCGATTTTGAATTTTCTTTCAGGTATAAACACAATTCACAAGTGGTCCAGCTCCGTCTCTGTCAGTCTGCTGTTATCCAAACCAAAGTTTTTCATTAATTACCAAATATTGCATTAGTCTGAAGACATTTTGAGTTTAAAAAATAAATTAATAATTATGTTGACATTATTCTAATGTAATTCTGAATTCATTTAGGTTCATAATTCCACTGCTGATGCTGTTAAAATGACAAACTTTTCTTTATGGAATTTAATTTACAAGGCTCGTGCATGTGCACTCAAATGTGCACAGATGGGTCATTTACAGTTAGGAGAACCTACAGTAGTTGCAAAACTGTTTGGTTTGTCTGTTCTGGGCTACTGTAGAAATACGGTGGCGCAACACGATGGCCTCTGTGGAACAGGACCTAAACGACCTGTAGATAGAAATGGCTCATTCTAAGGTAACAAAAACACAACAATTTTTATTTTCAGTTGATTATACACTCATTAAAACATACTTGTGAATATAATATTCATAAGTGATCAATGCTATATTCTGCTAATAAACCTCTTTATATCTTACACAGGCCCTTTAATTTCATTTGCCATTCTTTATCCACCATGTGCCATTAGGAGCCAAGAGTCTGCAGGTTTTCATTTCCACCAAAGATTGCATTTTTTCCATCAAAGGAAGTTTGTCTGCAAAATCTGCTCAACCTTGCTGTTCCTGCAGTTTAACAATTTAACCACCAATCAGTTTTTTCCTAAATCGTGGTATGGAAATATGCTGAATATATTTTCCAAGAATGTGTTGCTAACCTGTCCTATCAGAATCAGATTCAGAATCAGAATCAGAAGCACTTTATTGATCCCAGGGGAAATTGTATTACCAGTGATATATATGTAATATGATATAGAATATATATAAAATATATATATATATATATATATAATAATATATATATAACAATATATATATAATATATAACAGCATATATAAATATTAACATATGAAAAGATAATATATAGAAATAACAAATATGAAATGTAAGAATTGTTTACAAAAATGTACATCATGCAACCATGATATATAACAGTGTAATAACAGTGCAAATTATTTCACAAGTAAGTATTGGACAGGTATACTATCCTTGAATATCCTGATGCAAGTGTGGCTTTCACATGCATATCAGCAGTGGTTAAGTGTAGTTAAAAGAAAATAAAGAGATTTTTTGGCAGTACATGTGACAGCACAAGCTATTCTTGTTTCTGACGTTTGTACCAAACAGCTAATTACCTATTCAAAATTATTTCCCTGAATGCTGTTGCTTGTTGTTTTTATTTTTTTTTTCAAATACATTTTCCAAAGTGGTTTGACAGTTTCAGTTAAACAGTCACGTCAACAAAGTAATGGAAAAGTGGAAATGAGAAGGGAGTCAGCAGGCAATGCAGCTTAAAATACACTGGGGGTGAAGAATGCAAGCAGAAAATATGATAGGTGATTACCTCTTGCTCATTGTGAAAATGAAAGTCTTATAATAGAAACAGAAATTTCACAGAGACAGGCATGTGGGAGGGGGTGAGGAAGGAGGGAGGAGTGAGGGGTGGTGGAGTTAGTGGATTTTTAATGCTTCCTTTCACAGATAAAAGCTGATATTATCTGGAGAGGCAGTGTGATGCCAGTTGTTTTCATGCTGTCTTGATTTTTTTTTATTTTATTTTGTTGTTGTCCTTCTACGCCGTACTTAGGCACTGATTCAGGATGAATGGACACCAGCTGTGAGGATGAGATAAATAGAAAGGAGTGGGTTGAAAGAGAAGAGGAAGACGCATACAGAGGGTGAGAGTGGGCATACACTGAGAATGTGAGGGGGGGACAGAGGAATATGGACAGTGACAGAGTGGAGGAAGGAGAGGAAGATGAGGATGGACAGACTCAGGGATGGAGTCAAGTAGAGAAGTATCAGAGAAGAGGGAGCCACTAACGGGGCTTGATTTATCTTATCCAGGCAGTCATGGTCCAGTTTTCAAGATATTTAGGCACCTGGCAGGTTGAGCCAACACAGGGGTCAGACAGACACTGCTTCAGGATTGACGTCTTATTAAAAATGACACTGAGTTCAGTGTTGTTGTTGTTGAGCCTGATGTGATGAATACGACACAATTTGATTGATGACATATTTACAGTGCAATTGATAAGACTGTTGTCTGGACAAGTCCTAAAATGCCTCGTTCAGTACAGGCTAACTTAAGATTGGCATGAGAAACTGGGAAACATTAATTTATCATTATTTTAGTTACTGGTCCCCCCCAAGATTTAACAGGCTGGTTTTGTGATTGTTGCAGCCTAAAATGCCTGATTTCACAGCAGCTTTTCTAAAAGAATTGTGATGCATGTTGTAACGTTTTTAGGCGTTTTTTGCGATGAAATTGTTGGAACAAGTGAAAATTGCAAACGAATGTTGCGATTTTTTTTGTATAAGTCATCAAAGGCAACTTGTTCCAATAAAACTTCACTCTATTCTAAGTGTTCTAAGTCACCTCAGAGGCTCAGGATTACAAAAACTCCAACAAAACATGCATTATTTGTAGATGAGGAAGTGCACCTGGGGGGCAAAGATTACAAAATAATAATAAGTGCACAGAGCATTGATAAATGTCAATAACAATGACAAATGCTGTACTACCCATGATAAAATTAAATATAAATGCAAAACAATAGTGAATAATAAAACAAAACATTGAGTTGGTTTATTGAGACGTACGTGTATGATGTTTGCATGGGGGACTCAACCGGAAGCAACACTGATTGGTCAAATTTAAGGAAAACTTGCAGCATTGCAACTTCCTGGAGGGGCTGAGTTATAATTACTACATTTTACTGAACAAGTTAATTGTACTGTAGACGTGGCAGCAAAAAGAGTTCATCAAGGCAGAAACATAATCAGTCAGGATATCACAGAAGTGCTTCCAAATTAGCTATTTTACAGTTGTATATTTTCCTTCTATTTTATTCCACTCTAATGGAATTTCTTTGTTTGTACATTTCAGTATAGTACTTTGTATATTTTTTAAAATTTATAATCCTTATGTATACATGGCTATTTTCTTATATATTTTATTTTTTACTTTTGACCTGTTTTTCTGTCTGTCTGATGACAGCTGCTGTAACACAAGAATTTCCCAGTTTGGGATCAATAAAGTACTATCTATCTATCATTATCTATAGTACTATCTATCTATCTATCTATCTATCTATCTATGTCTCACTTACTGTAGTTTCTGTAAATGAAGGGAGCTGTGCTTCAATGTGCAGTCTTGTATTGTGTAAAGACAATAAAGGTGAACCTTGCTCCTTGTCACTGCATAGAAAAACTGTTTACATTAAACAAGAGGTGGGAAGTATCCAAGTGCAAATACTAGAATTTTCAGGTATTTGCACTTTAGTTGAATATCCATTTTTTTCTGACATGTTTTCTTTTTTACTTTCCACATTTCAACACAAACATCTGTACTTTTTGCTCTTTTTATTTTCAAACAGGCTTGTTACATTAGTTTTAATGCACTTGACCAATTTCAAGTAAATGGATGGGACCAGAAAAGCCAGTTCCTTTCTTTATCCATCAGTGCATATCACACACGACTGACATAACGAGACGAATATGACGTAAAAGATGTAACGAGACAAAAGAGGGGGAAACTCGACTGTGGAGAAAAGGTGAGGTTCTGTTAGCTTTGCACAGAAACAGCCGGTAGAAATATCCTTCAGAGGGCTGCTTTTTAATTTCATACTTTAGAGTACATTTCAGAGCTTGTACTGTTTCACTTTTACTTGAGTAAAGAAGTTGCATGAGTTTACATGAGTATCTGTACTTCTACTTAAGTAAATAGTGTATGTACTTTTGCCACTTCTGTGCTGCGATTTTAATCTACACAAAATTTTCCTTGACATGTCTGTGATTGACTAAGGTAAGTCAAAACTGCAGTGTGGTGGTTTGGTCTTCTTTCCTCCAAGTGACTGTCAATTTGAATTTGGAATATTACAGTAAAACTGCTGGTATATATCTAAACAATGACATTGTTGAGTGAAATATTTCCATAGGCAATAAAAATGATGGCCAAAATAACAGAAAAAGGCTGAGTTTTCCCACTGAGACAAATTAAGAAACATCTTTACCAATACTTACATTATCTAGAAGTTACTGAACTATAAGTAACTACAAGGTAAATCACTCCAAAGGTGTGAAGGCTTGATTTAAGTATATTTAATCATTTCAGTTGGAACCAAGTCTTATTTAGTGTGAGCCACTTCATGACTCATATTAATGGACCCCCTAACCCAATATTTAAAACTGCTTTTGATAGGTGGCCCTTTGGTTATCACTGACTTGTAATAATCTATGTATGTGCAAGAAATTTTACAGTTGAAACATAAACTTGTCACTGGTCTTTAGTGGACAGATTATGTGGTCTAATTGTCACATATTATGTGAGCATCACTGTTTACCACAAACATAGTCTTTGCCATTTCTATGCTACAGTTTCTTGTTATTATTGGCCAAAATATTGAATCAAAGAATGAGTGGGAATCGAATGTTGAAATATTTTCTGCAGTGTGAATTAGGTCATACTCAAATGGAGAGTAATGGTCATTTCAGAGACTGGTCCAAAGTTGTCCCCCTACAGAGAAGGTGTCAGCAAGTGTGGGAGGAAACTGTCTGCAGGTCAGATCAACCTGAGGTTCCATTAGTGATGTTAGTTTGGACTGTGGTTGCTGTAAAGCTGAGACATTTTTGACTGGAACACTGAATGGCAATGAAACAATGAGAGGACCTGATCTGCTGAAAGCCAGGTTAAATACACAACCGCACACACACATACATGTAAAAACACAGGCGTCGTACTGTTTCTCTCTTTCACTGTCTCTTGTGTTCACAAACATGCACTTGGAGACATGCACCTCCTATTTTTGTTGCTCAAACTGCAAATACAACATTTTCTTTTACCCTTTCCCAAAAGTATGTTGAATTTTTGAGGAATTTGTTGATTTACACCAGGCCTAATCGATTGCTGGCACATGAGCCGAATCCTGCCCTTTAACAGCCTCAATCCAGCTCTTTGATCATTTATAAGAAAAACAGTATATCATTATGATTTTATTTAAATAACCTGTAACTTCTCAGTTTATGGTTGTTTACATTGCTTATTAGATGATCAGCATTTCATTAGTAGGTTATTTAGCCCAGACATTGGTTTTGTTTGTTGTTAAACACATTCTAGGCTTTTTAAGCAGAGGGAATTTAGGTGAGTCAAACTGAATAAGAAAAGATTTTACATGCCAACATTTATGTTTTTGTTTCTTTTTCAACTGTGCAAAATAAAAAAGAGAGAGAAAAATTATACAGCGCCTTGTTTCACACATTTAAATCCCTAACTTTACAGGTCAGACATAGGAAATGTAAATGTCTGATCCATTTGCACTTTACTTTTTTCAAATCCGGCCCATCTAAAGAAGTAATTGAAAGGCCTCCTAATGTACATAACTGTGGTCATTATGATTTTTTAAATTGCTTTTGTTGTTCAAACATCTGTCTAAAACGTAAAGATATATGATGAAAATTAGAACATCCTTTCAAAAGCTGGACCCACTGACTGACATTTTAAGTGATTATCACAAATGTTGTCAATTAATTATCTCTTAGATCAACTAATTGGGTTATTGACTAATGTTTCAGCACTAATATATCTACTTTATTGCCCAGCCAAGCGACAAAAACCTTCTTGACCAATCACTGCACAATTAAAAATGTGTTTTACAGCATTTTCATTTGGTTCTTCTGTATTGCCGATAAAAAATGAACAGTACATGCAGACTAATAGTGTACATGGATTGTACATACTATTTGCACATAAACAGTGTCAAGCTGTCTCCATTTTTGTTATGAAAATCAATTATTTGCCTCTCGCATGAGCACACAGGAAAACACATGGTCTATTTCCACTTTCATGCCTCCATTCATTCAAAAATACACACACACACAAACACACACATACAGCAAGCCATTCCTCACAGTCAGCTGCTTCCAGTCTGTTTACAACCAGAATCTTTTGTTTTGGCCTGTTCCACTGTGTGTGTGAAGGGAGGGGGAGTCCCCTCAACCTTGACCGGGTGCCTCTGCGTTGCTTTTCAGTCATGAATAGATAAGAATAGATAACATTCTTCATGGGTATTGAACAGTGGTGAGCACAGCATCAGCAGATCGTGTGCGGTCTTGTCACAGACATGATTTCTAAATCAGCGAAGCAGTGTTTTTCCGAGGATGAATTGGAAATCAGATAATGGAAGATACTTTGCAACATAACAACATCACATAAATCTGAAACAATACCTATGACTTTTTTTTTTTTTTTTCAAGAAGAGCTGTTGTTCAGAAATTGTACAAACATGCTTGCAATGCTTTACCCATGCAGTCATCAAGTAGATTCTCTTGTACCATCCTGCCCTGGTCCAACCCCCTCCCCAAAGCTTCATCTATCATCATCTGTCATTATCATTCATCTCCATTTATCCAACATTCATCACATTCGTTCATCGAGCATTAAAGGAAAAGCCCACACTAAAACACTTAATCATCGTCTAAAAAAATCTATTATTGCTACAGCTGTTATTATGCATAGCTTTTACGGCCTGAAAGTACAAAAAGATAAATGTGTGGCATTTTTGCTTTTCAACATATTGCACCAGGTCATATACTCTATATCCTTCAGGTGGTCTCACAAAACTCTGAGAACAAAGCACAAGCACAAATGCCATGTTGTAAACCTAAACTGATCAAACATTACTCTCCCTCATCATCGTCGTCAGTGTTAAATGTGATATAGTGTCAGTAAAGCACTGGAACAAGCAGATACAGAATGTTTAATGTATAACTTTGAAGCAAACAAGCTTCAAGGGAGATTTAATAGGATTATTGAGTTTCAAAAGATTAAACCAGCATTAATTAAGCAACTTTTTGTATTAAAAGAGTATTGCACTGATTTAGTTTTTGATAACATGTCAGACTCAAGATGGACAGTTTAAAAAAAGTATCAAAATTGTTGCAGCAGTACCAGAGTTTTTATATAACTTTATTCAGATATGCAGCAGTAGTCAAGACCACTCATTGCGGGAAATTAATGCAGTTCACCTTTATCATTGAATTATATAATTCTGTCTAATGTAAAACCACCCATTTAAAGCCATCTGTGAGCCTGTATATGCATTCTGTCCAGCACCAAACAGGTGAGAGCTAACATTTAGCTGCAAAAGAGCTTTTTTATGGAGCTGGTCAAGATAAAATCAGATGTCATGGCCAATGCTGGTCATTTTGATTTTCTAAGTTGTGTAATTGTTGTGGTAAAGTAAGAAAAACATCTGCAGTGTGAAATGTATTTCCCACAGTTTTCATTCACAGAGACTTTGTGAAAACTGTGCTCATTTCCTAAAATTTGAAGTGACCCAGCAGCAAACACACCTACACACACACACACACACACACACACACACACACACACACACACACACACACACACACACACACACGAATAATCCCCACAGAGCTGTTATGAACTACTGCTTCAATTTTGCTTCAATTTTGAATCCATTTGTCCTTGTAGCTCTGCTGTGTGAAAGCAAGAAGGATGTGCGATGGGGAGGCGGAGTGTGTGTGTGGGGGGGTGTTCAACAAACACTCCAAAATCCTTGAGCGCACTCCCAGAAGTAACAACAGAGTACACACAGGAAGGACAGAGGACACTCCTCGACAGGAAAAATCTCTTTTTATTGTCTCTGCCAATAATCTGGCATCAGCCCAAATTAAATATTTGATTTATAAGAGGGTAACAATAACAACACCTTGCAAGGGTCCAGAGTCAAATCCCACAGGGGCTTCTGGGAATGAGAGCGCAAACTGTGGTCCAAATCCTCTGTTCCAGCGTGTGTGTGTGTTACTACTTCCAGCAGTGGCTCATGTTGCAGATAAATGTCAGGTTTTAGCAGTCAGAGGGGGATAAGCATGATTTGAATAATGTTTTCTGTCAGCTGCTGCCTTGCCGCCTTGCTTGTTAGCTACACATATTCACACACACACACACACACAAACACACACACACACCAAACAGATTCAATCAGGTGCATACATGTATATAGCTGTATGTAGCTCTCAAATGCATACTGACAAGCATGGACGCAAACCTGCACTCAAATGCAAATACACTCTGGCAGGCACACATATTCAGAGGTATGGAACTATATGGCTGCACCAGTATATGCTCAAATAGATACTATTTATAATAATGATCATCTTCTTTATATAACTGTTTCCTTATAAAGGTTACACAGTTACATAGTAGTTGGCAAGGATTAAAGCAGAAAGCAAGAAAAACAAATGAAAATTTGTTTTAAGGCAAGAGTGCAAAAATAACATTCAATAAAGCTCTTTTATTAAAAAAACAAACAAGCAGAAGGGAGTGAAAAGAAGAAAATGATTTTGTGTGTTACAGCTTATTGGCTTAGTCTTTTAAACTCTGGAGGCTCTGACGACAAAATCTCAATCACCGTTAGTCAGCTAAGACCTAGAATCAACCAGCTGGCCCCATACTGCAACCATAAATCAGAGATATACTTACTTTTAACTATGTGTTTTTGTGTGCATGATGCACACCTCAAACATCCTGCATCCTTTTGGAGCGCTGATTGTGCATCCTCAGATATTAATGCTACATGTGTGCAAGATGCAATATGCACATGAAGGGGGGCACTGTGGTACCTGTAGTGACAGTATAGGGATAATCCAGGGTCAGGGGTCATAAAGCACATCAGCAGTGACAACAACAAAGTTTTTATGACAGTTACAAATACATGTATGATGTGTCAAAAAGTGTTTTACAGCGTTAGTGTTTTACATTTAGTTATACATGGTCGAAGTCTTCTAGTTTGCCCTTTTGTGGAATCCTCCTATGTGAATATTTGGTTAAAAAGCAAGTATATCAGAGGACACATGGATTTAACAGGTCAGAATTTTGCTGTATTTTGAAGCAACAGCATTTAATTCCTTTAAAATCAGAAGAAAAACTTGTCAGTTTGGCAACAACAAATTGGCGAGTTTAGAAGAACTTGAATAGAATGGGGTGGAGGAGGGTTGCAACAATGATGTGAAGAAATTACAGCTGAGAGCAACAGAGAGGAGAACAGATTTACAGTTTTGACACAACAACATAATTGGGTGATGGAGATTGTGGCTAAATCTGTTTGGTTGACGAAAAGTGTGAACACCTATGGATAGCTGACTGGGAATAAGTTGGTAAAGAGAGAGCGGAAGAGAAAGACAGTTAAGGATGAATGAGGCATAAAGATAGTCTTCCTGATTGAACTTATGCTGAGCTTCACTGTAGAAATATGATTGGCTATGGTACTAGACTTTGTTAAAAATTTATTACATGCCATAAGTGAAGCAATGATACAACACATTATCTTTTTTCATGTTTAAGCCTAATAGAAAGATTGGCATTGTGTGTATATTAAGAGCCCAAGAGGAGCTTGAATGGAGCCTTGAGGAACACCACAATTATTAGGCTATACAAGAAGTAACAAATTAAAAATGCTGTCCTTGAGATCTGCTCCAGTTTCTGAGCAATACAGAAGAATATTATGACCCATGGTGTCAAAAGCACCATTCAGATAATTAAAACTAAAATTAGTCACCTTCGACAAAAAAGATGATTTGGCGATTGGTTGTTAATTGTAAAGAGATTGGGAATGGTTTCTGAAATGGTGGTTGAACAAAGTGTTTTTAGGTGAGCGCCAATGGTCAAGGAAGTGTGAATAATCAGCAAAATAAATTTAAAAAAAGAGTAGCAAAAAGTATTTCAGTAGGGATGATTCCTGATTTCACTCAGGAGACAATCCTGACATGCAGTAAAGGTGTGATGGACTGACACTGGATTCAGGGTAAGAGTTTTATAAGGGATGGGTAGAGTTTTTACTTAATGTACAATTAACAGGATAATTCTTTGTCAAATCACACCATGATTGACTGTACTGGTGGGACGACTAATTATAGAATCAGAATTCTGGTAATTCTGCTAATATCAGAAACAGAATTACTACAAAACCTTGAGTTATGGTTACTTTTATTGATAATTCTGAGAAACAGGCTATAATTCATCCTTAATTACTTTGTAATCAGGAAATATTTAGTAAACTGATCATGGTAAACCGATTATGGACACACACACTTTCTCACATGCACACAAATAAATGCACCAGCTGGATGTAAAGCACTGACACACAAACATTCTTGCAAAGCGCACACACATACACAAGCATATAGAAATATATTGCTGCACAGTAAACATGCATGAACTGCAGCTATCTACCACACACAACATCACATACGCACATTTACCTCGAGTGATAAAGGAGCAGCAATTTGCTCCCAAATCTCCCGTCATTTTCTAAGAGTAAAATGGTCCAATTTTCTACTTTTCGCAGTGGTGCTGTTACTGAAAACTATCCACGGCCCTTTGGCTTCACTATACATCAATTTGTGTCTTTATCTGGAAAATATACCAAGGTATTACTGCATATGTATATTTTCAAGATAACACATGATAGTGACTGATTAGTGTTGATCCGTAGA
This sequence comes from Lutjanus argentimaculatus, assembly GCA_034769285.1. Lineage (NCBI taxonomy): Eukaryota > Metazoa > Chordata > Actinopteri > Lutjaniformes > Lutjanidae > Lutjanus > Lutjanus argentimaculatus. Next base: position 33,462,472 of record JAWZSL010000011.1, on the reverse strand, counting down.
GTTTGTGTGTTCACTGCATTTTTATGCTTCAAAGTTTTTAGCTTTACATCAGTATTTTTGATAAGAAATCACTATTTATCTAACTTCTTGAGAAGAAGCCTAAATTAGATTCATATGATGTGTGATTTGAAGTTCTAAGGAAGGAAAGTAGCAATGTTTTGTGCATGATGTGTCACTGCTGCAAAGGGTTAAAGTAGACTAAGTGTATTTACATGAAGCATATCTATGTGTGTGCAACAATGTGGATGCTACACCTCCATACCCAGCATGCCACAGACAGTGTATGTAAATCTGTGCGTCTCCACGAGGAGCACAAGTCCACATGGAGCTCTGCAGGGTTGTGTGCTGAAAAAAGAGCAAGTGTAACATTAAACTATGGCACAGAAAAGAAATGGAGCAGCAAAAAGTGAGCTTGCATCGCTGTTATATAATTAGTATGTCAAGCATTGGGCCCAGAGGCCGAAAATAGTGCCGCTGCCTTGCCTGGGGAGTTGTGGGGTGGGGAGGGAGGGAAGGTGGTGTCAGATGAGATGGGGGGAAGGGGCTCAAAGCCCAATATAATGGTGGTCTAATAGTGCCAGTCAAGAATTTGTGGCACTGGGCAGCCACACGTAGTGTGTAATCCCTGACACAGTTGGCGGTGCTTTGCTGACACGACATCCAGAAAGTCAGGACTGGGGAGGAAAGTGCTGATCTGTTCAATTCAGGACGGGGCATTCAGTGTCCACTTGATAGATTAACTTTAAAGGCATCGTGATGGAACATTCATTTGTCACTTACTGTATATGTTGTTTGATACAATGGTTTGGGTCTCTGATAAAAGGTTCTTGGGTACAAATTAAGGTTGAGGAAAAGTTTTGGATTCTAAAAAAAACAAAAAAAAAAAAACACACTTTTTAAAAAATCAAAACCAATAATTACACTATTGTGCTGTGATTGCATGTTATATAAAGGATTTAGGATTCCCCGGGTCACAAAGTGTATCTATTATTTCTGGGAAATACATCATGTTCATGTTTTTCTTCATTTAACTGTATAATATGTAACCTTTCCCTTTAAGATGTCTAAAAATGACAAGGATTATGTTATATATTTTGAATTGTGAACTTACTTTCCTCCAAATGTTTCCAACCGTGTTAAAACCTAGGGAAATCCATAATTTGTGCATTTAATTTGGATTCTTGTAGTTTTGTAGTTCACATTTTAATATAATTGAACTACATCTTTTGTTTTGTTTTTTGTTTTTTTTTATTAATTAAATGATTACAATTAATTGTAATTAAATTACAGTTACTAATCAAAATGTTGGTGATTATTATGGGGTTACATCCAAATATCCAAAAATCTTTTCAGGTTGCCTTGCAGAGATCCACACTCTGCAGAGTGCACTCTTCTAATTACACATGCAGCAGCAGAAAGCAAACCAAAATATGAAGCAACTACAGAGACAGGTTGCATATCAGACATGACTTTTTGATTTTTCTTATCACTGCAGTCACTACCATTTTCCTCCACTTACATGTAAAACTCATAGCTGATATGAAAACCTGATAAAAGTCTGAACAGAAAAACATTAAATCACACTACAAAATGTGCTGATTGTTGTAAACTAATAATAAATAACAGTGAGAGCAGATCTGAATTGATTTCTCCCTCATCATCCCCTCTGCTCTACTGTCTTCCTCAGCTTGCAACTAGTTTTGTTCCTATCTTGTACAAAACCGCTGTCACATTTTCCTTCTGGCACCCCTCTATCCCACCTGATTATTCTCTAATAATCTGTTACCTCTATTATCTGTGTGCCGTGGCTCTGACCCTTTCACCTGACCATTTGCTCCTTTAAATTTGCATTAATTTACCCTTATTCTAACACAGCACTCACTCACTGGCTGCTGATAAGAGCATTGGCTAAATCCCTGAAATGCAAATGTGAAATGCCTTCAGCTGGGTTTATGGAGCACGTGGGAGCTTCACCCTGGAGAAAACTTTGTAAAATCAACTCTATCTGCTGTGTGATTTATCTTCAGATCAGATCCACGCTCCCTCACTTCAGTCAGTGAGCAAACAGCATTATGAATGAATGAGAAGACGTCAGGCGAGATCATTGTTTAGGTTATCATCTGTCGAGAGTAGACATTGATAGAGATGTCTTTCCCCTTGATTAGGCATGACCCATTTCTACCCCCAACCCCCCTCCCAGCACACACACACACACACACACACACACACACACACACACACACACAGTACACACATATATATGCAGTGAATCCAATCAGGGTCATTCACACAGGCATATCTACCCTAACACACACATGAACACACATGAACATACACATTCAGGCACATAAGTGAAGCACACACACATTCACTGACAACATTTGAGTGGGGGGTGATGTGCATTTGTAGACCCACCCACACACATACACACACACAAAAGACGACACACTGAAGGCACAGATAAGACACCCGTCGTCACGGTGACTCAATTCACTCACTTTGTGATGCAATTTCCTGGTCCTCACACAGCTGAAAAATGCCATCAATCAAACTGCAACATCCAAAGCACCCGGGAGGAAATTCATTCGAACCGAGCATGACCCCGCTCACAAGTCACTCAAAGGCAGTTTTTTGTATTTGGGTAGTGTTTACCAATGGTTTATGGGCAATGCATTGCTATGTTAGAGGCCAAAAAACATGGGGGAGGAAGTCAAGTCCAACTCTAACATTAACTGAGACACGAAAATGCCAAAAATTTATATTACAGAGCAACTTAACACCATGTTATAGCTTGAATACGCCTCCTTAACCTTTCAAAATATGCATTCAAAGCCATGTGACGTGACAAGACGTGTGTGAAGACCTGAGTATACTTGTATAATTGCTTGTATGACTGTATAACAAGCAGTTCACCTTCATCAGTTTTTTGCAAAACTACAACCACTTATCTTAGACCACTTTCACACAGCAGATGTGTGTATGTGCAGGCCTGCTGAATGCATCCAGCATTCAACAGTCAGTGTACAAATTACACAACTTTAAACTTTCAATTGCATGCAATGAATTGGCAAAGTCCAATTTTGCACGTAGGTGATATCCTTCTTATGAATGCACTGCAGATGCATAGTCAGGTGACCAAAAATAAATACATGGTTAAGCTGTGATACAGTTGTAATTTGATCATGGCTTGGGTTTTTGTGCATCATATGACATGTTCACATCATGTAATTTTAAATTTTAGATAACGTGGACTTTTGATTTCATACAGAAGATGAACCCTGACCTCCTGTGTCTCCATATCACCTGATATTTTCTATTGCATGGTATTTGGACACATCTGCTCTCCACAGAAGTTAATGGGCTGCTCACAAAATTAGACTTTGGTTTATGCACTGCATGCAATTTCAAAATCTAAGGTTACCTTTGTACTCCGACTGAAGGGCTGGTCAGGCAATCTGCAAAGTAGTTTCATATTGTTCACTTGTAAACCATCGAATCACAGAATTACACTGAATAAGGACTCATGAAATGTTAAGAGTCAATATCAGTTTTCTTCTGTTTTATGTGCATGTGTGTGATTTGCATTTCTCTGTCTTAATTTCAATCATTTTCACAGTTGTTTAAATGTCATTTGAATATGAATATACCTTAATATCAGTAAATTAATTTGGAATTTGAAATGTCTGGTCACCAAATTTGTAAAGTGTCCACCCTAGTTGGGAGGACTGTAGCAGTGGGCGGCTGGCTGACATGAGCTGAGACATACACATATGAGTGAACATTGCCTTGTACTTTGGGGTGTGGTGACAGATTTTTTAAAATGTATTTTTTAGAGTAGAAGGCAGAATTTCTCAATTTCCTCAGAAAGAAATTTTCTCTACAAATTAGTAACTAAAAAGTTGATATTATAGCAGAGGGATTCTAAGTATAATTGACTGACTCTGAAAAGTGAATTTAGGATTAAATTACTCTGAAGGGGCAATAATTTATATTTTCATAACAACAAAATCAAATTGAATATTCTTGGTTTTACACAGCTTTAGAGTAAGCTTTAGCTTGTTGTTTAGCTATCTCCAACTTCACTATTTCACTCTTATAGCATAGTTTTTGCTGCAGCAGGCAGCTATTCCAGTGAAAAAGCTCTACATACCCACGGTACACTGCCTGCTCGAGAAAGCTAGTGACTAGCTGGTGAACATAAAGAAGCATTTAGCTGCCAAAGAAAGAAAGAAGAAAACAAAATATTTCCCTCAGGAGTTGGTGGAGACCAAAAACAGAGCTAAAAGAGAGTCAATACTGGACTTCTCTGACTGCTGGGTGCATAATTAAGTAACCTTTTCTTTCAAGTTCACTTCATCAACATATGTCAAAGTTGTGTCGACAACTGTTTTCTGCTGCCCCCAAGTGAGCAAAGAAATCAATTATCATGAGGTTTAACTCTACAAGGTTTTGTGTTTCCCCATTTCAAAAACTTGCTTTAGATGATGCAAAGTTAGTAACTGTTACAAAATTAATCTTAATTAATCTAATTTTAATCTCTTCAGCCATTTTCCCAAAATGAAATTGATAATTTCATTTTCCTTGTATTTGTATTTGCAGCAGTGCTGTCTGCACAAGATACTGAAGGATTTTCCTGCTTTTCGAAACCTGCTTCAACAAAAAAGAAAACAAAGTTAATTAAAAACATGAGTAAATTCTAATGAGTGAAGGTATTTTAAAAATAAATTCCACAATTTTAAAGCTTAATGAGCTGAATTTCTTTTTTCCCCACAACCTTTTAAAAAGAGGAAACAAGCTGAGATTATACAACAAAATGAGAAGAACATTTAGAGGGTTTTGTGCACCTTTGCAGTGATATGTTCAGTTCTCTGTCCTTGCTTTATATTTCAAGAGATAAACAAACCCCAGAGAGGATTCCTGAGCCTTTACTGTTATTTTTCACAGATCTATGATACATATGGGTTAACCAAATGTCAAGTTGATCTTCCACATATGTCACTGCTGGTGTGAAAATGTTTCTTATCTGCTGTTATTAGTGTTTCTCTCTCCTTTGTAATCCTCCATTGATGCCTCAGGGAGAAATTTGGACAGAGGTCACCTTTGCAGTTGGTAGAGATTCAGCGTTGTGTTCAAGGACACTTGAGCATGACAGATGCTCGCTGTTATCGAGATTTGAATGAAGCTTCCGTGTTACATGAAAGATATGTGGTGGTTAATGTGCTGAGTGAGTATCATGACCCCTGAGTTTTTTGAAAGAGGTTTAAAGCCCTCCTCTATCTCAAAGATACACGAGTGCCGGTGAAAAGATAAGTATAACTGAATAATTTCAAAAAAAGACTTCTTGTTCAGGCGCTGATTTTTTGAGTGAATAGTGATACACCTGAGCAGAACATTTCTCTCTCTCCTTGAGCTTTGAATGCTACAGATACACGTATTAAACTTAGAAACGTTCCATTTCTGGCTGGATGTGATATGATAGGTCTTTTAATCTGCAATGAAACAAAGCTCAATCTCTCACTGTCTTTAATTCAAGGCTGACCATGTACCAGCAGAGCTTCTGGAAGCATTAACAGGCCAGTAAAAGGTTTGGCGTTGGGACCGGCAATATATCATCTTTGACTGATGATGACAAAGTTTCTTTTTAAAGCACTTGTTTGTCCTGCAGTATAGAGTTGCAGACCTGGCAACTTTAGCCTGAAAGATATTAGAAGCTCAAACAACTGCAGGCCATCAGGGATTTACTAAAAAGAAATAAAGCAACGAGATGATAACGTCCATGTCCATTTGAAGGAAAATCACCACAAACCATAGGACAGCTTATGTCTCCTTGCTATAGATCGGGGGTGGACAATTATTTTTCGAAGGGGGCACATGAGAAATTGATGAGGCTGCTGTGGGCCAGGGACAAATGATGTAAGGTCCTAATAATGGCCAAATCTCTAATAATGGAATGGTGAGAAGTGTTCTACATAGGGCACTTCTACTGTTGGTCACCCTGTCTGAATTGCCATTTGATGAATTGTGGGCCAATATATATTTTGCACTGTCCAAAACTCAATGTTTTACAGTATACCATGCATGCCGCATACAGATTGTAATGATAGTAGCACAAAGTAGAAGACGAACAACATAAACAATATGTATTACAGCATTGCGTGAATAACATTACAGTTTAATATAAAATATACAGCTCATTATAATTACCAATCAAAATAAAGCTCTGATAATAGTTTAATGGTAAGCAAAATGCTACTGACTGTCTTTGCTAGTTTTTTAATTTTTTTGTATTTCCATGATGGCCTTGTGGACCACATGAAACCTTTCAGTGGGCCACATTTGGCCCCTGAGCCGGATTTTGCCCAGGTCTGAGAGAACACTGGGAAGGGATAGACATTATTCTTGCAAAAGATATTCCCTCATTTGGTGTTCTGATAAAAGTAGTGTAGATACCCCTAGGTGATCAGTTGGATTGAGATATTCCACTCATTTATTCTGGCTTTCCTTAATTTGTCACCTTTATGTGGCAAAAAGAACAAAAAAAATCATTTTGTTTATTTAAACAACTGGAATGATGCCATTCCAAGTAGGTTTTCACAATAGATAACTGATCTGAAACATAAATCCTCCATCCTCACAGTTATTTAAATGGAACCATCTGAGAAATTTTAGAGAGGAAATCAATGATGGGTGACAGCTCACAGACATCTGAAACATGACAAGGGACCCCAACCAAACACTTTTTTTTGGGGAAGTTCATGCCTGGAATTTCATCACTTTAGGGTCAAGGCCACTTGGACTTTGGTGTTTTTGAGGGCTCACAGGCCAAATACCAGGGCAGAAAAGCCATCATTGTCAATCTTTTTTATTGTCCAATCCATACTGTGATTGTTTGGTTCACAAAAAGTGACACTGACAACTTACTAAAAAGTTGAATGTTTCAGCAAAAGGCTCCTGATATTGCTAAATAGCCTGCCAGCTGATCGCAAAACTTGCTTATCTTATCCCTATGGTCTTCTGTATTAGCTCAGCTGCAAAACCTTGACTAACAGTTCAATTGGTATTTGAGTTCTTGAGAAGGAGGAAGTGGGCTGGTGCATAATCAAAGTGGGTCAACGACACATCTCTCTCGCTCTTGTTTTTGTATAATGGGCTGCTCAAGCAGCAGAGCAATGAGGAGGTGATCCTGGGGCACAGAACTAGAGTTCAGGTCTGTGCTCAAGCGGCCCATTATACCCGTCTGACTATGCTTTTTTGTCTTATAACATATTAAGCCTAACCCAACTGATCTTTTCCTAAACCTAAACAATAGTTGTGTTGCTTAAACCCAACTTAACTGCAACAGTGTCACTGTGTTAATCACATGTTAAAAATTAGTCTCAACTTGACAAATCTGATGACCAGGGATGAGAATGGGTTACCCCTGAAATGTAGTGAAGTAGAAGTGAAATGGAAGTACTCCAGTAAAGTACATGTATCTCAAAACTATTCTACAGTACTTGAGTATGTGTACTTTGTGACATTATTGTCACAATCAGGAGTAAAATGTAACTTTTAGACAAGTCCTTCCATCAAAAAAACTGGTAACTTCTAGAAAATCAAAGTTAAACACATGCAACCGAAGTTTGAGAACAAATGTGTATTACTTGGATTTCACTGTGGGTACTGTGGGACTTTGTTGGCATTATGGTGCTGTTGTGTTTCTCTACAACTTTCATTTGCAAGATCCATTGGAACTGTTTGCTGGGACTGTCAGACTAAGAGTGCCTGAATTGTTGATTGATATTACACACACACATCACTCATGCAGCTCTTTAAAGAGACTGAGAACAAGCTGTGGTTTCTGGGCAGCAGCAAGACAGCAAGCACCTCTGTAGTCTAAACTTGACTTGTAAGCTCTTTACTGGATGAGTTCCTGAGCTACTAGTCTTTTAAAAATATATATATTTTTTTTGGTGGTGGTGGTGGTGGTGGGGGGGGGGGGGGGGGGGGGGGGGGGGGGGGGGGGGGGCTGTAGCCTTTAATGGATAGGACAGCTGAAGTGAGGACAGGAAAGAGGGAAAGAGAATGGGGGATGACACGCAGCAAAGTGCTCCAGGTAGGATTCAAACCCATGGCTGCCGAAGGGGAGCCACAGCCTTGGCACAACGGGCACATGCACAACCCAGCCATCAGGCCACTCCTGAACTAACATTCTTATGTCAAAATATATATCTATATGGCAACATTATAACTGCTTTTTCATTTCATTAGCATTCTGGCCCCCTTTCACCCTTTTTTAGCCACCACTGGGCATCATCACTGGACAACAAATCCTCAGACAGAGTAGATCAATTGCAAATGACTTCCAAAAATGCAGCAGCCACTCTCTGTGTTTTCAAAGTCCCTGGGAAACAACAACAACAACAACCTCTGAGATAGAAACCTACATGCTGAAAATGGCAAATTAGCAAATGAGTTGCTAACTGTACAAACATAAACAAGCTAGCATCCTTTTGTTTTGCAGTGATATAATCATTTTATTGCCAGGGCTTGCCTCCCCACATGCAAGTGTCCCACAAAGACAAGTTCCCCCGACACTACTTTCATCCTGGACTAAGCACTGCCCAAGATGATTGTGATTGATTTAAAGAAATACAAACAAGCCAGAGCATTTTTTCCTCTACAGCAGAATGGTTTTGTGAGATTACCAGTGACCCAGCCTACGTCCTTCTTCAACCTTCTTTGACCCTCTTTGACCTTTGTTGATCTTCACAGTTTGGTTTGGATCATTGTTTGGGTAAGTACGTTAGTTATGTAACTTAAGTTACCTGTGTAACTATGTGCATGACTTAAGTTAAGTACGTTATATAAGTTAACTTAAGTATGTAAGTAAAAATAAATCAATATTGACTTTTGGTGTTATGTGGGACATGAACCCTGGTCTTTTGGGTGAAGGTCTGGGTGTGTTTGATGTATCCAACCTCACCAACCTCCTCAATATCTGGACTTTATTGCTCTTCATACAACATCATCTAACTTCCCGTCATTATTACTATGGCCACTAGAGGTCGCCGCCTCACAACAAAGGTAGTAAATATGGGCCGTGATAAGCTGCTTGCCCAGATTACCTATATGGCCATTTTTCTGGTGATAAGGGGACCATATTAAGCACCTTGTTCAGTGGAACCTCCACAGTGCTGGCTAAGGGCATATAACATTTGACTTGGGAGTTGTCCAAATAGTGTTATTATATTGTCTGAGTGGAGTTTTTGAGAGTGCTCTGGTCTGTGGTGTAATGGTCCCTTCTTCTGACTTCTGTCTACCCCTCTCCTGTATTATCAAGTGTTGAAAGACTCGGCGAAATGATGAATGATAGTTGTGAGCAAACTACATGTGAGAAAAGCACAGATGTGTTTCACAAACCTTTACTCTCATTGAGTGATGCTGGCCTGCTGCCAACAAACACACACATTTAACCTGTCAGTGTGGAATACTGGGAATCTGTCTAGTGCTGCCTCTGCCAAAGTGCTGCAACAGTAATAGATGGTGTCTGAAAGTGACACAAGTCGGATTGCTGTTGGCAGACATGCAATACAACGAAATAAGCTGGAGTGATGGTTGTATTTGAGGCCATCAAAGCCTGGGGGGCCACAAGTTTTCAGCTGAACACTATGGCAGCTGATTTAAGTGGGTAGATAGTCCTCTCTGGTTGAAGCTGTGCAGATTAGAGACATCTGCTTCAGTAACATCATCATCATTAGATGAAACACCTGCAGATGCTTGCTCCTTGTTGATGTGGTTATCGTTTTTTTTTGCAGAGAAAAGAAGAATTATTCAAATTTCATCATCTCACTTGTAAAATTGTACAGAATACAGTTCCTGACTGACCAACAGCCTGTTTAGAGATGGTTATTATTATTCCTTTTAGATTTTAGAGGACCAAACTGTATTTTCATAGACAGCTCCAGTTCTCAGAAACAGTAGTCTCACATAGGCAGACCTCCACAGTGCTCAGCGCTAGACAAATGTCTGGCTCTGCACATTATGATTCTGCTAAAGGGGAAAAAATGCTCCAGGTTTGTTGTATTTCTTTAAACCAATCACAGTTGTCGGAGCAGCACAAAGTCCAGGATAAAGGTACTATTAGCATCCAGGTTAGGGTCACTGTAACTTCCCATTTTCAGCATGTAGGTTGATACCTCAGAAGTTAGAATTCTGAAAACGGTAACATGCAGATGGCAGGCTTGTGCCCACAGTCTATTGATTCTATTCTATTGTTCTATTGATTTGATTGATTGATTCTATTTTCTATTTATTCTACTTATTGTTTTTTATCTTTGTTTTATCTTTGTTATGTTTGCTCCCTCTGCTGTACAACCAATTGCCCCACTGGGGACAAATAAAGTGATTGATTGATTGATTGATTGACAGTCTACAACGAAACCAGAACCGGCAGACTGAGAGCATTGGTGAAGCGGTAGCTGTTAAATAGTCAATCAAGATTTTCTGGCCTCTTCAACATCTCTAACCAACTTGACTGGCAGTCATTACAAATTCATGCTGTGCAGTCAAACATCATTTGAATCTATAGAGCTTTATTGCAAAATTTTATGGATATCCCAAAGTTTTCAAAGATACCAAATATGCCATGGAACAGTTTGGGTAAATTTGTATAAAATGACATACAAGATATATGGAATATTTCCATCAGCGCCATTAAAAGACATGAATTAAATATTTCACTCAGTGTAACTGTCATATTGCACAGAAAAAGGAGCGAAAACAAGATGATAAGGAATTATCCGTTGATTCCATGGGGCAAAGCACATCTGTGCCTCGGTTTTTGTGTCACACGGTAGCAGCTCCCACCAGCAGCATTTCAGAAGCATTTCATCTGCAAAGTCTTTTGCCCACCTGATTGTGTTGACTTGCTCACATTTTGTTGACTTGGTCCTGTTTCCTTGCTTTTTGTGTTTCTGCCATGGATAAGTAAGTTATGTAATTAAATAGTTTCTTTTTAATGTTATTATGATCGCAAGTCTGCACGGGCTCTTTTATTTTGAAAGTTGACCAGATTTTCTGTGGTGTTTTTGAGTCTGACTTCCTGCCGGCTCAATCTTCTCTGTGTAGATTTATTTGGCATGTATTTGAAGTGGAGCGGAGAGCTGCTTCTGGGCTGTGCTGCAGCGCTGCAGGTGGAATCACAAACATTGTGAAGAATGGCAATAATCAGCTCCAGCAGATGTGACGCAGCCATAACCCAACACAGCCATACCAGGTGGAATCAAGCTGTTATGGCGTCACTTTGCTCGATAGAGACTGAGGACAGCCTCCCAGCTTTCATTAGTAAGGGATGGTAGGAACAAGTAAAGAGTAAAAAAAAAAAAAAAAAAAATCCATTCCTGAACCAATATTGGGATGGTGACATTGTCTGCTCACTACTGAGGAGAATGGAGACAGAGCATTGGGTGTGGTAAGGTGAGTCCTTAAAAAAAATGTTAGAGGCGTTTCTTGCTGCCGTTCAAGCAACTAGAAATCTCCAGATGATCAGTAGGCGGTAAGATAAAAAAAACAAACAAACAAAAAAAAACCCCACACAGTTCAAATAAGTACTTAGTTTTAATGTGTCTTTATCCTTTATGAATGTCTAAATCAGGACTGAGTGATTGCTTTCTTGTATTTACCTTTATTATCTTCCAAAAAAAACTCTATTTAAGCATGCAGTTCTTTCTACTTATTTACTCTGCGTACTTTCAGTAAAAGAGTGAGGTTCACTTTTTAAGGGAACACCCTGTTCACAATCACGCAGTTATACACATTTCACCTGGAAGCTGCCCAGTACAACCACAGGCTGATCTCTGGCCTTTGAGCAGGCAAGAGCAGGAGAGATTAAGTGCCTCACTCAGCTGTTGTAAAGAGTGCAGCTGTTTTACTTTCTCCACCCAGATCTACCCTGTGGGTCTGGGCATCAACCAACAACTACTGCTCTGAAATTTATATTTATGAAGCACATTTCATACCAAAAATTACATAATGTGCTTTGCAAAGCAGCACAAACAAATAAAATAAAAAGCAAATTTAATTCAAGATGAAGCAGTGTTTATATTAAAACAAACTACTTTTTCAGATAAGGCTTAACTTGAGTGTTTAGTCCCTCGGAAAATGATGCACTCAGGTACTCAGTAACACTCTACTTGTGCAGTCATACACCCTCTGGCCACACATCACATTTTGTGTGCTCACTCAGTGTTATTGTGTGTATATTGTACCACATTTTTCACAGGTCAACACACAGGTTGATACAGCAGAATAAAGTGTTTCAAAGTGTTGCCATTTTTTGATCCGCTCCCTCCTAATCCCCCCGAGCGCAGACTAGCTGTAACATGGACCATTAGCTAAAGAATGTTGAACATAACCATACCGGTTGTGCCTAGCCAGCCAAATCAAATAACTCTTTTTACAAGCGCTGCTTCACAACACGGTCCTGCTTTCAGGCTCACCGCCAAGCTCATGTTGATTCTGTCGGAGTCTTGTGAACAGGGGCGCGTTAGCCTTGATTTACGCTGTCTTATTGGAATTCCTTTACGAGTGAGTGGCCCGTATGAAAAAAGGATGGATTTCTCAAGAGGGGGTTCTTGACTGATAAGGGCCTATTTGCGATAGGGATCAAGGAGGGCCCAGCGATGAATCACGGCGATGTGAGGGAGTGCAGCTGGAAGGGAACCAGAGTGGAAGGTTATGCAAGACTCGAGAAGTGATATCTGCCAGAAAGCCATGGAGAGTTTACCTAGGGGGGTGTGGAGCCGTAGGCAGAGCAGGACCAAGACAAAGCAAGAGGGAAAAAAGTTGACATGAGTTTGCAATAAATTTAATAAATGATTGTAACTTTTTTAATGCTATTTTGTAATGTGTTTAGTTAAGGATTTGTACTAATACTACCAGTAGCACCAGAGGTAGAAGGTTTCTTTTTCTTTTCTCTGTGAATGCTCATGAAAAGAATGTTTCCATTCTCTCCTGAGAAACTATTTGTAATTCGAGTTTATTTAGTAACAACTGTGAGAATGTGTCTATGCCAAGCCCCTGTCTAAAGGCAATTAATTACTTTCAGTGACTGAGTAAAGATGTAAATTTTCCCGCACTTCTTTCATCTTGCTGTGAAAATTCCGGGGATGTCAACTGCTCCTTAGGGGTACTTTACTTAACAGTTATTGTGACTTTCCTACAAGGTTATGACTATTTCATTCATGTGTAATATGGTAGATGTCTCTTTTTGAGACAAACCCACACATAAGCTTCAGATCTACTGTGAGTTTTAGTGTCTTTCAGCTCACTGTTTTGGTTTTCTGGCCCTCAAATTTACTGTTTTGAAACTTTTGATTCACTCTCACCACTCCCATCAACCATATTCCCAGCAATAGGCAGCTGTTTTCCCACTGTACACTGCCTGCCCAGCACCAAACAACACACTAAAACCCCTTTCACACATGCAGTCTATCCCTAAAATGTGCAGCAACATTTCCTGCATGGGGTCATGTGTGAATGGCAGCATGGAACAATATTCAGAGAAACCTGATTCAAGTCTGATTCAAGTAGATCACGAAAACAATACTACTTTTCTCACAAACTTGTAGAATATTACATACAATGCAAGAGCACTGTCATGTTCCTGAAAAACATCCTTCTGCCACATACATTCGACCTTCCCCAATCTTTATCTTCTTCTGTTTAGTTTTGTTGCATCCATAAGTGAGGCATTACCACCATCTACTGGACTGTACCTTGCCCCATATAATCCAGTGTTGCTGTGACGTGTGAAAAGGTGCAAGAGGGTAATGTTCCTGAATGCAATCTCTGGTGGACGAGCTACCCGGTGGAGACTATTGCTAATAATGCATCTTGTCTGGAGGATGTGTAAATACAAGTATTTGCTTGCAAGTTCACCAAAAAATGTGTTAACACGTTCTTGCACTGCCCCCAACTGGCCAAAAAGTTTGTCCATTGAAACAGTTGTAATATATCTTAACATCTAGGGACATTTTCATTGGTATGACTCTATTTATGATTTCTTTAGATTAATATATATTTTTAAATGCATATTCTTTACATGGGAACTGTTCACAAGTTACGCCATGTTTCAGTACACAAGTCTAATCTCTGTTCAGCAAAAAGTTATTTAAGTTTGTGATGAAAAACACTCCAAAAAATGAAAAGTATTACGTCTGTGCATGAACTTTCTGTTTGATGTAAGTGGTCACTGGTTTTTGCTGAATGAAACTTCTCTAAATGGATTTAAGAAAAACTCTCCAAAACTCCACCACTGAAGTTCTGCCAATCCAATTAATTCCACAAATCTTTTATTTTTTCATTTAACTGTCTGTCCAGTTTTCTATAAAACCCTTCTATTTACTGGCATCTGGCCAGAAATCATTGCTCAGACAGAACAGCTCCCTTCCATCACTCATGGACGTATTCTGAAGTGCTTCTGGCTCATCATAAATCCACTGTGTATTCACAAACTTTTTTCTTTTTCTGATCACAAAAATGTTGTAAGTTCTAACTCTGTTTAATGTGTGAATCTCTCTCTAATGTATAATTTTGAAGATTCATAAGCCAAGAAATAAGAAGAGTACATGTAGCTCCTCTTCATGTTGGAAAACATTTTTCAAAAACGTAATTTTCAGGTGTATGTCATCTTCTGGACATAAATCACAAGTGTCACAAGACTCAAACTGAACTGCAGATGTTCCTCTGTTGATTTACTCTGCTGTCACATGTCAAAACACATATCTCAGTGAAACTCACCTGTTGCCACAAGGTGTTTGCTCAGTGGCAAGTCTGTCTGTGAGAACAGTGACATAACAGAGTCAAAACATTCACATGACTGTCACAGACAGTCGTTTTCCCCCCACAAAATTCATTTTCCATTGTTTACCAACTATTAGAGAAAACACTGTAATATAATAGAGACAGAGCTGTTATGAAAGCAGATAAAGACAAAAAACAAAAAAGATAAAGACAGACAGTTTTCAGTTAAAGGTGGGGTGAGCGATTCTGACAAAAGATAAGTGAATCTCATTCCCAGGCTTGGACCGAGCCACTCAACAAAACAATGAGACTCAACAATCAACTCAAAGTGTTGGTATTTGACAACCTGGGAATGAGACTCAACAATAAACAATCTTTCTCCAGACTTGATCAACCCACCTTTAAGATGTAATTCTGGAATTCTGGAAATGGGAAGCTCATATCTTTTAATAACACAATGCTCCAGCGCTAGCTGAAAATACATAAATATTATTCTATTTTAGGTGACTTTACAAGTCCAAACTCTATGCTGTCTATCTTCTCACAGGCAGGATTAAGCGTGACAAGGCCCTGGTCTTTGCACAGTCTGCAGTTCACCAGACCCCTATGCCTGTCTGTCTTATCCCCCCATGGTTCATGTTATCTCCTCAAACTAAGCACGACTGAGCCCCACCAGGAGCCTGAGTTCCCCTTTGAGGCCTCACTGCAGGACGGGTCGTCCCAAATCCAGATAAAGTTGTCTCATGTCAAAGGCCCTATTTCATAGGGGTTCTTAAAAAGTAGTTGAGGTATGGATCAGAATGACTTGTGGATGGTTTTCCAGGGGGAGGGATTATATTTTATACAATGCCATAAGGAGCCGAAAGAGCTGAGGTGGAGGATATTTGGGCTACTTTGCTTAACCTGCTGCCACCAGGTCCTGTGTACTGCAGAAAATGTATGGATGGATGGATGACTATATGGCTAGTTAGCAGTGTTGCACGGTATACCAAAATTTAGGAACTTTTTTTTTTTGATACTTGTTTGATAAAAACAGTCAAAAAAAGCCTTTGCTGGAACGTAGCTGCAACGTAACTTTTGCGGCATGAGACGTTGTTGCAACCCACCAAGTGTAATTCCAGAGTGTTGTTGCTAGCATGTTATTTTTAAACATCGCTGGTACGTTGTCACAATATTTCCACCACTTTTTGAAGATGTTTGGACATTTTCGCAATGTTGCAGCAATGGCATTATATAAAATACAAGATACATTGTTAAGAGGACATTTAACAGTTGTTGCAAAGATACCACAGAATACCTGTTAACCTGTAATGTTTCAACAATATAACAGCAATGTAACTAATGCTAATGTTGTAACTGTAATGTTGTAGTGACGTCGTAATGTCACAAATGCTACATCACAATTCGACAAAGATGTTTGCTTGTGTTTAATTCAGCCTCTGATTGGAATGCAAACTCCCACGACTGAGCCCCACCAGAAACTGATTTTTTTCAACTTGCACTTAATATGGTGTCGCTGGTGACCGATAAGCTAAAGTTATTTTGGGGTATAGAGTTATTTAAAATTTTGAGTAACTTAAAGTCTCGTTATGGATGTGACGTCTGTCTCATCACTTGTTATGCAAGTGATGTCACTCCATCATGTGACATATGTAACGTAGTTATTTTACCTCAAACCACAATCTTTTTCTAAACCTAACCAAGTAGTTTTTGTGCCTAACCAAACTGCAACCTTTTTAAAACATAAGTCATAAGTGTAATGTCACATTATTTTTGTCACATGACTTACGAGGTCCAGTAAGCCTGTTGCTGCTGGTACTCTCCACTGTTGATGTATGTTGTTTTGGGAGTAATAGACTATCAACCTATTCTGTTGTTTATGTATGAAGATGTGTTTTCTCTGTCCGAAAAGATTCTGACAGAGAAAACACATCCTCCTAAAAAAATCTAATGTTCCGCACTGTCAGACTGGCTGTACATTCTGTACAAATTCAAATTTGTCATGTTCTTATGGATGCTGCAGTGTATCCAGACTAGCCAGATGAACTTGCCTCACTTCTCATGTCGCCACCCCTAATAAAATATCACCTGCAATAGGACAACAGTGTTATTTGTTTCTTTTCTTTTTTTACATTTCCTTTGGTATGCATGTTTCCAGTTTCCCCACTATGATGCTTTGGCCCTCCTGTAGTCTCAGTGACCAGAGTGGCATTTCCTCACAGCTGTGCATTCAGCAACAATTTGACAGCCTTTGAGAAAACATGAAATTTGATTTTTCATACTGCTGGCCTGACTCTCAATCTTTCATGCATACACACATATGAACATACAGTACTCATACACTCGCTCACACAACACACCACCCCCCTGTGATATTGCTGACAAACACACATGCACACACACGCACTCCCTGTGAGGCTTTTTACCTCAAGCACCATCTTATTCTAAAAAGGAGAACCTTTTGTCAACAATGTGTGTTTGTACACACTGCGCGGCCTCTGTGAAATTCAAAGCGGCTGCGTGCGTTTCTGCAAACTCAATAGCAGGGATGGTGCTGGGGGATCACGTCTCAGGCCTCAAAGCTCTTTGCCACTTGGAAATAATTCAAACAAGCCTGAGCTCAAATGATGTTTTCTATATTTGTTGTGGAGGATAATGATGCCGTTATTGGCTCCCTCACACTGTGTAACAATCTATTTCCATTTACTCTTTGCTTGGCAGTTGCTACCTCGTTTTGCTTCCTACCAGTAGGAAAGCGCTTGACACACACATATTATAATCATGATTTGCACTTGAATGACCAAGTAGCCAAATGAACACTGAAACTTTTTGGAAGAATAAATGATTGAAAACAAAAACAATCAAATTGTTATGTGTGAGGTCATTTGCTGTAGTGCTCAATGCTAATACTTTGGCATCCATTATTCTGAATGCTGACCTGAAATAGCAAAGCTGGATACATCTACTGTATACTCATTCAGACATTCTCGTATTTTAAATGTATTCTAAATATATCATTCATATTTTAAATGTATAGCTCTACTGTACAAGTGAAGTCATGACATGGGCCCCATGTTTTCTGGTTTTCTCAGAAAACTTGCTTGACTTAAGTGCAAATTATTCCACCATAGGAGCACAGATTTGTTTCTGGGTCACTGGGTGCACTGTACCTGATGGGGACTTGGAGGTGACAGGAAACACAAGGCACAATGCACAGAGGGTGGGAGGTGGGGTGGGGTTAAAAGGTGCCCAGTAGCACATTTTTGTCCCAGGGCCCCCCTTAATGAGGCAATGGTTCAATAAAGCACATATTATGAAAAAAATATATATATATATTTTGACTATGTTTTTTCCCTTTGTTATCCCTTTAATCCTCAAACTATGACCAGTTTGAAACTGAAGCCCCAAATTAGTGTTGAACAGAACAATTTATCTAGGCAAAGCAGTACAAAGCTGTAATAAAAACAAAACACTGCTAGTTAGACTGTGTTTGTGTGGTCATGTGACACTTGATTCCACAGTCATTAGGCATTTTATATTTTAAAGGCATAGATTGGATTTTTTTAAGTGGGGTTGTATGAGGTCCTCATCCATAGTCAGTGTATTACCACCTAAAAATGTCTATATCTGTTTAAGTGTACCTAATACCTAATCTAACTTTTATAATTTTACAGATTTAACAGATGTAACATTGAGGCAAAATGCAGTAACTGAACATGCAGTAATGTTCACCTTATAATGTCACAAACAGCTCTTGTGGTTATTGTGTTTACCATCTGCCTTACTTTACTGACCTCTTTGGTCACAATATGCTATTTTATATTACATGGCAAAGCCTACATCTGATGCTCTACTTAAAGTTACAGTGAATCTTCTTGTGACTGTCCCCTTAAGCATGTTTAATTACATTTACGACCCGAGACATGGTTATTATCCATCTACAGCAGTTTCCCATGCAAAGTCTGGGAAACTACTGTGCACTTACAGAACCTGCTGTACTGTAAGTATCATCATTCATAGCGTGACATAAAAAATATAAAAAGCCTGGAGGACAGGATTATTTTCCTGCCATGTGAGAAAAAAACTTGCATGAGACAGGTTCAGGATTTGCCCAGTTAGCTTGATCCCATATTTTTAAAATATCAATTGAGGCAATAAATGCTTGCTAGGCCATAATAAAGGCTCCAACAACAGAAGCAAGCTGCTACCTCAAGTGCAAAATTATTCCATTCAGCTCAACTACAGGCAGCATGTGACCACAAGGGAAGATTTATTGGCACGTATACGTGGGCAGGCCTGGGTCAGTCAGTGATGTATGAACTCTTAAAAATATCACTTTTCTTTCAATGTGCAAACTCCTCTGAAGGATTTATCATTCTTGGAGATGATGGCCGCCTACCATTCAGTTCTGTGGCTCTCTCCCTGAAGCCAAATATAACACAGAGAGCAACTGTTGAAAATTATGTTTTTAACCCTTAAATGTGCAAGCACATATAAATATTTCAGAAAATTAATTGATTCCTATTTTGCAATGTATCTAGGCTAAAGGAACAAAATTTAATGATTTCAAATAGGACCTTTATTTTCCAATTTCCAATCTGTATCTCCTGAGATACACTGATCATTTAGAACATAACTTAAACATTTCCTGATTTAAAAAAAAAAAAAAAGTTCATGGGGCAATTTTTAAAAATTAAATTAATTAAAAATTAATAGCTACTTTCTTTTGTGTTTTGCATACAAAACTTTTAAAAGTGAAAAAAAAAAAAACCCTGAAGTTATTCACATATGTTTTGCATGCTGGAAACAGATCTAATCCTAGAATAAATTACAAGCTATTAACATTTACACTACCAGTCAATGGTTTTACACACTCATTCAATGTTTTTAATTCATTTTTTTATAATAAAGGGCTCAGATTACACCAACAGTGTACAAAGCTGTCATCAAAGCAAAAGATGGCTACTCTGAAGAATCTAAAATGTCAAAGAGCTTAGAACTTTTGCACACTTGCAGGTCAGCAAGTGTGAAGGAAAAGACCATGGACCTGCAATAAAAAGCAAAAAGACTGTCGTATACTGTCTTTACCACTTGCAATTAAAGATTTAATGGCAATAATGTTATTAAATCTCTGATTGCAAATGCAGATAGACAGTGTGCAAGACTCTGGAAGCTGAGGAAACAGGAAAAGCATTTTTACCAGTGACCACTGAAACCCATGTGTACACTGGTGAATTAATGTAATTTAATGTAATTCATTGTTTCTCAACAAGAACATATAAAATCATCTCTTAAAAGGGTAGTTCACCCTAAAATGAAAATTCAGTCATTATCTACTCGCCCTCATGCCATTTGAAGGCCGGGTTTAGTTTTTTAGTTCACAAAACACTGCTGGAATTTCACAGGAAAACAGCATCGCAGAATTTCCCAAACAATGGAAGCAAAAGGTGACCAGTTTTTAAATGTAGAAAAACAACCGCTTAAAAACATAAGATTCCTCCTTACTGCTCGTCTAGAGTAATCCAAGACTCCTAAAGCCCAAACATGCCAAGCTGACTGAAAAAATATTATTTACACCACGTTTTTTAGCCTGAATCTTCACTGTCGATCCTTTGCTTGGAGCCACGTTCATGTGCACATGCACACCATCTGAAATGAAGCTTAGCACAAGTTCAATCAGGAAGACTGTCTTTACACCTCATTCATTCACAACTCTCTCTCTTACTCTTTCTCCTGCTTATTCTCAATCAGCTGATTATGGGTGTTCACTTGTCAGTTAACCAACCAGATGTAGCCACTGTCTCCATCAGTCGTTGCCGACAAACTTTAAAATCTGTTCTCCTGTCATTTCAATGCGGAATCGTTCACTCATTCACCTCCAGTTCTTCATATCCAGAGCCCAGGTTGAGCTCATCAGAAGTCCCTTACTCATCACATCCTGATCTTCAGCCATCCCTTCACCACCACCAGTGTCCACACCCCATCGGGGGGTTTCCTGCATTGATCGCGACTTCCCCCTTTACCCATGATGATGTCATGATGGGGTCTAATTTAGTGCTGGGTTGAAAAAATAGATCCGCCGATTTTAAATCGATTCTCATTTTAATTTAAAAAAATCGATTCGCACGTCCAAAGATCGATTTTTATACATATATATATTTTCTTTATATTTTTTCCTGGGTGAACTTTAACCCCACTAGTGACGTGACTCGCGTAGGCGCGGTGTGAAGATACTGCGAGTTCTCATAACAACATGGCGTCGGGCAGTAGCAGTGAAGTTAGCCGAACTCCCGTTTTGAAAAGGCCAGAGTCGCTCATAGCGGATATCTGGAACTATTTCGGGTTTAGAAATGACGAGGCAAAAAAGGAGCTTGACAAGAGCAAAGCAATTTGCAAGATATGCCAGATGGAGGTAAAGTTTTGCGGAAAGACGACCAACCTCAGGAACCACATGCAGCGACACCACCAAGACATCATGTCCAAGCCCACCGGACCGCAACAGAAAAAACTTAAGGAAGCTCTACAACTACCAGCTAGCTCTCCACGCGCTAACAAAATAACCGAGGCGATTGCGGGCTTCATTTGCAGTGCTATGGTCCCGTATTCCGTTGTTGAAAACCCGGGCTTCAGGCGGCTCATAAAGGTATGTGAACCGCACTACGTTGTGGTGACACGCAAACGCATGGCTGAACAAGTTATCCCAAACATGTACGACGTAGTAAAAGAAGGAGTGAAAAGCAAGCTGCAGTCAGCTGAGAGATTGGCATCACTAGTGACACGTGGACGTGGACAAAATGGCCAAATTAAAGGTACATTTGTATTTAACAGCAACAGCTTTTGGTGAATTCTGAATGTCATATTTTTAATAATGCACCAGTAATTCTGCCCTACATCATGTTTGTAAAATACTTGTCTATCAACGTTCTGGGAGGGGGATTGGTCCTTGCCATTTTTACCAGTCTTATTGCCATCATTAACTACCAATACTTCATTAATTTGCTGCCAAATGTCAATATAAAACTATTATTAATATGTTGCACAACTAGACAATCAGGTAACAGCTCAAAAACGGTTTTAATAACACTAACCCGAATCGAGATCGGATCGAATTGAATCGAAATAATCGATTCTGAATCTCAAGAATCGGAATTGAATCGATTCTTGAAATTTGAATCGATACCCAGCCCTAGTCTAATTGCCAAAGACTTTTCACATTTCTCATCCATATTGTGCACGTGTCAATTAAATATGTCATATATATGTCATACACTCAGAATGAAGTCTCTCCTGATTGAACTGGGTGTGTGTGGTGTGACAGTGTGCAAATGGTATGCTGGGACTTCAGGAAACTCAGATTATGCCAGATGCATGTGAAAAAATCAACATCATGGCCAGTGTCTTTGTCTACATACATGCAATTTAAAATTTTGATGCAAATGATGAGTATACTTTTGAATGCCATATCACACAAGTGATATGACATGAATACTTTACCCATCCCACGTGCAGTGTTTCTCATTATATGCACCCACTTAATGCTCCCCCTCCTGCAGCCAAATGATTGCATCCTCCAGGCTACAGAAACCATGCCTAAACAGTGAATGGATGTGACAGTATAGATATGAGAAAAGTGTATGTTCGTGGTGTCATACAGCCTGAGATGAGTGCAGATATTTCAGGCAGTTAGAACGAAACCATTCTGACTTACACAACAAAATTTTAGATTTGGACAGCAATTCACTAGCCCTGGCAGACCTCAGCTAAATAGGGTACCACAGCTCATTCAAGCAAATGATCGTGTTCGGTAGCTTTTTGATAATTGGTGCACTTGAGTGCTTGTAATTAAAAGTCTATTCAAACAAACGTGATATGCTTTATTTTTAATTAATCTTCAGAAGACCTTGAAAATAAATTAATAAATTGATTAAGACAAAAACACTCCAAAACTGATTTTTGCTCTAAAAGTTAAAACAAACAAACAAACAAACAAAATAATCAGTTTTCCATCAGCTATGTGTCTTTTTCTAGAAGCTGAAAGAGCTGCATCATCAGACGACCTGCGTTCTGTTGGCTCTGCCTCTGTCTCCTGCTGGCTGCCTCTGTCTGTCTCGCCAGTGCTGCCTCGTTGCTTCTTTTTAACTGGCCCAGAGGCCGCAGGATATACGTCTTGGTCTAATTGATGGCTTATTGCCAATTACGTCCATAAAGAGGAACCTCTTGCCAATGTCTTTTATCTCTCTGTTCACAACAGCAAGTCTGCTTTTCTAATCAGGTCCTCGGGTGCTTGCTCAACGGCAGGGGTGTGCTAGACAGTAAGAGAAGACTCAGAATTACCTTAAACTGTGGTCTGCACTTTTTAGCATTTTCTTTTCAGCAGTGTTGCTTTTGTGAGGTTACTTTAATTCATTATTGTTGGCAAAATATAATTGAGGTAACATGATTGCAATTGTGCATGATCCATGTCCTGTGCTAATGTATATTACTAATGCAGAAAAGGTGAAGCCAAAAGAAGAGGTCAAGGTGGTGGTTGCTTATGGAAAACCTATGTTTGTGTCCTGTTACAGACAGCTAGCTTGACTGAGACTGAAATGTTGCTACAGTTATTGGATTAATTTCCATCAGATATGGTACAGGCATTCACTGTTTCCATGTAATGTATCGTACTGACTTTGATGAACCCTTAACTTTTTGTCTAGTATCATCGTGAGGTCAAAATTTCTTAATATCCAGTACTTTGGTTTATGACCAATACATGCAAAATAAATTACACTCTCATTGCCCTCAGGTGTACTTTGTGCTTGATGCTAATTAGCAAATATTAATATGCTAAGGTTAAAAATGGAGTGAAACCCTTGTAAGTTGAATAAATATGGTTTATGTAGGAAAATAAAGAAGATTCTGCTGATGCTAACGATCTGACAGTTATTCACTAAAATTCAAGTTATTAGCTGGTCTCCTATTGTTAATTATTGATTAAAAAAGGTGAGGTGTATATAGAAATATTATAAGCATACAGAAAATATAAGAGTAGAAATCGAAATCGTAAGTAGGTGCGTTTACATTGACACTTTTCCTCTTTTAACTGTTTACATGTGACATGATCTAATCCGATCGGGTGTTTACATGAGCCACTGCATTTATTCAGAATAAACCGAATAAACTCGCTGTGACGTTTGCAGTCAACTTTTGGCGGTCAAATTTGTTAAAAACAGTAGAAGAAGAAGCTTTTACTTCCGTACACAACTGTCAAAATTCTCCTTCGCTCGTCCGTCTCCCAGTTCTTCTTCCCTCTCCTACGTACCTGTGTCAGAATGGATCCATATCGTGTGCTTCAGTCTTTAGTTGTTTTTCTTGTTTTCTCTCTGCTTAAGTTACAAGCGCAGCAGTTTTTCCTCCTCCTGCAATCTATGCGAGGGGATCGGCTACAGCAGGACCCTCACATAGTAACCGCAACAGTTCACTATATTTATTTATTTATTTTATATTTATTTATATATTTTTATATAATTTTGCTTCGCAGCCGCCAGTTACGTCATCACAGAGGATGCGCGGTAACGGCGCAGCCGCACAACAAACCGATCGAGTGTTTACATGACATTTCTTTCGTTTAAAGAAGGTTTATCCACCTCTCTGAAACCGAATGAAATTTCATTCGGTTTGGGCATGTTCCTTCCGATTGAGGTGTTTATATGGAGTAGTTTTATTCAGTTTGGGCTTTTAAACCGAATAAAACTGGAATATTTGTGTCCATGTAAACGCACCTAGTGTGTAAAAATTAGGGGTTTAGGAAAAATCAAAAATCATTTACATCATTGTCATAAGTTATTGATTCTCAGAACACTGTATTGTGATATTGTGATAGATGTAAAGATGCGTAGAAGTGAATAATTTTGTGTTTTTTAAACCCCTGACCACTTGATAGGAGTGCTTTTACTTACCTTCCCTGTTCTGGTGGCATTAAAAGGTAAACTCTTTTAACTCAAATGTTATGCATATGGTGGTTTGTTCTTTATACAATGACAGTTTTCATAAAATTAGATTAAAAAATAGCAATATATCGTCTTTCTTACAGTATATATCATAATATATTGACTCGTAAGTCCTGTATCATGATACATATCATATTCTTTCTTGCCAATACACAGCCCCAGTAAAAAGTTACATATGTAAAAAAAAAAAGTATGTGCATAATACTACTATATACTATATAGAAAAAATGAAAAAAATAGAAATAAAAGATGTGTACAAAAATGTAAGCAACACTATATACAACAATATAAACCACAGTGGTACACATAAACAGTGTAAAACAACAATAATGCTGAAGATGGGGGATAAGTGTGTTAAATCAAATACTGGGGCATTGCACTATTCATGGCCAAAAACTCAGTGTGGCTTTAACCACTGTCTAATCATCCCACACTTGATTATACTTGATTGACATAAAGAACATTAAATGTAATATGGACTTTTCAGAATCATTCAGCACTAACGCTCTGTCTGGCAATGGCTGATTCAGTTACGAGAACTGTGCAGTCTCTCGTCTGCTTTAATATGTGTGTTTGTGCTGCAGTTGCAGTTGATTCTACAAGAATTGTCAGACTATTTAATTTATGTGGCTTAATGATGCCTGTTACACCCTTTGCGATGTCCATAAACTTTTGATTTATTGTCGGTCATTTTTGTTTAATTGTCTGAGTTTTGTCTTCTTTTTAGGTTAAATCTAGTAAGGCTACAGAGAGGAAAGTGATGGTACATTTATACTTGATAATCAGTCTACTGGCTGCAAAGTGCTGTCAATGGAAATGGAATTTATTGTTGGTTTGGACCTCAGGGCTCAGTGGCATGATGTTGTTCAACTAATGCAATTTATTTTGTAGCTTAAATGTTTACTTTTTTTGGACACACTTTTACTTGAGTAAAATTCAGGTAACAGTACTTTTACTTGGGAATAATATTGAAGACTCTTTCCATCCCTGCTGCTATCAGCCAGCAATGAAGTCCAGCATTACAGGTTGCACTGAGGAGGCACATCCACATATCTACTTAGTTTTTAGTCACTCTTGAGCAACCATCAGAGTTTAGTAACCATGGCATCAAGACAACAGCGCTTCAACACTGTAAATACATATCTCTCAACACATGAATTCAGTGATATTTAGACACTATCTCATGCTTTTGTTATTGGCTTTTTTACATAATCTGTGTGCCTTTTTGTACTGATACAATAATTACTGACAGACATAAAACAGAAGCAAAGACAAATCCTTTGCCCCGAAACACATATTGTTCTGTGTATTCCAAAACACAAGTGCAGGCACTTACAAGAGTGCACACACACACACACACACACACGCTTTTTACAGACTGGAATTCATATCCTTCTGTGTTTTGCCTTGATACATAATGGAATGACACTGACATTTCCCCCCAGCTATTTCACACACACACATCAACAAAACAATGCAAACAAAAGCAGTGTATCCTTGAGGCCGAGCCGACAGTATGCTCCCTCGTTTTATAAAAACACCATTTGAATGTTGATTCTGGAGCTTTCTGAAGCCCACAATTCCCCGTTTTGGCCCATTCTGTTTATTGAGTGTCCTCAAGATAAATGCAGAGAGGCCGGCTTTGTTGCCTGGTGTTTTATCTTAGGCAAATTCTTCAAAATGTTGAGAGCTGTTTATTAAAGTGACAATGATCAATAATGACTGATGTTGTAATTATAGGCCAATAGCAGCGCCGTTTGACGTTGAATTTTAAGTAGGCTGCGGGAAAAAACGCCAAAAGCTGCTCCATCAAGAGCATGTTCATCTCCAGCAGCATTTCTTTGTCTAATTAATCTTCATTTCGAGGACAGATCCGTCTCACTAATGCACTTTTATCATTGCTCAGTGTTATACAGTATGCCGCTATAAAAAACATTCAATCAGAGGCTTTCTGCTGCACCTGAAGCCAGTGCTGTATGTTTGTTCTGTGCAGGCTTGTGGAAAAGTGAATAATGTATGTTGTTCTGTTCTAATTTCTCAACAGTCGCCCCTTTATTCTGCTCCTCTTGCTCTGCCACTTTAATTGTCTTTCCTCATTATGAAATGTATTGACGATTCTTGTGTCTGTCAGTACATCTGCTTCTGTTTTCAAGGACAGGCCTCACAAGCCTGATCTCAGTGGGACTCATCCTGTTAAATACTGGAAATGTAGAAGAATCACATTTTTGACAAGTAAACAGAAAAAAATATATATATATACAAGGAGCCCATGCATCATCTTCTGCCAAGGCCATGCAACATCAATATTTTATTATTTTAGTAAAATAAAATGTTGAGAATCTCAATTCAGATCTGTACCAAAGTAGACAAAGTTACAGACAATAATTGAGTACGTGTGACAGATTATATTGATTCAAGAACTTGCACTATAATTTCATACAAAAATGCTCAAAGACCATATCTCAGTAATTCAAGAAGAAATAAAAAAAAGACATGAAATAGTAATAATATGTATCCACATCCAGATCTATAACTCATACTTATTTTTCTGGTTCATTATCTAATTTCCCACCAAATTGGACTGAATTAGTGTTCATGTTTTTGAGTTACACTGCCAACAAACTAACTCCTCGGTAGAAGGTAAAATTACTTTGAATAAACTTAGACATTGATCCAGAATAATATTAAACTTGTCATTATTATATGCCATTATCTGGTCACTTGAGGGCAGTACAACAAGCTGTAAACACAACACTGACAACATTATCACCTTACGAAGTCGATGTGGCAAACATGTTAGCAAACAGTGGATTATTTACACTTCAAGTAGAAACGGAGTGACATTAGCATTTCATTTCATTTGGAGTCATGTTTCTGTCTACTTGATGGATGAAGGGTCTAATTTAGTACTATTTTGGTCTCCATCAACTGCTGAGAAAAATAGCTTTCTTCCTGCAAACAGTTGCTTGTGGCTGATGGGAACAAGGCTGATGAGATTGCTGAGAGTGAACTAACACAGTAAAGTTTAAAAAAAAAACGAATGAACTTGGAGAAGCTAACAGGGTGGGGGTAATTCTCTATGAGGGTGTCACTGCTGGCTACCATTTCCCTACACATTTAATCCATTGCTATTATAAACATACTGAGGATTAAAGCAGCTTTCAAGTTACTTATGAAAAATGACGCTGCTTCAACCTTTTTAACCTTTTTCTGTTTGGCTTGGCTGACATTGGAAAGCCTTGTTGAAGGACACTAAATGTATCACAAATTTTAACCAAATTTTGAGTAAATCAGCAAAGGAAAATGCAAATGAATGCTTGTTTCTATCCATTACCATAATGCAATTATTAGGAGTTGGTTCATTGAAATAAGCAGTCAAAAAACCATTATACCATTGCTGAAGAAGAGGACGCAACAATATGACATAATTAAAGGCCAGTCAAACCTCAAATGATGAAAATCAATACAGAGAACAGGATGGAAATATGACATTTCAGTTTGTTTCGTTATATTAATGTGAGGAAGGTTCCATCAGATTTGTGTGCAGCGATCATGAATGTACTGTATTACAGAGCCATGGGAGCGATGAGTTGATTGTTGGAGAGGACAGTCATGACTAATGTTTGCTACTTTAGAAAAAGTGTTTCCATCCCCCTTAAGGGCATTAGCTTTTTGAAAAACACAAAACACCTGAAGCGAGCGTTGAAACTATTTCACAATATTGAGGTTGAAGGGTGTTTTTTATTATTATTTTGCAATTTCTATCAACATACATTGATGGGAAAATGTCTGATGTTTCCTGTTTACTTTACACAGACAGCAGCTGAAAACAGCTGCCTGCTGTGACAAAAAGCAAAACTGATACGGTGGTGAAAGTGAACAAAAACAGCAAGGTTGCATGCTGTAAAACCAACACAGTGAGCTGAAGGACACTAAAATACTCTGTGGGAACTGAAGAGTTGGGTGATGATTCTCTGTGGGTTTGTCATTACAAGCGACGCTTTTCACAGAAGTATAAAAATAAAATCAAAATGAACTTTAAGATGTTTGGAGTTGAGAGAAACTACCCACTTCTGCATTGTTGTCATGATTATGTCTGAATTCCTCTGTGTCTTATCACTTAAATTACCCAAGCTAATGTTTTAAATTGTTATGCTTGTTTGGTTTGGCACAGGACTTCATTCTCCTGAAAACGTTCACAGTGAACAGCCAAGCTGCACAGTCTGCCCTTAGCTGAGTCCTGTTGGCACAGAGAAGCTCCGGTGATGAAATCTGAGGATTAAGTTCTGGTGTAAGGTCTACTACAGACACTGATTTCAGTGATTTGTTCCCTCTCTGTGGCTGATATTATGTTTTGCTATGTGTCCTCTATAAAGCAGTTGAGATAATATCTCATGATCCTGAAGGTTAAGGAGGGAAACCCTGTTATTCACTGTGAAAAATTTTATATAATGTCCCAACAGCACAGCGGTGTTCTGTACAGTGTCAGCTGAAACAGATGGGAGATGAACAAATCTTAATTGATTGTGAATCAGACTCACAGCACATCTCAAACTGTAATAAATAATCACTATTCTTTCTGTCTTTCAAACACAAGAACCTTGGAAGAATTCTTTCCACAAGCCAAAGAGCCAACCTGACCTTGTTGAATTTGATAATCACCTTTGGTTTAGTGTGAATGCGTTTTGTTGTTGTCACCTTAAACTGCTGACATCTGTTTGTTGTCTTGTTTGCCATCTGTGTTGCCACTACTTGTGACGCAGAGTAGAATGCCATGAAGCCTAGAAAATAAATTTCATATTTTCTCCTTATGAATACCAGAAGGCTGATGTGACAGTATTTTCCCCAGAGAGTAGCTCATATTTACAGTAAATCCCAAAGAAATCTCTCTATGACGTTTTTATTGCAAACATACCAGTAATTAATTCCTTCTCTTTGGCTGGAGGCATACTGACATCATGGAATGGTTTTCAGTGGCACAGACTTAAGAGCTAAATATATACTATAAAATATCTATATGCCAATAAGGAAAATGTAGGGTAATTTTCTTCAAATGCCATTAAATAACAAGACTAGGGGCCCTATCTTATGGTGAACTAAAGTGCATGGTTCAAAGCGCAAGGTGCAAGGGTTTTAATTTATTCAAGGCATGTCCAAGTCCATCTTTACCATCTTGTGCCGTAGGCAAGCAGGGGTATCCCACCCCAAATAATTTTAGAGATGCACATACATACATGTACATGTTTATTTCAATATTTACACTTTACTGCTGATGAAAAATATGTTCAAGGTACACTTTACTAATCCACATTTCTGTGTGAGAAATAACTTAGCACAAACGAAAGGTGTTTTGTGATATGGAGATGTGTGTGTGCACCTCAGCCAAATGTGTCATTTGTAATCTTGTGCAGACGGACCTAATGTCCCACAGACTTTAACACTTTGACCAGGTTTTAGCAGGTCTGTGTTCCAAGTGGTTTCAGCTACAATGACAACTGAAAATGACAGCTGCGCTGCTATAAGATAGCGATGCCCCTTGAGTAACCCGTGCAAGCTGCTGTGCGCCAGGTATAAGATAGGGTCTTAAGTCTACAACCACGCAAGTAAGTCTGTGAGGTTTTACACAGGGACTGTGTTGATTTGATCTTAGCTACATACTAACATCAACATGCTTACAATTATGCTATGCTAATATGTCGATGTTTAGCAGGTATAATTTTAGGCTGTTCATTATCTTAGTTTAGCAAGTTACCATGCTACCATTCACTAAATAGAATTAAAACAATTGAGTCTCCTACTGAGATCAACCACTTCAGTCTATAAATTGGATTCACAGCCCTTACCTGCTGAGATGTGGTCATTGTCACCAATTAAATTCACCAGCACCTTAAATTTCAAACAAATGGGGGACTCATGCTGCTCCCTTCAAACATCCACCAAAAACAACCTCCACAGTAGTGGAGCCTGATCCTCCCTAAAATCTAACACACAATGCTGAATATGAAAGGCACCAATACACTTCTAAAAAGTCCCTAAACTCTGGACGCCCTGCTCAGTTCAAGCGATGAAGGCGGGATATATGCTTCCCTCACCCACATGGCTGATACAAACAAACAAGTGATGGGAAATTTCTAAGACAGAACTGATGTATGTCATTCAGGCTGACACAACACCATACTGTGAGTATTACTGTCCATGCTGGCTTTTGCCCTTATGGCTGACATTGTTGTTTGTTTCATCAGCTAACATTTGCATGGTTAATACCACTGGATAAAAGATTAGACAGATAAAGTGGAACCATCGCATCCTAACAGGAACAAAAAGTCTTTACTAAATTGCAGTCAAGCAAATAGTTGTTGAGACATTTCACAAAAAACCACAAATGTGAATGTCATGCTGGCAATACATTTACCTTGCGAGGCAGCTTGATTCATGAGATCACAAGATCATGCGAGAATCCATCTTACCAGGCTCCAAGCTTATCATTTGTGCCCCTCATTACCACCACTGACATTGCCATTGAGCAAGACCCTTAATTCTGTGACTGTGGTTGAACTGGTGGTTGTAGCTTCCAGGTGCCAGTATATAACTATATGAATGTGATCAGGGTGTTTCTTGAAAAGAGCATTTCTCTAAGTGAAATGTCCCTGAATAAATAAAGGTTAAGAAAAAAATTAATTTGGATAACGTGCAATATCATTTAAAAATTGGAAGCTCAAAAGAGTTGTGGAGTTAAGGCTAAAATTTTATTTAGACACAAATCACAGCAGGTTATTAACTCAAGGAGCCAAGCTCCATCAATATGTGTTCCCATTAAATTGCTGCAGAAGTTTGAAGCAAGTTTTCAAACTGTCAGCAAAATAAAATGTCAATCACTGCCCATTTCAATCAGTAACCCTTTGGAAAATATATGCAAGGTTGTGACCAGACTACATAATTAAACCAGCGGCAGTAACCCTGATTCATTATATACAATGTTATTACTGCTTCAAGTCTGATGGTACTCGTGTTTTCACTAGACAGATTTGTCTACTGATCCACATGTACCCTGTGTTATGTTTATCAACCTATGTAGTACGGGGGTCCCTGACATGATACATACAAGACCCCATCAGGACTCACCATGGGGAATGCTTAAACTCCTTCTGCTTTGTTTAGGGCTTTCATTTGGAGGTAGCATTCAAAAGGAGAGAAAAAACACTGCTCACTCTGTATGAGGTGTTAGAGTTATAGACTATAAAACTGAATGAAAAGGGCATCTGCTCACTCGTATCTGTGCAAAAATCTTTTTAATTAACAAGCTTTCAGTCAGAGACCTTCTTGAAGGCCTGAACGCATATCAAGTGAACAGAGCAGTACAAAAAGGTAAAAAGATGTCCCTTGATTAGCCTTAATGCAGAACACTTGTGTCAGTCAGGTGAACTTGTGTGGCCAGACATCAAAAGATTGTAGTCCTTGGTATGGTGGACTCTAAGTTCAAGACATTTTCTGTTGAGACAGTCAAGAAACACTAACCAGTCCATAGAAAATTCAGAATGTACACAAGACAAAATATGCAACAACAGAGATAAATGTTGTATTAACATCAGGCTTTGGCTATCATTAAACATTTCTCTGCATTTTATGACAAATTTAAAAATTCATTCTCATTCCCATTTTGTAAGGTTTAAAGGAAAGGGCCACGTTTTTTCCTAAAAGCAGCCTAACTAACGTATCCTTAGAAAAAAGGTAATCAAATTTGAAACTGGGCTAGGTTAAAGGTGAGGCTAAATGCTGTGGTCCCATTGTGTTTTCCAGTTAACAAATGTCACATATAGGTAATCTGCAGGCATGTGCTTACCAATGTATACCAATTATTTTGCTATTTCCCTTCTATAAAAGTGACAAGAAAGCAGGGAACAAAATCTATGATTTCACTCAATTTTTTTCAGAGTCTCCCAGACCATACGTTCTGTTTTCAGCAGCATCTTCTTTGTTTTAATGTGCCAAGTTTTCCACTTCAGCCAAATGAAAAACTTTTATGTAATATTTTGGCTTTTTCAAATTTCTGCCAATTGAAAATGCACATAAAAACAGATGGATGGAGGTGTTTTTTTCTCTTTTGACTACCTGCTCTCATCACACCCAGTTGTTTTGCTATAAGTGGGAGGTATCTCTGCTAAGAAAAATGTCCTCCATAAATCATTTTATTTGGAAATGTATCATTGATTTAGCCAGATAGGCTCTCTGATGATCTTCAGCTGTTAGTGATCAATGCCAACAGTGACCTCTGACCTCTGGTGCTTCAAACTCCTCCAAACCGCCTTGCACAGATCGAAGAGACCGTCAGCGTATTGATCTCTCATGATGCTCGCTTTGCAGACTTGTTCCTGCCTTATTGCTTTTGCGTGTTTACAAGTTTTCATCTGTAAAAGAACTTCTGAATTAGCATTCCTGATCTTTGGCTGTCGGGGTTGTCACAGTTGCTCTTCTTCCACAGCAACAGATGAACTCTGCGTTGTCACATTATAATGAAGCCACAGATTCTTTATAGGGCACCTTTGGTTTGTCTACTGTTGTTTGGCAGCTATGAAAATGTTCTCTCCCTAATTAGGCTCAGCAGCAAAAGACATTTTTCCCCCCATATCTTGCCAATTATCTCACATTCAGAGCAAGACATGTGTGTGTGTATTTGCATGTGTGGTTTGCTTAAGAGAGTATTTGCAAAGTTCCATCTGTCCTCTGCTTTGCGGCAGAGTTCCATATCGCTCATTATAAATAAAAACATTGATTGAATGGAAATTGCATTTCAGTCATTACTTGACTGTATTAAGACCTTTTGGCTCCGTTAACTAATCAGTGAATTGCTCATTTGAATTGCAGATGACGGCGTCTCTCTGTGTGCTTTTACAGTGAGTGAGCAGACCTGTGGCTGAGTGAGGTCTCATTATATTTGACTTTATAGAGACACACACACACACACACACACACACACACACACACACACCCACACACACACACACACACACACACACAAGCCCAGCTGCTTATATACATACATAAACTCAGAATAAAGCCTCATATGCACCGTTAGTTAATCTAATGTTCTGTGTGATATCAGTGTTTGTGTTGTTGGTCCATATCAAGGCCATCACTTCCTTCTCATTTACTTTAAAATACATAACATAAAAGCTGCTCTCATTCAAAGTCTCCTTAAAGGGACAGTTCACCCCAAAATCCAAAATACATATTTTCCCCTTGGCTTGTAGAACTGTTCTTTTGGTGTGAGTTGCAGAGTTGTGGAGATGTCGGCTGTAGAGGTGTCTGTCTTCTCTCCAGTATAATGGGACTAAATGGCACTCAGCTTGTGGTGCTCAAAGCATTGAAAAAGTCAAAACCAGTGTCTCTTCCCAAAAAATATGACCCTGTCCCTCAAGATAATTCACAGATGTTGTTGTGGGCAGTTTCACGTGGGAACTACTCTCTTTCTATTAGAAGAGAAAGCAGTTCCAGTAGATTCTAAAGTAGTTTTGATAGATTCTATGGCAGAAAGAAAATGGCTCCTATACATGAAACTGCTCACAACAAGATCTGTGGATTGTTTTGACTAACTGGATCATGATCTTGGGAAACAGATGTTGCTGTTGAGTTTTTCAAATGTGTTATTGGTATATAATGCACCACAGGACAAGTGCCATCTAGTTCCATTACGCCAGAGAGAGGGCAGAACTCTCTATGGCCAATATCTCCAAAACTAGGCAACTCATACCAAAACAGTGTTATGTGTTGTGTTACAGGCCAGAGGAAAAATATGTATTTTTCATTTTGGGGAGAATAAGATTCATAGGTAAAAGAGAGTAAAGTGTCCTGACTCTAAAAAGACACTGATGATGCACAGTTTACAGTTTTGATGTCAAGCCACAAATGTCTGTCAGGTGAAAGGTGTCAGATGCTGCTACACATGTTGCACAGCAGTATCACGTCAGTCTGATAAATGATGGGTCTGAGTGATTGATAAACTTTATGGACAAAAAACATTGTATTACATCAGTGCAATGTTAAACCTCAGCTGGGTTTGCGGTTGCTATGGTAACAGCATGCACTGACACTGAACTCCGAACCTAAAATGCCTTCCAGCTGTCTCTTTGCCACACAACACTTAAAATATAAATTAGTATAAATTGAACACAGACTCATGAGGGGCATTTAATTACTATAACCCATCATGTTTGACTGAGCCTTGTTGTGCAATTTGTTGCTTTAGCAGGAGTTTTGGTGATTCTTATAGTTACATAACGTGTTAAAATAAAAAATAAAAAATTCCCTTACTAGTTTATGCATTTCATATGGAGCTGCTGCCTTGGGGAAATTAGTTTTAACTTGTGCTTGTAGATGAGTAATTCATGCTTTCAAATGTATGAAATAGTGTACACAAACTGGCCATTTGCACCCTACAGTTATGCATTTAAGTATACAAATTAACATGTTACGTTTGTCATCCTTAGATTTTTAGAAGCATTCAACCACATCTTATGGTCTTCTGTGAATTCATACTGTTCCAAAGGGTTAGGAATAATCTTTCATTTAGAACTAAACAATATTAACATTTTATCATATGTTGAAACAGCCTTTACTCTGTCCTAACCTGTCAAATACAACAGCTTGGTATGTGCCCCTGTCTGCCAGACGATGACACTATAAGTACCCCTCTTAGCATAATTTTGGGAGGTCGCTCTCTAGCATTATGATCTGATGTGCTGTTAAAGTCAGGTGACATAATATAAAGAATGAGAAAGTCCACATAATGGAGGAGGTGGGGTGGATGACTGGGTCAAACAGGACTTTCACCCAGGAGAATGGGTCACAGGCCCGGATGACATCAACAGTCAACTTTTATTTGTTTTCAAGTTACATAACATATGTAAGTCATGTATGTTGTAAGTTACAGAGTTTCTTATTTTCCAGAATCTAACTAAGCATTTATGTTGCCTAAACCTTACCAAGTAGTTTTTGTGCCTTTATTTTGAAATACTGACTTGATGTTAAATATTTATTATTGCTGACTTGACCGCACAACCCTGCATGTGCAAAACATATACCAAAGCACTGCCTACCGCATCATAGTTTGAGGCATCAGGTCACTGACCAAGCCGCCATATTTGAAGAGTTGGGAATGAGAATGTCTTGTTGAAGGGGTGTCACAGTGTTCATCTGGCACAAATCCTAAGTATACGATTCAATCAAAATCAAAACCAAACTGCATTAAACCTAAGTGTCCCATTTGGATTACGGCAGGGAGAAGTTTGCCTTCAAGGCTTTCTATGATATGACAGATAGGGAAATTGACAGATGTATTAAAGGTGCAGTAGGTAGAAAGCCTATAAACGGTAGATTATTGAGTCTCCTCTGAGTTAGGTTTCATTTCTCTGTCCTGAGCTCAGCTCAATGCAATAAATGCAGTTTTAGAAATGCAAATCAGCTTGACACGGTTTGACTTGGCGCAGCCATAAATGTCAGTCCAGAAGCACCATGTGTGTATTTGTGTGTGTCAGTACAGACTACTCACAAGTCAAAGAAGTCGATTCTTTCCTTTACGTCCCTCATCTCTTTACTCTCACTCTGGGACTTTCAAATACATTCTCCTCCGGTCAGCAGTCAACATGGACAAAGAGACTAATTATCTTAGTGTAAACAGCGCGGTCGGCTCCTCTGTGGTCGCTGCTGCACACAGGTTTACAAGCAAACATGAAAATAAATCCACTTTTTAATCCCAGAAGTTTGAAACATATACTCTGAGCTCCCCTCCTTCCAGTCAGAGTCGGCATCAGAGCAACTCTAGTGTTTCTTCCTCCAGAAAGCTCCAGTCTGCTGCCGACCCTCTCCTGCAGAGCTCTCCAGCTCTGTCAGCCAGCAGCTGTCTGTCGGCTTTGTATCTCAGCTCCGCACGGTGAAGGTGAAGGTGAAGTCAAAAGTAACTGAGTGAGCTGACAAACTCCTGGGCTGAGCATCTTGGTCATTAGCTGGGCTCGTTTTAAAGATTCTCTTTCTGATAATTCAGTGTTATAGTGACTTTTCCGACAGGAGTTTCAGCCATTGATTCAGGGTCATCGAAGGAACGTGTATGCGCAGCTGCACTAGCGGAACAGCCAATGGGAATGCCTGGTCTGAGAAGACCTATGTTTGGTTTAAGTCTACCGTCACGGGCCAGATTCTCTAAATGCTGAAAACAGAAGCAAGAGGAGGTGCAGAAGTGAAATTATTTCCCAGTGATGCCAAAACAATGTTGCTTTAAATATGATTTTCAGGTTTAGATTTTGTGTTGCCATCCTTGTCTGTGGACTGTTTTCCTTTTTAGTAAGATTATTTTGTAATTGTTGAAGGACAGGCTGCAGTGGTGCAGACAAAAAAAAAAAAAAAAAAAAAAAAGGTCGTTTACCTCTATTCCATCTAACCCAGATTTGATGAGCTGGATATCACACTGCTATGAGAATTTCACAGAAAAATCATTCTTTCTGTCGCATCTCCACCCACTGTGCTCATGGTTGTGTTTCTCTGTATCTGCATCATGCTTCTTAAAATATGCAAACTTTCTGGTCAAGCTTTATTGAACTACACAGCAAAAACACACACAGAGCACCAGTCACAGAACATGCACACACAGTCAACATGACAGGATTGCGGGTGTTTGTCTTGTTAGGGAGGAGAAATGAGCAGAGATAAGGAGCTGTGATCCTCCTGTTTGTTTATGTCTCCATCACAGCAGCCTGACAGCAGTCATACTCTTCAAACAAAGGCAGATGGCTTCCAGGAAAGTCAGAAAAAGTCTGTCCCTGTCTCTTTCAGTTATTCCTCTATTTAAATAAATATCTCTGCCTCTTCCTATCTCTCAGTACTTTCTCTGCCGATTGAATACTTTTGGAGAAGAAAAGCATCCAAACTTTATTCCATTCACTATACTCTTTCTTTTGACAGGGAATTTGCTTGATTGCTTTGTGGCACAAGACGGAAAAATTCCAATGTGATTCTGGAAGGAGGGTGACGAGTCCTATGACTTCTATGAGCTGTCTGATCTAATACGTTTAAGGTCTGGTTAAGTTTAGGCAGCTACAACTAATTAATTTAAAAAGACATTCATGGTTAAAAGAAACAACAGTGACTGGTGGGAAAGTCCGAGAAGATGCAAACCACAGCCCCTGCTGTCAAACTCAAATCCTTTTTTCACC
This sequence comes from Lutjanus argentimaculatus, assembly GCA_034769285.1. Classification (NCBI taxonomy): domain Eukaryota; kingdom Metazoa; phylum Chordata; class Actinopteri; order Lutjaniformes; family Lutjanidae; genus Lutjanus; species Lutjanus argentimaculatus. Next base: position 33,424,497 of record JAWZSL010000011.1, on the reverse strand, counting down.
CAACAAACCCAGTTCCCTGAGTGGCACAATAAAGTCACCAGAGAATCTTTGCAAAAGGTTTGGTTCTAGAGGCTTGGTGACGTAGAGATGACCCACAGTTGTAACAGTAGCTGGTGAGTTAAAAGGATATTCCACCCCAGACTCATAATCCACTCAATATGTACTCACCCCTATGCTGATGTGAAGATGGGTGAAGATCTTCAGTTCACAAAACAATCCTGGAGTTTCAGCTGAAATACAGGGTTGCAGCTAATTGCAGTGAATGGAGATCAAATGTAAATGTAAAAAAAAAAGAACACAAAACAAACACAAAATGTCTCCATCCTGCTCGTGTGGTGTAATCCAAGTGTCCACGAGCCGCAACATTAAATTTAACCACGAAAGATGCCATTTACGCCATGTTTTTAGCCGAAATGTCAACTGTAGCATGTAGCAGGTAGGATGTAAACATGGTGTCGATCTCGCGACGCCATTTACATTTGATCTCCATTCACTGCCATTAGCTGCAACCCTGTTTTCTGCTGAAACTCCAGGATTGTTTTGTGAACTGAAGATCTTCACCCATCATCACATCAGCATAGAGGGTGAGTACATATTGAGTGGATGATTATCTAAGAGTGGAATATCGCTTTAACTGCTTACACTCTGTTGGGAACATTCTAGCACAGTACCAATAGCTTTTCGAGATAGTTGCCTCTCTAACTGCCAAATTGCTACTACTTGCACTCACATAAATATAATTTTAAAAATTTGGAAAGACAGTTAAACTGTCTTTTTTCTGGTGAGGACAATCTCCTCATGGGAAATGAGGTGCTGATTGCAAAGTAGTGTTCTTGACAGTGCTTAAGAAGTGTTGCCATCAGCCTCACTCTACTGCCTTCTGTTCTACTACTCACTATATCAGAATTAATGGAAACTTCTAACTTTTTCTTTTATTGATTCAACATAACCTGAGTTTGCACTGGCTTATTTTCTATGCATCTGTAGTCACGACTAGTTTTGCAGATGTTATTAAATATTCTATTCAAAAGCATGGCCTCTTTCTTTTCACTGTGAAAGATCACAGATTGAAAACTTTTCAACTGTCTCTCTGCTGCTGTGAAAAAAAAAATCTTTCTAGGACATTTTATGGGGTATGAGGGAATTTCTGGCTTTGTGCATCTATGTTTGTTCTTTAGATTAGAGAAAAACTTTGCGGTGAATTAATTTTCACATCTGCAGCCAAACTGAGACTTTCCACAACTTGTTGAATATTCTATTCAAACTGTTCTTATGAGGGTTTGCAGATTAAAAACTTGTCAGCAGTGCATCATTTCTCTTTCTATCACATTTTCTGGTGTCTGCATGTATATGTTAGCCTATTTCCTCAGTCAAAAAATTGCTTTTCCTGTCTTCAATAATTGCTGTATTACTTCTCCTGTCTAGTCCCTCCTCAGTTTTCCACAAGCCATTCAATCTTCTATCAAACGGCACCGAGAAGCAGCCTCTTCCTCCACACTGTGAATGATCACAGTCTGAAAACCTGTCAGCGGCATCGCTCCTGCCGGAGGTTCACTCACACGCTTTTTTGTTTGGAGTCAACAGGGGACAGTGAATTCCGGAGAGGCCGGGTAGCGCGCCGTTTGGGTGAATACAGACGAGACGCCGGCTCCCTTGTCTCTCCGAGAGGCAGTGGAGCGTCCACTTCTATCTCACACACTGGCAGGCTTCCACCTAGCTATCTCATACCTTTCATTTTAGGGTTTATGAAACTCACATGCATGCAAGAGCGAGCACATGCACGCGGGGGACAGGAAAATGAAAATGTGTGTACTGTAAAGTACAGTTTTGAGGTTTTGTTCCTTTACTTTGTTGTTTTGTTACTTTACTTACTACTACTTACTTTTTTCTTAAAGGAGCAATATGTAAAACTCTAGTGTAAATGAGTACTGCAGTCCAACTACCAAGTTGGAACCATAAACTGTAAATTAAATAGGTTGGATCCCTATTTAATACATGATATGATTGCAGCAAGTTGTTTCCCCCTGCCCTCTCCTCCCCAGATTCAAAGCTTACGGACACTGAACAGGAGGGCAAGATAGGTGCTATATTATTTTTTGACACCAACAAGCAATGACAAGTCCTACACCGTAAGTTGATCAGCTATTTATAACTGTCAGTTGTCTGTCATAGTAAAACTAATTCTGTTATCCCTAAAACAAAAGGCCACTGCTTTGATACACACTCTGAAGTTTAAGTTCAGTAACTGCCTGCCTTACTGCCTGCTAGACTGCATCAATTTAACCATTATAAACATTTACTCCTTCTAAAAGATTATTGATGATTTCTTACAACTCATAAACAGAAACGCACTCACTCTGCAAACATTCGGCATTAATTGGAACTCTAATAAACATGAAAGAAATGGACATTTTAAAAGAGAACATGCTGGCTGTAGCATTGTTGTTGGAGAACCCGCTATTTTAACTTAGCAAGTTTCTTTAATCCCCAATAACATATTATGATCCTTTTATGATTTAGTACAGTAAATATATTACAAATTTCTCCTTTGAATGTTAGAAGACTCATTTTTGCACTACATTCTTAAGAGGAATGTAGTAGTAGTAGTTTTTACTCCACTACATTTATACAGCTGGAGTTACTAGTTGCTTTGCACACTCAGATTTTACATCCAACATATCCAATACTTTCAGGCAACAATCTTGCAACTCCACAATGTCACCTTTTCAAGAACTATTGTTCAATAGGCTTGTTTAATTTTCTCTTAATCTGAAAAGGAATGCCAAATTTTTGTACTTGAGGATGGTGGATTGTTCTGATCAAGGGCACAGAGCTCATTATAAAGTAGGGGAAGAAGTGGTGAAATTCAGTCACTATTTTGATTTCAGTTTGCAGAACCTTTTACTACAAACTGTGAGAACTATAATACGGGGCCCTGTATCCCAGAACCTCCCTAATGCTACATGTATCCTAAGCTGTACCTTAAGGTCTCCCTAAAGCTTATGGGCTGTTTTCCAGAGTCTCCTTAGCTAAGATATACCCTGTGAAAGGTATAGAAGGGCTGTCTGAGCCATTCATAAGCTGTCCCTTAGTGATGTGCTCCGTTCATCCTGTCACAGTTTTAGCTTTATTAGGCGAACACTATGCTTTTCAAATGGACATTTGCAGTATAGTTCACATATTGGCTACTTCCGCAAATTACATCATTAGTTTAAAATGACCTTCATGAAAATTAATCTGTCTATTCTTATCATGATGGTAGCCTAATAAAATAAAGAACCTATCCATAACACTAATCTACATTAAACACTTTTTTTTTATGTAATGGAACTAACTGATGGTGCCTATTGTATGACAACAACAAATTTGTATTAGACCTTTTGTTTGTATGAGACCAAAATCATTCACTCATTTAGCTATATCATTTATCCTGGCCTTTCAAGAAGTCTCAGACTGTGTCTATTACTGGAACTATAGAAGGTCTCAAACTGGACTCTTAAATAGATTAAGCGGATGCTCCTGAGTAGGCATGGCTTCCTTTGTAATCATATTAGATTAAGGTAAAATGATTCAGGCAACAACTATATCAATTCAGCTCAATTCACGTGAAAAACTAATATTAAAATACCCTCTGCTTCTGTGTGTGTTATGAGTAAATCAAACATCATTCTAAAAGCAGGTGTTTTAAGGTAGCGCCATAATGTTTCACAGTAAAAATTTTAGTTACACCATCACTAAGTAACTCTTTTCTGATTCACTTTGATCTCAGTAACATCATTAACTAATTTCAGTCAGACAACTCACATTTAGAATGTTTATTCAGCAGCAGAACATGATTTGATTTTGGCGTCTAGGCTCCGACTTCATCACTCCCCACAGCTTAAGTTACATAGAGATAAGGGGAGTGATGAGCAAATTCTTGAACCCCCTGTGGAGCCTACAGGTGGATGCTGGGGTGGTGGTGGGGTTAAAAGGCAGGTAGCAACGCTAGTGCAGGGCAGCAATGCATTGGCAGGCAGAGGGAGAAATGGGAGGTTTAGCAGTTTAAATAGATCGGAGATTGGAAGGGTGCGTTTGGTATATAGCATTGAGATGAGGTATGTCACGTGAGATTGGCGGAGCAGCTCGAGTTGACTGTGCAGTCGCCACAATCTGTGTTGTAGACTACACGTATAAACTGACCCGGCACTTTTGCAGCACTTGTTTTAACGCCACAACAGGAAAGTGACAAATGCGGTTCAGACCACTGAGCAGGATATGGAAGGCAGCCTGGGGATAAATAAAGCATTCTAAAAGTGTTGTTAGTTGGCTTCTATTAAATATATATTTTAAATTTATTTTGAAATAATTTATTGGGGAGGGCAAGTTAATGTCTTTCAGAAGTTGGGATCTTTGCCCATGGTTCTTACTGACAAAACTTATTCCATTGGGCACACAAGGAGACACAAAACAATTTCTCAAGTTGATCCCCAAAGGGTCCTCTGGAGACAATTAGAAGGAAAAACACTGTAACAATACAAAAACACAGCTCTCTTCCATGTTCCTGGAGAATGAAAGGCAGACCAACCAGTTACTGTCTTCCAAAGCCTTTTATATCCTGTCACCTGCTGTCTGTGGCCAATCAGCAAGGGGCTCTGGAATTAGTGCCAGTTCGACTCACGTGGCATCAATCTGCCCTCAGTTGACTAAAGCTAAATATACTGAATGGTACTTTAACAAAACACATTTATGAGATTTACTCTCTCAAGAAGCATAATCAAAACAAACATTTTTAGTCAAGTTGATAAACAAGTACACATCCCCTTCTTTGGAACTGAATAATATTATTATTATATTACTGCAAGAAACATTACCCACAAAGAAATTTTAAAGGGGAAGTGCACTATTTTTTCTTAAAGGGTCAGACAGGTCAGGAATTAAAGTCCTCCTACATCTCCTAAAACATAACTTCATGGCTCATAATCAGATGAACAAGACAGTATAACATGCCAGCCTCTGTGGAGAAGGACCTGCACCCTCTGTAGATATAAAGGGCTCATTCTTTTTTTTTTTTTTTTTTTTTTTTTGAAGTAATTTTTTTGGGCATTTTTGCGTTTATTGGACAGGACAGCCAGAGAGGACACAGGAAACAGGGTAGAGAGAGAGAGGATGACACACAGCAAAGGGCCGCAGGCGGGAGACGAACCAGCAGCCACTGCAGAGGACTAACGGCCTCCATACATGGGTCAGACGCTCTACCAACTGAGCTAAACGTCTGCCCATAAAGGGCTTATTCTAAGGTAACGAAAACACAATAATTCTTATTTTCATGTGATTGTATATTATGAATATTATATTCTATGTTTGCCATATTCTGCCTGTAAAATCCCATATATTTTACATACGGACCTTTAATTGCTAAGATCAGTGACCACTGCAACATCACAACATCAGTGTCTGTCTACAAACCAAATTATCTGAACCACTTTATTTAGCGGTAAGAGTTATAGAGTGTGCATCTGAAAGTTGGTTTGTAAAAAGAACGAGTTATGGTGTGACAAGTCAGCCTTACTGCCTATTTGTCAGCTGTGGTAATGCAAAAAAGGACTAAAAAGCATTATATACTGCCATACAATAAACATCTGTAAGCAACTGATAGGATATCTTGAACCACAAACAAAACCCTCTTTTTAATGAGCATTTTTAAATAATCAGGATTTAACATTTGTAACTGAGTGCCTTGAAAAGATATTATTATGTGTGTGTCATTCTCAGTGTAAAGCTGATGGGAGCAGCTCTGCAGGGAAAGAGAAAACATTTGCAGGAGTTTCACAACAGAGACGTGTCCAGGAAAGAGAGAAAACTCTTTTTTTTGGCAGTTGTACTGGGTACACATTTTAAATTGGAATCAATGGGCACCATTGTGTAGTCAGTTCTCATAATACAACCACTGTATGATTAACTGATGGACAGTTTGGGTAATAATTTTACTGTTCGCTTGCTTTTGCACTTCATATCAGTTTGGATAACCAGGAGGTTTGTTCAAAAACTTTCAGACTGTCTGCTTGTGTTTCGTACTCCATCGCAGACCTGCATGGGTCTAGTCCTGCAAACCTGCACCCACCAGGACCAAAGAAGCTGAGGACCAGAATTGACTGGTTGCATGCAGTTATCTTCAAGTCAGATCATCAAAACCCTTGATTAAACACATACACAGTCAGTCGCTTGACCGGCAGCTGTCGATATGTTTCCTCAGCAACAAAGGATGTGCCTACCTGCAGCTATAACGCTAATATTTTCTGCAATTTTTACAAGTAGCAAAGCCACTGACAATGTTATTTTCTGATCACACCAGGTTATCCCAAACATCCAACTGGGCTTTTTGTCCACAATTTGGTAACCTTCACTGGCTGTTTTTGCGTGTATGTAATGCATCTTAGATATCAATTAGCCTACATCCCTGTCAGAACAGACAGTGACATCCCATTGTTTGGCAGGATGTGGGGCTTTCACAATAAAATCCTGATGAGTCTTGATATTTAAATATTAGCATATTTAAATGTAAAACAGTTTAGTCGTTTTTCATTTCTGATTCTCCAGGAAGAGAAAACATATTGTATGTGTTTGTTCTCACCCACTGCCCACCTGCAGTTTGTTCATTTTTACTCCTGTCTGTACCCATGAATTTATATATATGCTTTTTTAGCCATTACACAATTTTTTTGTAGGTTACCCAGCAGGTACCCCTGGGTATCCTTACAGGACTGTACTGTACTCCTCGTGTTGCCACATCTCCAGATCTGAGCAGTATCATTACTGACAGGAATGAAAACTATGAAAATGAGACACAAGTTGTGATAAACCACAAGCATTCAAGTTATATTTTGAAAGACGTGCTTTTACTCATTCAGTGTATTTTCCATTACAGTTTCTTTTACTGAAGTAGAAGATTTAGCGCTCATTCTGCCAGTTTAGGAAGCAAAAATGTCCTGTTCTGATGAAACCCTTTCGAAATCAATTAGATCAACTCAAAACACAAGCTGTTTTTCTCTGCTGTAATTTATGAGGTTTTCACCTGACAGCTATGCTTTATGTGTCAGATATGAGCGCACATATGCATGCACACATGTGAAAACACTTAGATATGTTGAACTAGCAAAGCATATGTGCATACACCCACAGATCATCACACACACACACACACACACACACACACACACACACACACACACAACCACATTTCAAAATCCAATTAAGCCGGGGCTGTGGGATCTCGGCCCTACATGCCAAATGGCTTTGAGTGTCTGCACGTCATTGACAGTGTGCGACAGCTGACAACAAGATTATGGCCATGAGCGGTGCATTTGTGGTTTCGGCCCGATGATAGCATATTATTAGCACGGCGGAAGAGAGCAAATGTGTCCTCCACCATGTGATGGCTTGTGTCATTTGATCCAAGAGAGGAACAATGTTGAAAAGCTTTTTTTATGCGCCGCTGATGTGTGAGTGATTTGTGTGTTTATACATTTGTGCATGTATGAGTAGGCCTTGTGTGTGTGTGTGCCTGTATGTGTGTCAAGGTTTTCTTGTGTGTGTGTGCCTGCAAATATGTGACTGCAGGTGTAATAACCAGAATGAGATAGAAACTGACATAGAAACTGACACTTCTTTTATGCTGCAGGAAATGAGATTAAAGAATAATTTCAGAAATCGCACAAATATTGACTATCATTTGTCAGTGCATAAATAATATTAGGTGACATACTTTATTCTTGGGTTTTCAACGTATTATTACTTGTTAGAAGCAAAATCTTACAACATCAAACCAGAAACAGAAAAAAAACAAAGCTGCTCACAAGCGTTGGTTTTCTGTTTTACCAACCTCAAAAGAACTCTGCAAAGTGTTGAATTGCATTGAAACTTAACTAAAGCATGCTCATTAGAGTGCCAGCCTCCAATGACACAGAACAACTGTCAGATTTGTCAAACTGCCTGTTTATTGTTGTCTTGGCTTGAGTTTCTTTCAAAACATTACATGAATGCCAGCTTTGACATCCCAGATGCTGGGCTTTCCCCCAGCACAGAAACACAGCATTAACAGTTATAGCTATAAAATTCTAATAATGATTGTTGTTTGCAAATATAGTTCATTTTCAAAATCTCACCCATAGTTCTTTGCATTCCAGGAATTTTGAGTTTTTTCTTGAGTTTCCTGGGTAATGTTACAGCCATCAGTTTTATTTAATTAATCTTTATTTTGATAAATTATGTTTTTTTTCATGCATGAGGTGTAGCGGTTGGCTCTAAATACTTTGGTACCCTTAAGCTTCAGATGCTACTGCTATGGAGAAGGAGCCAGTCAGATGTGCATGCACAGCAGTAACAAATTCAAACTCTTTGTTGTTGCAATTAACAGGTTTCTGCCCTGGATTTACTGAGAGAGCTGCTCATATGCTGTAGGGTCCCAACACCAGATAATTAGAGATCTGGGCCTCAACCAGTTGTCTGGCGATTTCTAATGCAAAGTCTTTGTTTGAAAGTGGCAAGGACTGTGCCGCGTCTTTAAAGACTTTGGTTGGTGCTTTTCTACCCAGTCTTAGCAACAAAAGCTGCCTGATTGTCTTTAAACCTTCGCTTAATAGAAACTGACTTCTGAGGCAACCGCGCTACTAGTCAGCCTTGCTGTCAATATCCTCTAGTGGCCAACTTTGGTACTGCTACAAAAAAAAAAAATGGATCAGATGCCTCCATCTGCAAACAAGATCAATTATGGTTCTTTGTATGATAACTTTTAAACCCTAACAGAGCCATGGTCCCCCTGCTTTATATAAGCCTCACAGACCGACTTACAGATGACCCAACTTTATATACTTGTTGATTTCTAATAATTCAAATTATGCTGGGGGGTTAATAACATGTTTCTGCGGTGTGACAAACTCAGTACACACATTTATTATGGCCTTATACAGACTGTATTAGTTATTTATTCATAACTGATGGAATTTTCAGTCTTGAACTGGGGCACATTTCAGTTACTTGTAACTCCCCAAAGCTCCTTGATCTCCTCCCAAACCTTGTCCTATTTGGGAATATCCCCAAAAAGGCTAAAAAGGCTGCTGTGGATCATATTAGATATGTCCACTTTCAACCTTGTCAGTTAGTCTCTTACCGTTCACTGCTGACCAGAGAGGAAACAGAAACTTTAAGGATGTCAGTGTCAACCAATGGAAATAGGTTGCAGGTAAAGGAGGAACGCAAAACTTCAAAAAAAAAAGAAAAAAAAAAAAAGAATTACACGTTGATTAATCTGTTAGCAGATGCATGAATCAGGACATCATCACTGGGAAAAAGTAAAACAATCTGATGTTCACATCTTTTGTACTGATGATTCAAACTGTAGAGTTTCATGCCCTGGATACTTTGCAGCGCATCAGTCACCGCAATCAAACCTCAGATTCCACTGAACTGCTTAATGGGGCTGACTTTAGATTTAGAGTAGTTTACATTGCCATGAAAGCTGTAATAAACACAGACCGTATGATGCAACCACTCAGATGTGTGAAAAGCTGACTGCTGATACCACCGCAGAACCCACATATTAGCTTTAATTGAAAACGTGCTTGTATCCAACGCTAATGGACCACAGAGGCCACTGCAGGTGTCATCAACCAAATTTCCTTAAAAAATTAAAATGCAGATATGGACAGACTGCAAATTCACCCCAAGGCATATTGTATGTTGTAAAAACTGCACTCCTCTAGCATTACTTATTTTCTGAATGATGATTTACCTGAACATATCTGAGCAACCTGTGTGCTGCCACAAACCTCATCTCTCATATCTTTCAGCGTTTTTTTTAAACAAAGACCCATAAACATTATTTGTAGCGCAGTTGCAGTCAGGTCTGGGTTGTTGCTGCTGTGGACTGGCGTCGCTCCAAGTTAACTTCTTCAGATGGAGACTTACTGTAGTATTAAGACTCACAGCAGCTTTCTGTGTCGCGCAGGAAAAGATAAATGAAAAATTGAACAATGAAAGCATAAAAGTAGTCGACAAGGGATTGTTCTGCAACAGGAGGATGCCCTTAAAACCCTACTGTATGTGCATGTGTGTGTATGTGCTTACAGTGTAGCTTTCTACATTTCCCTCGTGGAGTCGCTTTGTAGTTTTTTTCCCCCCCGATTCCTCCACAGTGCACTCCTATTGCCAATTAGCTGACAGTTGTTTTATTATTCTTTTTCAAAACCTCAATTCTAAAAAGTGAACGAGAGAAAGGAGGTGAAAAAACCCTCAGCTTATTATTACACCAGAGCATCGCCTGTGCACCTCACACCGCCAGTCGTAAAACCTCGGGAGGTTCACTCAGAATAGCTCAATGATCAAAAGGCATGAAAATGACATGTTATTTACACTGCTTTGGTATGGAGTTTTGGTGGGGGGTGGCCAAATATTTGGAGCGTTGGGGGTGGAAAACATGTCAAAATGTGGCAGGCTTTCATGAACAATTAATTTTTCCACCACACATGTTTGTCAGTCAAGCATATGTGTTATGTTCCAGCAAGTGGAGTGTTAACAATTTGCTGGTGGAAAACAATTGTGTCACAGCCTTTGACCTCGGAAGAACTATAAATTATGGTTCCAAAAAGAAAGAAAGGTAAAACTGTACTTAAAACACTTTTCTTAAAGCTAGAAAGTATTAGAAAATTAAATGAAGCAAGGAATTATGTTAAAAAACAAAAAGAGAAGGCTTGCATTGTTTGAATCTTGTGAGCTCATTAAAGAGGACTCAGAAAGATCATGTCAGACTCTCAACAAACTAATTAACACAGGTGAAGCAACATAGTGCAAGTTTGAAGATGTCAACAAGATGCAGATGCATAAACATCTTTTTTTGATGCTGTCATACAAGCTAAACTCAAGTTTTCCCTGCCACTTAGGTCTGACCTGAATTGACAGTACAGTATTCGTATCTCACACTCCATATCCTCCCTATACTGTAAGGTTAAGTCCTTCTTCTTCCCACAAGAAATTATATATAAATAAAAACTGTGAATTTACACACAGCATGCTAAAATATACAGTGAGGGTGTAAATATTAACTGAAATTCATTCAAAAGTCATTAAAAATCAATACATCTGTCAAAACCCAAGCATTTCAAGCTATTCCTTCTCTGTGCTCCTGTGCCTGAGTGTATCAGTGTGAGCTCTTCCACTCTCCTGCTAGTTAGCTATCTGGCAGGTGCAACTGCCACATGCAGTATTAGGTTACAGAAATTAAAGAGATGCCACTTTACAGCAGAATAAAACATCAAGGCGGACAACACAGAGATATATACATGAACAATATGAACTCCACAGCAGCTGCACCCACAAACACATAAGAGATGCACAGTTTTTACACCGTGTAGCATGCACACTCACAAGGCTACGCTGCTAGAGAACACAGTATTTCTTGGTCCCTCTCTGCAGTTGTTGTACTCCCTGTCTAAACTTTATGTAGGTTTTGTGCACTGGGAAGTCCTCAACAATCTGCTCTTGGTTGAACTTCTTTGCTTGAACATTCTCATATTTTAAACAGCCAGCTTGGCCTCTGTGTTCCACTACACTAGTCAGAGTTTTCAAACATTTTGAGTTAAAGTTCCAACTGTGACAGGAATGGTCAGAAACTGCAGAAAGGCCTCACACCCCTCACTGTGGGTAGAAGTGCCTCTGCAACATAGCAAAATGTGGAAATCACCGCTGGAGGATCCACCGTGAGCATTTTAGCATATGGCATTCAGCCAAACCAACATGCACCTGTTGGTCACACAACATAGATGTGTGAGATTTGTGACACTTGGCATGGTCGCCAGGTGGTGTATGAAATCAGTGACTGATTAAGATATGCAGCCCTTATTTTTTTAACTTTATTTTTATTATTTTCTTTTAAACAAAAACAGAACATAAGACAGACAGGGTAATCACGGGTGCAGAGAAATGCTTAACATGTGGAATAAAGATTGAATGAATCTGAGTTACCTTCATTATCAAAATCTATAAATCCTTTGTGTCCATGAATGTCATTTGAGGTCCTAGAGGTTTTTTATGATCCTTGGCTCTGTTTAATGCAAGTCCTGAGTGTGTCCTACAAAGGAAGACGTCCCATTCTTTCTTTACTTAAAAGTCCATTCTGTTTGTGCAAAGGAAAAATACAAAGGAGGAATGGCTTTCTCCAGTCAAACATATATAAAGAAATCACTTCAGGTTCAAATAGGACTTCCATTATTTCCAGTATTTTTCACATTTCTAGTTATTGCTATTTTACTACCTGCTAGTAGTATTTCTAACAAATATCCAGTCCAGTTTTTTCAGCCCAGTTGATACATTTTCCAGATACATAACACTGAAATTAAAATCAAGCTCTGAGCTGATTATAGATCTGATCTCTGTCACCACATCTGTCCAATGGAAGAAATATTAGGGCACTCCCAAAAAATGTGAAAATGACCAGCAGACATATTGCCACACATTCTCCAGCACTGCCCTTGTTTGGGATTATTACTTTGTGATTTTTTTAATCTCTGGAGTTATGAAAAACCTTAAAAGAGTTTTTCCTGTTGTCAAATTCAGTCGGTGTGAATTCATATGCCACCTAACGTAAGGTATGCAGCCTTTTTTAAACTAGGTACAGTGTTGCTAACCTTGACTCATAACATCATCCATAATTTCAGTGCATTATTGTGCATCATTGTACTGTTCCCAAACCATGAGGCCTGGCCCGGGTGAGACTGCAGCCCTCCTAACCTTTGACACTCGGCCAGTGAAGGTACCTACACATCGTCCATGTATCTTTTCCATAATGTCAGCAGAGTGCACAGTGTTTCCTCTCTGGAGCTCTGCTGCCAGCCACAGACACACCAGCTTCTCTGCAGCAGCCGCTGATTTGGCTCCCTCCGCTTCGTTGTCAAATGGTTTATCAGAATTTTTTCACATGATTTTTGTTTTTACTCTGGAAAGGATGCAACTTGAAATGTGGCAAAATATAAAGCTTGCAATAAAATATACCTGAGTAAAAGCAAAATTACTGATTTGAAAAAAAAAAAATAAAAAAATGTAAGAGTAGACACAAAACAAGACTTTGTTACAATAACAGGAGTAAATATAATTTGTTACTTCCACCCCTGGCATACAGATGCTTATTTACTATGGATGTAACAATATCTCAAATATCGCAATATTGCAATAAAAAATGTCTCAATACCATACCAGAGTGTGATGATGATATTACATATTTAATTATTTTTATTTTATAGAAAAACTACTCCATTGCTGCATTTTATTTATTTATTTATTTTATTTATTTATTTATTTTATTTTATTTTTTTGCAGTTGACAATTCATGTTAATTTTTTGCACATGCTTAGTTAATGGCTACTTTTATTTTATTTATTTAAAAGGGAAAGCAGAAGCACTTTAAGTTAAGGATGTTTTTGTGTTTATTGTATCTTGCACATTTGGTATTGTTACATCACTACTATTTACACACCTAGCAGTTATAGAGCAAGACCTAACTTTCATCTGGATCACCTGGAAAACAGTCAGTTACTCACTTTCTTTTGGTGGTCTGTATCTGGTCTAACCCCTGAGGGAAATATCTGGTTCTTCAGCTGCTAAATATGATACTATTTGTTGACCAGCTACAGTAGCTGCTGTCTGTTTGTGGTTTGGTGCTGAGCAGGTTGTTTACAGAGGGTTTTTAGAGCTTTTTAGCTGAAAACAGCCGCCTGCTTGCTGCAGCTGATTTTCCACACCAGCTTTATTTATGACCAACTTGTTCAGCTTTAGCCCCAAAAATGACCTCATGCCACCGAGCATCCCTCATTCACCCCTGCTGCAGCTGCCATGAAACGTGCTATCAGTGTTGATATCTGCCTAAGCGGCCGACGTGGGGGACACAGTGATGACCTAAAAGAGTTGTGGGGTAAACACAAGTTAAGCCGGGCTGGTGTTTACATGCAGCGCTGCAGTTTGTTGCAACATGAGTCCCCTGGGAGTCCTGAGAACAGCCGAGGCGAGCTGTAAACAAGAAGCGAGGGGATCTTGGGAAAATAAGCTGATAAACTGAGGTCACATCCGTTCACCTTTTATGATTCAAGATGAGGAAGATGGATCGGTCGTGAGGTCTCATAATGAGTCAGTATTGAAATACGTGCTCTTGATGCAGATGTTACTCTAAAACAAGGGGAA